>CM076583.1:1216755907-1217360739 GCA_034641835.2 Pinus albicaulis | reverse complement strand
TGTCTCTCAAAATATGCGGAAATAAAAACCTAGGTGCCTAATCAGCGTGGTGCTCATGATAGCATGTCACCGCCGGTACCAACCGCCTCAAAAAGCGATGGATACAACTCGGCACCCCTATGGTATTCCTATGGTAGGCCCGAGGAACATCATCAAAGCGAGCATAGTTTTGAATCCCACGGGTGAACCCCTCCATATTTTTTACTATCTCCTCCCCCTCGCCGCCCTCACCATGAGGATCGAAATCGAGAGGAGTTCGCCTCGCTATCGCGGGACATACGTGTGTCTTCCGTCAACATCTCCGTATACATATAATATTAATTTTAGAACGTGCACATATACCAAAAATTCACAACCCATGAAAATAAAAAAATGAGTCTCACCTAGCTCTTCGTCCCAATCCTCTCCCTCCGAGAGCCGGGAGTGTCCGGATCGCCGATGAAGTATGTACCGTAGTAAGGCCGGGCTCCTCCATGAAAATCAGTTGTCGATGGAGCCAATCAAAAATTCTACCTCCAGACATCTATTGGCCACCCCCTCGCTCTAGGCACCGCCGCAGCCCATCGTGCCATCCGTGGTTCTCTGTGTGGTGGCATCGGACAATGAACTCCTAACGTCGGAATATCGCAGCTGCTCCAAGAAGAACGATACGAAAATGGATCCATACCTGGGAACCGGCTTCATTTGGTATTCTGCATTTTGTTAGTTGTCGCTCGATGTTAATGGTCACATCCTCCACCGAGTTGCAGAGAGTCGGGTCGTGTGGGCCTACTAAAGAAGCACCGTGTGGCCGCATGCTGCGGCTTGCGATCCGCAGCCCACGCGATAGTGTGCAACACTACTTTTAGTGCCGCATCCTAGGATGGTTTGGATGTCAACCTTCTCGCTTCATGTTCCTTTGCGGCCCCTCAAAGACACTCGTCAATCACCATCCCCATAATCTCCCGCAGGGATGAGTACTAGTCATCATAGGGACCTGACTCCCTCCACAAAAATCCCGTGATAAAGTACGCATCAAAGACTTCGAGTTCAAGTTCCTAATCTCGAAGCACAAACTTTTCGATCCTCGTCCCAAATGCTTATCGATATTGAAGCAATCTCACTGAGTCTCGTGAGGCACAAAGTTAGGAAGAATTTCTTTAGCCCACAATCTCTCCCCGAGAGGGCGTCCATGCACTCGTTCATTCTCCATGGAAAGTTCATCTTCCTCACTGCTCTCTCTTTCCACTCAATCACCATTTTATCTCGCTTGATACATGCACATTGGTCATATGAACATTGTTAGTCTACTAGGTACCTGAATTTGCAAGCAATTGACTTCATCTTCTCAAATTTATGCGGATTTTTGCCATGCGACAGCGCCGACTATTTCGCGTCACGCGCCACCATGCACCCTTCCTGTGTAAAAAGGGAGCATTGGCGGTCCGTGCTCGAAACCCGCGCTAATCGCGATGCCCTAGTTTTCTACAAATCCTCTCCTAAAGGAATCAAAATGACAAATACAGGTAATGAAATTTAGCTTGCAAGATGGCAAATGGTGCCGCCCACTCGAGACTAGGGGAATCAAGATTGTCTATCGGATCGCTCACAATAATCGCCACAAGATCGCAAGGCAAATGGGTCATTGTCAAGCCCGTAAAGACAGTAAAAGTGAAAAGTAAATAATTTATACCATTTATGGCATTTTATAACTTTTCAAAATATTAAATTAGGTTTTAAAACATGTTTGTCGTATTTATTTTATCATATTATTTTCGAGAAATAGGTTTTACACACGTTCTTTGTGCAAATGGCTGTAGTTTCCACATGGTTATGACGAAGAAACGAGTTGTATTTTATACTTTTTCGGACTCCTAAAAACACAAAAGTCACTACTCGGAGTCACCTTTCAGCTCTTTTCTCGACTCTCAAAACTAAAAGACTACCGAGACGCTTATCATTTTGAACTCATTAAATGGTTGCGTAACCATATCTACCCAATATACGTTTACTCCCTTTTTTCGTGCTAGGATAGATTATTTATGAAAAATAATACCTTAGCCTATCACAACTAAGAGGTTATCTCGGATATTGTTTTCTACCTTTTTAGATCTGAGAGACTATCTATGAAAAGGGTCTTTATTGATTTTTCTTTCTCGCTTTATTTTCAAATCCTCTAAACAGAAAAGATGTCGATTTCTCCCTTTGTCGACTCGTTAAAAATTGATGACATCGACTCCGTCGTTATGACGTTACTCAAGTTCCTCCTTCCTAGGACTCGTAAAATGTACTAGGTTGGATTTGTCTCAAGGACAAACTTACATCGCAAGCATATGCTATCCCTTCAAGATTGTTTACAAAAAATAATTGGGGTACTTGCCAAAAATGGTGGGGGAAAATGATTCTAGACTTTGCCCGCAATATGTCACTCTTGAACATGACACTTGTCCGCATTCGTGTCGGGTTGGGGACATCTCACTTCATCATTTGTTTGCCTCCATGGGTTTGGGTATCTCTTGACCGCTCATTTGCTCTTTTCCACGTCACCATGACCTCGCATCCCTTTATGTCAAATACCGCCAAATCCAAAGGTCATGCCACCGATATGTTCAAGAGAAGTTTTTGCTCGCAATTTTCAACCTCCCTCGATTCTCGTTGGTCTTGATTCACAAATCATCATGTTCCTCTCGTCTCATGTCGATGATGTGGAAACATCATGGCTTCTTCGACTGTGTCACTCGTCGACTTCAAACTCATTTTCCAGAATTTGATCTAAAGACTCCCTTCGTGTGCCCCGGAGCCTCGCATGCATTAATGGCGTGTTCGTATCCGTCGGAAGGTTCATATCCTTTGATTGGATGATTCTCACGGTGTTCGACGCTAGATCACTATTCACATTCCGTGGATTGTACTTTTTGTACCTTGAGAGCCATCACATATTTCGTGTTTCTCTACGTCTATTAATAGCTCTCATTATCGTCGGTAATCGTGATGTTCCCGCATGTTCGACTTCAACCTGCCTATTCACATGCTCGAAATTTTACTTTGTTTGGCCGCAGATGGAGCACAAGACCCCGGGTTTTGTATGATGAAATCCAAGTCGTGGTGTTCTTTGTGGATTGCTATGAATTATTGCATGACTCTTTTCGATTGGATGGTTGTGACCATACCTAAGTCTATTTGTTGATCCTTACTTCGATGATGGTCGCATCCATACCTCAGATCTCACTTTCCGTACTTATTATGGATGGTCGTTACCATGCCACATATCATGTATCGTAGATATCATTGTATTTGTACTTGAAGGTTTTCCAATAGTAGTGTTTGGGTCGAACGCGTTCTCATAAAGCATTTCACCCCTTCCCTCTCTCTCGACTCTTATGCTTTAGGGGGCATCCGTTACACTACATTTTCTCACCGTCCTTGCAATCCCTCGTCCTACATATTAGAGGATCATTCCCGTGACTTGTGAACAATGTCATACTCTTTTCAAACACCTTCTTTCGCATCCTTCTGGCATAAGGACATCATTTCTACTTCGTTGAAATTTCTCAAAAAAGCATACAAAACCTATGTTTTGGTCATGCGATAGCCGCCCATCCTTCGCCATTATGTGGAAGATTTGTACTAGAGCCCGCACCACCTAGCACTCTCCGTCTCAAAGGTGCCCCGCGCCAAGTTGTTTTAGAATTTTTTTTTTAAAATTAGAGGTGCAAGTTTCCTTCTAACTACCTTAGGGATGAGTCACTGGAAGTGGTTAAGTTGATGAGCCACGAATCTCTCTCTTTAGGTAGTGGTTTTTTACCTCCCATGGAACACCCTGAAGATAGGACTCCCTTCCATGATTATAGGGATCCCAACTTCTCCCTCTCCCCCATATAAACAAATGCCTTCTCCCTTTATGAAAGCTACAACATATAGCCAAGGAGCCGAGCTTGAGAAGAATATTTTAATGTAGTAATTGCTACTGAGAAGGTAGAACCAAGGAGAATTTCGTAGAGAGAGTCCCGTCCAAATTCCCCGACAAGCTTTGTAAGACGCGCTCCGCTTGAATTCTCGTTGGAGGAGATCGCAACGTCGAAGCTTGGTTGTACCCCTTCATTCCATTTATTAATATACTCGACTATGGTGTTGGTTCCATCATTGTGTTAAGTGTTGTTTATGTAATGCAATTTATTTAGTCCTCTTCGATCGATTGATAGTTATGAATGTGAATTAGTATGCGTGCTATCGTCGTTGTTTTCGTGTGTGTGCAGTCCGGGGTATGAAAACGAGCGGATCGTAATCAAACTAGGAGCGAGGAGCGAGCCACTCTTTTCGACGACAACAACATGATCTCCCCGATAAGTCATCTATCAAATTTCCGTCCATTCGTTAACTAGAATCAATATTATAGCGTGTCTTGTTTCCGTGTCTAGACCCACCCTAGGGCTAAGTGATCGCTCTATCCGCAGAGGGGGATTTACTCACCAACAAGTGCAGACCCACACTCGCAGATCGCGTAGCTTCGTGGTGAAGTAGTGTTGTCCTGCAGCACTTTCCTCGCTAAGAGGAGTGTTGAAATTTGTGGAGTTTTGACCACTTCGATGTGCTCTAGTTCCCAAAATTTGTGGAGGGACTAGAGTACATGAGATCTCCAAGACTCAAAAATGGATTTGAGAAATTCCATCCTATGAGAGAAAATTAATTAATTAATAATTTTAATATGACCCTAATTCTAACTTAGGAAAATTAAAATATTAAAGGTAATTAATTAAACATGTGATGGAAATGACTTAGTCACACAGATCAAGTTTTATTTTAATCTTAGCCATAGATTCAATATTATATCATGTATTGGTTTCCCAACGAGAAAAGCATAAAGGAAAGGCTGGGGCCGCTTGGAGAACACACACAAAGGGGTGCAGCTTTGAGACTAAGCCGGGAATTCTAGGCGGGTTTGCTAAGAATTTTAAGTGTTTCATCATAGGAGGGGTGGTATTGGCTAAGGGGATGATTTGATCCTAGAGCTAAGAGTCAGCAAGAGGCATACAAGTAGCAACCAGAGCATCAATGGGTAGCTGCAGGTTGCGTGCTGAACAAGCAAGATCATAGAGGGTTTTAGTTGCCACGCAAGCCTAGAAAGGGCAAAGACGGAGTGCGCTGTGAGGCCACTGTGGCTTACACAGGGACAACCAGGCGTGTAAGGACTACATCACCTGCCTAGGGTTATGCATCCTCTCCCCGAGTAGCACAGGCATCATAAGGTTGTGCGAGCCGACACAGAGGGCTTCGCAGGGTACAATAGGGCTTCCTAGAGGTTGAAAGGGGTTGAGTTCTATAAATCCCATTTGAGGGTGTGAATCCGCCCATTTTTCCTTCTCCAGAACAAAGGTATTGTTGCGTATATTATATTTATCTATTAGGTTAACTATTAAGGTGCCCATATTTTCTTACTTTAGATTCTACTTAATAATATAAATGCTCCGGTGCCACTTAAGACCCGCTTTTCCCGCATTAGGTTTTTCCGTACGCTGTCCGTAAAATATTGTGTGTCACTTCTCAGGAGTGTGCATGTATTCGGTTTTAGATATGCATTTATGAAGAACTCGTTAATATGTTTACTTCGATGTTCATGTTGAAATTTCGTACTTATAACTTGATTAAGTAGAAGTATAACCGTATTTACCGTAGGGTTTCGTATAATATTCGTAAATTTTCACAACCTACACTTCGATGGTAATTTTGATTATATTTTTGAAGTCGTACACATCCTCCATCCTCCATCCTTCTTTGAATCAACACAATACCTACAACACATGGGCTTAAGATTATTTGGACCACAACTTTATAAATAATCTCCCATGCTTGATTTTTGATCTCTTCATTCTCCTTTGTGGTCACCCCATATGCTACAATGTTTGGCAAATTTAATATAGAAATAAGGTCAATATGGTGACCTATGCTTCTTATGGGTGGTAGCTTACTTGAAATTCATCAAACCACAATGTCAGAATCTCATCTAATAAATCATGAACTTCTTAGGTAATCCATCCATATTGTTCTAGTAAGGATTACTTTAAGTTACCAACTAGAGCAAAATTTACCTCCAATTTTTAAATTCTATAACAATACATTTCACCGACCGACGACACTTTAGGACTAATTTTTTTTTCAACATATTCATCCTTCAAAGATAAAATTATGTCTTTCGCCATATTTCTTAAAAGAATGTGTTTCTTCTCCCACCATGCAATAAAACTTTATTTTAGTCATCCCATGGTCTACCCAATAGAATATGGCATACATCTAGGGGCATTATGTCACGCAACACTTCATCCTTGTAACTTATAATTTGGAACGTAATTTTTGCATTGTTCATTAATCAAAACATGATTTCTCCTTATAAATAGGAAACTTTATATGGTGTAGGATGTGTCAACTTTTTCAATCCTAACTTTTCCACCATTTTTATGTATATTAAATTATCCGTACCCCACAATCAATTACAACAACCAAATTATCATCGATACCACTATCAGCTACAACTTTCCAACACTTACCTCTCGATTTGTACACAATCCTAAAGAAACTTCTTTCTTTGGAGTGGGTTCCTTTGATTTTCTTTGCATGATTGAGTAGGGAGTATTTTCATTAGCAACAATTTCTCCCATTTCAGAGGTTCTTCTTGTATGGTATAATTCACAAAATTATTCATCTCCCTAGACTAGATGTGCACTTTTTTTGGTTTTAGAACTATTTTTGGACAATCTCATGGCATATGCTCTAGATTGTTGCATTTATAACACCTAACTTTGTAATATTTATGTTTGTCTCTTATCTCTAGAATTATATCTTCTTCTCAAAAATCAATTTTTGGTGCCCTAATTAATTGACTTAAATACTCCCTTATTCCCTATGAGATTGAAATCTTCCTTTATTGCTTTGTTTTCCCCTTCCTCTTTGTTGGACTCCTTCCCTCTACCATTCCAACTTTGTTTTCTCAAGTTATATTCCTCTTTTTAGATTTTAAATATGATTGATAAGCATCCTTAATTTTCCTTGGGAATAGCATGTTAATCTCATCCTCGCTGATATCATACCTCAAACCATGGATGTATCTAGCTACTAGCTTTCTTGCATCTTCTATATGTCCAACTTTATATTTATTCCCGATGAATTTCTTCGCAAATTCTTTCACCTATTACTGGTTTTTTCTTAAGGTTTTGCATTTGCCGAAAATATTTAGTTGATAATCTTTTAAGCATGAACGAACCTTTTAATTTCACCACCATCATGTCCCATATTTTAATATTGGCTTTACCTTTGTTTTCCACTCTACTTGTACTACATCCCACCATAATTATACATGACCCTACAATCTATTCATAACATATATCACTTCTCTTTTCTTCATCAACATCTTCATAATCAAAACATTTATCCACAACATTGGCATAGTCTATAAATTCTTTAACATTCGCATTACCTTCATACATGGGTACCTCCATCTTTGGTTAAAAACTTAATCAAGTTATCACCCCAAATATATTTTCCTAATGATTCTTTATCAACCTCTAATTTTTCTTCATCGTAAAATTCTTTCCTTCTCATTGACATCACCTATGACAGCTTCCTCTTATTTAGCAAGATTGTGGCTTGCAACCTCAACCAACTATATCTCATTGTTGATGTTTTTTTTTTTTTCGAGGGAAAAGATACCAAAATTGGATATTAAATCTTATGGGGAACAATAAATACTCTTGACTTTATAGAGGTGGTACTCCTCTTTCAATGTGGAATGCTATCATATATGTTTTCATAAACGGGTCAGAGTGCTAGATAACAAACCCCAACAAGTATTCCAACAAGGCTCTCATATAGCATATTTTCTTTATAACCACATGAAAAATAAATATATATAATTAAACAGAATGTGAAGAATTGTCATCTACTAGGTTTACTTTCAACAAATATTTTTCCCTTTCTTTTATATATTGTACATCCAAGATCAACTATGAATTTACAATATGAAAGTAGAGTGGAAGATGACAAAGTCATCAAAGAACATAAATAAATGTTAACTAAATGATTCACTAAGGTACAAATTCATTCATACATTTATGGGGAGAAATATCTAAAACAAAACAATAAACATAAAATAAAGTGATGGCTCAGGGGATTCCTCGTAGAACTCAAAAATAATTTCATGCATTCCAAGATCTTAAGAGCATCGTTGAAAATCATGAGATTCCTACCGCTTGTTTGGAGATTAAAGTTTTAGGAACCACAAATGATATTCCCTCCCGTAAATATCTCTCTCTTTAATAGTCAAAATAATATAAAACGTCATTCCCTAAGGGACCATATAATCGACTCCGCATGTAATTCATATGATAAAAATTCTATCCGGAACAATGAGAGAAACTATAAAGTAGCTAATCAACTTTACAAATATACAAGATAATTCATGAATTTGATAATGAATAACATGGAAGAAAGAATGGAAATTGCTTGAAACAAAATAAATAACACTCATAAAATTGCAAAAAAGGACAAAGGTACACTAGAATCCATCACCATATAAATTTATATGTGCGAGATAACATTCAAATAGTTATTTCAATAAAATCCCATTGTGAAAATTTTAATACTTTCCGAGACTATGAGATAAAATATAATTGAAATATACCACTTTTACAAGATATGGATCTTATTCTCCTATCATGAAAATTTTCATAAGAATGGAGAAAACATAATCATTCCTAAATTAATAAATTTGCTCAATATAATACATAAAATAACCTATTGGAAATAAATATGAGAAGAAAAGATGAAAGGTAAAGTCAACCTGGTTGATTCAAAAACACTTTAAAAGGAAAAAATTACCTTCAACAAAAACCCAGAATAAAAAAGTTCTGTTTAATAAAAATCAGGAGCCAAAAGATCATAAAGAAATGGGCTCCTATATAACTTGTGTATGAATTATAAAGAGTCAAGGGACCTTGTGTAGCTCACACATAATGTAGTTTTTGCCTATCCTACTGCATAGTCATCATGTTGAGTAATTACCTAGTCATCTATGTCCAATCATTGTTTTTTAAGTGTCACTATATGATATTCTCAATTGGTTTCCACGTGTCATAAAGATATATGCAAAAGGTACATAGGATTAAAAGGATATGAGAAATATGGTTAGAGACTTAAGGGTCAAAGTAGTTTGTTGTCATGTAAATCAGACTATAATGTTTACATAAAAATAGAGACAACAACCTTTAAACTCAAATCATCCACCCTACCAAGATTAAGAAGTTCTAGATTTTAAGTCTAGGGGGTGAAGAGACTGGGTGATAAAATAGAGTCTCGATGAGGCCTCTCCTCAACCTATGACAAAGCCTAAAAGTCAATTTCCAACAAGCTAGAAATCGCTTTTTAAGGAACTTGGGTGAAACCCTTTGGAAAAATGGCCCAAGAATTTCCATATATGAATTTTAACATTAAATGTGGTTGGAAATGAAATAAATTCAACTCTAAATAGTGAAATACGTGATATTAATTAGTATAGAGTCAAATGAAGGATTTTAAGTAACTTACATGGAAAAGTGTCGAAACCATGTTTTTGTTGCAAATCCTATATACATAAACTAATAAATCCTTGGATTTGGAAAATAATTCAATAATATACAAGCATAAAATGTGCAAATAATATCTATTGTACCTATAGTTGGTTATATTTAGCAATTTTGATTCATTTTGGCATGAAAATCTTTGCTAATAAAATAAATAAATGGAAGAATTAACAAGAAAATAAATCCTAAACTAATGCTTAAAATGAAAGATCTTGAGTTTCTGGGAGAAAATGTCAGTTGAATTCTATACATGTGCCCAACATACCTAACTCCTTGCTAGAGTGTGAAATCAACACCTTCTTGTTGATCTGCTTGATAAATCAAGAGAGTAGATTTGGTCTAAAAGAGAAGCTTTCCCCACTATTGAATTAATACCCTTTAATATTGTTCAAACCCAACTAAGAGACCTCTCTGGGTGTAAGTAATTTTCGATCTCCAGATGAATATGAATACGAAATCCTACATGATTGAAAGCTCCCTTTGACTTGTCCAATCACTTAGATTGATCCACTTGCAAAACAAAAGGCAATCGGGGGTTTCCCCCTAGTTCATCCCTTCCACAAGACTATGTAGCCCTTTAATGACATGATATATTAACTTATGTATAGTTTTATTTATTATTAATTTTAACATATTAAACCCTAATAACATAAGACCCAAGAAAAAAATGAAGATAAAAAAACCACCCCACACAATGTATATAGAATTATTGTCAATGGCTTGCAAATGTGAATTCATTATTACTTGATGGCACAAATATCATATGATAACAACAACCATACAATGAGGAGGCTGAAATTTTATAAAAAATTTGCAATGGCTAGCTAACAACTAGTTTTGACTCTTTCGAAATGTAATTTACTAGTCATCTACAAGTTGGAGACTTAGTAAATTTTCCATAAAATATTAGATGACAATTCTTTATTTGCCCACCAATTGGTCGATTTGGACAAATTTTCTCAATTAGGCCCACAATTTACTTTGGTAATGATTTGATATGGTCAATAATAATATATAATGGGCTTAGTTGGTTCAATGTTCCACTTGGATGGTCCTTGGAGAGTTTGGACTTGGTCCAAAGTAATGTGACTCGGTAGAGAAGAGGTTGAGTTGGTCCTTGGAGGAATTTTTCACATCTTAAAGCGACTAATTTTTGGGTTATTTATTGAACTAATTGGCCTATGGGTCTCCAAGCTAGTTAGACCCTCTAATGACCATTTGACTTCACCAACGACTAGTTTTTACTTTTCCTTCTAGTAAATCAATTTAGCCACCTAAAAGATGGATCTTGAATGCCCTTGATCATTTAATAATTATAGAACTTGGGAATTACAAGTCCAACTTGGATTTGTACTAGGTTTCTTCTAATTTCCACATCATTACCCGTTATGCCCCGTCATCTACCCCCTATGTTGGTTCTTTAATGCCTTAATGGATATTTGAAATCTATCACCTTGGTTTTGTTCTCCCTTGTTTTGTTTATCACTGGGACATAATGCATGTGTGATTTCCCCAACTCTCCTCGTTATGCCTCTTAATCCTCGCTTTGATCAATTGGCCAAGTTTGAAGAAGTTATAATTAGGTTGCCTTCTTTGATTAAAAAAATTATTTTCAGATGATGTGATTCCTCTCATCTAACCGCACAACATGAGACAAAGAAGATCTTTGGACCATCCGAACCTCTTGCATTGGGAACCATGAATTGCCTTAGGAAATTAAATTTTTAATATGACATTTCCATTAATGAGATTTGTTTCGAGGAACATTGCACTCAAATTCAAGACCATATAGATGCTCTATAAACCATAAGCATGAGGTAAAACATAGTTGCACCTTGATGTGGGACTAAATTGGCTTATACACGGTGATCACCTCTACAAAAATAGGCTCCCATAAAATCACGAGTACTCAAGTAGGATCACCTAAGACTTTCTAATTCTATACAAATGATGAGATGAAACTAAAATGAATTACATGAGACCAACCATGATTTGACCAAGATAACAAAATATAGACTCAAGAACAAGACACATCCCCGAGATACCTAATACAAAACCTTACACTAGTGTTACAATGCTTTTGACTTGTGACCTTGGGCTTACAATGGTGGTGATAAATATTGCAGAATTTTTTATGTACCTCCGTTGACATGAGGGGTAAAAAGTGGGAATTGTTGAAGGGATTCAAAAATTTTTGTTTATTTTGAAATTAAAAAAAAATGAGTGGAATTGTATTTTTTCATTGTTGAAATTGCATTTTTTGTATGTATAGGATTTAATGTCCTTAAAAACCTCTTATTGCATTTGATTATGATTCTTAATAATTAATATTTGTGATTCCAATAAATTATTTGAATTTTAAATAAAAATGATTGAAAAATATGATAAAAGTTCAATCATAATATTTATAAATTACATAATTTTTTTCATTCATGATTATCCCAATTATCTATATATTTTATGTAAATTAGAATTTATAATTTAAGATATTTTATTTGTCACTTTGTGTAGGGATCATATGCCAATTGATTAGGTATTTATATTAGAAATAATTAAAAAATATGATAAAAATGAGAATAATATTATTTTTAAATTACATAGTTTTTTGTGTAATGATTCTAATTAGTTATATTAGTTATATGTATGGTAGGTAAATTAAGATTTAAGATAAAATTATTTTGTTTTATTATTACTTTATGCTAAGAGAATATGTCAAATTGATCGAGTTGTCTTTAATGCGATTTTTTGAAAAAAAAATTCGATTTAATTTGTCTAAAAATCCGGGTAGGAATTCAATGAAATCACAAGTTTGATTTGTAAACTCGCACAATCGAAGTGCCCTAGGGGTTTTTCGTAAGGTTGAATCCATATATGCGCTCAAACAACTAGTTTAAATAACACAAATCAAGATTTCACCTCAAATTCTTCTCACGATTCTCGTCAAAAACCCACCGAAAACTCTAAGAAATCGCATTAAAGAAAACTCCCAAGTTGATTAGGTATTTATATTGATCTTACGCAGTACTAATTGAGAGAATAGTAAATTTAGAGTGTTGATTGAGTGGATATGAGTAAATTGATAAAATAAAGGAAATAATGTCATCATTATTAAAATGAAAGTTTGCATCATTTGAATTCAATGCGTGTATTGCATGGAGCCCGCAGTTGGCTCACTTTGGTTATTGGGATAGATATGTCACTTAATGTTACTAATAAATACTTGATTTGCCATGAATAACAAGATCAACAAATGCATTTATGCACAAGAGGTGGATGTAATAATATGTTTAACAATAATAAATTAATAAATTTATCATATTTAATTATAATGATACATTAATGATATTAAAATATAATATATTTAAATTTAGAAATTTTACATTGAATTTCAGATTAAGTAGTTTTATAATGGGAAAGCTAAGGATATTGAAGGCTACTAAGTTGAAATTCTTTAAATGGGAGAATCTATCATCATCCAATACATAGATAAGTGAATCTTTGATTTAGTAGTGAAGCAAGGCTTCTCAAGCCTTGGACACAGAGCCTTATTGTGTCTATTTTTAAGAGTGGTGATAAAAGCATTCCCTCTAATTACAAGACCATTATGATTAGTCATGTTTTACCCAAGTTGTAGTGTTTATTTTGGAAAAGAAGATTAGCCTTTGGCTTGAAAGCTATGGTAAAAAAAGAGCGAAAGTACAAGATAGGTTTAGGTAATATATTCAATCATGGACCATCTTCATACTGAAGGATAATTGCAAAGAAATGTCCCAATAATAAAAATTATTATATTTTCCATTGCTTTTGTTGACTCGAGAATTTTTTTTTGACATCATTCTTAAAACAAAGCTATGGAAGAGGCTAAAATAGATAATGGTTCCCTCTGGTTGAGGGCCACCGTGACAAGTTTGTACCGTAATGTTATTGCCAAGCTTAGGACCACTAAAGGTTAGTCTAAGAAATTAAATACAATATTGGAGTCAAGCAAGCCTCTGTCTCTACAATTTTTTTTTGGCATATACATAAATAAGCTAGAATAATGTTTGGAAGGTGCAGTTGTGTTGGTCCCATACCACTAGTATGGTCATAATTCTTCTCCTTTATGTTTACAATGTTGTTCTTTTAGTGTAAGGAGTCATTGCAATCTTGACAAGCATCTCAAAACTTCTCCAAGGTTTCTACTCCAAGATGGATATGATTGTAAATATAATCAAAACTAAAGTCATGATAATTTCAAATCCAAAAAGATCGCCTATGATAAATTCATTTATGACGACAACCCCTCGAAGAAGTCTAATACAAATATCCGGGTATCAACATCCACAATAAGCTCAATTTGAATTATAGCATTGAGAAAAGGATAAATGGAGGTTGTAAAGCTTTCATCGTGGGCTTGAAAATAATGGTAATTTGACAAATCTTTGAATTTGGGATTAAAAACTCATCTTTAAGAATTTTGCCACTCCTTTGATTTTATATGGATTGGAGGTTTGGGGTTGCAATATATCAAGAGAGTCATGAGGAATATTAATAGATAGAAAAGCAATTCATCACATAAACCTCAAGATTAAAGGAAATAATCCCCGCCCTATCCTCCCATCAAGCAAGCCTTTTCCCATTGAAATCATGGCTATATTAGGTATCTTACGTATAAGAAGAAGTTATACAACATTGATCGCAACATGTTTCCTAATATTGCTTCTAACTATAGCAAACCCCCACCTTTGGCTCGTGTGCAAGGCAGCATAAGGATGCCTAGTTTTGGTTGGACCACCGGGGAATAAAAGAGGGGATCATGTCGATAATTTATACAATATTAAAAATGTTATTACTTCCAAATTCAAGAAGAAGTGTAAAATAAAGAGCTAGGAGGGAAAAAAGGAAACTATGATATTATAACGAGGTGATCAACCCTAATCTCAAAAAACCAAAAAAATTATCTCTATGTCTTCACTATCATTAAGGAGAAAAATGAAAATTGCTAATATTATAACTCATTCTCATGAGCTTCATAGTGGAAAATGGGTGTTGTTCAATTCCCAAAATGCCATGGGATGAAAGATCTTGTCATTTGTGCAATCCTAAGAGGGTTAAAGACGAAAAACACTTTATTTGATCGTCCCTCTTATACTTTTTTTTTTTTTTTTTAAAGCTCCCCTCTTATTACCGCAATAGAGTGTTACATGAGATATTACATTATACTATTGGTTTTCTAGCAATGTGGATAATCCGGGGGAAGTTTTAAAAAAAATGATCACCACATGAGTTTAAAACCAAAAACAAACCAATGCTAGAGATAAAGAATTCCTAAGATTACAAATGTCTCTTTTCAATAGTTTGGACGACAAAAGAAGACATAATATTTGAGTACATACATAGACATGAGAGAAAAATTGTGGGAGCTCTACTCGACAAAGGAAGTGTGACCATCCGACACAAAAAGGAGCTACCCATGATAGTTAAGATAGAAAAATAAGGTTTGCAAAGGACTCATGTTGCGCAAAGAGCGCTAGTAAGGAGAGCCACCACCGGGTTGATGTGGTTGCAAAGTAATGAGCCAATGTAACAATGTTGGCTTAAAATGAACCGCACCTCCTCCACGCTACCAATTGACCAAGAGACATATTCATGATAATAAGTAGTCACCAAACATGAAGGGTCGTAAGAAGAGCCTTCCGTCCACTAAGCATGCCGAGAAAAGCCTATAGAACCTGTAGGAGCATACTTTTCACCACATAGCCGATGCAAAGCATTGTCAACAATTGAAATCCCCCACCGGTTCACCCCATCTACACCTCCCCAAAGCAAACAAGGATGAGCTCGGCAAGCCATGTGCACAATAAGAATAATTCCCATCGGGAGCCATGAATTTCAAGAAACATCGAGAGGATGCTCGTAATTACTATAATCAACTCGGGATGAGTTCACCATTTTGAGATTCCAATTCCGAAGTGACAAAGTCCCCATCGAGAACCATAATTGTTAGTAGATATAGGGGGATACAAGGTGTAATTATCTCCATACGCAAAGTTGAGCTTAACATACAAAGAGTGATCATGCCAAACCCGCATCATGAGCCATTGCAACCATCCGTGAGTCGCCCGTGAGATACAAGACATTCAACGTCGTCTCCCGCTCACCGAGAGGAAGGCCAAGCATCTAATGTGAAAGGTGCACCATTACTATGTAGTGTAGAGGCCAAGACAATACCCATGAACCCCATACTTCCTGAGAGGAGGAGGAATGGTGTAGAGATGATCGCAATGTCGATACTCCATCGATGGCAGGACCAATGTATACCAACAAAAGGACTAGCCATCGAACGAAGAGAAATTAACAACAATGAGTATGGTGGGATAAGATAAAATATCAGAGCGAAAAATTGAAACTACGTGATAACACTCGCTTGTAAACAGAACGAAACAAGTGGGTGGGCTAGCCATGAAGTTGCCCATACACCACCTCCTTAAATACCCATCCGAATAATAATGAACCACCATGATTACTTTGTAAATTTTGAGGGAGAGCTCGTACTAAGAAATCAACAAAGATAATATGCCCATTCCTATATCAAGCCATTCGTGCGAGCATTATCACCACGGTGGGGAAATCGTCCATCTTATACTCACATTAAATCGATTTTTTTAACTTAACAAAACTAGATCCAATAAATCATATCAATTTTAGTGAACATTAATCATTATTTAAATAAATACATTTATTATATGATTAATACGAAAGACATCAAACATTTACATTATGAATCACAAAAATCTTAGATCTAACCTTAATCATTATTATTATCATTCATTTAAATTTAATTTTTATTTTAAATTTATTATTAAAATTTAATTAAAATAATATTGCTTTTATTTAAAATTTAACTTAAAAAATTATAATCTATTTATTTAAAAATTAATCAAAATTATATATAAATAATTAATCATTTGATTTACAATTTATTTTTATTTAAATAGCATCAATCAAGATGGAAAATTTGAAGTGACGTTTAAATGAAAAATGGAATGGAGAAATTGTTGAACTTCACGAAATATGATAAGTACATCCATTTGTCTTATTCAAACGATAACTTCACTTACTATTCTTAAAGTCATTTTTTTTTCTCAATGTCGTTTTTCCATTTTGTATTTAATCACAATGCATGTAAGGACGAGCGCGTGCACGTAATCTTGTCTTACAAATCAATTTTGTTAAAATTTCAATTCCGATATAGAAAAAATTATGAACGCATGTTTTATTAATAAAGGTTGTATTTTCTTTTGTGTGGCGCTAGGTCTATGTTTTAGGTTTAAAAATTCATGGGAGTGGTTGAGGGTGGAGTTAATTGTGGATATAAAAAAAATGTCTCAAAAATAATTTAGATTTAATTGGATGTAAACTTAATTGAATATTGTACAATTTTAATGACATCATTTTTTTATTAGATAGACCTCGTTCTCTCATCTTTATATAGACTAACCTTAAACTTAACTTAATTTAAATTCAAAAATAAATAAATAAATCTCATGAACAATATTATGTAAACAATATACAATAGAGCAAATAAATGTGTGTGGTTACATTTTGATTTTAATTTTTTCAATTTCTTGATAGATTGTGAGTGAATAATGGAACTTGATAATATTGATTTGTAGGAAATTGTAAAAAAAAACAAGATTGTTATATGGAATTTTGACTTTAATGCTAATTATATACATATTATTGGTTAATTATATTTTTTTAAAGAATAAAAAAAACATGTTTTTTATTCCAAAAGAATTAAAAATACATTTTACATGATGTATGGTGAAAAATGGTTATATATATATATATATATATATATATATATATATATATATATATATAATTTTCTATTCACTATTCATCACATAGATGATCTTTAAAGTGACATGTCCAAAGATCTTACATTACATTTCATTAAAACACTTATCTATTAAAGCATGTCAAAAATACATTAAAACCCACTCATAAGAAAAGAAAAAAACTTCAATTAGTGGATTTGGAAGAGACTAAAAGTCCTTCTGATATTCATCTTCAATAATGATACAATATTCCATCAATGGTAAACTATCTTTAGAAAAGGTATGAACTTGAACATTGAGCTCCCTATAAACGTTTTTGGAAAGATACCTCCTAAAATTGCCTTGAAATCTCCTTAATTGATTAGTGGGCCAAACATGATAAACTAATACTATGGACTTGGAGTTGAATGTGCATCCAATTTTTATAAAGGAGATTAGATCTCGAAAATTTGAAGCATGTTAGAATCCCTTTGTTAATAGAAACTTTCACAAGGAAAAGAAAACTTGGAATTTCCCAAACGTTATTTGTTTTGTTTCTTGGAATAGCCTTGGTAGTGAAGAACACGAGAATCTAATAAAATAAAAAACAAAACACAAACTACATGTTTGTCTTATCCCTTGGAGGCCCTATCAATGAAACTCCAAGCAAACGACCCTTCAACAAAGTGCTCCCACAATCCTCCACCCCTTTATACTTACACTAGGTTTGCAAACTTAGCAAAGGACATAACTCCACACATTTTACGAGGAGATTATGGGTGAATAATGGAAATTTGTCCCATATAATATTGCCATACTTGAGAAATATAGAAAAAATTGACTGCTGGAGGATGGATAATTTTATTTTTGTTTGCTAGCGTGTTTGTGACTTGCAATACTAACTTGTGGCCTAAAAAATAATCTGTACCTGCAGGAATCTAAGCCATTAAAATCGCTCGAGGATTACATCTAGCCTGGGCTACGCTAACCTTTAACATGGTTGGATGTTTTTTGGTGTCTCCTCCTAACTACCGCAAGTTTCAAACCTCAATCACATTACAAAAAAAACCCTCGAAATCCAATTGTGCTATCAACATTTGGACATTTTTTGACAGAAGGACATGGGAGTGGGAGTCTCCCATCCACTTATGTGTGCGTTGATTATGAGACCATTAATATAATCAAGCGAAGGTAAATTCAGATGTTCAACCACTACCTCAAGGTGTCCCCACAATTTCTTTGATATAAGTAGTCTTTGACAATTTCTAAAGTAAGTAGCCCTCGCATGAATTGAACCTTGCCTAATGGTGAAGAACTCATCACTTAGGTAAGTAGCTCCCCTCACGAGAATCGAACTCTTGCCCAATGGTAAGTAAATCATTATTTTTCACCATTAGATCTAGTAACCCCATTAATCGAGAATAAACCATTTTTAATTAGACATATTTTCATGAAAAACGTTTTTAAAACCTATATAAATTTTGTCTTACATTTTGTGAATGATATTCATGATAAATTTCATAAACATATAAATTTATCAAAAATAATTTTGACCTTTATAATATCTTTTTAACTAATACAAAATAGAGATAACAAGTTAAATCGCCTAAACAAACTTCCTCTTAAAATTATAAATGATATTCCTAATAAATATGGCTACATGGTAAGTTTATTGAGATGAATTTGAACTTATAATGTTCTCGAATTAACACAAATAGAGCTAAAAACTATTAAAGTTATAAATCATTATAATATTTTTATTTTTATATAATAATTACAATTATTTACTTAGTTTAGATCGTAGACTTTTACGTATCCATATTGTAAGTAATAATGTCTTTTAGATTAATCACATTATGATTTGGTGGACATTTCAACCAACCAATGTTGTTCATCCTGTGTGGACTCCTGTTCCTAGGATGAACCACATTAGTTGGTTCTAAACGTCTACCGCTCATAATATAATTAATCCGAAAGACATTATTACTTTTATTTAAATTATTATTATTATTATTATCTTACATGGAATGATTCAAAGGAATGAAAAGAGTTGAACCCATGATCCTGATTACGGTGGCTTTGAAACCCAAGGGAATGGAAAGAGTTGTCCAATGATCCTTGATTGCAAGGCTTGAACCTAAGGGAATAGAAAAGAGTTGAACCAATGATCCTTGATTACGAGGCTTGAACCAAAGGGAATGGAAAGAGTTGAATCCCATGATCCTTGATTACGGGCTTGAACCCAAGGGTCAAAAAGAGTAATGTTGAGACCAAAAAGAGTTGAACATTACTAGACCCACTCTATAAGGGAATCAAAAGAGAGTCGAACCCATAATCAATAACAAATAGCAACAATATCAAAGAGCTTCATGTCCGATGTCGATACTCCTAAGCCAACGCCTCCTCGTGTGTTTCTGTGACATGGACTAACCATCTCTCGTGGATCCTAACTTCGATGATTGTAGCGCAGACTAATGCTCATGGGTTTGGTCTAACGACAATCGTGATTCAAACAAGTGGTATCAAAGCAATGTGTCTCGAGTTCAAACTCACCCGCCCATGTTGGGGGAGAGATTGTTTGGACAACAATGGGTTCAACGCTCTCTATGTGTTTCGCGACATGAACAAACCGCCTCTCGTGACCCTAACTCGATGATTGTAGCCTAGAATAAATGCCTACGAGTTTTAGTCTAACGTCAATCATGATTCAACAAATCAAGCCTAAACCACTTGATCTAACCCTTCCAATTGTTAAATCATTATAATATATCTCGATAGATATGAAATCAATATTTTTTCTTTTTTAATATATATATATATATATATATATATATATATATATATATATATATATATATATATATATATATATATATATATATACCTTCCTCAGACATAGAGTTAATTCTATGTGCTACACCATAGTCACTTGGATGCACCACTTTTTCTTAATATCTAGTGGAATTGACAACTCTAAGAGTCTTGTACTAAGGCACACATAGTTGATTCCAACTATAATTACAAGTACAACAAACTAACAATATCGTAAAGACGATAAACTTTTAAATAATATATGATTTTTGTAACCTAAAACCAAAGAAAATGAACTTTTTTACTATCCACATTTCTTTAAAAACACTAGTAACTTTTATTTATATACATATTAAGTATCAAAGATATCCAAAGTATCAAGGAAAATTAACTAAATCAGTGGATGGTGATACAACTTCAGAAAAACCAACTTATAAGTTAAAGAAAGAGGTAAAAAAGCATGAGTTACCATTTACATACTTATAAAAGTAAGAGATATTCCTTTTAACAGGAAATGAATACTAATTTTACCCATTCATAAATTTAAGAAATTGAATTTAATAAATGAAATTAAAATGGTCCATTCTAAGGTGAATCTGAAAATCATTAATAAATATTATAAATTACAAAAGTAGATTTGAAAATCATTAATAAACATTAAGAATCACAAAATATTTAATTTAATTTAACCTATAAATAAATAAATAAATAAATAAATAAATATATATATATATATATATTTTTTTTTTTTAAATTTAAATGATAATCATTTAAATAAATAAAAAATATAACAAAATAAAAACTAAAAAATAAAACAACGTTTAAAATACCATATTCAAAATTGCTGTTGGTCGTTTCCACAAATTCAGTTATATAAAATAATTTGAAAGTAGGTGGGGTTGTTCAAACATAATTTTATTAACACACCAAACAATGTTTATCCTCGTCACTTATTTTGAGAAATATTTAAAATACCGTACCTTCTGAAAAACTGATGTGATCAGAAATCAGGGTGGTATCAAAATGAATAAAGAAACATAAATACTGTAGCTATCCGTTCAAAAAATAAAGCTTTGGTGCCCCCCAACGGCAAAAAAATAAAAAGACAAGGGAGAAAGACCAAGTTTCAAAAATTTAAATTTAAAGCAAAATATATATATATAATTCAATTGCTTTTAATTAATTTCCCCTTCTCACGCCTGACAATCCGCTTCAGACGCGCCCACGTACAATCACCAAGAACCGTCAGATCATGACATTCTACGGTCGAGATCTTTGGAACGCGAAGCCCAATAACCTTTTCAAAAACAAAGAAAAATTCAAATCCCCTATTTCTTTTCTTTTACTTATCTTTCTCGCATTAACACTAACACTGATCGATATGGGAATGGTATGGGTACTTCTCATGCCGAGCTTCATTCAAATATCTGTACAGTCATGGCGTATTCCAAAACCCATTTTCTACACTAATAGTATATATTGAAGTTCTCTACCTTGCACGTAGAGTTATTTGAACGTTTTTCTTTGCTGGCTTTGGCTGCCATGAGAACGTCAAAGCGTCGGGGACAAGTCACATCTAGCAGCCTCAGTCGGCTTTAAATGAGGTTCAGGATGTTCCTTAAACAGAGCATTTGAACACTTTGCTGAAATCAAAGCACTCTCTGCTTATTTTAGCCATGAATCCAACAACAAGCGTGGAAGGGCAAGATTTGGGGCTTTTTTGGCTTCCATTTTCCCCAGGGGCCATTTATAGGATTGTCGTTCGGGATTTTAATTTAAGGGTCCAAGGAATTATTTGAAGGCTCGTTCAGTGTTGCTTTACGAAGAAAATAAACATGGCGGGATTTGAAGGAGAAGGGAAAGGCAGCGTGGCGGAAGCCGCGAGGTTGTAAATGTGGAGAATCCTCGATGTTCAAAGTCCTCTGCCAAACGGCCCGCCTTAGAAAATGGAGCTAAATTACCTACTGTTTTCCTTACAACAAGCTAAGAAACGAAACGCCCTCGCTTACTTATCTAATCAGCACAATATTGCTGCTAATTTGAAGTCTGCAGAGACCTTCTGTTTCTTCCCTGCTAAAATCGCAGGTATGTCTTGACTTTTATTTTCGTTTTTTACGTCAGTTGCTTGGCAGAAGGGTTTCCCAGATGGACAGGAACACGCAAAATCTATATGTTTTAGGTTTGCTTAGATTTTTAATCTTCATATTTTGTCCCTTTTGTTTTTCATTAGGTATAAAAGTGTGACACGGTCTGTAGGTGTTAATTCTAGTCCAGACACAAAATCTCCTGGACATGATTTCAAATATTGACTTGTCGACTTCGTGACAGTTCTGCAAACCTGCTATCCCCATTGGATTTGTGTAGAAATTAGATTGATTTTCTGGTGTTTGGTTATATGCTCTATTGTTTAAAACAGAGCAAGCTGTTATAGCGGCTTAATTAAACATCTCTGACATATTGCACCAAATGTTGACTGTCTTAAGGCCGGCATAAGCTAAACACCATATTCAACAAACAAATTAACAGAAGAAACAATTATAATGGTAATCTGTTCAAAGATTCAAGGATCATGCGAAATGAACATCGACAGTTTGATCAAAAGCACAAGTCATGGAACCCGAGCGCAAAGTCCTTTTTACACAACGATACTGTCCCTGAGCTTTCCCTGAGCTTAGGTTAAATAGTGCAATACGGACACGGAGATTTCAAGGATCATTCAAATCAGGGGGCATTCGACTCTATTCAGAATCTCCATAATCAACCCTATATATAGTACAATTTTCTTACTGACCCCTACTTTCTATCCAAGAATAAACCATTTTACAACCTGGAACTTTAGGTCATACCTTTTTATTCCAACACAAGCATATCTGAAACAGTTTCATGTTTCTTCAAAGGCAGTCAAATTTAAACTAAACAGAAACCTTCACAGAGTGCAGAGAATGCACTTTAAATATTATCTGCATTAATCTACCCATACAGGTGTCGCCATGAATGTACTATTTGAATGTGCTAAAATTCGAGTTGACCAATGTTTTGGCAAAGTGCCTTTTTAATTTACAATGCCTTCGAAGTCGTTTGATTGCAAATCCATTGAAAATAAATATTTCCCGTAAATTTGGCGTCTTGGCAAAAACAAAATGGTGTATTTGATGTGCTGTATGATCTGTGGACGGGACACTGAAAATAACACGACAGAAGTTGGTATTGGCAATTTGATCTAATTCATCCGAGGAGGCTTTCTTGATTTGTGATTGCTTTCTTTTCTGTTTGATTGTATAGACTTCCACACAAATTGATAATGGGCAAATAAATTTGAGTCTTGACATAATTTATCAGTAGCTGTTGTCTGCTTGGGTGGACACTGGACTTTGACAGATAACTTATGCAAGTCTTTTCGCGTCATAATTGGGATATATATGGTGTGTTCGGCGGTCAGAAATCTTTAATTCAACTGCTTCTGATGATCGACTTTGAAGCTGTCTGACTTATGTGCACTGTTATGCCATTCACATGACGGTTTAATCAGTAGTAGGAGTTGAACATTAGATCAATTGGTCAGTTTGCGAAATGCATTAGGTCTAATTGATTTTCGATTTCTTTGACTTTGCAGACATTTGAATAGAACCATAGAGACGATTGCCATGATTGCACTATTTGAATGTGCTAGAATTCGGAGTTGACCTATGTTTTGGCAAACTGCCTTTTAATTTCCAATGCCTTTAGTCCTTTGATTGAAAATCCATTGAAAATATTTTAAAAATTTGGCGTCTTTGGCAAAACAAAATGGCGTGTTTGATGTGTTGTGTGATCTGTGGACAGGACACTTGAAAATAACACGACCGAAGTTGGTATTGGCAATTTGAACTAATTCATCAGAGGAGGCTTTCTTGATTTGTGATTGTTTTCTTTTCTGTTTGATTGCATAGATTTCCACACAAATTGATAATGGGCAGATAAATATGAGTCTTGACATAATTTGTCTTGAGTAGCTGTCTGCTTGGGTGACACTGGACTCTGATATAGATAACTTATGCAAGTCTTTCGGGTGATAATTGGGATATATATAGTATTCAAGAAGTCAGGAATCTTTACTTCAAGTACTTCTGGTGATCAAATGACTTTGAAGCTGTCTGACTAGGTGTGCACTGTTATGCCATCCGCATGACGGTTTAATCCAGTAGTAGAAGTTGAACATTGCCTAATTGGTCAGTTTGAAATGGATTAGGTTTAATTGATTTTCGAGTTGTTTGACTTTGTAGACATTTGGGTAAATCTATCGTAAGAGGCGATTCTTTGGGTCAGTATTTGGAAATAGTTTGTTAGATGGCTCGGATATTATAAGTGTTTAAGAACTTTAATTCCTTCTGAAGGACATTTCCATAGACTATATTTGACTAGGTCTAACTATTTATGATTGTGGAGAGTTCAACTTCAGTCAAATGTGACATAAAGCAGAATGATTAATTTACATTTTTGCAATTCTAGTAACTAATAAGTCGCTGAGTATTTAAGAATCGTGTTCCTTTTTCTGGCAATGGAGCCTTAATTTGAACATTTTTCCAAATGTGGGTTTGACTATCCCAATTTTGAAATCAAATCACTAGCAGAAGAAATTCATTGACTAAAAATGCAACAACTTAGCTAATTTATTTGTCTAGTGAAGGGTCTCGTTGAAACCACACAACTTCAAAGGTGAAGATAACAACTCTCAACTCAAGAAATGCTAATGATCGGCAGCAGAATGTTGGGGAAATTTCTGTTCCCAAACAACTCCAGACTGTAAAGTACTCCATCAATCAGGAATTCATCGAGGAACAATGAAGCAATACTCTTGTATCATTTTATCCCACAAGTTGCAGGTCAGATGGAGAATCAGAGTCTATGGATGAAAGCATGTCAACTAGTGATTCTACGTGGAAAGTCGAGAGGTTGAATATACGGATAATGATAATGCTGCAGATGTTGCTTCTCTAGAGAAGAAAACCTTGCAGAATCTGTACATTTCAAAGCATTCAAACTCAAAGTCAGGACAAGGTACGGCATCGAGAGTTCAATTCTCAGCCTCTGTTTTAAAATGATATCAGTTTTCATAATGTTATTTTCCACGTTTTTCTAATATCTCCCTTTTAAAATGTTTTATATACTGTTCAAATTTTGATGTTTCCGACTTGGTGAATTAAATTTTGCTCCTTGGTCTAATATTGGTGAAGAACGCTTTTCAACAGAAGAGTTTTTGGGTGGAAATGGCATGTGTTACTTTATTCTCGTCTCTGCTTTGTGTCTGATATCATTTACGATGCTTGTATTGGTATAGACCATCCGTTTCAGGAAGCTCCCCTAACAGAGGCAAAGCCAAAGGAATTGCATATTGTTGATGTTGATACTGATCACATGGATCCTCGGATGTGCACAGTATATGCGCGTGATATAGATCAGCATATCCGTGATGCAGAGGTAAATGTTTCTGAGTTGCTTTCTAACAATGCACGAAAGATTTAGAGCACATTGTTGTCAGTGAGATTTGTGAAGGTTATCCCTGTTACCCTTTGCACAACAAATATTAGACTACACTGTAAATCCATGCACTGTGTCATCTTCATATATCTTTTTTCTGTTAACCCTTTTCTGTAAAGACTCTCCTTGAGGCCAGCTCACAACTTTTTAGTTATTGCTTTGGGATAGTCCTAAATGCACCAATTGTTTTTTTATACTGATAGACATTACACTCAATATACCATTATGTAGGTCTTACAACAATTTAAAACCATGGTCTTGGATACATTTAAGACTTATTGCTCAATAACTGTTTCCTCGAGGATTTACTTAGGTTGACTTATTAGTACTTGAAAATCCACCGTATCTTCTTCAAGAATTTGTTCTACAGCTACTGTCAAAAAACCATATCTAATAAGTTCAGAAAATTAATTGTGTTGACTTCGATAACTTTCTTTTCATTGAGATAATTAAAGAATTAAAAGAAGTAATGAATTTAACATTTTCTCATAACTTCAAAAACAGTTTTCTCTATTGGACATCAACAATTTGTAGCAGACTAGCTTTCAAATGAAAGAGTGTTGTGCTAAAATATCTTATCCACTTCATTTAAACTGAATTCAGAACTTATGTTGTCACATCTTGCTTTGCTTAAAACACATCATGGAATGTATGGTTTTGTGTCACTACTTGGACCTTGCAAAAGGTTCTCTTTTACGAACAACAAACGCTTGTGCGTTCTGTTTACAAACAAGTTCTTCATTTGCTCTGTACGGGGTTATCAATCTAGACATGAATATGTGCCTTAATGTCTCCAATCAGATATAGTAGGCACTAGTGTGGTGCAGAGTCACTTCTCATCTATTCCAGTTTTAGGTTTTATTTCTTTCTGTTTTTTTTTCTACATTTTTCTCCACTTTTCTTTTGAATTTCTTCATTGATTTGGAAAACTATGCTAGCAGGTGAAGAGAAGGGCAGCAGCTAACTATATGGAAGAGGTCCAAGAAGATATAAATGCCAACATGCGAGGGATTCTAATTGACTGGCTTGTGGAGGTGAACCTTATGTTTTTTTCCTGTTCCCATGGAATTATTAATCATAGCAGTTAATAACTTGTTGTCTTTTGTAGGCTGCCGAGGAATACAAACTTGTTCCAGATACATTGTATTTGACAGTCTCCTATATTGACCGGTACCTTTCCAACAATGTAGTAAATAGACAACGCTTGCAATTGCTGGGCGTCACCTGCATGTTGATTGCAGCGTAAGTAATGTCATTTGTTTCCCTGTTTTCCTAAGTAGTTTGCTGTGCTGGAAAGGACTGATTATTGGACATGCTTTTGCACATTACATTCGGCTCAGAAATACGAGGAGATATGTGCTCCCCAGGTTGAAGAATTTGCTATATAACTGACAATACCTATTTTCGCGATGAGGTTTGTCATGTTACATGTTAAACAGCTGTATGTTTTATTTCTCAATTTATTCAGTTTTAATTTATATTCTTCGTTGCCTTATGCAGGTATTGCAAATGGAATCACATGTTCTACAGCATCTTCTATTTCGAGCTTTCGTCTCCAACTGTAAAAAGTTTCAGGTGAGTGTTGCCAAAGGTTGTACCGTTGTAATGTTAAAATGTAACCTGCTTTACTACCATCAGAACGTTCATACAAATTTAATCTTGATTAACTGGGCTGTCAACTATTGTTCAAAGAAAATGTCTTAGAAAGGTTCTATCTTGGAACATACTGATTTTTGTTTGTATCAAACTCAAATACTAAAGGCGGTTTATTCGAGCAGCTCAAGTTTGTCATCAGGTATGTTGTATATATTAACGGAAAGAAATAAGAATGCCTCTAAATAAACTAGCATTCATCAAATCATAACATGCTTATCGTGTATCACAGGTTCAATACCTGCAGCTGGAGTTTCTGGCAAATTATCTTGCAGAGTTGACCCTTCCAGAGTATAGTTTTATTGCCATCTGCCATCTTTGTAGCTGCATCTGCTGTTTCTTCTAGCAAATTTACTCTGGATCCAACTAAAAGGCCATGGGTATGTTTTTAGTAAGCCTTTCATTTTAAATAACTCCTTGTCTTTAATCTTGTCCTTTGCAAACTGACATATTTATACACATGCAGACGCCTACTCTCAAACACTACACCAGATATCAACCATCAGAGTCTAAATTTGTGTAAAAAAGAACTGCATGATCTTCAATGCAACAGACAGGGGTGTGGCCTACCTGCAATTCGTGAGAAATATGGCCAACATAAGGTAATTAATTTTCATAGTTTCAAATTCTGCAATTTTCTTCACAGTTGAGATTGGTACTTGACATTCAACATTGAAGTTGCAAGTGCTAACCTAACGAAGTTTATCTCTCCATCCTAACATAGTTCCCTTGGCTGCAGTTCAAGTGTGTATCAACAATGGTACCTCCAGCAACCATACCGGAATTTTTCTCTCGATTTTTAATTGCTAGGTTGCCTTCCTGAATTATGATAAGGAAGTAGACCTTACGCATTTTATAATGGACGTTGAGGCATATGCATTCCTGAGAGTGCTTGCGGATGCCTGGGACATTTCCTCGCCATCCCCTTTGTGGCCAATAAGATGATTTTACCGGCTTTTATGCTAAACATAATTTGCAGCTTTCCATGCATGCTTAATTTTCCTGTTAAGAAGTCTAATGTTGAAGCAGTGCATGTCAGTTATGGGATCAATCAATTTGGTTTTTAAAGTGCTTACGGTAGCACAGTTGTGTTGTCAACTTACATGTCACTTTATCTATTCTCTCTGGAACGCTTGCTATAAATTGTATTTAAAACCCTACCAAGCATCAATTATTTTGGTGAAATTTGTTTTAGATCTGAGAAGTCTACTTGGAATCCAACTACATCAATCTTCTTGGTGAAATGTGGGCGGTTCAACAGTGAGAAATACGTTTGGAGTGAAAATTTCCATAAATTTACTCACTGATAAAATCTTTATCGACACATTTGTAGATCTTTCAGCTTATACGAGCATGTAGCGTGTAGAAAATTTGAGAAAAATGATAACAAACAATAAAGATCACATGAACAGAGGTGGTTATAATAGCAGATTGGCTATGGATTGATGGTATACCGCTTCTTAACGCTCTGTCCAGCAATTATCCAGTTAGGGGACAGACTGCTCATTCAAGTTCAATGACCGATAGTTAAAAAGAGCTGTTGATGGTCAAGTGGGGCTGGTGGTCTTCGAATTTCAAGAGAACCCGTAGCTTTACATCCTCTTTAAAAAACTTGCAGATTAGGAATATAGAAAATGGTAAATTTGAAATAAGAAAATATGCACAACAGATATAACAGGAGAATGCATTGTTCTTTTCATTTAGCAAACACTAATAACCACAAAAATGTTAATTGGTATCAAACTGCATGTAATTGAAGACATTAGGTTTAATTAAATTTTCAAACCATTACCATTGTTTTCTAAATGGTCCAGGTGGAATCTTAGAGTGGTGGTTAGTTTATGATGAAATTCCACTGTAGGTGAGTGTGACAATCCTACACCTCGTCAAATGCAAATCAAGAAATCGAATAAGTTTTAGTAAACTTCCACACCTTTACCATTACATTTTGATTCGTCAGATGTGAATTCCAACACGAATTATGGTTGGTTTAAGTGATAGATTCCAACCAAATATTGAGGAAACTAATCCCTTTTACCCTTTTCTGTTCTTAGTCCTTGGTATCAAATGGAATTAAAGACATTCTTGCAAAATTGGAACTTATATGGGTAGCTTTGTCAACCAGTCGCAATTCATCTCGTATTGACCTTTACTGTTCTTGGTCTATGCGACCTTTACTGTTCTTGGTCTATGCAAGATAGCTTTCTGGTTACAGCAAAGTAAATATGGTCGACTATCTTTGGCAAATCCAATTTAACTCTATTGACTTACGTTGCTACACATTGTGCTCTTCTCCGCCTGACAGAAAGACTTGCTGTTTTCTTTTGCTTCATGAAATGGCATCTGAATCTCTAATTGCTTAATTATAAAAAATTAATATAATAATTTCAATTCCCATCTAACGGTGCAGTCCAAGATTGTTCGACAATAGATTCTACTTAACGACTGAAGCCGTATTAGGTTTTTTTAAAGACGTTTTCGCTCGACTCAAAGCTGCATTGGCATGGTGGAATCATAACCTTGATACTGATCATTGTGTGTTTTGAAACACGTTCCTCACGAGTGCATTTTCAATGTAAATATATTACATGGGATGCATTTACTACTCTGCTTGTCCTTTTGGAACTGGATGCATAAGCAGTGATGAATTTTACTGCTGGTCATTTCAAATTTTACAAAATAAATTTAACAAGGATCATGTCTTCAAGTCATTCATAACAGTTACATCATCATTGTAGAAGGGACAACGGACAACTACAGTTGGTTCATAATAATAATACTCGAACCATATCATAAATCTGTTGTTTTGGAGAAGATTTTTTTGTAAATGGATATTAGGGAAGATTTTTTTGCAAATGTTTATATCGTAGTAAGTGGATATCAGGGAAGGATTTCCGCAAATGTGTATCGTAATTTTGTTTCTGGAGAAGTCCATTTGTTAGCACTGCAAATTTTTCAAAAATTTCAAACTCTGGTTGTTATTGGTAAAGTTTTGTCTTTGATCCTCTCTCAGTCTCCTAACTCATGGTGAAGAGCCTTGGAGGATTAAATTGTATGAGCCTTTGTTACTTTCAATTAAATTCCAAAGAAGTTTTGAGTCCAATACTCTGTTTCTGTTATAAGGTTGATAGGGTAAAAGTCCCTTCAAAATAGGTCTTTTAACTATTTTTTAGTGGTTGAAGTCATAGGTTTCTCATCTGAAAAAGAGTCTTATTCTTTTACCATCATTTCTTTTCCAAAGTTAGAGACAGAGTGTTAAGATCATGAATTCTGTTACGAAAAACAAAAGCATTAGCTGTTCTTTCCATGAAAGACGACTATCATTTTCAAAAACCTATGGTTTTACGGTAATATAGTCTTTCCTGTATGGGTAGTAATTTCCTGCAAATTTATACGAAGTAGAGGAAATATTATTTAACTCAAGACAACATTGCTATTTGAAGATTAAGGAAAATGTTGAAGTATAATAAAAGTGGGAGTATCCTAAGAGATCTATTTTTCATTTGAGATGAATTAAAAGGTGATCATTTTTATGCTAAGGTTATGCCACTATAATGTTACTTACTAAAAGGTATAGGTGTCACAATATACAAGTATCAATAATGAAAATAGGTGATGGAGTTGGTGTGAAATAAGTGGTAGTGGTTTCCTAAATTAATACTCGTGATTTTTGTTTACCATATGGCATGTGGTAACTTATTTCCATCCGCACCGTGACAATTGCATCGATGAATTTTCATTCTCCATTTTAAAATCATCGTTATGTGCAAGTAGGTAGGGTTTCCCTGGTGAATTAGTCCTTGTTTTACAAAATTCGTGTTGAAAGTTAAGGTTAACAGTGCCGGTGAAGTAGGGTTTGGAGGTTAATCTCTGCTTTATAGCCGTGTTGAGGTTAGAGTTAACAAGTGAAATATGGGCAAAGGAGGCAAAGTAAATAGGTTTGAGCAAGAACACTGCCGGTGTATGTCATGTTTAAGGCCAAGTTCAAGTGTAGTTGTTGGTACAAATTTAAAGAAATTTCTAGTGAGAATGTGGCCGTTGCTCAAGTGTTTGTAGAGACCTTTGATGGTGAAAAGGTTAAGATTAGATCTCAAATCTTCAACATTACAGAACCATCATTGTTTTCAGGAGCAACTAAAACTTCTACAACAAGTGAGTCTTGGCATAAAAACACAGAACTCTTTCTAAAGTTGATGCAAATGTTTATTTGAAGCCCGAGTATGAGCACATTGGATGGACTCCTACCATACACATTTTCATTTCAAACTCCGAATGACAACATGTTATCATCACATCATTCAATGCTACACAATTCAGAAGGAAGATTTTCGATCGTCTGATAAGTATCAAATGAGATTTTAGTCCACATTTTGTGTGCTACATTCAGTGAACTTAGCTCCTTTTTCTCCATAGATCATTGTCACAATGTTCTGCAGGTTACAAAGACCCTAGGTTACTCATTACATAACCTATATCATAGAGAACCGATTAAGATATTGATATCTTATCACTTGAGAAGGAGAAGGACAACTCGGGATAAGTTTATAACAAAGAGTGATTTACTACCGTTTTATTCTAGAATTCCTATACTCCATGGAGTAATGTAACAGGGAAATTGAAGCAAGGAGATACCATGTTTCATAAAATTCGTGGCTGCAGAATGGAGACAACTTCCTTCAAGAGGAAAACCTAGGAAAAAGGCTCATCATGACAGGAGAACTTACAGAGGAAGTCAACCCGAAGTTCTTAACTTCCAATTTTATTTTGCCTTTAGAGGAAGCCAACCTTGGAGTAATGAGATCAAACTATGTTTTTAAAACTACTCAGAGACTCAACCAAGCAATGATATTTCATTAAGAAAATCTACTCTCACAGGTCTGAGTGGTCATTTAAGAAAGGAAAAAATAAAGTGTCGAGGCTACTACAGTAGGAAGAGCTTCTGCCTTAGCTCAACTATTCTCATCCATTGGCTCTTCAACCAAGAAGAAGAAGAACACCGTGATACATCTTACATACTCTTATGAAGATAAGAAGATATTGAATATACCGAATCGTAGTTTGAAGAGGAGAATCTAACCGTGCATTCATACATGGAGGAAAAAGGCCTAAGTATATTCCAAATCCCTACATCCGCAGACCTCACACTGTGCCTAAAATTTAAACTCAGATTAACCAACAAGCCGATTGCTAACCCCGCATTGAGATGAGATTATAAATGTTGATGATAGTCCAAAAGATAAAACCAAGAAGAAAAGGCTCAATGCAAAGGTCAAACACAAAATGAGGTCGTACAAAAGAGTGACCAAAGTTGAGGCTATCAATTTTTTTTGCCTCCATATTGGACCTTTGAAGAATGAAGAGACAAGGCCTTTTGAAGAAGCTTTTCATTTTGGGTTTATTTTCTATATTTTCTTTGACATAGCTACTTTGTTTCAAATAGGGGGTAACTATTATTTTCGAAGAATGAAGAATGAAGAGACAAGGCCTTTGAAGAAGCTTTTCATTTTGGGTTTATTTTCTATATTTTAGGATATAGCTACTTTGTTTCGTAGGTAGTCGTTATTTTCGAATATTAGTATATGGTGAAAAGAAGCTACTTTTTGGTTTATTATCACAATGATGACACCAAAGTGGATGAAGTGGATGAGATTTATGTTATGATGAATTTTTCCAAGTGTCGTATAAACCTCTAGTTGGTTAGTCACTCCTATGTTTTAGCAAAGTATGCATACATGTGTTCACAAATATTCCTTTCATGACTGGATTCCACCTTTTTTGGAGACAATTTTGATGAGTTGCGAGGGCACTCAACTACATTTATCCAACCAAATCCAATTCCATGATGCCACACCTTATCTTGTTTCTATTTTTAGTTTTTCCTTTAATGTTTGTATGAACTCTACCTTAAGTAAAGAGTTGTAATAAATTCCTAAAACGTAGTTCTACTTTTATGGGAGACTTCTGCTACGTAGCCCTAATTTTTGTATAAGTATGGTGTAATACAAAGATAGAGGGGTTCAATGATTGTATCTTGTTGAGCATACTGTTACACATTTTGAATATATAATATATCAGCATTTCGAGGACTTATGACAACTTGTTATGTGTATTGTTTTTCTTATCTCATGTGTCTCCATACTTGAATTCTTCAGCTTTTAGATTGTGATGTAATCTCTCAAATGTTTTTACTTGGCCTCATGTTATATTTGTACATGATTATCACTTACGTTGTCGTCGTTAAACTATTCCCGATGAAATATGTGTGGTAAATTAAATGTGAGCATTCCCTCGTAACAAATATTTTTAAAGTGTGCAATGAGATTCTTGTAAGACTTCTAGGAGCTTTCTTTCATTGATACACCATCGCTCCGAACTCGTTATTTTTTTCCGTTTAAACAGCTGGATTTCTATGTTATAGACCCAATCGTCCATACCTTCCTAACCTTCTCGCATTACCAATTTACTCTTGCTACCATATCAAGCCTTAGTACCCTCACATGTAAGAGATAGTTATATATTTGAAAATTTTTGGAGTGCATGTAAGATTCAAATACTTTCCACAATCCAATCCAAATCATAAATAGCCCCAGCTTAAGATGTCCGGTCAAACACTTGCCACAATCCAAGTGCCGATTCAATGCTAACATATTTTGGTGTGTCTACCGAGACGAATATTCTGAATTTTGTATTCTCCTAAATCGTTGCATGAATGCTTAGCATCGGTTTTTAAAAGTGAATAAAAAATTAGTCACTGCTTTGATTGTAATTAGTTCACCCGACGATTTCACAAAGAGGATGAGAGGGGTTTCAAGACCACCTACTGTATTAGTCGAGATCACCTCCCGTGATTCCAGCTTTCTAATCCAAGAAGATAATAAATAATGCTTAGAGGGAAACAAAAATCAGCCGAAGCCGCACCACATTCAAAGGAAAATGCTGCAAAATACATTCCAAAAGAAAATGTACCATCATCTCATGCATAACCTTAAAAAAGAAATTTCAAGCTTCAAAGCAATCTCCTAAAAATATTTCAAGTTGAAACTCGCTTCCATTGAAGGCAAAGTAGACAGATGTTAGTTTAGGGTCACTCTGAAAATATCTCTCACTATCACTTAGTAACCTGGGAAACAAATACTGTCTCAAAGGAAAGAATAAGTTTTAGGTATCAAAGGAAGAAACCGTAAATAAAAAAACTTTGTATTAACAATGGGAATTAGAACAAGTGTTGAAATTGCACTCCTAGATAGAGCTATTTTAAACTGAGTAACATACATAATTTTTTTTTTTGAGTTTTCTCCAAAAATCACCTTGAATATCACTTTAGTCCACAACAGAGTATTTTCTCCGTCTCAAAAACCCATTGTTGGCTCATCCTCTCTCATAAAAAATGAGATTATCCTTCCGGTACCCGACTTTTAGTCTTTCCTCGACTTTAGCCTGAAAGGAAAACAAACTTGAAGTTGCTCCAATCCTTCAAGAATCAACATTTGAAATGTTGGACATTGGATAAAAACCAACGCTCCCCGTGTTTTGCGACATGGGCTAACCGCCTTCGTGGGATCGTTATCTCCCATGGCTGCGATTGTTGACTAACACCTATGGGTTTTGGTCTAACTAATCATGATTCCCAACAATTGGTATCAGAGCGTTTCCTTCACTCAAAGCCTGGGGTCAGCCAAGGTTGATCATTAGAAACAATAAAATGGCAGCCAAGGAAGAAAGTCTCCAATCCTCCTAAAGATATTTCTTCCTCAACCATTGAAATTGAAGTAAATCAATTTATGAAGGCTCCATTATTCAATGGAAATTTTGATATATGGGTGGCAAGAACGAGGGAATTTCTGAAGACTCAAGGAATTGAAGTTTGGAAATCAGTGATTACCAATGACACGATGACGAAGAATCCAAGGAGTACAATACAAGAGCAATGAAGGCAATTTGGAATGGGTTACCAAATTTTGTGAAGGCCAATTTTGAAAAATGTTCACTGCCAGTGTTATATGGGACAAACTTCATGACCTTCACTCAAAAGGAGCATTGACAATGATCTTCGCCAAGAAGATGATGGAAAAACAAGAAAGAAGTCCAAAATCCATCAAGGAAGGTGAAGATAAGAGAGATGACAACAAGGCTAAAGAAGACCTAGAAGATGAAGAGAACAAAGAAGACTTTGAAGAAGATTTCCCAACAAACTTATGGCTTCCATGGAAGAGATTAACGGTTTGAAAAGGAAAATGAGGAACTTATGAAGAAAGCAAGATGGTAACCAAGACAAGACAAGGAAGGAAGTTGGACTTCATAAGCTTCAAGTAAGAAAGAGATGAGGAGCTCGCCAAACTTAAAGAGGAATTTCATCTAAACAAAAGAAAGCATCATGAAGAAGTCATATCTATGACAAATCAATTGATAAGGCAAAGAAAAGGGAAGAAACTTTGCCGTAAGCCACCTTGAACAAAGCCTTATGAGCTTGAACAATCTTGAAGCAGAGACTAGTCATTACAAGGAAGAGGTCTCTCTCTAGATCTCAACTAGAAGAAGCAAGGAAACAAGCGCAAGGACTTGAGAAGGTGATGGAAACTTTGGCACCAAGTAGAAGGACAAGTTAATGAAGCAGTAAAAGGAGAGAAACACCACGATATGCCAACTAGAAGAAAGGATGAAAATCTGAAACTAAAATCGTACATCAATCTTCTCAAGGCCGAAACATGTGAAGCTACAAGAATAAAAAGAAGAAATGGAGAGTGCGCTCTAGCAAAGGAGAATGAAGAAGTCTTCATAATGAAATCAAATATCATCTCCTTAAAATCGAAGCACATGAAGCAACCAGGATGATGGAAGAAATGAAGAAGCAACTAGTTATGAAAGATGAATATTGTGAAAAGTTGAAAGGAGAAATTGTCTTTCTTAAAAAGGAAGTTGACTTGCTAAATAAGAACTTGAAAAGCTCTCAAACCCCGGATGACATCCTAATTCATCAAAGGTCTCCCCTTGATAAATCAAAATTCTGCTATGTGAATCCTCACAAGAAATGATAATGTTTCAAACAACAAAGATGTGAGGAACTCAAGTAGCTCCTACAACACCCTCCAAAAATACAAAAAATAATAACACACACTTCAAATTTTTTGGAGCTCCCTTTGAAACTAAAGAAGAAAAAAGCCAAGTAAAGTGTTTAAGAGCAAGTTGCTAAGTCGCGGATCCATGATTTCGCGACCCATGCGCCCCAGGACTCTCGCGACCCCAAGGTCGCCGGTCGCAAGAGCCTGGCCGGCAATTTGCGACCATGACCACGACCTTAAGGCTTCAAGGTCGCAAGGTCATGAAATGAAGTATTTGGGGAATTAGCGACTCGTCGACCTTTGCGACCAAAGAACGCAAGGTCGCGGAACGCAAGGTCGCAAACCCATTAACTCGCGACCTCACGGTGCTCCGCACGTGCGACCTTTATATGTGTCGCTAAGGTCGCATTTGTGACTCGCGGCGAAAATCATGGAATTGCTCTGACAGGTCGACTGGCGCGTTTTCTTCCGGGTAAGTTGCCATTTCCTCCCTGTGTTTCCTTCCCCGGCATTTCTTGCTAAAATCTAGCCACCCCATGGTCTTAATTGCTTGCTGGTGAGGAGGTAGGGTTTTTGGTTAAGTTTTATTTTTGTTTTGATTCTCATAAACCCCGAGGTCACCTTTGTCTTGCCCAGAATCCTCATGGCTGTGCCCTATCTCCAGTTTAGACCCTTTCCAGCCGCATATGTTTCCCGTTAGGGAGACTTTATCCGCAAAACCACGCGCGCTCGAAACCCCCTGGCAGGCCCAAGTGCGACCTGCGACCCAGCGACCCGGTCGCAAGGTCGCAAGGTCGCGCGACTCTCTGTTAGCAACTATGCGACCCTGCGACCCAGTCGCAAGGTCGCAAGGTCGCAGGTGATTTCTTTTGTTGATCAGCGACCCTGCGACCCCAAGAGAACAGTTAATTAAACTCTGCTTGTTTAGACTGTATTTAGCCGTTATCATCATGTCTTTCTCGTCCTGGGATTCTCTCCTGAATGCAACAGGTGAATTTGGAGCAGACACGATACCGGTCCTCTCCGACTCTAGCAACATGGCACCCCGGGTGTCCCGAAAGAAAAGTAGGCAGGTGGTGGAGGAAGAGTCAGACACAGACATACAAACATCTCCTCCACCAATATACAGAGACACCCTTTGCACCTTCGCAAAGGGGGACAGCCTTAGGTGGTATGAAGTATACCACGAGTTCGCCATAACAGAAGATGAGTTTCCAGAAGATCTCCCGGACCGGGAAGTATACCTAAAGGTCAAGAGATCCAAATTGCGCCTAGCAGGGGCACATCCCGCCATCTTTCCGTGCCCAGAAATGTTAGACTGGATCATACAGAAGACGGATCCCAAGAATTTCGCAATCCGAGATAGTGGAGGTAAAGCTTTTGCAACGTTGGAGAGCTCAAAAACACAGGTCTACTACTCGCTACCCCAACCAGAGGTAAATTTTACCCCGAGATGGTTTTCTGCAAATGAAGTACCGATGATTGATACAATCAGAAAATGGTGGGCGGAACCAGATAAATTTAAAGTCAAGAAAGACCAGGAGTACCCGGTGGCCAGTCTGAGGAAAGTGTATAAGTTAGTGGCCGCCATGCTGTGCAGAGTGTACGGACGTTCAGATGCCACCACTTTCAATGGAGCATGGGCAACCATTACGGAACACGTAACGGTGCACGGCACTCGATTCAATTGGGCTGGTATATTAATGGGCTCAGTGCAAAAAAATTTGGCTTCAGCCTTAGCCCCAGATGAGGGAACGCCGTTGGAATTTTATATGGCTTCGTATTTATTAGATGCTGTCTGTGCCCAGCTGCATGTTGAGGGATGGCCACATAACTGGGACTCTGAACAGACCCGGGCAATCCATTTGCAGACCAAGGTTTTCTGGGAATCCAGGTACAAGTCAGATATCGAGCAAATCTCTCAGGTATTCATTCCCGCCCTTTACGGGAAACTATTTGGTCAAGACACCCCCTGCATGTCTTGGCGAGCAATGGAGACACTAGGTCAGGTGGCACACTGGTTTCCATTCGCTGAATTCACAATCATCCGAGTATTTGGCTCGTTTAAAGCACCACATGCTCTGCCTAAGTTTATTACCAATAAGGTGCTCATGCAGGAGGTATGTTTCCAGATGACCTCGGGCTTCTCTAACGTCCTTTCCAAAGGGAAGAAGAAACCCTGGCCCGCTCTACCTCTCACCATTGGTGCTTATACAGTCAAGGACTCCAGAGAAGTAGGGCGTGAAGGAAGAAGATAAGGTTACCCGCACCGAAATACGGATTCTTGAAACTTGTTCGGTCGGGACAGTTCCCCTACTTCAACAAGAGGGCCAATTTTAAATGGAGTTGTCGACATGTCGGCGCCGGCGAACGGCGGTACAACACGGACGGGCGACTGGCCGCTCGGGGATGCGACTACGGCCAAGAAGAGGATCACCAGAATTTTACAGAAAGATAGGAGACATCGCTTAGGGCTCTTCTTCCTCCAAAGATAAGAGAACACGGACCGATGTAAGGGCCGGCACCTCGAATTGACAACGGGCGATGGGGGCCCAAGCCAAGAAGAAGAGAGAAAGAAAATGAAAGAGGATGAAAGCATGCAGAAAGATTCGAGAACGGACGGAGGAAAAAGATAAAAGAAAGCAGTGAGAAGAAAGACGGGGAAAAGGAAGCACGAGCGGCGGTAAAACAAGCATGAGAAGAATTTGAAAATACAAAATTCGATCGTCAAAAGGAGGCAGAACAAGCCTCCGCGGCAGAGAGAAAGAGAAAAGCTGAAAAGGAAGCAGAGGCAGAGGCAGAACACAGGAAGAAGGAGGAACACGACAAGGCGGAGGCCGAGCGCCGGCAAAAGGAAAAAGAAAAGGATCAAACACAGGATGAGGAGGACGAGCTAATAGACGACATTGACCTATCTCCCCTGGATATCCCTTCAGGTGGCGCGAAAAGTACCCTCAATGTTGATGATTTTCCCGGGGAGCAAGAAGAAGAAGTCTTCGACCTGACCAGATTGACATTTGACCAATTCTCTTTCAAAATACGGCAAGAGAAAAGGAAATCCTTGGCGCAAAGCCATCCCACCATATCTACGGTCGCCACGGGAAAGGACATAGTCCCAGATACAAGGACTAACCCTGTTATGATAGCGTCAGCAGGCACTGCTTTTGCCGCGGCCACGGAGGAAAATGTCACTAGAATGAGCAGGGAGATTATTTCCCTACAGAACAGGCTAAAAGCAGCGGAGCAGGAGAAATCAAGACTAGAAAGTGAGATGCTACAGCTCCAAATTAAGCCCGCCCAAGTGAATGAGGTCCCACTGGCGGTCAGGAAAGAGTGTGATCTGTTGGAAATGACCATGAGGCAAGTATATAAGGAAATGCTCACCCTAAAACAAACAGTGGCCCCGTTGGCAGAGGCACGAGAGGAAACCAAACAGAAGCATGAGCAGCTCAGGGAAGCCTCGGTAGCCTTGGACAAAATGATAAACTGGACAGCGCAGTACCAGCAAGCTCCCGAACATGTGCCTAGGAAGGATTGGAGTCACACACAAGACGCCAAAGTACAAATTCGGATGAATATGCAGTCCAAAGACAAGCTGGCCAAAGATTTGGACAATGTGATGTCTGCATATAATCACCTGATCAGTGGTATTGACTCCATGAACGCTTTTCATCACATTCCGTCGTTAGGGGCATTGGATGAAACTAAAGACTGGGAGCAGGTAGAGCAGGAAATTCAGTATTTTCTGCAACCCGTGAGACAAGCTGCTGCCGCACCAGAATTTGAGGCATCAGAAGAGAACCTAAATCGGTTGCTTGTCACTCCATTACAAATCTATACCAAGCTTGCCTCCCTCTCAATCCAGATCTCTCAGAAGAAGGAGACTCTGATACCGAATGCCCTGGAATGTATGCATCGAATAAAAGAGGAAACCCCTCTTGTCGCCCCTATAGCAGTGGATTACCAGACTTGGCGAGATTTCCTCAAGGGCAAGAAAGTTGACGTTCCAGAAACCTCAATCACACAACCACCTTCATAGCTAAGCTTTTTCAGGCGCAAGTCGCGACCGTCCCCAGGTCGCAGGTCGCACCGGCACCCAGGTCGCAGGTCGCATGGGCACCCAGGTCGCAGGTCGCACCGGCACCTAAGTCGCAGGTCGCATGTTCGGCAAAGGTCGCAGGGAAGTTGAACCGTCGGGAAGTTGAAGCGTCGAAAAGCCTAAAGAGCGTTTCTTGAATCTATAAATACCCCTGCGGGGCACATAGTTAAGGGCTTCTCTTTTGTGGATTGAAGAGCAATATTGCATTGTAATTGAAGAATCATACTCTTGACATATGTAATACAAATACTTGTTAAAATCCCTTTGATTGGATGATGTGTTTAGCTGTGACAACACTGTGTGTATTCTGCGTACAGTTTCAGAATATCGTTCGATTAATGAATCTGTGTGATTAATAGTATCATTCATGCTCCATAGCTATCTGTGATTGTGTTGATGATGCTCAAGTTTACTATTTACTCTTATGATGAATGTTAATGAACTGTTTTATTAGCATTTCGTTATATCTTTCGGAGAGTTAAGGGATATTCTCGCCATAAAGAACTGTTTCTTTGGTGGTCAGATTATCTTGCATGCATTACCCCATAGATGTGTTGCTAACGACACTTCCTGGGCGTATGCATTTTGTTTATTACCTTGCTACGCACAGTGCCATATATTGGTTTGATACATCAGTCATGTATTTTGTATCATGTGAATAAGTGTATGTTTGCAGATTCAATCAGGTTGTTCGAGACCGAAGAGAAAGTCATTTAAGCGGTAGCCGGACCCACACCCCGGACGGGATCCCTACTCCAAACGGTTCAAAGTATAATTGGGACTTTCTACCGGGGAGATCCCCTACTGTTGGCCGGACATATTTTCCCGTCAACAGATTTGGCGCTAGAAGGAGGGCCATGGCATCCTCCCAGCATACGACCGATATTCCATCACAAACTCCCCACCGGGAGGTCATAAATAACGAACCTCCTCTTCCCCCCTTGGAGGATATTCCAAGGGAGGAGGCTCGATACTTTGAAATCACTAACGAACAGTTGAGATCCTTACGCCCAGCTGCCCGTAATCTCGTCAGGGATTTACGATATGCCCCCATCATGGAGTTTCTAGCTCACACTAGGACTCCTACTGAGAACATCACCCGTAATGGTGTGCTTGTCAGCACCATACCTGAACTTGTGAACTCCATGATTGAAGACCTCGGGCGGGCTGTCCAGGAAAATGACCCCATTCTCCAAGATAGTGAAGGTTTCCTTGATACTGAACCTTTCCCCGAACCTCAGCCTGACTTACATCAGTGGAACAACAACCAAGTGTATTCCCCGCTAGAAGAAAGAGGAGGGGGTCGAAGAAATGAAAGAGAAGGTAACACAGCCCAAAGAAATGTAGGGGAAGGAGACAGGCCTCAAAGAAATGAGGGTGGAGTCAACAGGGGTCACAGACGTGGAGGCAGAGGAGATATAGTTCATGGCCAAAGACACCACGTCAACCATCATCACCACCAAAACCAAAATAGGCCCCTTCCCCACAACTGGGAGTATCTTAGAAACATGAATAACCATGAAAGACACCAAGATGAACAATCTCGCCATCATGACGGAGCATCAGTGTCAGGGACGGGAAGTGAGTCCGAGGCAGAAACCCGATATCATCAGCACCCCAGGAGGGTGCAGCCCCTAGCCTGGATGGCTCAATCCCCATTGGCTCTTTTAGGTCCTCTCCATGATATGCCTAGACACCCGGAGAAGCATCTTCCTAAGTTTGATCCTGAGAAAGGTACCTCCGCGGAAGATCATATTAGTAGTTTCTATCTGTCCCTACAAATCATGAGAGTTCAGTCCGATGATGTCGCATGTCAACTGTTCCCACACACTCTTGTAAACCTTGCAGCCACTTGGTACCGTTCCCTACCCAGTGCTTCTATTACTTCATGGGACCAGTTCCGTCGTGTGTTCTTGCAAAAGTTTGCAGAAGATAAAACACCCTCTATGCTCCTCACAGAGCTAAGCACCATCAAGTGTCATAGAAAAGAGAAAGTTAAAGACTTTAACCAACGCTTCGCCACAATATTGCAAAAATTTCCTCCAAACTTAGCATTGGACGATTCTATCACCATCGACTACTATACTAAAGCTCTCCCTAGGGATATTTCCGCTTTCGTCAAACGTGAGGCCCGCGCTACTCTTACAGCAAATTATGCTGCTGCTCTCGCGGTAGAGAAGGACATGTTGTCGATAGGAGTCATGGACCACGAGGGAAAGGATGATCACAAACCAATCAATAAAAAAGGTCACTCTTCCACCCCTAACAGAGAGAAAGAAAATTTTGATTTCGAGAGTATGGCCAAGACCCTCAAACTACTAACGAATGAGGTCTCTGACTTAAAGAGAAAGGGCATTGAAACCTCAACTACTACTAAATCCCCAAAACCCTTTTTCAATAAAAGTAATCCCAACACCAGCAGACCTCTGTCAAACTCCAGCGCCGCTCTCAACGTGGAAGAGATAGGGAAAGACAATTTTTTCTCTTTTCACCAAGCTGCCCATTCTGAAAAAACGTGCCCGCAATGGATTGGCAGCATGACCGCGGTGGTTAACCAACTTTTGGATGACCAAACTCCAGGAAACCAGACAGAGGATGATGTTTCTGATCGAGATGAAGGTTCTCTCTTAGATGGGGAACCAGGAGCCTCTGTCCTCACTTTTGATATAATCCGCGGGGGGGAGAGTCTTGCTCCCATTGATATCAACATGGTAGGCAGTCCCAAGGCTCAGCCCACTCAAAATTATAGTCTTAGAAGCAAAGGAACTGTCCCCGAACAATCATATGAGGACAAGAAAAGGGCTTTCCTGAGGAAAATCCTTCCTCCTGGAAAACGAAGGACAAGCTACGCCAGAAAAGCCCACAAATAGTAATGGCAAAGCAAGTCAAAAGACCAAGCTCCCGGTGGAACCCTCGAAAACCACTACCGAACCTAGTCCCCAAACCGATACTAGCTACAACATAGTGGAGGACATGAAAAAGACCAGAGCTAATATCTCACTATACGAGCTGGCCCGCATCACGAATCAAAAGGAACTTATTCTAAAAGCTTTCGCCAAGAACCAAAATACGAAAACTGTCAGCAACACATCTGCACAAACCAGTCCAGATATCCAGTCTATAGTGAACGCTGTCAACACGAATTCGAGAGGATCCACCCCTCCCTTCCTCTTATCTTTTGAGATGTTTAACTTCAACGTTCACAATTGTCTCGTTGACTCCGGTGCATCCACGAATTTCATGCCTCTATTTGTGTGCAAGAAACTCAACATCCTCCCAGAGAAAACTGACGCAAAAATCATTCAACTGGACAGATCACAAGTACCAGCCGTTGGAGAATTAAACAATGTCATCATTCGCCTCTCATCTGACTCTAGGGTCCATCAATGTATTGATATTGTGGTTGTTGACATCCCTGAAGCCTATGGTGTACTGCTTAGCAGGGACTGGTCTAGCAAGTTGCAAGGATACTTTGCCACAGATTGGTCCCACTTATGGCTACCTTACAAAGGGAGAAATAACCAAATCAGAGTCGAAAGCGAACCATACATGAAACACACTGTAACTGATTTGGATGCCACAAATGAACCCATCAGCTTTGCCCAAGAGGAACTCGGTATGTGTTTCCTGGAGTCCATTTTTGGATGCTACCGACCTCCTCAGTCTTCAGTAGGTTCTGAGGTCCAATCTGAAATGGCACTCGTCGCAGAGGAACAAGCCCAAACTATCTCACACCAAGCCGAAATTCCTCCGAAATATACTACTCCCAAGTGCCCGGAAAGTGACATATGGACATTGTATTACGACAGTTCCAAAAATCTCGATGGTTCTGGCGCTGGCTGCGTTTTGCTTGATCCGCATAAGAAAAAATTCTTAGTCTCTTGTCGGCTGGAGTTCCAATGCACTAACAACACTGCTGAGTATGAAGCTTTGATCCTTGGGCTTAAAAAGGCGCTCGATTTGAAGGTAAAATGCTTACAGGTCATTGGAGACTCCGAGATCATCACTCGACAGGTACGCAATACTATTCATTGTTTGTCTCCACATTTAAAGGCGTATCAGCAAGAGGTATGGCGGCTCATTTCTGCTTTTGACGCTTTTGGAATTAAATCTGTTCTGAGAATGCATAATGCAGCGGCGGATACTCTAGCTAATGCTGCCGCCAGATTTACCCCTTTGAGGGATGGTTTTTCTATTGAAGTTATGTATAAACCCTCCGTGCCAGACAATATCACTAACTTGCGTGTTTTCGATGATGATCAACAGGTGCTGGATTTTATGTGTAACTCAGAGATATTCAAAGACACTGCTATAGATGAAGATGAGCACGACCAAGCTATGCAAAAGGAGTATGAGCAAGTCAAAGGAAACCCCATGCCTAAAGGGGTGGTATCACTTGAGAAGCTTTTCGATCTGCAAAATCGTTTCCGTGGGCCCCCAAATGCCAAAGTACAGAGCTCTATCTTAGCCCATCGACAAGTGAACTTGGGATCAGAGGATAATCCTAAATTCGTCAACCTTGGGAAGGACTGCTCCCCCCAAGAGGCCCAGGATTTCACTCAGCTATTTCGCAAGTATCGTGACGTGTTCGCTTGGACATATGAGGACTTACGCACATACGATACTCGAATCATCAACATGTGATACCCATCAAAGAAAATGTAAAACCTTTCCAACAAAAGCTCAGGAAAGTACATCCTACGATGGAACCATTGATTCTGAAGGAACTCAAAAAAATTTTAGATGCACGCATTATCTTTAAAGTTCGCCATTCCACATGGGTGTCCAATTTGGTTCCGGTACGGAAGAAGTCAGGTGAAATTCGCTTATGCGTAGATTTCCGAAACCTAAACCGGGCCTCGAATAAAGATAATTACCCGGTACCCCCTATGGAGCAAATATTACAAGCAGTGTCCGGGTCAGAGATGTTCTCTCTGTTGGACGGATTCTCTGGTTACAATCAGGTACTGGTGGCTGAACCAGATAGGTTGAAGACTACCTTTCAGACTAAGTGGGGAACTTTCGCTTACAGGCGCATGCCTTTTGGATTAATCAACGCAGGAGCAACGTTCCAAAGAGCTATGGATATAGCATTCAGGGGTCTGATAGGCCAAAGTGTGGTAGTCTACTTGGATGATGTTACTGTGTTCTCTAAACGTCGGGGGGATCATTTGCGTCACCTCAGACAGATCTTCGAAAGGTGCAAAAAATACGGTATCTCGCTCAACCCAAAGAAGAGCATTTTCGCCGTAGCGGAGGGAAATCTACTGGGTCATATCATAACTAAGCAAGGCATTGTCGTTGATCCAGAACGTGCGAAAGCCATTGCTCAGATTCCTCCCCCCAGCAGTAAGAAAGCAATGCAGTCCTTTTTGGGAAAGATCAATTTTGTACGTAAGTTTATATCAGATTTCGCCCAGATAGTTAAACCACTACAAGGAATGATAAAGAAAAATGCTACCTTCAAATGGAATCAGCCCAAAAAGGAAGCTTTCGACCAGATCAAGAAAGCTATAGCCGAAGCACCTTCCCTCCAGAGCCCAGATTTCGGCAGAGATTTTAGCTTGTATACTTTCGCTTCGGATTCGTCCTTAGCAGCTGTACTCACGCAAAAGGACAGGAATAATGACGAGCGCCCCATTTCATTCATGAGCACTGGTTTGCAGGGAGCTGAATTAAATTATCCTGAAATCGAAAAACAGGCCTATGCGGTATATAAAGCGGTCAAACATTTCAGACCATACATCTTAAAAAACCATGTCACGGTTTACGTTCCCCACCCAGCTGTTCGCTCACTGTTCATGCAGCAGGATTTGGGCGAGAGACGAGGGAACTGGGTATGCAAGAATATGACTTAGAGTTTAAGCCAGCACGCACGGTTAAAGGGCAAGGTCTATGCCAAATGGCTGCAGAGGCCGCAAGTTCCCACCAGGTTGAAGAAGATAATTGGGAGCAAGAAATTGATATGTACCAAACTGACGTCGTGCCTCAGATAAGGAACCCTTCTTGGTACTCGGATATTTCAGGATATTTAGCACACGGTACATTGGACCCCGCTCTAAATGCCCGGCAGAAACGTGCAATCAGACTCAAAGCTACATCTTACCAGTTAATCCAAGGGAAGCTCTTCAGGAAACATTCCGATGGGGTCATGTTACGCTGCTTGGAATATGATGAAGCTCAGAAAATCTTAATCGAGCTGCATGATGGACCAGCAGGAGGTCATTTTGCCGGGGATACTACGGCTCATAAAATAATGCGAGCAGGTTATTATTGGCCAACTCTTTTCAGAGACGCCCACGCATATGTTCGGAAGTGCATTCAATGCCAGAAATTCGCAAGCCGAGAAGCGCGTCCCGCTGCCCCTTTGTTGTCAGTAGCAGTAGAAGAACCTTTTCAACAATGGGGTCTGGACGTCATTGGTGAGATTTTACCCCACTCGTCTAAGCAACACCGGTACATTCTAACGGCTACTGATTATTTCACCAGGTGGGTTGAAGCAGTATCGTTACGCCAAATCAACGATCAGGAGGTAATGAAATTTGTCACTCATTCCATCATTACCAGGTTTGGCGTTCCAACTTCCTTGGTTTTTGATAATGCAACGTATTTTTCATCTTTTAAATTATATGATTTTGCTTTGGAAAATGGCATTGTTCTTAAACACTCTGCGAAGTACTATCCCCAAGGAAATGGTCTAGCGGAATCAACAAATAAAAATCTGATTCGCATCATTAAAAAGACCCTTCTGTCTCACCAACGCAACTGGCATAATGCTCTCCAAAATGCACTTTGGGCTGATCGTGTCACCCCTAAGTCCTCAATAGGCACCTCACCATATTTTCTCGTGTATGGGAAAGAAGTTGTCCTCCCGCCCAATTTGTCTCTTCCTGCTCTGCAGCTGTCTCAAGAGTGTCATGGTACCCCTTGCCCTGCCTTGCAAACCCGCATTGACACCCTGCTGAAATTAGAAGAGGAAAGGGAGAAAACCCGGGAGAAATTCGCCATCCACCAGAGTCGGATCAAGAAATGGTTCGATAAAAAGTCTGCAGGAGATAAAAAATTTGAAGTAGGAGATCTTGTCCTAAAGTGGGATAAAGCTCACGAAGAGAAAGGAAAACATGCCAAATTTCAAGCACTATGGATAGGTCCCTTTCAGGTTAAAGAAAAGGTGGGTCCCCATACTTTCCGATTGCAAACTCTGGAAGGAAAAGTCGAGGTCCTCCCGGTAAACAGGCATGACCTCAAACACTATTTTACTTGAATAGCCCTCAAAGGGCTGTTTTCCCCCCCTGTATCATAAAAAGCCGTTTTGTTAAAAAAAAAAAAAAAAAAAGAAGAAGAAGAAAAAAGAAGACTCTGTCTCTAACTCTACAAAGAAAACCTTGTCTAAGCTGCCCGCAACTGGCTCACTCCTTGAAGAGGTTCTATGCTGATGAAAGGCCCTTCCCGCAAAACACAGGGCAGTCAAAACTCGCTTGTAATGGGCACCAAAGGATAGTACACGGCCTTACTGGAGTCTTCAAGCATAAGGAACCACCTCGCGGCTTCGATGGGTGCAGGCAGAGAAGGTCTTGCATAGCAGCAACCGGATCGTGAGGGAACAGGGCTAACTCAAAGAGAATTGCAGGTCATCCGGGAAAAACCCGAGTCCTCATATGAGACCAGGAGCAACCTCTATGCAAGCAAAATAAGTCGAGATCCCTCATCCGCCCAGGCAAAATATGCCCATCTAAATAAGTGCTACAAGCACATTCTCAAATAAGTGCAATCGCACACAAATAAAGGGTAAAGGATTGAGAAAGGCTTCCTGCGCAGAGAGGTGATGTAACGACTCCGCCGGGGTACTGACCAGGCTCGCTGGCAGCGGAGCAACGTTCATGACTCCTAAGGCAGTGACTCCGCCGGGGCCGAGAGGTTCGCTGGCAGCGGAGCAACACAATGAGGACGAAATAATTGTACCGGACCCTGCGGTTGTCCAAGGTTTCCCCGACCCTCCCGGTCCTGGAGCGCGAGGAATTAAAATGTCGGTTGAACTGCACCCAACAAGCCAAAAGGCCAGGCAACTTTGCGGGGTGACAAAAGAAGGAAGGTGTAAACCCTGAAGTAAAAGAACAAGCTAGTATTGGACCCCTCCCTCCTCCCTCATCGACCCTTCATCAGCAGAGACTACAAAACCTTGTCTAAAATTTGCCTTGGTAGCTCACTTCCTCCCTGTGTTTCCTTCCCCAGCATTTCTTACTAAAATCTAGCCACCCCATGGTCTTAATTGCTTGCTGGTGAGGAGGTAGGGTTTTCGGTTGAGTTTTATTTTTGTTTTGATTCTCATAAACCCCAAGGTCACCTTTGTCTTGCCCAGATCCTCATGGCTGTGCCCTATCTCCAGTTTAGACCCTTTCCAGCCGCGTATGTTTCCCGTTAAGGAGAGATTATCTGCAAAACCGCGCACGCTCGAAATCCCCCGGCAGGCCCAAGTGTGACCTGCGACCCAGCGACCCGGTCGCAAGGTCGCAAGGTCGTGCGACCCTCTGTTAGCGACTCTGCGACCCTGCGACCTAGTCGCAAGGTCGCGAGGTCGCATGTGAGTTCTTTCGTAGATCAGCGACCCTGCGACCCCAAGAGAACAGTTAATTAAACTCTGCATGCGTAGACTGTATTTAGCCGTTATCATCATGTCTTTCTCATCCTGGGATTCTTTCCTGAATGCAACAGGTGAATTTGGAGCAGACACGATATCGGTCTTCTCCGACTCTAGCAACATGGCACCCCGGGTGTCCCGAAAGAAAAGTAGGCAGGTGGTGGAGGAAGAGTCAGACACAGACATACAAACATCTCCTCCACCAATATACAGAGACACCCTTTGCACCTTCACAAAGGGGGACAGCCTTAGGTGGTATGAAGTATACCACGAGTTCGCCATAACATAAGATGAGTTTCCAGAAGATCTCCCGGACCGGGAAGTATACCTAAAGGTCAAGAGATCCAAATTGCACCTAGCAGGGGCACATCAGGCCATCTTTCTGTGCCCAGAAATGTTAGACTGGATCATACAGAAGATGGATCCCAAGAATTTCGCAATCCGAGATAGTGGAGGTAAAGCTTTTGCAACGTTGGAGAGCTCAAAAGCGCAGGTCTACTACTCGCTACCCCAACCAGAGGTAAATTTTACCCCGAGATGGTTTTCTGCAAATGAAGTACCGATGGTTGATACAATCAGAAAATGGTGGGCGGAACCAGATAAATTTAAAGTCAAGAAAGACCAGGAGTACCCGGTGGCCAGTCTGAGGAAAGTGTATAAGTTAGTGGCCACCATGCTGTGCAGGGTGTACGGACGTTCGGACACCACCACTTTCAACGGAGCATGGGCAACCATTATGGAACACGTAACAGTGCACGGCACTCGATTCAATTGGGCTGGTATATTAATGGGCTCAGTGCAAACAAATTTGGCTTCAGCCTTAGCCCCACATGAGGGAACGCCGTCAGAATTTTATATGGCTTCGTATTTATTAGATGCTGTCTGTGCCCAGCTGCATGTTGAGGGATGGCCACATAACTGGGACTCCGAACAGACCCGGGAAATCCATTTGCAGACCAAGGTATTCTGGGAATCCAGGTACAAGTCAGACATCGAGCAAATCTCTCATATATTCATTCCCGCCCTTTACGGGAAACTATTTGGTCAAGACACCCCCTGCATGTCTTGGCGAGCAATGGAAACACTAGGTCAGGTGGCACAATGGTTTCCATTCGCTGAATTTACAATCATCCGAGTATTTGGCACATTCAAAGCACCACATGCTCTGCCTAAGTTTATTACCGATAAGGTGCTCATGCAGGAAGTATGTTCCCAAATGACCTCTGGCTTCTCCAATGTCCTTTCCAAAGGGAAGAAGAAACCTTGGCCCGCTCTACCCCTCACCATTGGTGCTTATACAGTCAAGGACTTCAGAGAAGTAGGGCGTGAAGGGGAAGAGATAAAAGGTTACCACTTTAGAAATCTGGATTGCCGAACTTATGACCCAGTCAGGATAGTTCCTGAGCATTGTAAAAAGGCCAATTTTAAATGGAGTTATCAGCATGTCGAGTGCCCGGCAGAGGACGAAAAAAGAAACTGGTACAACGCAGACAGGCAACTAGCTCCGGGGATTGACTCTGATCGAGAAGAAGAGGATCACCAGAATTTAGAAGACAGGAGCCATAAGCTAGGAGGCTCTTCTTCCTCCAAAGATAAGAAAACGCGGACCAGTACAGGCCCTGACACCTCGGATCAGCAAAGGGGAGCAGAAGCCCAAGCCAAGAAGGAGGAGGAAAAGAGAATGAAGGAGGATGAAGAGAAACGTAAAAAAGATGCAAGGACAGAGCGGAAAAGGAAACAGGCTGAGGAAAAGGAAAGACAGGAAAAGGAAGCACAGGCGGCGGCAGAACAAGCACTTAAGGAGGAACTTGACAAAGTCGATCGTCAAAAGAAGGCAGACCAAGCCGTCGCGGCAGAGCGAAAGAGAAAAGCTGAAAAAGAAGCAGAGGCAGAGACAGAACTCAGGAAAAAGGAGGAACACGACAAGGCGGAAGCCGATCTCAGGAAAAGGGAGAAAGAAAAGGGTCAAAGGCAGGATGAAGAGGACGAGCTAATAGACGACATTGACATATCTCCCCTGGAGATTCCTCCTGGTGGCGCAAAAAGTACCCTCAATGTTGATGATTTTCCCGGGGAACAAGAAGAAGAAGTCTTCGACCTGACCAGATTGACATTTGACCAATTCTCCTTCAAAATACGGCAAGAGAAAAGGAAATCCTTGGCGCAAAGCCATCCCGCCATATCTACGGTCACCACTGGAAAGGACATAGTCCCAGATACAAGGACTAACCCTGTAATGATAGCGTCAGCAGGCACCTCTTTTGTTGCGGCCACGGAGGAAAATGTCACTAGAATGAGCAGGGAGATTATTTCCCTACAGAACAGGCTAAAAGCAGCGGAGCAGGAGAAATCAAGACTAGAGAGTGAGATGCTACAGCTCCAAAGTAAGCCCGCCCAAGTGAATGAGGTCCCACTGGCGGTCAGGAAAGAGTGTGATGTGTTGGAAATGACCATGAGGCAAGTATATAAGGAAATGCTCACCCTAAAACAAACAGTGGCCCCGTTGGCAGAGGCACGAGAGGAAACCAAACAGAAGCATGAGCAGCTCAGGGAAGCCTCGGTAGCCTTGGACAAAATGATAAACTGGACAGTGCAGTACCAGCAAGCTCCCGAACATGTGCCTAGGAAGGATTGGAGTCACGCACAAGACGCCAAAGTACAAATCCGGATGAATATGCAGTCCAAAGACAAGCTGGCCAAAGATTTAAACAAAGTGATGTCTGCATATAATCACTTGATCAGTGGTATTGACTCCATGAACGCTCTTCATCACATCCCGTCGTTAGGGGCACTGGATGAAACTAAAGACTGGGAGCAGGTAGAGCAGGAAATTCAGTCTTTTCTGCAACCCGTGAGACAAGCTGCTGCCGCACCAGAATTTGAGGCATCACAAAAGAACCTAAATCGGTTGCTTGTCACTCCAGTACAAATCTATACCAAGCTTGCCTCCCTCTCAATCCAGATCTCTCAGAAGAAGGAGACTCTGATACCGAATGCCCTGGAATGTATGCATCGAATAAAAGAGGAAACCCCTCTTGTCGCCCCTATAGCAGCGGATTACCAGACTTGGCGAGATTTCCTCAAGGGCAAGAAAGTTGACGTTCCAGAAACCTCAATCACACAACCACCTCCATAGCTAAGCTTTTCAGGCGCAAGTCGCGACCGTCCCTAGGTCGCAGGTCGCACCGGCACACAGGTCGCAGGTCGCATGGGCACTTAGGTCGCAGGTCGCATCGGCACCTAAGTCGCAGGTCGCATGTTCGGCAAAGGTCGCAGGGAAGCTGAACCGTCGGGAAGTTGAAGCGTCGGAAAGCCTAAAGGGCATGTTTTGAATCTATAAATACCCCTGCGGGGCACATAGTTAAGGGCTTCTCTTTTGTGGACTGAAGAGCAATATTGCATTGTAATTGAAGAACCATACTCTTGACATATGTAATACAAATACTTGTTAAAACCCCTTTGATTGGATGATGTGTTTAGCTGTGACAACACTGTGTGTATTCTGCGAACAGTTTCAGAATATCATTTGATTAATGAATCTGTGTTATTAATAGTATCATTCATGCTCCATAGCTATCTGTGATTGTGTTGATGATGCTCAAGTTTACTATTTACTAGTATGATGAATGTTAATGAACTGTTTTATTAGCATTTCGTCATATCTTTCGGAGAGTTAAGGGATATTCTCTCCATTAATAACTGTTTCTTTGGTGGTCAGATTATCTTGCATGCATTACCCCATAGATGTGTTGCTAGCGACACTTCCTGGGCGTATGCATTTCGTCTATTACCTTGCTATGCGCAGTGTCATATATTGGTTTGATACATCAGTCATGTATTCTGTATCATGTGAATGAGTGTATGTTTGCAGATTCAATCAGGTTGTTCGAGACCGAAGAGAAAGTCATTTAAGCGGTAGCCGGACCCACACCCCGGACGGGATCCCTACTCCAAACGGTTCAAAGTCTAATTGGGACTTTCTACCGGGGAGATCCCCTACTGTTGGCCGGACATATTTTCCCGTCAACAGATTTGGTGCTAGAAGGAGGGCCATGGCATCCTCCCAGCATACAACTGACATTCCGTTACAAACTCCCCACCGGGAGGTCATAAATAACGAACCTCATCTTCCCCCCTTGGAAGATATTCCAAGGGAGGAGGCTCAATATTTTGAAATCACAAACGAACAGTTGAGATCCTTACGCCCAGTCGCCCGCAATCTCGTCAGGGATTTACGGTATGCTCCAATCATGGAATTCCTAGCCCACACTAGGACCCCAACCGAGAACGTCACTCGTAATGGCGTGCTAGTCAGCACCATACCTGAACTTGTGAACTCCATGATTGAAGACCTCGGGCGGGCTGTCCAGGAAAATGACCCCATTCTCCAAGATAGTGAAGGTTTCCCTGATACGGAACCTTTCCCCGAACCTCAGCCTGACTTACATCAGTGGAACAACAACCAAGTGTATTCCCCACCAGAAGAAGGAGAAGGGGGTCGAAGAAATGAAAGAGAAGGTAACACAACCCGAAGAAATGCGGGGGAAGGAAATAGGCCTCGAAGAAATGAGGGTGGGGTCAACAGGGGTCACGGACGTGGAGGTAGAGAAGATATAGTTCGTGGCCGGAGACACCAGCCCAACCATCATCACCACCAAAACCAAAATAGGCCCCCTCCCCACAACTGGGATTATTTTAGAAACATGAATAACCATGAAAGACGCCGAGATGAACACTCTCGCCATCATGAAGGAACATCAGTGTCAGGGACGGGAAGTGAGTCCGAGGCAGAAACCCGATATCATCAGCACCCCAGGAGGGTGCAGCCCCTGGCCTGGATGGCTCAAATCCCATTGGCTCTTTTAGGCCCTCTCCATGATATGCCTAGACACCCGGAGAAGCATCTTCCTAAGTTTGATCCTGAGAAAGGTACCTCAGCGGAAGATCATATTAGTAGTTTCTATCTATCCCTGCAAATCATGAGAGTTCAGTCCGATGATGTCGCATGTCGACTGTTCCCACACACTCTTGTAAACCTTGCAGCCACATGGTACCGGTCCTTACCCAGTGCTTCTATTACTTCATGGGACCAGTTCCGTCGCGTGTTCCTGCAAAAGTTTGCAGAAGATAAAACACCCTCTATGCTCCTCACAGAGTTAAGCACCATCAAGTGTCATCGAAAAGAGAAGGTTAAAGACTTTAACCAACGCTTCGCCACAATATTACAAAAATTCCCCCCCAAACTTAGCATTGGATGACTCTATCACCATCGACTACTATACTAAAGCCCTCCCTAGGGACATCGCCGTTTTTGTCAAACGTGAAGCCCGCGCTACCCTTACGGAAAATTACGCTGCTGCTCTCGCGGTAGAAAAGGACATGTTGTCAATAGGAGTCATGGACCACGAAGGAAAGGATGACCACAAACCAACCGCTAAAAAGGGTCACTCTTCCACCCCTAATAGAGAGAAAGAAACTTTTGATTTCGAGAGTATGGCCAAGACCCTCAAACTACTAACGAATGAGGTCTCTGACTTGAAGAGAAAAGGCATTGAAACCTCAACTTCTACTAAACCCCCAAAACCATTTTTCAAGAAAAGTAATCCCAACACCAACAGACCTCCGTCAAACTCCAGCGCCGCTCTCAACGTGGAAGAGATAGGGAAAGATAATTTTTGCTCTTTTCACCAAGCTGCCCACTCTGAAAAAACGTGCCCGCAATGGATTGGCAGCATGACCGCGGTGGTTAGCCAACTTTTGGATGACCAAACTCCAGGAAACCAGACAGAGGATGATTTTTCTGATCGAGATGAAGGTTCGCTCCTAGAAGGGGAACCAGGAGCCTCTGTCCTAACTTTTGATATAATCCACGGGGGGGATAGTCTTGCCCCCATTGATATCAACATGGCTGGCAGTCCCAAGGCTCAGCCCACTCGAAATTATAGTCTTAGAAGCAAAGGAACTGTCCCCGAACAATCATATGAGGACAAGAAAAGGGCTTTCCTGAGGAAAATTCTTCCCCCTGGAAACGAAGGACAAGCTACGCCAGAGAAGCCCACAAATAGAAACAGCAAAGCAAGTCACAAGAGCAAGCTCCCGGCGGAACCCTCGAAAACCACTACCGAACCTAGTCCCCAAACTGATACTAGCTACAACATAGTGGAGGACATGAAAAAGACCAGAGCTAATATCTCACTCTACGAGCTGGCTCGCATCACGAATCAAAAGGAACTTATTCTAAAAGCTTTCGCCAACAACCAAAATACGAAGACTGTCAGCAACACATCTACACAAACCAGACCAGATTTCCAGTCTATAGTGAACGCTGTCAACACGAATTCGAGAGGATCCACCCCTCCCTTTCTCTTGTCTTTTGAGATGTTTAACTTCAACGTTCACAATTGTCTCGTTGACTCCAGTGCATCCACGAATGTCATGCCTCTATCTGTGTGCAAGAAACTCAACATCCTCCCAGAGAAAACTGACGCAAAAATCATTCAACTTGACAGATCACAAGTACCAGCCGTCGGAGAATTAAACAATGTCATCATCCGCCTCTCATCCAACTCTAGGGTCCATCAATGTATTGATATTGTGGTTGTTGACATCCCTGAAGCCTATGGTGTACTGCTTAGCAGGGACTGGTCTAGCAAGTTGCAAGGATACTTTGCCACAGATTGGTCCCACTTATGGCTACCTTACAAGGGGAGAAATAACCAAATCAGAGTCGAGAGTGAACCATACATGAAACACACTGTAACTTATTTGGATGCCACAAATGAACCCATTAGCTTTGCCCAGGAGGAACTTGGTATGTGTTTTCTAGATTCCATTTTTGGATGTTACCGACCTACTCAGTCTTCAGTAGGCCCCGAGGTCCAATCTGAAATGGCACTCGTCGCAGAGGAACAAGCCCAAACTGTCTCACATCAAGACGAAACTCCTCCGCAATCCACTACCCCCAAGGGCCCGGAAAGTGATATATGGACCTTGTATTACGATGGTTCCAAAAATCTCGATGGTTCTGGCGCTGGCTGCGTTTTGCTTGATCCTCATAAGAAAAAATTCTTAGTCTCCTGTCGGCTGGAGTTCCAATGCACCAATAACACTGCTGAATATGAGGCTTTGATCCTTGGGCTTAAAAAGGCGCTGGATTTGAAGGTAAAATGCTTACGGGTCATTGGAGACTCCGAGATTATCACCCGGCAGGTACGCAATACTATTCACTGTTTGTCTCCACATTTAAAAGCGTATCAACAAGAGGTATGGCGATTAATTTCTGCTTTTGACGCTTTTGGAATTAAATCTGTTCTTAGGATGCATAATGCAGCGGCAGATACTCTGGCTAATGCTGCCGCCAGATTTACCCCTTTGAGGGATGGTTTTTCTATTGAAGTTATGTATAAACCCTCCGTGCCAGACAATATCACTAACTTGCGTGTTTTCGATGATGATCAACAGGTGCTGGATTTTATGTGTAACTCAGAGATATTCAAAGACGCTGCTATAGATGAAGATGAGCACGACCAAGCTATACAAAAGGAGTATGAGCAAGTCAAAGGAAACCCCATGCCTAAAGGGGTGGTATCACTTGAGAAGATTTTCGATCTGCAAAATCGTTTCCGTGGGCCCCCCAATGCCAAAGTACAGAGCTCTATCTTAGCCCATCGACAAGTGAACTTGGGATCAGAGGATAATCCTAAATTCGTCAACCTGGGTAAAGACTGCACCCCCCAAGAGGCTCAAGATTTCACTCAGCTATTTCGCAAGTATCGTGACGTATTCGCTTGGACATATGAGGACTTACGCACATACGATACTCAAATCATACAACATGTAATACCCATTAAAGAAAATGTAAAACCATTCCAACAGAAGCTCAGGAAAGTACATCCTACGATGGAGCCGTTGATTCTAAAAGAACTCAAAAAACTTTTGGATGCACGCATTATCTTCAAAGTTCGCCATTCCACAAGGGTATCCAATTTAGTTCCGGTGCGGAAGAAGTCAGGTGAAATCCGCTTATGTGTGGACTTCCGAAACTTAAACCGGGCCTCGAATAAAGATAATTACCCGGTACCCCCTATGGAGCAAATATTACAAGCAGTGTCCGGGTCAGAAATGTTCTCTTTGTTGGACGGTTTCTCTGGCTACAATCAAGTACTGGTGGCTGAACCTGACAGGTTAAAGACTACCTTTCGGACTAAGTGGGGAACCTTCGCATTCAGGCGTATGCCCTTTGGATTAATCAACGCAGGAGCAACCTTCCAAAGAGCTATGGATATAGCGTTCAGAGGTCTGATAGGCCAGAGTGTGGTGGTCTATTTGGATGATGTTACTGTGTTTTCTAAACATCGGGGGGATCATTTGCGTCACCTCAGACAGATCTTCGAAAGGTGCAGAAAATACGGTATCTCGCTCAACCCAAAGAAGAGTATTTTCGCCGTAGCAGAAGGAAATCTGCTAGGTCATATCATAACTAAGCAAGGCATTGTCGTTGATCCAGAACGTGCGAAAGCCATTGCTCAGATCCCTCCCCCCAGTAGTAAGAAAGCAATGCAATCCTTTTTGGGCAAGATCAATTTTGTACGTAAGTTTATATCAGATTTCGCCCAGATAGTGAAGCCACTGCAGGGAATGATAAAGAAAAATGCTACCTTCAAATGGAATCAACCCGAAAAGGAAGCTTTCAACCAGATCAAGAAAGCGATAGCCGAAGCACCTTCCCTCCAGAGCCCAGATTTCGGCAGAGATTTCAGCTTGTATACTTTCGCTTCGGATTCGTCCCTGGCAGCCGTACTCACACATAAGGACAGAAATAATGACGAGCGTCCCATTTCATTCATGAGCACCGGTTTGCAGGGAGCTGAATTAAATTATCCTGAAATCAAGAAACAGGCCTATGCGGTATATAAAGCGGTCAAACATTTCAGACCGTACATCTTGAAAAACCATGTCACAGTTTACGTTCCCCACCCAGCTGTTCGCTCACTGTTCATGCAGCAAGAGTTGGGCGAGAGACGAGGGAACTGGGTTGCGTGTATGCAAGAGTACGACTTAGAGTTTAAGCCAGCACGCACAGTTAAAGGGCAAGGTTTATGCCAAATGGCTGCAGAGGCCGCAAGTTCCCAACAAAGTGAAGAAGATAATTGGGAGCAAGAAATTGATATGTACCAAACTGACGTCATGCCTCAGGTAAGGAACCCTTCTTGGTACTTGGATATTTCGGGATATTTGGCACACGGTGTGTTGGACTCAGATCTAGATGCCCGGCAGAAACTTGCAATCAGACTCAAAGCTGCGTCTTACCAGATAATCCACGGGAAACTTTTCAGGAAACATTCCGATGGGGTCATGTTACGCTGCCTGGAACATGATGAAGCTCAGAAAATCTTAACCGAGCTGCACGATGGACCAGCAGGAGGTCATTTTTCCGGGGATACCACTGCCCATAAAATTATGCGTGCAGGTTATTATTGGCCAACCCTTTTCAGAGATGCCCACGCATATGTTCGGAAATGCATTCAATGCCAGAAATTCGCAAATCGAGAAGCACGTCCCGCTGCCCCTTTGTTGTCAGTAGCAGTAGAAGAACCTTTTCAACAATGGGGTCTGGACGTCATTGGTGAGATTTTACCCCACTCGTCTAAGCAACACCGGTACATTCTAACGGCTACTGATTATTTCACCAGGTGGGTTGAAGCAGTACCGTTACGCCAAATCAACGATCAGGAGGTAATGCAATTTGTCACTCATTCCATCATTACCAGGTTTGGCGTTCCAACTTCCTTGGTTTTTGATAATGCAACGTATTTTTCATCTTTTAAATTATATGATTTTGCGTTGGAAAATGGCATTGTTCTCAAACACTCGGAAAAGTACTATCCCCAAGGAAATGGTCTAGCAGAATCAACGAATAAAAATCTGATTCGCATCATTAAAAAAACCCTTCTGTCTCACCAACGCAACTGGCACAATGCTCTCCAAAATGCACTCTGGGCTGATCGCGTCACCCCTAAGTCCTCAATAGGCACCTCACCATATTTTCTCGTGTATGGGAAAGAAGTTTTCCTCCCGCCCAATTTGTCTCTTCCCGCTCTGCAGTTGTCTCAAGAGTGTCATGGTACCCCTTGCCCCGCCTTGCAAACCCGCATTGACACCCTGCTGAAATTAGAAGAGGAAAGGCAGAAAACCCAGGAGAAATTCGCCATCCACCAGAGTCGGATCAAAAAATGGTTCGATAAAAAGTCTGCAGGAGATAAAAAATTTGAGGTAGGAGATCTTGTCCTAAAGTGGGATAAAGCTCACAAAGAGAAAGGAAAGCATGCCAAATTTCAAGCACTATGGATAGGTCCCTTTCAGGTTAAAGAAAAGGTGGGTCCCCATACTTTCCGATTGCAAACTCTGGAAGGAAAAGTCGAGGTCCTCCCGGTAAACGGGCATGACCTCAAACACTATTTTACTTGAGTAGCGCTCAAGGGGCTGTTTCCCCCCTGTATTATAAAAGTCGCATTTTGTTTTTCTTGTAAAAAAAAAAAAAAAAAAAAAAAAAAAACTCTTTCTCTAAATCTACAAGGAAAACCTTGTCTAAGCTGCCCGCAACTGGCTCACTCCTTGATAGGTTCTATGCTGATGAAAGGCCCTTCCCGCAAAACACGGAGCAGTCAAAAATCGCTTGTAATGGGCACCAAAGGATAATACACGGCCTTACTGGAGTCTTCAAGCATAAGGAACCACCTAGCGGCTTCGAAGGGTGCAGGCAGAGAAGGTCTTGCATAGCAGCAACCGGATCGTGAGGGAACAGGGCTAACTCAAGAGAATTGCAGGTCATCCGGGAAAAACCCGAGTCCTCATATGAGACCAGGAGCAACCTCTCTGCAAGCAAAATAAGTCGGGATCCCTCATCCGCCCATGCAAAATATGCCCATCTAAATAAGTGCCACAGGCACATTCTCAAATAAGTGCAATCGCACACAAATAAAGGGTAAAGGATTGAGAAAGGCTTCCTACGCAGAGAGGTGATGTAACGACTCCGCCGGGGTACTGACCAGGCTCGCTGGCAGCGGAGCAACGTTCATGACTCCTTAGGCAGTGACTCCGCCGGAGCCGAGAGGTTCGCTGGCAGCGGAGCAACACCATGAGGACGAAATAATTGTACCACACCCTGCAGTTGTCCAAGGTTTCCCTGACCCTCTCGGTCCTGGAGCGCGAGGAATTAAAATTCGGTTGATCTGCACCCAATAAGCCAAAAGGCCAGGCAACTATGCGGGGTGGAAAAGGAAGGAAGGTGTAAACTCTGAGGTGAAAGAACAAGCTAGTATTAGACCCCTCCCTCCTCCCTCATCGACCCTTCATCGGCAGAGACTCTGAATTCATCCAGTGAATCGCCATTTGTTGTAGCCCCTACAACACCCTCCAAAAATACAAAAAATAATAACACACACTTCAAAATTTTTGGAGCCCCTTTGAAACTAAAGGAGAAAAAGCCAAGTAAAGTTTTTAAGAGCAAGTCGCTAAGTCGCGAATCCATGATTTGCGACCCATGCGACCTATGCGACTCTGCGACACTAAGGTCGCCAGGTCGCCAGGTCGCAAGAGTCGGAAGTCAGTAAATTTGCGACCTTGCGACCCAGCGACCTTAAGGTCGCGAGGTCGCAAGGTCGCAAAATTAAGTAATTAGAGGAATTGGCGACTTAGCGACCTTGCGACCCAGCGACCTTAAGGTCGCGAGGTCGCGAGGTCGCAAACTATCAACTTGCGACCTCATTTAATGCTCGCACGTGCGAATCCTTTTTATAAGGGCAGGTCGCTAGGTCGCATTTGTGACTCGCAGCGAAAATCGTGGAATTGCTCTGACAGGTCGACTGGCGCGTTTTCTTCCGGGTAAGTTGCCATTTCCTCCCTGTGTTTCCTTCCCCAGCATTTCTTGCTAAAGTCTAGCCACCCCATGGTATTAATTGCTTGCTGGTGAGGAGGTAGGGTTTTCTGTTGAGTTTTATTTTTGTTTTGATTCTCATAAACCCCAAGGTCTCCTTTGTCTTCCCCAGATCCTCATGGCTGTGCCCTATCTCCAGTTTAGACCCTTTCCAGCCGCGTATGTTTCCCATTAGGGAGAGATTATCCGCAAAACCGCGCGCGCTCAAAACCCCCCGGTAGGCCCAAGTGCGACCTGCGACCCAGCGACCCGGTCGCAAGGTCGCGCGACCCTATGTTAGAGACTCTGCGACCCTGCGACCTAGTCGCAAGATCGCGAGGTCGCATGTGAGTTCTTTTGGTTAATCAGCGACCCTGCGACCCCAGGAGAACAGTTAATTAAACTCTGCATGTGTAGACTGTATTTAGCCGTTATCATCATGTCTTTCTCATCCTGGGATTCTTTCCTGAATGCAACAGGTGAATTTGGAGCAGACACGATACCGGTTCTCTCCGACTCTAGCAACATGGCACCCCGAGTGTCCCGAAAGAAAAGTAGGCAGGTGGTGGAAGAAGAGTCAGACACAGACATACAAACATCTCCTCCACCAATATACAGAGACACCCTTTGCACCTTCGCAAAGGGGGACAGCCTTAGGTGGTATGAAGTATACCACGAGTTCGCCATACCAGAAGATGAGTTCCCAGAAGATCTCCCGGACCGGGAAGTATACCTAAAGGTCAAGAGATCCAAATTTCACCTAGCAGGGGCACATCCCGCCATCTTTCCGTGCCCAGAAATGTTAGACTGGATCATACAGAAGACGGACCCCAAGAGGTTCGCAATCCGAGATAGTGGAGGTAAAGCTTTTGCAACGTTGGAGGGCTCAAAAGCCCATGTCTACTACTCGCTGCCCCAACCAGAGGAAAATTTTACCCCGAGATGGTTTTCTGCAAATGAAGTACCGGTGGTTGATACAATCAGGAGATGGTGGGTAGAACCAGATAAATTTAAAGTCAAGAAAGACCAGGAGTACCCGGTGGCCAGTCTGAGGAAAGTGTATAAATGAGTGGTCGCCATGCTTTGCAGAGTGTACAGACGTTCGGACGCCACCACTTTCAATGGAGCATGGGCAACCATTATGGAACACGTAACGGTGCACGGCACTCGATTCAATTGGGCTGGTATATTAATGGGCTCAGTGCAAACAAATTTGGCTTCAGCTTTAGCCCCAGATGAGGGAACGCCGTCAGAATTTTATATGGCTTTGTATTTATTAGATGCTGTTTGTGCCCAGCTGCATGTTGAGGGATGGCCACATAACTGGGACTCCGAACAGACCCGGGCAATCCAGTTGCAGACCAAGGTATTCTGGGAATCCAGGTACAAGTCAGACATTGAGAAAATCTCTCAGATATTCATTCCCGCCCTTTACGGGAAACTATTTGGTCAAGACACCCCCTGCATGTCTTGGCGAGCAATGGAGACACTAGGTCAGGTGGCACACTGGTTTCCATTCGCTGAATTTACAATCATCTGAGTATTTGGCACATTCAAAGCACCACATGCTCTGCCTAAGTTTATTACCGATAAGGTGCTCATGCAGGAGGTATGTTTCCAGATGACCTCGGGCTTCTCCAATGTTCTTTCCAAAGGGAAGAAGAAACCTTGGCCCGCTATACCCCTCACCATTGGTGCTTATACAGTCAAGGACTTCAGAGAAGTAGGGCGTGAAGGGGAAGAGATAAAAGGTTACCACTTTAGAAATCTGGATTTCCGAACTTATGACCCAGTCAGGATAGTTCCTGAGCATTGTAAAAAGGCCAATTTTAAATGGAGTTATCAGCATGTCGAGCGCCCGGCAGAGGACGAAAAAAGAAACTGGTACAACGCAGACAGGCAACTAGCTCCGGGGATTGACTCTGATCGAGAAGAAGAGGATCACCAGAATTTAGAAGACAGGAGCCATAAGCTAGGAGGCTCTTCTTCCTCCAAAGATAAGAAAACGCGGACTAGTACAGGGCCTGACACCTCGGATCAGCAAAGGGGAGCAGAAGCCCAAGCCAAGAAGGAGGAGGAAAAGAGAATGAAGGAGGATGAAGAGAAACGTAAAAAAGATGCAAGGACAGAGCGGAAAAGGAAACAGGCTGAGGAAAAGGAAAGACAGGAAAAGGAAGCACAGGCGGTGGCAGAACAAGCACTTAAGGAGGAACTTGACAAAGTCGATCGTCAAAAGAAGGCAGACCAAGCCGCCGCGGCAGAGCGAAAGAGAAAAGCTGAAAAAGAAGCAGAGGCAGAGACAGAACTCAAGAAAAAGGAGGAACACGACAAGGCGGAAGCCGATCTCAGGAAAAGGGAGAAAGAAAAGGGTCAAAGGCAGGATGAAGAGGACGAGCTAATAGACGACATTGACATATCTCCCCTGGAGATTCCTCCAGGTGGCGCAAAAAGTACCCTCAATGTTGATGATTTTCCCGGGGAACAAGAAGAAGAAGTCTTCGACCTGACCAGATTGACATTTGACCAATTCTCCTTCAAAATACGGCAAGAGAAAAGAAAATCCTTGGCGCAAAGCCATCCCTCCATATCTACGGTCGCCACTGAAAAGGACATAGTCATGGATACAAGGACTAACCCTGTAATGATAGCATCAGCAGGTACCGCTTTTGCCGCGGCTACGGAGGAAAATGTCACTAGAATGAGCAGGGAGATTATTTCCTTACAAAACAGGCTAAAAGAAGCGGAACAGGAGAAATCAGTACTGGAGAGTGAAATGCGACAGCTCCAAAGTAAGCCTTCCCAAGTCAATGAAGTCCCACTGGTAGTCATGAAAGAATGTGATGTATTGGAAATGACCATGAGGCAAGTATATAGAGAAATGCTCACCCTAAAACAAACAGTGGCCCCATTGGCAGAGGCACGAGCAGAAACCAAAGAGAAGCATGAGCAACTCAAGGAGGCCTCGGTAGCGTTGGACAGAATGATAAACTGGACAGCACAGTACCATCAAGCTCCCGAAAATGTGCCTAGGAAGGATTGGAGTCACACACAAGACGCCAAAGTACAAATCCGGATGAAGATGCAGTCCAAAGACAAGCTGGCCAAAGATTTGGACAAAGTGATGTCTGCATATAATCACCTGATCAGTGGTATAGACTCCATGAACGCTCTTCATCACACTCCGTCGTTAGGGGCACTGGACGAAACTAAATACTGGGAGCAAGTAGATCAGGAAATTCAGTCTTTTCTACAACCCGTGAGACAAGCTGCTGCCGCACCAGAATTTGAGGCATCACAAGAGAACCTAAATCGGTTGCTTGTCACTCCAGTACAAATCTATACCAAGCTTGCCTCCCTCTCAATCCAGATCTCTCAGAAGAAGGAGACTCTGATACCGAATGCCCTGGAATGTATGCATCGAATAAAAGAGGAAACCCCTCTTGTCGCCCCTATAGCAGCAGATTACCAGACTTGGCGAGATTTCCTCAAGGGCAAGAAATTTGACGTTCCAGAAACCTCAATCACACAACCACCTCCATAGCTAAGCTTTTCAGGTGCAAGTCGCGACCATCCCCAGGTCGCAGGTCGCACCGGCACCCAGGTCGCAGGTCGCACGGGCACCCAAGTCGCAGGTCGCATCGGCACCTAAGTCGCAGGTTGCATGTTCGGCAAAGGTCGCAGGGAAGCTGAACCGTCGGGAAGTTGAAGCGTCGGAAAGCCTAAAGGGCGTGTCTTGAATCTATAAATACCCCTGCGGGGCACATAGTTAGGGGCTTCTCTTTTGGTGGACTGAAGAGCAATATTGCATTGTAATTGAAGAATCATACTCTTGACATATGTAATACAAATACTTGTTAAAACCCCTTTGATTGGATGATGTGTTTAGCTGTGACAACACTGTGTGTATTCTGCGTACAGTTTCAGAATATCGTTTGATTAATGAATATGTTGTTATTAATAGTATCATTCATGCTCCATAGCTATCTGTGATTGTGTTGATGATGCTCAAGTTTACTATTCACTCTTATGATGAATGTTAATGAACTGTTTTATTAGCATTTCGTTATATCTTTCGGAAAGTTAAGGGATATTCTCGCCATTAAGAACTGTTTCTTTGGTGGTCAGATTATCTTGCATGCATTACCCCATAGATGTGTTGCTAACGACACTTCCTGGGCGTATGCATTTTGTTTATTGCTTTGCTACGCACAGTGTCATATATTGGTTTGATACATCAGTCATGTATTCTGTATCATGTGAATGAGTGTATGTTTGCAGATTTAATCAGGTTGTTTGAGACCGAAGAGAAAATCATTTAAGCGGTAGCCGGACCCACACCCCGGACGGGATCCCTACTCCAAACGGTTCAAAGTCTAATTGGGACTTTCTACCGGGGAGATCCCCTACTGTTGGCCGGACGTATTTTCCCGTCAACAGGAGGAAGCTCATAAGAAGAAGTCCAAGAAGGAGGAAGTAATAGATCTCCATTATTGAGATAGTCTTCCTCACTTAGTTCTTTTCTAGTTTCTAAGTTTTCCTTTTGTAAAGTAGGAGCATAATAGTGTTGGAATCATGATTTCCGTTAGACCAAAAACCACATGCATTAGTCTCCGCTACAATTTCTAGAGTTAGGATCCACAAGAGTCGGTTAGTCCATGTCGCGAAACAAATGAGGAGTGTTGAACCTAATGTCCAACAATATCCCCCCCAACGCGAGCCGGGTGAGTTTCAAACTCAAGACCTGTCACTCTGATACCACTTGTTGGAATCACGATTTCCGTTAGACCAAAACCTGCAGGCGTTAGTCTCCGCTACAATCACTAGAGTTAGGATCCACGAGAGGCGGTTATTCCATGTCGTGAAACACACGGGGAGGTTTGAACCCAATGTCCAACATGAGTTGCCTTGGCATCATGGTTAATCATTAAAAATTTAGCAGAACCTTTCAGCATGCAAGGTATAGGCTCAACTGCGGGCCTCTCAATATGGAGTGGCTCAAAATTATTAGCAATAGACTTAGACTTAGAAGATTAATATTCACCACCCGTCATGTATACATTTGAAGAAATTTCCCCCTCCTAGTTGCCCCCTGTGGGAGCTACAACGTTTGCGTTCGCGCCAAAAAGCATTTGTTTCCCTTGGGAAAAAGGGTTAGTCAGGAAAACCTAGGAACTAGTGAAACCCTGATGAGCCAAGAAGCACTGACCATCCTAAATCTTAGGGCAAAGATGAGTGAGATGGTCTCTAATGCACAGTTTGCAAGGAAACTTAACTTTATTTTTTGACTCTCTTGCCCTCTCCAACATTATTGTTGGGTTTGTTTGAATTATCCTTCCCATCCTTATCCTTTTTCTTATTCTGTCCTTTATTTTTCCCATTGGATTGTTTATTTCCTTTGGGGTTAGAGGATTGGACAAAATTAATCGTTAAATGTTGAGAAGGCATAGACATTGTCAGTGTAGCTGATCAGGTGATCATGTCCTAAGTTGTAAAAATGCTCAAAATTGGAACTGACCAGAATTGGTTGAAACTAGAATGACTGGATAGGCCTCGTCAACACGATCCTGGCATCGCAAACGACACTCAAATCTGACATTGTATGTGAAATTTATTCAAGTTTGAAATTTTCAAATTCCTTCAAAAATCAGTTTGACCAGGGTTGACTTTTGAATTTGGAAAATATTTAAAAAGAATATTCTAGGAATATTCCTCGAAATATTCTGGGAATATTCCTTGGAATATTCCACGAAATATTCCCTATGGACCAATCAGCCAGCGAAAAATGTCAAGTTTGGATTGAAGAATTGGTTGACTGTTTCGTTTTTAAGCCAATCAATGGGCGCCACGTGGCCTGCTCAAAGGCTGCCATGTGGCCCCAGGACCAGAGGAGAATTGCATATGGAAAAATTTTGCAACATTACAGGTTTCTACCGCAGGTCGGATGGGTGGCAGCCCCAAGGCCTGACCACCCGGGCTCATGGTGGTTCTTACCAACCATAGGGCAGTGGTGATATATAAAGTTTGTTGAATGTGTGGGCGGCAGTAAATGGGGGCCAAACCCTAAGGGCCAGCCCCCACATCATGTGACCCAAAGTTATGTGACCACAGGCCTTAGCCCCGGTGGGAATATCTTAACCGCCACCCGATAACGTTTAATGTGGCATGTGGCCACCACCTAAAATCCATGTGACGGTTTGGTGTATGGTCAGTTAACGGTTCCGCCGCCGGCTAGGGTGGCAGTCTATGTGACCAGCCACCCACTAAACAGTTATTGCAAAACTAAACCACGCGGTTTTCCTGGAGAACGCCTCCAAATTCGATGGTCCTTGCCAAAGATGTTGGAGCTAACTCCAGTTTGCCAAGTTTGGTGGAGTTTTTTTAGGCCAAACTGGACAAATGTTGTTTTGGTCATAACTTCTCCATTTTTGAACCTTGTTGGACAAAATTTTAGTCAATTTCGACTATTCTCAGCATTCTAGAGCCATTGGAATAGGTTTCAGAGCCAACAGATGTGTCTTTCAGCCATTTTGACTTCACAGAAGCTTGGAGAGCCATCAGGGCCTTGAGGGAAATGGAGCTGCATTGGGCTACACTTCACTGTTTTAGGTGAAATAAAAGTCAATCTTAGCTTATTTCAGCCTTCTGAATTCATTTTCACAACCGTTTTGGTCTGTTTAGGCCTTTTTCTCACTATATAACCAATTTGAGCATCATAATATATCAAGGACATGCCCATTGGGAGCCTTGGACCCGGTAGATGTAGCCCAGGAGGGGTGAACTGCCTCATCATGTTGCTGTGTGTTTATGGTGAAGTTATTCTGTTGTGTTATTCAGATTAAAGTTGTTAAATAGTAAAATTTAAACAACACTCCCTCACACCAAAATTCATAAACAGTTATCAAAAACACTTTGTTTCACTTAAAATATTTTCATTGAATTGTTGTGTTATTCATATTAAAGTTGTTAAACAGTAAATTTAAACAACAACCCCTCACACCAAAATTCATAAACAGTTATAAAAAACACTTTGTTTCACTTGCAATACTATTCAAACACTTTGCACACTTAAATTAATGGAAATGAATACTTTGAACAACAAAACAAATATTTTCATTTTCAGATCACCATAACCCTTGTTTTAAACTTGCATAAATTTCACATTAGGGAAGCATTTTATGTATTACTGCAAATCTAATTGAATAAGCTTTTACATTGTTTTAACACCTTTTGCATAAAAAAATATGCTCAACATAACCTAATCTAAAAATATTTTGAGAATTGTTGTTCAAAGGGTTATGGTAATCAGATGGTATCAGGTGATCATGTCCTAAGTTGTAAAAATGCTCAAAATTGGAACTACTTAGAATTGGTTGAAACTAGAATGACTGGATAGGCCTCGTCGATACGATCCTAGTGCCATGAACGACACTCAAATCTGACAATGTATGTGAAAGTTATTCAAGTTTGAAAATTTCAAATTCCTTCACAAATTAGTTTGACCAGGGTTGACTTTTGAATTTGGAAAATATTAAAAAAATAATATTCTGGGAATATTCCTTGGAATATTTTGGGAATATTCCATAGAATATTCCCTATGGACCAATCAGCGGCCGACAAATTTCAAGTTTGGATTGAAGAATTGGTTGACTGTTTCGTTTTTAAGCCAATCAATGGGCGCCACGTGGCCTGCATGGAGGCCGCCATGTCGCCCCAGGACCAGAGGAGAATTGCATATGGAAAAATTTTGCAACGTTACAGGTTTTGACTGTGGGTCGGATGGGTGGCGGCGCCAAGGCCCGACCGCCTGGGCTCGTGGTGGTTCTTACCAACCATAGGGTAGTGGTGATATATAAAGTTTGTTGATTGCATGGGTAGCGGTAAATGGGAGTCAGTCCCTAAGGGCCAGCCCCCACATCATGTGACCCAAATTTATGTGACCACAGGCCTTAGCACTGGTGGGAATATCTTAACCGCCACCCGATAACGTTTAATGTGGCATGTGGCCACCACCTAAAATCCATGCGATGGTTTGGTGTATGGTTAGTTAACGGTTCCGCCGGTGGCTAGGGTGGCTGTCTATGTGACCAGACACCCACTAAACCGTTATTTCCAAACTAAACCACACATTTTTCCTGGAGCGCACCTCCAAATTCGGTGGTCCTTGCCAAAGATGTCAGAGCTAACTCCAGTTTGCCAAGTTTGGTGGAGTTTTTTTAGGCCAAATTGGACAAATGTTGTTTTGGTCATAACTTCTCCATTACTGAACCTTTTTGGAAGAAATTTTAGTAAATTTCGACTAATATTAGCATTCTAGAGCCATTGGAATAGGTTGCAAAGTCAACAAAGGTGTCTTTCAGCCATTTTGACTTCATAGAAGCTTGGAAAGCCATCAGGGCCTTGAGGGAAATGGAGCTGCATTGGGCTACACTTCACTGTTTTAGGTGAAATAAAAGTCAATATTAGCTTATTTTTGCCTTCTGAATTCATTTTCACAGCTGATTTGGTATGTTTAGGCCTTTTTATCACTGTATTACCAATTTAAGCATCATAATATATCAAGGACATGCCCATTTGGAGCCTTGGACCCGACAGATGTAGCCCAGGAGGGGTGAACTGCCTCATCATGTTGTTGTGTGTTTATGGTGAAGTTATTTTGTTGTGTTATTCATATTAAATTTTTAAACAGTAAATTTAAACAACACTCCCTCACACCAAAATTCATAAACAGTTATCAAAAACACTTTGTTTCACTTACAAGACTATTCAAACACTTTGCACACTTAAATTAACGGAAATGAATACTTTGAAAAAAAAACAAATACTTTCATTTTTAGATCAGTTGGTATCAGAGCTCAAGATTAGAGCCTTAGAAGCTAGAGTTTTTACTCAACATTTGTTTTGTGCAAAGATAAAGTTATTTGTTTGCAAGTTTTGATGCTTACTAGGCTTAAAATCAAGAGAGGTGAAGGAAACTTGGTTAGTGCACAAACTAATCCACCACCAAGAAGGGTCATAGAACCGCCTCCAAGAGCCATAGAAGCAGCTACAAACATGTCTTCAAGAGAAGGAGAAGCTCCTGAAGAGATGGATCCCAAGGAAGAAGAACAGGTATTCAGGAAAGATTTCTTGGATATGACTGAGATGGTGAGGATCCTCTACCAAGAAAGAAATGATAGGATTGTTGGAGTAGAATCTAAAAACCAGAAAGAAGGAGAGGGTTCCTCAAGAGGAAAGAACAGTAATTACAAGTCAAAGAAACTGTTAGGTCTTTGTAATTTGCAAGATTGGAAAATACAAACTGCAAAGCCTACATATGAACCACTTTGGGATTCTAGGATCTAGCCCTCCTGAATCCAGAGAGGGATCTCTCTATAAGTGCAAAGATTGATTTATCTTTAAAAGGCTTGAAATGTGATATTAGGCTAGTTATGAAGAACAAGGGTTTTTTGTTTGTTTTGGTTGGGCAAAGATATGATGAAGGTGAAGGAAGTTTAAATGAAGGGTGAAGGTGTAAATAAGTGAGAGAATGGTTTAGCTAATAAGATAGGCAAGAAGAGGCTTCAATCCATTGGGCTATGGAGTCATAGAGGATTTAATTGAAACATCAAGTCTACAAAGGTTACCATGGGGCAAGTCATCTACACCTCAGGATCTCTTAGATTAAATGATGGAATGGAACATTAAAGTGTTGTGAAGATGGAAGAAGCTAATAATTTCAACAAGGATTTATCAACTTTACAAACAAGAAAAGTCTTTCTAAGAAACTGTTTGAAACCAGCCAAAGGACAGGGCTAACCATAGACTTCTTTGTACAAGATTGTATTTAAGCTAACTTATCATACAAACAATCCAGTAATCTGCATGACTACTTTCAGAAAAGATGAAAACAGTTAAGACAAACATAAGAGTAACTTAAGATCAAGTAAGATATCATTAAAATCTAGACCTGCCTTCAGCATACTCTAAGGGAAATTTTCAAGACAAACTGTTGGAGAAGAAACTAGAGGACAGGGAAAACTATAAACTTCCCTAGTTCAGTCTTTACTAAGCATGTAATGAAGATCTCATTCAAGAACAATGTTTAAAATTTAGACAGTAAGACATGGGCTCACCAAAATTCCTTAACTTTTTTAGACTGTATTAAATCATTCTCAAATACACAAAGGAGAAAAACATAAAGATAAAGCTTATCAGTGAGAGCAGGGTGCCTTTAACACTAAATCCTAACTCTATATTTGTTGTTCTTTATCACAAAAAGTGGACAGTATGAAAAACATGAAGGAAGAAAATTTACAATAAGAAAAAAATCACCATTAATGTAGACCAGGATCCCATAGAATTTGACTCGTATATTGATGTTCAAACCAGTACAATCTTCAAGTCCAAAAGGTCTCAACAACTCAGAAAACTTTCTCTTCTCAGCTTATGTATCTTCAATTACAAACAGAGCTTCAGCAGCTTCATAAAACTATTTACATGCTACAGATATCTAGAGACCAACCTCTTATAATGTGCTCCTCAATGAGATTTTATAAGAAAATGAGGAGGTGGAATATTTCCTAGGGTTCAAGTATCATTAATTCCACAATTAATGCAATTCCTAGCCTTGAAAACCATGTAAGGCATAAGGCAGGAATGCATTCTATCTATATCTTTGTTTCATAACTCTGTTCTACTTTTTGAGGCTTAATGGAAAAGAAAATTGACTTCAGGGTTGTTTCTTATCTTTATAATAACTCTGCTGATAGTTGTAATAAGTTTCTGTGGTTGTATTAACTGTTCAACTGTCTTTAGGCAAATATCTTTGAAAATAGGCAATAAATATGCCTTCTTTGATTTCTGTGAGGCTGCAGGTGGCTTTTGGTAGTTGGAGAAGATTTAATTAGCCTCTGATGTGGTAGTGGAGGCTTCTCGGACTGATATATTTCTTTTTCTTTCCCTAAAACACCTTTAATTTACTTTAGATCTGTGTTTTAGGCCTAATTAGGCTTAATTTCTGTCTTCTGGTCTTCATACTATCTTTAACTGTGTGGATTAGGCCTTTGATAGTCGAATTTATGCCTTAATCCCTCAAAATTGGGTTAAAAACCTTTGATCCTTCATTTCTGCTTTGATCTAATGTTGTAACAGTGATACTCTTTGTCTGATTAAGGTTTACTGTGTAGGTGCGCTGAGGGTTTTATAACATTACCAATGTTCATGAGACATGGGAAAAATCATGATGTGAACCCTATAGATTCATTTTCTTCACTGATAGTGGCCTAGGGGATCATCATCCCCGGCCCTTTGTTTCATTTTAAAAAACTATGGAAAAGCTTCATAACCTGCAAAAATACAAAAAAGATATGAAAAATCCGGTGAAAATATAGGTTAGGCTGCTTTGGGGGTGAGGTTAATTGTGGCCATTGGATGAAATCAACCAACGGCCAAGATCGCTTTCTGGGGTCAATGGGGAGGCGGTTGGATGAGTGTAGGTCGGATTAAGTCTGGGTCGTTCATCTAGATTGATCAACGGCTGAGATCAATCGGGAGCTTTACAATGCGGGGGGAGGGGGGGGGGGGGGTAACGTTAAAATGAAATGGAAGAAAATTTAATGAAAATGGGGAAAAAGCCTTTGGCGGAAGCGAAAAGGAGGAAAAATGAAGTTTGGACATAGGATGAATGAGAGCCATTTATGTAGAATGATCGACGGTCGGGATGAATTGATAGAGCATTTGGGAGTAGAGGAGAAAGGCGAATGCATTGGGGGGGAGATTTAATCGGGATCGTCGATCTTCAGAGATCGACGACGGAGAAAACTTCATGAAATGCACGAGAGAGAAAAGGAGGAGCAGGGTTTCGGGGTTGAAATGCAATATGAGCCATCCAATTTAAACAATTGGCGGCTAAGATCTTTTGTGGAAATCTTTCGGAGGGTAGATTTAAATGGAAATGACTTGGGGTCGGGTTAAAACATGACCGTCTAATCATATAGATCGACAGCTCGGATTAAACCCGAAAATAATTGTGGAGGAGGGTGGTTTTTGCTGAAAAAATATTGGTTTCGCGCAGCTCCGAAGTGGTTTCCAAAGCAGGCGAAAAAAACGCGTTATGCTCCGCTGCCCAATGCGTGTCCTCCCAAAACCACTTTTTTTGCATTTTTTCTTAGTGCTAAACCCCGGATGCAAAAAAAATGCGAAATGCATTGCTGGCCATTGGATTAGAGGTCGGAGATCCAACGGTGTGGATCGCACGCAACGGGGAGAGTTTCACAGTGGAGAAGGTAGTGGGATCCAGGTGGCAGCTTATGATTGGGCGGGTGCTTTTCAAGGGGGAAGGTAAGTCCCGACAGAAGTGGGTCTATCAGGTTTCATTTCGACCGTTGGATTTGATGAACGGACGATCAGATTAAATCTTCGAGGCAGATTTATGAAATGAGGGGAGCATGGCAGGAGTGGGATCGGGTTTAACGAAAACCGTTGATATTGCAAAGCTCAACAGTGGATATTCACCGAACAAACAAACCACCGGGTTTATGAAATAACAAAGGAAATTAAGAAAAAAGGGTTCCAACGGGGGTTTTAAAGGTTTTTAGTGCTCGGTTGCGGGGCTTAAGGTCCTATGAGGAAGGGGTTTACCACAGTTAAGCCCTCGGGGGCTTAAGAAATTATATGCAGAAAAGGGTGTTTTTGGCCTAAAAAATAGAGTTTTTTAGGCAATTTGAGGGTTCCGGTAGAGGAATGAAGGCTTTTTAAAACCAAATAACAGAGAAACATAAGTTTCAAAAGGGATTTTGGAGTGATTTTGAAGGTTGAAAGAGGCTTATGGAGGAATTTTATGAAGAAAAAGAGGGTGAAAAATGGGGTTCTTCATGAGTGAAAGGAGGGGTAAAATGAAGGGAAAAATGGGTTTTAAAGCAGTCTTCTTCTTTAGGTAAAAAGAATATTTTTTAGGTTTATGAGGGAAACAACAGTGAAGATTAAATAAAGGATTAGTTAACTTTATAAGACTTCAAGAACTCACAATTTGGCCATAAAATTCTTTCTTGAAGGCTACAAAAAAATTTTAGCCACCATTTGATATGACAAATTTTTATAGGTGGCTAACAGCGGCTCCAACTTGGAATGGCAGCTCCTTGGAGGTTTCAAGAACCTCAGACATGTGTTCTCTGGAAGTTGATCAATTCCTTATCCATTGGGCTAAAATTTTCCTTCCTTTGTTGATCTTTTTTTGCTCTGACAATGTTAGTAGCCATTAAAACAATGGAATTCTATCAGAACAAGCTTTCTACCTACCCAATCCTAATGATCTAACAATTTTTCTTCTGAAGGTGCATTTGGACTTACATACCTTAAACATCAATATTTTATTCTTTTATTTAAAACATAAAAACTATCTAAGTCTACCCTTATTTCTCCATGAACTCAGATTAAACAATTGAGTTCACAAGCTTCTCTACCTAACTACTATCTGTCAGGATTAGACTGTCTGACAAATTTTATTCTCTAAATTCTAAGACAAGAAATTTAAAAGAAAACAAGCCAGGATTGAACAGTCTAACTTGTTGTTGATCTATGGCATAAAAACAAGCTACACATAGACTAAAATTTGCAGAAATTTAAAGCAAAATCATGAAGGCTTAAGATCTGAAAGTTTAAGAACATCCTTCACTTTTCTTCAGCTCTATTTTTAGGCTTGTTTGAGCTGCTTCTTCTTTCTTCCTTGGTTCAATTTTTGGGCATATTAGAACCAGTTTGTTTTCTACCTTTAGCTCAAGATTTGATTTGATTAGAGCCATTTTACTTTTGAATTCATAGGTTTAGATTTTGAGCTTGTTTGAACCTTTATTTTTCTATCCTAATCTACCTTACTGATAAGCCAAGATTGAGCTGTTTGGAAAATCTATTTCACTAACCTATCAACAGTAAATTGAAAACTAATTAGTCATGATTAGGCTGTATGACTAACTAGGAGTGTGTTTCTTAGGAGTGGAATTTGAGCTTGCACACTTTCAGACTTTATTTCTCTTTTTGGTATGGGGCCGTACCTTTCTTGTTTTCACTCTGCCCTCTTTTCTATCTTCTATTGTTTTTGTATTTTTCTTTTTCTTCAAAGCAGAAAACAACAAATAACTAAATGCTCAAAGGTTGAGATTTATTGACATTCCTATCTAACCTATTCTATGTTGGAATATTTACACTTTTCATATGATACAAAAGTGCCAATGTAGCCAGTTGAGTAGTGACAAAAAGGAATAGAGAAACTGGCTACTAGTCAGAGGTAACCATAGTACATTTTTAAGATTAATCTTCAAAACCAAGGCTGTCACAGGAGGTGAAATTTTTTTATGTCTTTGGCTCTTGCAAAGGATCCATGCTTGATAATTTGAGCCAGTTGGGACTTCCACACACTCTTACAAAGTATCAACAAAGAAAATATGAAGATTCTCTTATTTTTGTCCCTCCATGGTTGGTAGATTATCTGCTTCTAAGACATCAGCATTGAGGACTATATCTTCAATATGTTTCTTGGAAGCATCATCATCTTTCACCTGCAAATCAACAAGCAATGAAATTTATTCTTTCTCCATTGGATCAAGGCAAATATTCTTTTGAGGAAGACAATCTTCCTCATCTTCATTGTCATCTGAACTGGAGAACTCATCATATTTTGTAGTGTTTTCCTCTTGTAGCTCTGGCATACTCTGATTCAATGGATTGTACTCTGTGAAGAGATTTACATATTCTTGAGTAGGGGTATCCTTTATTATCTCAACCTTTTCAGGAGTAGGTTCCTTATCTTCATCCTGCTCAAGAAATTCCTCTTTCTTCTCAACCTCATCATCACAACTAATAGATTGTTGATTCCCAATTATGTGAAAGATATTTCTGATGGATTGGATTGGTTGATTGCTTCTTTCAGGCTGATGATAGTGAAACTCATAACACCAATCAACTGCTGGTTGCCCTGCATGATTAGTTTCTGCTTGAAGCTCATCATCATCATCAGACAGATCAGAATTTGGAAAATCATTAGAAAAAAAAATTTCACCAATCAAGCATATTGGGTTATCAGTTGGCTTTTCTTTGAGAAGATCTACAAGTTTATTTTTTGTTTCAAGACAACAAGATGGAGTAGGTAGATGAGCAGAAGTGTTTGGTTCAAATGAAGGTTTGGAGGCTGGAAATTTGTTCAATATTAGATCAATATCTTCCTCTGTCAAGAGAGAAGGAATTTTCTTTGTGCTTAGGACAGATGTACATCAATCCTCTTTCTCTTGTATTGGCTGATTTTGAGGCCTGATGTCTTCTTGAGCCTCTTCTAGGGGATATTTACTTGTGCTTGCAGGGAAAACTTGAGGATTCTCTAATGTTTCCTGATCTTCTTCTGTTTCAAACAATTCCTCATGATTATTATGACACTCAGTTTGCATATAAGGTTCATGAGTTGTTTCTTTTATATTATCAGGATGCCACTCTTCTTGTGTAATCTGATATGGGTTAAAATCTAGAGGGGGAGTTCCTATATGTGTTGGTTCTCCTTCCACATCAGATTATGCGTTTTCTAAGTGGCTACTTGTTTCCTCAAAGCACTGCTCACTATAAATTTTTGCAATTTGGTCATGAAGTTTTCTTATCAGCATAGTATAAGATATAGGTAGGAAATCAAGCATTTCTTGACAACCTTATTCATTGCTTTATTTGTAAGCTTGCTCATCATCTTCTATAAAGTGTTGATCATCATACATATCTTGGTCATTGTCTAGGTCTTGAGGTGATTGGGCTTGTGTTTGATAAGGGAAAAGCATAGGTTGCTATAGATCACCAGTATTTATATTAGCCTCACACCTTTCTATTCTCTTTCCAAGCATGTACATCATCTTTTCCATCATGATTAGAAATTTTCCTTCATTGTTTTCCCTATAATCTTGGTCATCATACATTTCTTTTAGTGGTTTGGTTTGTTCTTGGTCTGAAACAAGAATGGGCTGCTCTAGATCATCAATATTTAAATTATCCTCATACCTTTCTATTCTCTTTCCAAGCATGTACATCAATTTTTCCATCATGACCATATGTTTGTCTTCTAGGTCTATATCTAAATCCATGTTTGTAAATCAGAAAAGAGGTCACTGTATCTTATCAACCAGTTCAGAGTCTTCTACCAATGGATTCATTTGGTCTTTTGGGAGTTGTAGAGTGTGGAGTTGCCAGGTGAAATTTTTTTAGCTCTTATAAAGGTAAACTATTTTATGGTTCCACCACCATGTTTATTATGAAGCCAATATAGAGATGTTTGGGTCTTCTGAGGTCTTAGATATGTATAAAATGTAATTTACTCAGAATTCCCCAGCGGAGTCACCAGAATGTTAGGTCTCTGTAATTTTCAAACCATCCAAAGGATAGGGCTAACCATAGACTTCTTTGGACAAGCTTGTATTAAAGCTAACTTATCAGAAAAACAATCCAGTAATCCGCATGACTACTTTCAGAAAAGATGAAAAAAGTTAAGACAAAAATAAGAATAACTTAAGATCAAGTAAGATATCATTAAAATCTAGACCTGCGTTCAACATACTCTAAGGGAAATTTTCAAGACAAACTGTTGGAGAAGAAACTAGAGGACAGGGCAAACCATAAACTTCCCTAGTTCAGTCTTTACTTAGCATGTAATGAAGATCTCATTCAAGAAAAATGTTTAAAATTTGGACAGTAAGACATGGGCTCACCAACATTCCTTAACTGTTTTAGACTGTATTAAATCATTCTCAAATACACAAAGGAGTAAAACATAAAGATAAATCTTATCAGTGAGAGTAGGGTACCTTTAACAGTAAATCCTAACTCTATATTTGTTTTTCTTTATCAGAGAAAGTGGACAATATGAAAAACATGAAGGTAGACAATTTACAATAATAAAAACATCAACATTAATGTAGACCAGGATCCCATAGAAATTGAATCGTATATTGATGTTCAAACCAGTACAATCTTCAAGTCCAAAAGGTCTCAACAACTCAGAAAAATTCTCTTTTCAGCTTCTGTATCTTCAATTACAAACAGAGCTTCAGCAGCTTCATAAAACTATTTACATGCTACAGATATCTAGAGACCAACCTTTTACAATGTGCTCCTCAATGAGATTTTATAAGAAAATGAGGAGGTGGAATAGTTCCTAGGGTTCAATTATCATTAATTCCATAATTAATGCAATTCCTAGCCTTGAAAACCATGCAAGGCATAAGGCAAGAATGAATTATATCTATATCTCTGTTTCATAACTCTGTTCTATTTTTTGAGGCTTAATGGACGAGAAAATTGACTTCAGGGTTGTTTCTTATCTTTATAATAACTCTGCTGACAGTTGTAATAAGTTTTTGTGGTTGTATTAACTGTTCAGATGTCTTTAGGCAAATATCTTTGAAAATAGGAAATAACTATGCCTTCTTTGATTTTTGTGAGGCTTCAGGTGGTTTTTGGTAGCTGGAGAGGATTCAATTAGCCTTTGATATGGCAGTGGAGGCTTCTTGGACTAATAGATTTCTTTGTCTTTCCCTAAAACACCTTTAATTTACTTTAGATCTGTGTTTTAGGCCTAATTAGGCTTAATTTCCGTCTTCTGGTTTTAATACTGTCTTTAATTGTGTGGATTAGGCCTTTGATAGTCAAATTATGCCTTAATTCCTCAAAACTGGGTTAAAAACCTTTGATCCTTTATTTCTTCTTTGATCTAATGTTGTAACACTGATACTCTTTGTCTAATTAAGGTTTACTGTGTTTTGTTGATGTGCAGGCGCGCAGAGGGTTTTATAACATTACCAATGTTCATGAGACATGGGAAAAATCATGATGTGAACCCTGCAGATTCATTTTCTTCACTGATAGTGGCCTGGGGGATCGTCATCCTCGGCCCTTTGTTTCATTTTAAAAAATTGTGGAAAATCTTCATAACCTACAAAAATACAAAAAAGATATGAAAAATCCGGTGAAAATATAGGTTAGGTTGCTTTGGGGGCGAGGTTTAATCGTGGTCGTTGGATGAAATAAACCAACGGCTAAGATCACTTTTTTGGGTCAATGGGGAGGCGGTTGGATGAGTGTAGGTCGGATTAAGTCCAAGCCGTTGATCTAGATTGATCAACGGCTGAGATCAATCGGGAGCTTTACAATGCGGGTGGGGGGGTAACGTTAAAATGAAATGGACGAAAATGTAATGAAAACGGGGAAAAAGCCTTTGGAGGAAGCAAAAAGGAGGTAAAATGAATTTTGGACGCAGGATGAATGAAAGCCGTTGATCTAGAATGATGAACGGTCGGGATGAATTGACAGAGCATTTGGGAGCAGAGGAGATAGGCGGATGAATTGGGGGGGTGATTTAATTGGGACCGTCAATCTTCAGAGATCGACGACAGAGAAAACTTGATGAAATGCATGGGAGAGAAAATGAGGAGTAGGGTTTTGGGGTTGAAATGCAATACGAGCCGTCCGATTTAAACAATTGACGGCTAAGATCTTCTGCGGACATCTTTCGGAGGGTAGATTTAAATGGAAATGACTTGGAGTTGGGTTAAAACATGACCGTCCGATCATATAGATCGACGGCTCGGATTAAATCCGAAAGTAATTGCGGAGGAGGGTGGTTTTTGTTGAAAAACTACTAGTTTCGCGCAGCTCCGAAGTGGTTTCCAAAACAGGCCAAAAAAATGCGATATGCTCCGCTGCCCGACGCGTGTCCTCCCAAAACCACTTTTTTCGCGTTTTTTCTTGGCGTTAAACCCCGGATGCAAAAAAAATGTGAAACGAACTGCTGGCCATTGGATCAAAGGTCGGAGATCTGACAGTGCAAATCGCACGCGACGGGGAGAGTTGCACAACAGAGAAGGTAGTGGGATCTAGGTGGCGGCTTATGATTAGGCGGGTGCTTTTCAAGGGGGAAGGTAGGTCCCGACAGAAGTGGGTCTATCGGGTTTCATTTTGACCATTGGATTTGATGAACGGACGGTCAGATTTAATCTTCGAGGCAGAGTTATGAAATGAGGGGAGCATGGCAGAGCGGGATCGATTTTAACGACAACTGTTGATCTTGCAAAGATCAACGGTGGATATTCACCGAACAAACAAACCATTGGGTTTATGAAATAACAAAGGAAATGAAGGAAAAAGGGTTTTAACGGGTGTTTTAAAGGTTTTTAGCGCCCGGTTGCAGGGCTTAAGGTCCTATGAGGAAGGGGTTTACCAGAGTTAAGCCCTCGGGGGCTTAAGAAATTTATACACAGAAAAGGGTGTTTTTGCAATTTGAGGGTTCCAGTAGAGGAATGAAGGCTTTTTTAAACCAAATAACAGAGAAACATGAGGTTCAAAATGGATTTTGGAGTGCTTTTGAAGGTTGAAAGAGGCTTATGGAGGAATTTAATGAAGAAAAAGGGGGTGAAAAATGGGGTTCTTCATGAGTGAAAGGAGGGGTAAAATGAAGAGAAAAATGGGTTTTAAAGCAGTCTTCTTCTTAAGGTAAAAAGCAGATTTTTCAGGTTTATGAGGGAAAAAGTAGTGAAGATTAACTAAAGGATTAGTTAACTTCATAAGACTTCAAGAACTCACAATTTGGCCATAAAATTGTTTCTTGAAGGCTACAAAAAAAATTTAGCCACCATTTGATATGAATTTTTTTTATAGGTGGCTAACAGAAAGGACATGGAGGAAATGGTGATCCACCATCCCCATCTTCATCCTCTTCCTCTACATCATCTTCCTCAACTTTGGTAAATCAGTATCATAAGTCTAAAACCATTGGTAAAAGTCCATTTTTAAAGCTTGATGTCAAATTTTAATTGCCTATGTTTAATGGTGAAGTCAATGCAGAGAAACTTGACAATTGGATCAGACAATTGGAAGTTTATTTAAGGATTCAAAACCTTCATGATGACGACACTAAGATACAGTTAGCCTCGCTGAGAATGGATGAAGCAACATTGGTATGGTGGGAAGCCAAGACCAAGGATGAAATTAAAAAACATGGTAAGATTACTTTATCATGGGCTGAATTTATTACTGCAATCAAGAAGAAATTTTATCCATTAGCTCATTTACAAAAGGCTATAATGAATTGGAAAAAATTTAGACATATTAAGGGACAAAATGTGAAATACTATACCCAAGAGTTTAGGAGAAGAGCACTCTTATTAGGGGTAGACTGGGTAGACTTACAAATTCAAGATAATTTTCTGAAATATATAGGTGGTTTGCACAATTACCTTAAAAATAATATCCTTATGTTCAATCCTACTAGTCTAGATGAAGTTTGTGTACAAGCTATGCATTTAGAGGCTAGAGGGGAAAAAACTTTTGATGAGGGTAGAAACAAGCCTTTCAAAGGGAATAACAAAGATAAAACCTTTAAGGGAAAAGGAAAAAATAATGCATCTATCAAACAAGAGGGTGAAAAATTTATATGTAAACATTGTTCAAGAGAGGGCCATGAAGAGAAAAATTGTTGGAATTACATCCTAAAAAAAGAACTTAGTTTAACAAAAACAAAGGAAAGAAGAAAACTGCAGCTACTAAAACTACACCTCAAGATTTAGGTGATGATTCAGGTGATGAAACCAAAATTGCAGCCATGGGTTTGAAAATTATGAAGGGAAAGGAAATTGAAATTAATCCAAGCACTAGTACTTCAAACTGTCATGTACAAGCTCCTAATGAGGAAGAAAGAATTAAATTGTTTCATGTGAGGGTAGTCTCAAAACATACTAATTGACACACTGTTTGATAGTGGGTCACAAGAAAATCTCATATCAGAAGACTTGGTCAAACAGCTTAAACTTGAGACCATTCCACATCCAAAGCCTTATCCACTTGGGTGGATATGCAAGGATGCAAACTTACAAGTCTCAATAAAGTGCATATTGCGATTCGCCATTACTGCACACTTTATTGACACAGTTGAACTTGATGTGGTGCCACTTGATATATCAGGAATTGTTTTGGGAAGTCCTTACTTATTTGATAGGAAAGCGATCTTCCATCACCATGAAAATAAGTATCATCTCTTTAAATATGGCAAGGATTTCATTGTGAGAGCACATCACAAGAAGGAAAATATAGCGATGGTAAATGCGGGACAGGTAAAAAGGCTAGTAAATTCTAGTAAGAGTTTTGTACTTCTTATGGTTAAGCCCAAGATTGATGTGAATCATGAGTTATTTGAAAATTTTGATTCCAAGCTTAAATAATATTTATATGATGTAGTTGATGCACATCATGAGATGTTTCAGGAACTGACAGGTTTACCTCCTAAAAGGGAGATTCATCATGAAATCCATTTACATCAATATTTTCCTCTTCCTAACATCGGCATGTACCACTTGTCTATCATGGAGAATGCTGAAATCAAGAGGAAAATTAAAGACTTGTTGGACAAAGGATTCACAAGACCAATCACTTCGCCGTGTGGGTCACCAATAGTGTTGATTCCAAAGAAAGATGGAACTTGGCGCATGTGTGTGAACTTTAGGGCATTGAAAAAAATAACGATAAAGAATCGTTACCCACTTCCAAGGATAGATGATTTGTTGGATCAGCTGAAAGATGCTAAATATTTCACTAAGCTATACTTACATAGTGGTTATCATCAAGTTAGAATTGCAGAAACTGACATTTGGAAGACAACATTTAAAACCAAACAGGGACTCTTTGAGTGACTTGTTATGCAGTTTGGTTTATGCAATGCACCTGCAACTTTCATGTGGGTAATGGATGATGTATTACGTCCTTTTCTTGATGATTTCGTTATTGTCTACTTAGATGACATCTTAATTTTCAGCAAGACTAGAGAAGAGCATGTCATGCATGTTAAGAAAGTACTTGATATTTTGAAGAAAAATCAGTTATTTCTTAAAATGTCAAAGTGTGAATTTGGAAAGACTTATTTGGTTTATTTGGGACACATAGTAGGAGGAGGTGCTTTGAGAATTGATCCTTCCAAATTAGAAGCCATTGTGAATTGGCCTACTCCCAAATCCATTACAGAGGTAAGAAGTTTTTTGGGTGCAGCTCAGTATTGGAGGAAGTTTATTTCTAACTTCTCTTCCATAGCAACTCCTATGCGTGCAGTGACTAGTGTGAAGCGTGATTTCCAATGTGGAGTAAAGCAACAGAAATATTTTGAGTCTTTTAAGGAGAAGATAAGTTCAGCTCTAGTCCTTGCATTACCATACTTGAGACAACCATTCAAGATTCAGACAGATGCTAGTGATTACACCATGGGTGCAGTTCTTTTACAACATGGTAAGCTTGTTTAATTTCATTCTGAGAAATTTAATGGTGCTGTTGTGAATTATCCTACATATGATAAAGAGTTCTATGCATTGGTACAAGGTGTCAAAAAATGGAAACAATGTTTTATGGGCAAAGAAACAATTGTTCATACCGACCATCAACCTTTACAGTACTTGCAGTCGCAAAGTAAATTGCAGCAGTCACGACATTTCAGATGGATGGGTTTCCTACAACAATTTCACTTGGTAATAAGGTACAAGAAAGGTATTTAAAATAAGGTTTCTGATATGATTTCAATGCCTATTATTAGTGCTAGTACTTTACTTAAGAATGATTCTATTGTACATGAGAGTTACATCGAACAATATGCATCAGATGTTGATTTTAAGGATGTGTATGCTAACTTGAGTGAAGGGAATCATGTTGACGAGAATGATTATCATTTTCATAATAATTTGCTGTTTCATATGGTCAAGTTATGTATACCACAGGGGGAGAGACTAAGCATCATGAAAGAAGCTCACTCTTCTCTTATTGCTGGACATTTCGGGGTAAGCAAAACAGTGGCACATTTACAGAGGTATTGTTATTGGCCTCGCATGGTAGATAGTGTTTCACGATTCATTAGAGGTTGTTCATTATGTGCTACAAGAAAGCCTAGAAATAGGAAGCTTGGTTTATATACACCATTTCCAGTACCTTCTAGACCATGGGAAAGTGTTTATGTGGATTTTGTTGGAGGGCTACCATTATCTAGAAAGCAACATGATTATCTTTATGTAGTAGTTGATCGTTTCAGCAAGATGTGTATTATTATGCCATGTAAGAAATCTATAATTGATGAAAAAACTGCTGATTTATATTTTCAATATGTATGGGTTCATTATGGATTGCCTACTTCTATTGTTAGTGACATGGATTCCAGTTTTTTTGGGAATTTTTGGTCCAATTTATGGAAGATGATGGACACCAAGTTGAAGAAGAGTACTACTTTCCATCCACAAACAGATGGCCAAATAGAGGTAGTGAACAGAACCACTATACATATTTTGAGAGGTTATTGCAGCAAGCATCCCAAGCTTTGGGATGAGCACTTGCATTACATTCAGCATGCTTACAACCGGGCAAAACACTCTTCTACAAATACTTCACCTTTTGAAGCTTGTTTTGGGTATTTTCCTAAGTCACCTTTAGATTTCATTCTTGAAAAGGATGTGGCCATTGATGGGCATAGTGACATTGACAAAGCTTACATGTTCATTGAAAGAATTCAGCTCATACATCAGCAGGTTCAAGAACAACTTGAAAAAAGTCAAGGAAAGTACAAGGAGAGGCATGATAAGCACAGAGTTGATCATAAGTTTCAAGAAGGGGATGAGGTATGGCTGCATATTAGTAAGGAAATAATTCAAGGAGAAGGTAAAAATCTGAAGCCTATTTGTTATGGTCCATTCAAGATCCTTAAACAAGTTGGAAATAATGCTTTTCAATTAGATTTGCCTTCATATATGCAAATGTATTTCGTTGTGAATGTGGAAAATTTACGTTTGTATGAACCTCCTTTAATTGTTGATTATGAAATTGACATTTAGCTGCCATCCATAGAGGATTGCTCGCCAGAATTTTTGAATGAGTTGAAAGAGGGTGTTATCCTTGACAGAAGGACATGCACTTCAAGGAGGGGAAATGTTGATTATGTTCGGGTTGGTCTTAAAGGCAACAAACTGAGTAAGGCAAAGTGGATTGAGGTGGAAAAGGTGAGGGAACTATACCCTCATCTTCTTAATAGGTAATTGAAGGCTTTTGGGGTCAAAAAGCTTCCCAATGGGGAGGTGTGATCAGGTGATCATGTCCTAAGTTGTAAAAATTCTCAAAATTGGAATTGCTCAGAATTGGTTAAAACTAGAACGAATGGATAGGCCTCGTCGATACGATCCTGGTGCCGTGAATGACACTCAAATCCGACACTGTATGTGAAAGTTATTCAAGTTTGAATTTTTCAAATTCCTTCAAAAATCAGTTTGACCAGAGTTGACTTTTGAATTTTGAAAATATAAAAAAGAATATTTAAAGAATATTCCTCAAAATATTCTAGGAATATTCATTGGAATATTCCATGGAATATTCCCTACGAATGAATCAACGGCCAACAAATGTCAAGTTTGGATTGAAGAATTGGTTGACTGTTTCATTTTTAAGCCAATCAATGGCCGCCATGTGGCCTGCCCGGAGGCTGCCACGTGGCCCCAGGACCAGAGGAGAATTGCATATGGCAAAATTTTGCAATGTTACAGGTTTTGACCGCGGGTCGGATGGATGACATCCCCAAGGCCCGACCGCCCGGGCTCGTGGTGGTTCTTACCAACCATAGGGTAGTGGTGATATATAAAGTTTGTTGAATGTGTGGGCGATGGTAAATGGGGGCCAACCCCCATATCATGTGACCCGAAGTTATGTGACCATAAGCCTTAGCACCGGCGGGAATATCTTAACCGCCACCCGATAACATTTAATGTGGCATGTGGCCACCACCTAAAATCCATGCGACGGTTTGGTGTATGGTCAGTTAACGGTTCCGCCGGCGGCTAGGGTGGAGGTATATGTGACCAGCCACCCAATAAAAAGTTATTGCCAAACTAAACCGCGTGGTTTTACTAGAGCGCACCTCCAAATTCGGCGGTCCTTTCCAAAGTTGTCGGAGCTAACTCCAGTTTTCCAAGTTTGGTGGAGTTTTTTCAGGCCAAATTGGAAAAATGTTGTTTTGGTCATAACTTCTACATTACTAAACCTTTTTGGACAAAATTTTAGTCAATTTAAACTATTATCAGCATTCTGGAGCCTTTGGAATAGGTTCTAGAGCCAATATAGGTGTCTTTCAACCATTTTGGCTTCAGAGAAGCTTGGAGAGCCATCAGGGCCTTGAGGGAAATGGAGCTACATTGGGCTACACTTCACTGTTTTAGGTGAAATAAAAGTCAATATTAGCTTATTTCTGCCTTCTGAATTCTTTTTCACATCTATTTTGGTCTGTTTAGGCATTTTTCTCACTTTATTACCAATTTGAGCATCATAATATATCAAGGACATGCCCATTGGGAGCCTTGGACCCAGAAGATGTAGCCCAGGAGGGGTGAACTACCTCATCATGTTGTTGTGTGTTTATGGTGAATTTATTCTGCTGTGTTATTCAGATTAAATTTGTTAAACAGTAATTTTAAACAACACTCCCTCACACCAAAATTCATAAACAGTTATCAAAAACACTTTGTTTCACTTGCAAGACTATTCAAACACTTTGAACACTTAAATTAATGGAAATGAATACTTTGAATAGAAAAAAAATTGCTTTCATTTTTAGATCAGTAGCCTGAATAGAAGGAGAAGTTTGTAAAGACAATTGATGCAATTGATTCAAAAGGTTAGCTATATTACTATCGATCAAACCAACTAGCCCGTCAGCATGGGGACCTGGATTTGGCTTGGCTAAATCTATATTGGAATGAGGAGCATCTGGAAAAATATTATTAAGAATCCTAGACTGAGAATAGATAAGTTCCAATTGCTGGCGTCTAAATATAACCTACTCTTCAGTGAATGCCCCAGAAAGAGATACATCCTTTGAGATTTCTAGCTATAAGGATTTTAAGAACCATTCGAGAAGGAATTCATTGGGAATATAGGATTTAATGAGCCTCTTACTTCTCCTCCATTCCTAAATATGGTTAGATATATGAGTTTCCTTATCTTGCTGGAAGTTGGCCAAAATCTCAGTTCCAACATCATGCCAAACGAGCAGCTAAAAATAATTCAAGAACATAGTAGCCAATTCACCAAATGAAGCAAAGGTGTTCCCAGTAAGCTCTATGTAAAATTTAGCATCATTTCTAGTCAAGGTGCGCTGAAACAATCTAAACCTAATTGAATCATCAAGAAGGGAGTTTATGAGCACCATAAGTGGAAATTTGTGACATGGTCATCTGGATCTTCACTAGTCTTCCCTTCGAATTTTGGAATATTCAATGGAATCTTGGTAGGAACTGGAGGCCAAGTAGAGCTATGTCGGATAGGATCGTTAGTCAACTTTTATAGATCTAGAAAATTTAAGGTTTCCAGGAATGGTAAGCATGGAGGACCTTAAAAGATCCATCCACCATGAGAAGGATTCCCAACATTTTGAAAATAATAACCTATATTTGTTGAGGCACCAGGCTACAAAGGATTGCTCGTAGAAGATAATGAACCATAAGAAAAACCTTGTGGTCCATAGAAATTTAGAGCAAGACCTCCTCCTACCGAAGGGTTTCCATAAACAGGAATGTTTCCCCTAATCAACGTTAAAACAAGATGAGACCCCTTGGTAAGAGTTCCATGCATTAGAAAAAGGATAAAATCTCTTAGAGGTTCCTACAGAGGATAAAGGCACATTCCCCTATTGACCAAACATGAACTGATTCCCAGTTCCTAAACCATTGAAATCAGGGTTCCAACCTTCAAAATTATTAAAACCTTGAACTCCTAGAAAAGGATTGAAACCTTGACCTTGTGCAGAGAAATTTAACGAACCTAAGAAAGGGTTAGAATGAGGAATATGACCACTTCCAAAGGAAAATCCCTGAAAATAAGTTGAACCACTAGCCATAGAAGACATGGGTGTGGAGATAGTAGATGCAACGGTGAAAGAAATTGAGGGAATTTCACTAGAAGTCATACCAAATGAAAACTAACTAGTGTGGGAAGAAAAATATTTGGTGCCTCCACTCGAAGATGGAAGGAGGTAGAGCCAAAAATTGTAGTACTAGGAGTGATAGTTGATATAGAAATGGTACCTCCTTCTACCGAAAGAGGAGTATGCACACTAGAAGTACTCATAGCAGAACTTTTGTTCCCAGAAGTGGCAATCGAAATAAAAGAAGGAAAAAAATGAGGGCTTGTCGGCCTGTGAGTCGGGGTCCCAATGTATAATAAAACACCCAGAAAAATAGCAGGAATAGGGGAGGAAGGAGTAACTAGAGGTTCGGGAATTTATTCCACCCCAAATTCTTCCGCTGGAAAGAGGACCCTAGAAAGGAGTGGAGTACTCTTCTCTAAATCACGACTAACACTAGGATCACCCTCAGAAATTATAGTCCCAAGCATAAGATCATTCTCTGTTGCATTCGTTGTTACTGATTAGAAATCACCAACAACATTTCTCTTACACCTTCTAGAAGAAGGCTTGGCACTCGCAGGAGAAAGCCCACGAAGCCTTCTAGATCGACAAAATGATCGATCAACCACTTTTAATTATCAAGAGAACTTATATAGACTCAAAAAAATACAAATATATGGCAGTCTAGGAGCAAAGAGCACTCTCTAAAAACGTCCCTAAAGATTCAGCCAATCATGCAGCTCTCAGTTATTTCTGCTCCGGGTGATTAGGACTGGACACCAAAATACAAGAAAGTGATGATATAAGGACCTTCCAAAAATAGTCTGGGGTAATTATGCCCTAGGCCTACTAGTGAATGTAATAGAAACAGTTGCACTGGCCTCCAGACAAAAGAATTTTCCAGTGCAAGTACCCAAGATTTGTAAGGGAACCCTCCAGAAGTAATAATAAACGTGTGTAACGTTTTCCTTAGGTACCATGGGTATTCCCCCCCGTATTCACCTATGTGATACCTAGGAATGGAAACTAGGGTCACCATTTCATATCGGCAATCGGGTGGAATAGTATTTGGTCGGGATCTGACAAGTAGGAGAGGGGGCATCTCTCTTCCCTTCTTTCACTCGCCCTCACGCTTGACTCCCTTTCAAGGAGAGCTTTTCTGGACAGCTTAACGAGATAGGGTTTCACCTCTTTTAATCAACTTCTAAGTTTAAATTTAGAGTGGCCTTGGATATTTAACTCTCCACACACCTATTCCAAGGCCCTAATGACCTAGACTAGTTGATGTATTTAATGACAATTCAAAAATATTCTAGTTCATTTTAAATTCTATTGCTTGATTTTAAAGGTTGTTCTTTTAAGTCAGGGGTGCAATGGAGGTGAAACTTATGATGTTATGGATGCAAGAATAAATCAATAGAAACTTTCTACATGCAAAATGCAACTTTTTCTTTAATGAAAAGGGATTTCTACAAAGGGAACTACGAACAAACTAATGAAAGCAAAAAAAAATTCTTTTCTTTTTCAAGATACACACTCACACACTCAAAACCTATCAAAAGACTAAAAATGCGCAGAGAACACATAAAATGCAGTAGGCGACACTACCTCTGGTATCTTGTACAATTTATGACCCAAAGTAATAATAACATAACAAGATTTGGATTCATATAAATCATGACGCTTCCATAGGTATGGCTGACCTAATAAAACATCATAAACTTCTAGAGGGGAAACATCACACAATACCTCATCTTCAAAGGGCTTGATCTTATAATGGCTTGATGACGATTTTCAGTGTGGAATTGTTGTCATATTCAATATCTTAATGATATCGGTTGATATCAGGTTCTTATAGCTCCCACTTTCAACGATGAACTTCACCATCAAGCCTTTTACCCACAGCTGCAAGTGGAAGAGGCGCTCCCCCTCCTCTGGATCCTTAGGTTCTGCCTTTTAGATCTTGGTGGGGGCTACCATTGTAGTGGGTTCTGCATCAATGATTTAATTTTCCTTGTTGGTTACCTTGTTAGATTCTAGCTCACAATCAGAGCATGCATCCATATTTGACTCTTAGCTCGGCCACAAGCACCTGAATTGTGCAACATTCATTTTTGTTGTGACTGGGAGTTTTATGGAACTCACACCACTTTTTAGTGTCTTTCTTTTCCTTCCCATTATTCTTGGGTTTCGACTTTGAGGAGTTGTCTTGGGGGGGTTACAGCTTGGCTCTTTCCTTTTCTCTATGGCTTGGGGGTGCATTTTCTCTGCTTTGGGTTCACATATCCAAAGTCTCAATTATTCCGCTTCAATTTCTGCTCAATCTTGGAAGCAAACCGATATGCTACACCAAGTGAGGAGATGTCTAGGAAATCCATTTCCCCTTGAATGTATTTATGCAAACAACATCAGTACTTGAGCACCAGATAATTCTCAAAATATTTGATACCCAAATTTGTGCACAAGGTATGGAAAATATTCGTCAGCTCATGCACATCTTGCTCCCTTTGCTACCGTAGTGTAGTCCAATGTATGTACTTGTCATCATATATCCCAACAGGGTAATATTGTTCCTTGAAAACACCTTTGAAGTAGTTCCAAGAGGGTACAACTAAAAACATAGAGGTTTCCTCGGTCTGTCTCTCACAGTAATTTTCCCACTAGTCCTTGACATGGGGGGCGTCTTTAAGGAGTGGAAAAGTAATCTTCTCTGCGTTGAAAAAATTATGGACCAAAAATAACCTTCTAGTAAATTTAGCCATTTATCTACAGCATATGCATCTATTTGACCTTTGAATATAGGGATATCAAATTTTGACTTCTACCTTGAAAGGGGCGGTGCCTCCAAAGTGACTACTTGATGAATATGCGTCACTGGTTGGCATCCACCGAAGGATGTGGGAAAAATTGTCCATAATTTCATTCCTATTTTGCTCGAGGGATTCCTTGAGAAATTTTTGATAGGATATCCTACTCCCTCATCTTTCTTTTCTTTTGCCATGGGAACTCACCAGTGTCGTAAAGGACAATCTTGCAATGGCTCAACCAGTTCAAGTCCCAACTCCTTATACTCTAACCTCATTGGGGACATGCACAGAAAAATAGAGAAAGAGAAAATCACTCTAATGCCATTGATTCAGACTTACGAAAGAATGAAACAAAATACATATATAAACATAAATATAAATATGCAGCAAAAATAAATCTTCATTTCATTAATATCAAAGAAGTGAAAAATTCTTACATACAAAATGGGAATAATCTAGCTTGGGAAATGGTAGCTTATCTCTAAGAAGAGATGTGGTGGCTACATACCTATGAAATTTTTATAATGAGGCCCAAGTAATTTTTTATTATTAAACAAAAAAGGGAAACCTTAAACAACCATGTAATGTTCCCAAATTGGGATTGCACAGCAGGCTTGGAAAAATAACGCACTCCTTGGGAGATTGATGTACGGAAATGAGTTTGTAGCCCTTGGATCCCTTATATCATCAGATCTGGAGTCTAAATCCAAGAGGGGAGAAAAAACAAATCAAACTAGGTGTGGTAAACAGGTCTCCCACAACCTAGTCTAGCTGGAAAACACCCTAGAAGAGGGGCTACAGCTATGCACAACAAGCAACTTTAGGAATAACGCAGTATTGGACCATATGAGAAGGTGGCCATCAAATTTTATTAATAAATGAATTTACAACATCAAATCAGAATTAAAGTGGAGCTCTTTCAATATACAGTAGATTACATGAGACAAGAGAGCAAGATATCTTCAGAAAAGAGAGCTGCAACATATATATATTAGCAGAAATGGCTCAACAACATTATTTTCAGGAGCTGTAGAAGCTGCATATCACAACTCAGATCTAGGATAGATATGTGGACAAAACATCAGATCTATATCAGATCTGGAAACTAGATAGTTTTCTTTACAAGATCCCCTTGGGGTTTTGACCAAATCATGCATAAATAAGAGTAGATTTGAGATACAAGTTGCAGATCTGTAAAATATTGCAGTAATTTCTGAATATAACATTACATTACAAAATATCAGATCTAAATAGAACATGGATTAGCAAGCTAATCCATGGATCACCAAAGTGAAAGGCAAAGCCCAGCACCAGAGATCTCTGATCAAAACTAGAATCAAAACACCACAATGAACCTCATATCAAAATAATGCAATCCATCAATGGTAATAGTGTTGTAGCTCAAAATGACATAGATGGCCACTGCCAAGTTGCAGATCTGAAGTATAAACATGAGGGGCACTCTTCCAGGAGGTTAAAAGACACACTCCATGAGAAGAGGCTCCCAAAACAAACTAGATCTTTGTAGATCTAGACTCCCACTTGCTGCAGCTTGCAAGAGAAGCAAAACCCTCAATGGATCAGCGCTGCAATTGTAAGTAGAGCTTGGCCTCAAGCCTGATAGTGGATCAATTCAACAAATACTCCTCCAAGAATCCTCAAAGGAAGAGGTGAAATCCTTGCATAGGAATTCCAAGCACAATCCTCCACTAAACAACAAAGAATAGTATTTGTCTAAGCAGAAAAAATACTCAGAAATATGATCAATCAACAACTTTATCTTGCTTCCTTCCCTCTCCTTTCATAAGATGAGATCCTTTGCAAAACCTAAACCACCTTGATGAGTTAGCTCTTTTCACATGAGGGGCCTCCTTCTAAAACTGTGATGTCCCTTTAGGAGATACATTGAACCAAGACAACGCTGTAGATTTGGTCAAGGTTGACCCAGTCTCACAGCTCAAACCCCTTTCACACCTGCAAGTGATTATTTACATGGCCATGATTTAACTGTGTTCACATGGGAATTGATTTATTTAGACTTCTTATGAGTTTTACATGTCCTCCTTTATTCATTTATTCATGCAACAGGAAATAAAAAATAAATGAATATTCATCTTAGCTTATGCTAAGTAGGAATATCACAAACCAAAACCATAACCCTAAGATATGGAATGCCAAGTGTTTTTGGGCATTGTTGGCGTTAGTTGGAAAACTTACTTCCTAGGGCTATAATTTGGTCATATGATCTCTTTTTGGTGTGTACAATACCTTTTTAGAAAGGTATCTTCAAGTATTATAATATTTACAGAAATCCCCTGCCTATGAATACGGGCATGTTGTGGAACTAAAAAAACGCCATTTACGGGGTCAAAATAGCTCTGGAAGTTCAAGGCCCAAAAAACTACTAAAAATAGTAAATTGTGCTATAATCAAGGAAACTTATGAAACCAACTGGAGGTACAGGTGTAATAGGTTGGTGGCCACCAATATCCACGTGGATCAGGTACAACTTTGAGATATTTTGCATTATATATTTATTTTTGTTGCATGTCATGTAAGGGGATGACTGTTTTGTGCATGGTGACTAGCTCCTCATAGAGGTTCCTCTAGTTTCTCCAAATGCTAATACTTCACCAAGTATAGCTTCCTGAAGCTCTTCTAAGTACACCTGTGTGGGAGCTTCCTTCTGAACCTATGCTTGGAATTGTTACATTTGCTGCCTTGTATATTCCAAAATTATTCCCCATTTTCCTATTATCAGCGATCAAATATTTTGTGTTTGACTTAGAAGCTCTTGCAAAGGCCAAGTTTCTTGCGACAATAGCTTCGAGGTTATTTATAGTGTCCATTACAATCACCTTCTCTTTAATGAAAGAAGTATGTATGAGGTCATCTGGAAATTGATTATTTATTTCTAGCACAATTTTCTTCAAAAGCTCGTTGAAAGTTAAGCTACAAATATCCATGATTGGACCTTCATCAAGAGGAGAAATTTACTATTCATCATCTGGAGCTTTCCCTTCTATGGGAGGAGGGGAGGACTACGTGATGATATGTTTCATACAAGGCATGAGATAAACACCATGATTCTACTGCTCCAACTCTACCTCCATCTCTTGAATTACTATCAAGTCTTCAATCTCCTCGGCAAGTTCTTTATCTTGTTGTTGTTTTCTTTGTTCTTCTAGTAGTAAAATTTTATCTTCTTCTTTTTCTTGTTTCAACATTGTTTTTTCTTCTTCTTTTCTCCTCATTTCTTCTTCTCACATATGCCTTTCCTCTTGTTCTTTCTTCTCTCATTCTTCCTTTTTTATTTTCTCTTCCTCTTGCCTCTTTTGTTTCCTATTTCTCTCTATTTCCATAGTCGCTTTCAAAATAGTTGGATCTACATTGTATTTGCTACTTTTCTCCTCTATTGGATTGTGTGAAACCTTCCTTTTATACTTTATGCTTACTGGGTTGTAATTCTCTGATGGCCCTGCTTCCAGAGCAGCTTCCTATTCTGGAGTCACATGCAATGGAACTGCATGGATGGTTGATGTGTGAGGCCTAATGTTACACCAATTTCTGTTCATCTAACCTGTTACTATTATATGGACCAAAGTACACCATGTAAGACTTATTTTACCCTAAGTAAAATTTCTTTCACTATGAAAAATAACTTAGTAAACCACATTTATTAAGTTGTTTATGGTCTAAACAAGAAACCCCATGAGGAAATATTGAATAAATCCACATTTGTTTGATTTTCCTCAAGGAATAATTAGTTAAACAACAGTTTAATTAATATTCCTAGTCATATTTAACCCAAAACAGGAAAATTAATTAGACAAATAATTATTTATCTCATTATTTTCTAGGAATAATTATTTAAACCTTATTTAAATAATGTTCCTTGTTAAATTTGACTAAATCATTTATAAATAATTGAATAAATCATTATTTATTTGATTATTACTCAACCACATCCTTAAAATAATAAATAATTCCTTTATTTATTTATTATTTACAAATAAAATGAATTTGACCAAAGTCAAATTCTTTTTCCCTCCAACAAATATAATAAAATATTCCATAAAAGTTGGATCTTGATTTGGTTAATAATATTTTAATTATGCACCAATATCTAGACTAACTCAATATTTTATTATAAATAGAAGTGTTTTTCCATTCACTCATTGCCTTTTGTTGCCTAAATATTACTCTAGATATACAATTTTGGTCTGACTTTGATCCTACATCATTGTCATATTTTGCTATCATTTTTCTTGTGAGCTCCCTTTGAGTTCCATTTTTGTCTGGGTTTTCTACACCATCAAGAGAGAGAGATTTTAGATCTGAAGTGCTTAGGACTTACAAGAACCCATCCCATTGAGGGGGACTGGTAACATATTTCTATGTTCCCTTCCTAGGTGTCAAAAAATACAAAAAATCTTTAAAAATATTATTGTCTTGTCTATTGGATGCATGGAGCAGCTCTTGCTTTTCTTTACTGCTTAATGTCTTTTACTACAAAGATCTATATTTTGTAGCATTTATCTTGGTCAACTAACTGCAGATCTAAAGAAATTGGTAGCCATATTTGCTGTTAGGGTTGTTTTTTATGCACAACTAAAGTGAACCTTTTTTATACACTTGCGATTAAGATTCATACTAACAACTGGAGACTCCACAAGGGTTTACGATTACAACCTCTGTCATTTTTCAGATCCCTACATATCTAGCTGCTTCAAACCCTAGGATTTCTCTTCAGCTTCTTGTTTTTATTTTTTTGAGGCTGTTTTTAACCTATAAAACCCTAAAACATTAAAAATTATAACTTCCATGTGTTTTCGGACCTATTGTGCAGGTGACAAGAATCAGCCGCAGCTGAGATGACAAAATTTTATGAAACCTACTCCTGAGAGTGCCAGAAGTGCAGGTCGCAAATTTTGGGCCAAAACTTGCGACATGAACCTCCAAGGCACAGAAAATAGGCCAAAACATGTGACCTCTGCAAAAAACAGGTCAGAAACTACGACCTGGCCTTTTTGCGGAAATGTTTCTAAGATTTTTCTGGGTTTATCTGGGCCTCTGTTTAGGGTTGTCTGACCTCCGTCTCCACCCATTTTGGACCTGTAATTATTCTATTTTACTCATCAAAGTAGGAACCTAGCTCCCTAGGGCTTCAGTACCCTCCACCTTTCGTGGAAGAGTTTTAGCTGCTGCAAGTCGTCTGAAATTTCAGTGTGTTTAGCCATTTTTTCATATTTGATCCCTTACCTTCAGATCCACTTTAGATTGGTTATTTATCCATCCAAAAAACCTCCTTTTAGTTTTGTTTGGGTCTTCCTCTAGGGTCCCCTCCACTTCCCTCCAGGTTGTAGCCTTTCGCCACCTCATTTACAACAAATTTTCCTCTGATTTTTTGTTTTTTTTCTGCACCTATTTCCAGCAGATATGACCTTTAGATCATTGTGCCTCAGGAATTTAGATCTATTGGCTATTTTGGTGTGTTTGGATTAGATTTTTGCCCACCTATAGACTAGTTGTTGAGAGGCCTGCCTCCTTGGGTTTAGATTAATGCATAATTAGCTTTTTATTTTTGTTATTTCAGTTTCATATACTGTTATCTGCAGGTTTATTTACAGTTATACAACACACTTTTTCTTCTTTCTCTACAAATGTCTGGGTCTAAAAATTAAAATTTACACACTTAACACACACACCCTAAGAGAAGAAGAGCCTGGTTAACACTGCCATGCAAAGAATTTAACATTGTAATCAATTGATCTTGCACCTCTCTACCCTTGTTTCGACATTGTAATCAGTTGATCCTACACCTCCTTGCCGTTGTTGGTCTCTCTTCCCTTTGTGTCATGTTTGTGCCTTCATCATTGCGCCCCAAAGGCGTTTATCCCAGAGACTTCTTTGCCTTCACCCTAAGTTTTCGGTAGGAAGACTTACTCCTCTGCATAGGATTCGAGTTAGTCCTCCACCGAGTCTGCACTTTGAATCATCTTCTGGTTCTCCCCCTGTCACCTTCACCACGTCTGGTTCAGGACCTAACGCTGGTGGTAGCCCCAGCCCTAATGCTAGGGATACTAATAGTGGGACTGTAACAGGAACCATCCTGGATACTCCCTTGCTCCCCTATATGGCAGGCCTCAGTCTTCCTGATTTTAACTAGTTGATCAATGATCCTATACGCCATGACGCTGGTTGGCCTGCTATGGCAACCAAGCTCCCTTCCTACATCCCCAAGTTTGAAGGTCCTGTTGGAGAAGATCCTACAAAACATTTTTTATCCTTCCACATGTGGTGTTCGTCTAACTCCATTACCGTTGACTCTGTTCGTCTTTGGTTGTTCCAACATACGCTTACTGGTGAAGCTTCTAATTGGTATGTTGATCAGGCCTCATCCTCTCATACCACCTTTGTGACTCTTGCCCGATATTTTCTGTCTTATTTCCAGCTTCCCTTTCATTATGACACTAGTACCGAACTTTTGACTTCTTTCCATCAATCGTCTGCGACCCGCCTATCCGATCATGTCCAGGAATGGCGGTGAAGAAAGAGCCTATTTCGAGCCCCTAACTTCGAAGACCGTGTCTACATGGACTGGTTCCTTAGATCCCTTTTTCCTGTAATAGGCAAAGATGTCACATCGCATTTCCCTCAAACCAAAGAAGCTGCTCTCCATATTACGTTAAAATATGACTTGATCTACGCTCAGTTTGGTTATGTTTATACCGTCTTACCTGATCTCCCTAGACCCGGTGGTGCCAACGCACCGGGGGCATCTCATGCTGATGGTATTGTTGGAGCTCTTTCTCATCCATACACTCAACCTCCCATGAGCTATGGTTTCCCTCAGCGAGGGGCCAACACCTCCAACACTTTTCCCCCTCCTGGTAGCATGTATCCAGGATATGACATGCCTCCTTTTTCCCAACCTGTTTACCACAATGCTACCCAACCTCCTTATTATCTGTATCTGCAGCCTAGTGATCCAGCTCCTCAAGCATTATCACCCCCACCTCCCTTGCCTTCTCAACCCCTACAATAGCAACCACCATCCCCTCAGGGGTAGGTGTATGCACAACAGGGTGCGACTAATCCTCCTACTTCCAAAAAGAAGATGAAAGGCACTCAAAATCAATCTTCCCCCAGAAATCCTGGACCCAATCTCTAAGGTAATGCACCTAACACTACTAACCAGCAATAGGTCACTCAGCCCAAGCAGGATAGGTCTGTTCAGACAAATAAGCCTTGTTCATGTTGCGATGTTTATGGTCATTATACCCATGATTGCCCACTTTTACCACAGATGCGGCAGATGTGGGAGACTCAAGAAGCATCACGAGGACAAAAAGCCTCCCCTTCCGTTTCTCCTAGTGTTGCGCCTAGTCAGCCGGCTGTGTTTACTAATCCTTTCCCATAGAAAGGTTTCATGGCTACCCAACCATCTGAAGGTCAGCCGGCCAATCAACCTCCCCCATCTGGTACCTCTGATTACCAGATTCTGTAATATCCCAGATCTGGAATAACACAGCGAGCCTCCTGAAATAACACACTCTTGGGAGATTGATGTACATAAATGAGTTTACAACCCTTGGATCCCTTAGATCAGTAGATTTGGAATCTATATCCAAAAGGGGATCAAAAACATATCGAACTAGGTGTGGTAAATAGATCTCCCACCACCTAGTCTAGCTGAAAAACACCTTACAAGAGGGGTTGCAGCTATGCACAACAAACTGTTTTAGGGATAACACAGTCTTGGACAATATGAGTAGGAGGCCATCAAATATGATTAAAAAATGAATGTACAGCAGCAAATCAAAAGTAAAGTGAAGCTCTTTCAATATATAGTAGAATGCATGAGACAATAGAGAAATAAATCTTCAGAAAAAAGGTTGCAACACATATATAACTGCAGAAATGGCTCAACAACGTTATTTTAAGGAGCTACAGTAGCTGAATATTACAACTCAGATCTAGGACAGATCTGTAGACAAAACATCAGATCTATTTCAGATCTGGAAACTAGATAGTTTTATTTACAAGATCCCCTTGGGGTTTTGACCAAAACATGCATAAACAAGAGTAGATCTGAGTTTTAAGTTGCAGATATATAAAATGATGCAGTAATTTCTGAATATAACATTACATTACAAAATATCAGATCTAAACAAAACATGGATCAATAAGCTAATCCATGGATCACCAAAGTGGAAGGCAAAGCCTAGCACCAGAGATCTCTCATCAAAACTGTGATCAAAACACCATGAAGAAACTCATATCAAAATAACGCAGTTCCTCAATGGAAACAATGTTGTAGCTCAAATGACATAGATTTCCCACTGCCAAGTTACAGATCTGAAGTACAAACAGGAGAGGCACTCTTCTAGGAGGTTAAAAGACACTCTCCATGAGAAGAGGCTCCCAAAACAAGCTAGATCTCCGCAGATCTAGGATCCTACTTGCTGCAGCTTGCAAAAGCAGAAAAACCCTCACTGGATCTGCACTGCAATTGGAAGTAGAGCTTGGCCCCAAACCTAATAGTGGATCAAATCAGCAAATACTTCTCCAAGAATCCTCAAAGGAAGAGGTGAAATCCCTTCATAGGAACTCCAAGTGCTAAGAAGCAGAATCGTCCACTAAAAAACAGAGAATATTATTTGTCTAAGCAGACAAGATACTCAGAAATATAATCAATCAGCAACCTTCTCTTGCTACACTCCCCTTCCTTTTATAATATGGAAGCCTTTGCAAACCCTAAACCACCTTGATGAGTTAGCTCCTTTCACATGAGGGGCCGCCTTCTAGACTGCGCTGTCCCTTTAGGAGATACATTGAACCTAGACAACGTTGTAGATTTGGTCAAGGTTGACCCAGTCTCACAGCTCAAACCCCTTTCACACCTGCAAGTGATTTATTTACATAGCCCTGATTTATCTTTGTTTACATGGGAATTGATTTATTTAGTCTTTTCAGGATTTTTCATGTCCTCCTTTATTAATTTATTCATGCAACAGAAAGTGAAACAAAAATGAACATTCCTCTTAGCTTAGGCTAAGTAGGAATATTACAGTCCTCCCATCCAAAATGTTGCTTGTCCTCAAGCAACTGATATGGTAAGAGTTGTAGTTCTTCTCCTCCTCCATTGATGGCATCATCAAGGATAAAGCCCTCATCATAAGCCAAGTGCTCAACAAGCCAATACATCATGAATTGTTCCTCCAAGGCCAACATAATATGTGCATAATCCATTCCTTCAAGACTAAAAAAATCAACAGAGATAAACATGGTTGAAGCAATGCTACATCTAAAACATGTATCATGAAGTACAGGTAGAATTTCCAAGCCATGTGGTACATACAAGCTGCCCACCTTCTGTCCATACAATCGCATAAACAATACAACTATATCATACAAGTATGGAAGCAGGACTACATATATGAAAACTGAAATCTGCACTTGAGGAGGTGGGTCAAAATCCCACATGAGATGCCAACACAGTGCACATCTTGTCTTCATTAGATCCAGGTGTGGCAAGTGGCATTCCCACCACACTTTTGCTGTATGAGTCACCTTAACATGGTTGAAGGTGTTACATAATTTTGGTGCCTTTGGGAAGCACCCATCATGAAAATGAATCTCCCTTTTCACAATAAGGGAGTGGCCAAGTTCAAAATTTCTATTGGCCCCCAAAAAGCTATGAGATCCACATGATCTCTCACTCCATTTAGGAGTCTTATCCTAAAAAAACATGGCAAAGGAATGTAATAGATCAGAAAATACAAATTTCTTGGCATGATCAAATCCTTTACCATCATAGTCCCTCACACACATGGAGGTGTGCATGAGCATTCCCATCCTCTCAAGCAAAGGAAGAGCTGGCTGAGATGAATCTTGTAAAGAGTCCATTGGCTGCCCCAATCCTCCATAGCTATTGCACTCTTGAAAGTGCTGATGTAAGTCCTCTCTCATTCCTTCCTAATCAAAACTCTTCATGATCAGGGTATAGGTCTTCATTGAATACATATGGCTGAGGAATAATTCTTCACATGCTCCTTGTAGGATCTTCTGCTTGAGCTTGGAAGCTCTAGCCAAGAATACCTTACCATGATAATAGATGACTCCCCCTTGGACTAAGTAGCCCTCTTCTTGCTACATGCCATCTAGTATCATACCTGTGTGGAGATATTTGGAATACTCTACAAGCAGTTGATATTTCCAATAAAGATCCACACTGCTCAACAATGACAACGTTGATGATACATCCATGGAAGTGATTGTCATGTTGCTAATTTCCCTTTTGACATTACACATGCCAAAAATTTTTGTTGGAAGGCTGATCCTCCCATTCTTCTCCTCCCACAACACAGATTCAAAAAAGTGAGAGGGTGATAGTGATGCAGGAAGAAGATCCTCCTCATCCTTGGGCTGTCCCAAGCCTCCCAACACTGTAACTTGGTCTCTCATTGCTCCAATCCTTCTTGGATCTAGATTTGGATCAACACTTTGTGGAGCCTTCCCCATAAGATCTGAATCTGATGGCATTCCAGGTGGCTTTCCATGAGGTAAGAATGTCCCTTGTAGCATCCTCATGAACATGAGAGAAGGAACTGTGAGATCCTTGCTTCCACTGCGCAAATCCATCTCTGTTATTTGTGTGGAAGTACTAGGTGAAGGATAAGTATGCATGCCTTGAATAATTTGTGGTTTCCCACTCTTCAAGTCCACCCAATCCATTTTCAAATCTTTCCAATCAATGGTAACCTTCCCCAAGGTAATCAACCATTGGACACCCAAGATGATGTTGGTGTCTGGTATGTCAACCACAAAGAAGTGATCCACCAAAGTGTAATGTCCCTTTTTGGGGATTATCAAGATTCCATGTTAGAGATGGAATACAAAGGAATTTACTAGTAATGTCACCTCTAAAAAGAGGGTGAGAACCAGAGGCTACCTAGCCAACTGTAGACTCTGCCTATAGAACTTGGAATAATCCCAATTCAGGAATGTCAACAAGGCCTTCAATGGAAACGCTATATAAGAAAATTTGAGCAAAGAAAATGCTGATCAAGGCTGGGATCCCCTCATTCAAGCTGTATGTGACATATATATGCAATTTCAGCATAAAAAAATAAGTTTAAGCACATTAAACAGATCTCTCAGAAACAAGACTAGTTAGAAATCAGCCAAAGAGAGAAGCTGCTGTAACATGAAACCCCAGCTACTTAGAATTGCGCAGATTTGACTGAAAATAAAAGGAGGTCAGAAAAACATATTATAATTCAATATTATATCATTAAATCATATTTAAAAATGAGTTTATTTCCTTTACAATTGATTACAAAAAGAACTAGGGCAAGATCCCTTCATAAATGAGAGCTGCAACTAGGAGTATACTGCAGAAATACATAGACAGCGTTATTTTTCAAATGGTTCAGCTGCTGTACATTAAATTTCATATCTAGGACAGATCTATGGATGAAACATCAGATCTAATATAGATCTGGAAGCTACAAGACTTTAATAACAAGATCCAATTGGAATTACATCAAAATACTGCATATTAAGCTGTAGATCTGAATTACAATATATTTTTCTGCAGAAAACCCAGAAATTTCTGAAGACAAATTTTATTACTGAAATAGATAATATCTATAGAGACATGGATCAACAAAAAAATCCATGTATCACCAAGGGAAGGCAAGCCTAACACCAAGAGATCTCCTCCAAACTGATAGCAAACTGAAATAACAAAGCCCTCTTACAAAATAACGCAGTATAGAGCATAAACTGCACATAGGGTGAAGGAGACTGAATACATGGAATGAAAAGTATAGATATGATATAAAATATAGATCATCTAACTCCTTTGAGGCTGAAGAACACTCTCCAATGGAGAAAGCCTCTAAAAAACAACTAGATCTAAGCAGATCTACAATGCCACTTGCTACAAAAGATAGCAGCTGCAAAACCCTCAATGGGCCAGTGCTGCTCATGAAAGATAGAGCTTGGTATCAAACCACATAGTGGCCAACTTCAGCAAATAACTCCTCCAATGGTCCTCAAGGTATGAGATGAAACTCCTAAACAGGAATTCCAATCACAATCCTCCACTAAACAACAGAGAACGGTATTTGTCTAAGCAGACAAATACTTCAGAAATATAATTCATCAACCTCTTCTTGTGTCTTCTCCTCCTTTTTATAACATGATAAATCCTTTGCAAACCCTAAACCACTTTCATGATTCACCCCTCTTCACATTAGAGGCTCCCTTCTAGAACTGCGCAGTCCCTCTTGTAGATGCATTGAACCTAGACATCGCAGTTGATTTGGTTAAGGTGAACCCAATCTTTGGCTCAACCCTCTTTCACACCTGCAAGTGATTATTTACATAGCCCATATTTGAATTTTTTCACATGGGAATTGATTTATTAGGAGTTTTACATGTCCTCCTTTATTCATTTATTCATAAAACATAAAATAAATCAAAATTTAATGTCTCCTCTTAGCTAAGGCTAAGTAGGGCCATTACAGTCCTCCCCCTCAAAATGTTGCTTGTCCTCAAGCAACTGGTAGGGTAAGTGTTGTGTTTCTTCTCCTTCTCCTTTGATGACACCATCAAAAATCAAGCTCTCATCATGAAGTAAGTGTTCACCAAGTCAATACATCAAAAATTTCTCCTCCATTGCTAGCATGATAGGCTTATAGTCTGCCCCTTCAAGAGTGTAAAACTCAACAGAAATATAGATGGATGAACTAATGTCACATGTGAAACATGTATCATGAAGTACTGGATAAAGTTCCATCCCATGTGGTACATGTACATTGATAACTCTTTTCCCATGCATACCCATAAACAAAACCAATATGTCATCTATGTATGGTAGCAAAATCACATAAAGGCAAACTGAAATTTGCACATGAGGAGGTGGGTCACAATCCCACATAAGGTACCAGCACAGTACACTCCTTGTTTTGAGTAGATCTGAATGTGATAGGTGGTACTCCCAGCACATATTTTCTGCATAAGCCACCTTGACATGGTTGAAAGTGAAAATCTCATTAGGTGCCTTTGGGAAGCACCCATCATGATACACAATCTCCCTTTGCACCTCAAGGGAGTGGCCAACTTTGGAATTTCCATTGGCCCCATATTTGCCATGAGATCTGCATGAAAAATTTCTCTTTATAGGAGCCATGGCCTGCATACATATGGTAAGAGAGTGTGCCAAATCAAAAAAATAAACTTGCTCTACAAGATCAAATTTCCTACCATACAAACCTCCCATACTCATAGAGTTAGGCATGGGCTTTTCCCCTCTTTTGAGAGAAGAAAGAGATGGCTGAAATATATCCTGCATAGGATCCTTTGGCTACCCCATATCCACATAGCTATTACACTCTTTTAAGTTCTGATTTAGTTCCTCCCAATCATAATGCTGATGTAGCTCCTCCTCCATACCCTCCCAATCAAAACTCTTCAAGACTAGGGAGTAGATTCTTGTTGATTGCATGTAACTGGAAAGGAACTCCTTGTGTGCCCTTTTTAGTATTTCTTGCTTAAGCTTTGAGGCTTGAGATAAGAATAATTTTCCAAGATGATAGATGACCCCTTCATGGACCATATAGCCTCCTCCTTGCTTTATGCCATCTAAAATCATCCCGATGTGCAGATCTTTGGAGTACTCTACAAGGAGTTGAGACTTCCAATATGGATCTACACTCCTCAACAAGGACAGCGCTGTAGATGTATCTATGGTGGTGCTTTCCTTGTTGCTTCTTGCTCCTTTGGCATTATGCATGCCAAAAGTTTGTGTGGGAAGGCTAATCCTCCCCTTTGCTTCCTCCCATAGCACAATGATTCTTTCTTCCATTGTTTCAGCACTTGGTGAGGCTCTCTCCATAGAATCTAATGGTATCCCAAAAGGCTTGCCATGATGTAGGAATGTCCCTTGCAGCAATCTCATGAACATGAGAGAAGGAACCATGATATCCTTACCCTCACTACGCAATTCCATATTTTTTGTGTGGGTAGAGACATCAAGTGAAGGGTAGGTGTGCATGCCTTGAATAACTTGTTGCTTCCCACTCTTCAAATCCACCCACTCCATCTGCAAGGCCCTCCAATTAGTGGTGAATTTTCCCAATGTAATCAACCACTTGAAACCCAAGATGATGTTGGTGTCTGGTATGTCTACCACAAAGAAGTGGTCGATCAAAGTGTAGGTCCCCATAGTCAGAGAAAGTGAGGGAACATACTGCATGCATTGCATAGTTTTGTCCCCCGGAACCAAAACAGAGAACCCATCAAAAGAATCAATAGGGATCCCTCTCCTTTGCACAAAGTGAGCATCAATAAAATTGTGGGTTGCCCCAATATCAATAAGAATAGATACTCTTTGGTCCATAACTGAACCCTACACTCTAAGAGTCAAATATTTGGGCACTCCCCTCAAAGAAGCAAGAGTCCCACTGGTTGGAGCAAATGCTCCTTCTTCTTCCCTGGATGATGATGGATCCTCCTCATCATCATCACTAGCGCTGTGACCTCTCTTAGGTCCATCATTTCCTTCCTCCTCCTCATAATTAGAGAAGACTTCAATATAATGTGCGCTCCTAGCAGCACATCTATTTCCCGGCACCCATGATTCTTGACAAGTGAAACATAATTTCTTCTTTCTTAACTCCCTCCAGAGATCATTGTCAAGAAGCTTTTTCTGTGATCTCTCCTTTGGTGGAGCAACTTTCCCTTCCTTCCCCTTAGAAGAGTGAGTGGATTTGCTAGGAAGGGTTTCCTTTGCTCTTGGCAAGGCATCTTGGAGATCTCTTGTTCTTTCAATGGAATGATGTAGTGTCGTGGGTTTGGTAGACTTGACCAACCCATGCAAAGGTTCCTCCAAGCCATCTATGAACATATAGACTCTCCTTGCAACTGAAAGATCAGGAACCATAACAGACAGCCTCAAAAATTCAGAAATATAGGCTTCAACATCTCCTATCTGCTTAAGCTTGGCCAAGCTTAGGAAATGGGCCTCCGGATCCTTCCGATCAAATCTTTCCACTAGTCTCCTAGTGAACTCAGCATAAGTGGACACATTGTTGTGCCCCAATGTAGAAATTCCATGAAACCACCAGTTGTGGGCTTCTCCATCAAAATGCAGCGCAACAATCTTAATGGCTTCTGCTTCAGGCACTTTATTTAGCTGGAAGTATATGTCCAAATTTTCCACCCATGCTTTAGCTGAACAAGAGGGTGATCCATCAAACTTAGGCAAGAAGGACCTGCCCATGGTGTGGTGCCTCCCATGAAGGAAACCTCCATCTCTAAACTGCTGCAATGGCCTTCTCCAGTCCTTCAAATGGCAGAAATATTGAAAGCTCAAGTTATCCTTGAACCTTTGATTTTGTGCATCATATTATGCAAAATAACCTTCCAAAGAGGTTGACTCTTGAAGCCCTTCATTCTCTACAACCAAGAAGGTAGGCATTGTAGAGCGTTGTGAGATTTGTGGAGCTTGTGGCAAGCTCACCGGTGGACCAGTCCCAAACTGAGACATTTCAGAACTCTCTCCTTGATGGAGTCTTCCAAGGGACTCCCTCATTCGATCTATCCTCATCTCCTTTATTTCCTTGGACAGATCTTGCATAGCTTCCAAGAGATTTTTTGCAAACTCTTCTGCCTCCTTATCTTTATCATTCAATTCAAGGGATTTCCCCTTGTCTTGAACCTTGTCGAGATCAACAGTAGTATATTCATACTTTATATGACTTCTATTCTGGTATCTCCTCTCCCTCTCAGAAAGAGGATCTTCATCTTTGGAATGCAGCATGACTAAGGCTCCAAAGCTAGCACAGGTTGTGCCAAGAGTGGAGCTCTGATACCACTGTAATGTCCCTTTTTGGGGATTCTCAAGATTCTATGTTAGAGATGGACTACAGAGGAATTTACTGGTTATTTCACCTCTGAAAAGAGGGTGAGAACCAGAGGCTACCTAGCCAACTGTAGACTCTGCCTATAGAACTTGGAATAATCCCAATTCAGGAAACTCAACAAGGCCTTCAATGAAAACGATGTATAAGAAAATATAAGCAAGGAAAATGTAGATAAGGGCTAGGATCCCCTCATTTATGTTGTATGTGACTTATATGCATAATTTCAGCTGAAACAAATGAGCTTAAACACATTAAACAGATCTCCCGAAAACAAGACTAGTTAGAAATCAAGCAAAGAGAGGAGCTGCTACAAAATGAAAACCTCAGCTACTAGAATTGCGCAGATTTGACTGGAACTTAGAGGAGGTCAACCAAAGATCTGATACTTCAGTAATATAATAGTAAATCATATTTACATATGATCTTATTTTCTTTACAACTGATTATAAGAAGAACTAGGGCAAGATCCCTTCAGAAATTAGAGCTGCAACTAGGAATAAATTGCAGAAATACATAGACAACGTTATTTTTCAAATGGTTCAGCTGCTGTAAATTAAATCTCAGATCTATGGATGAAACATCAGATCTAATACAGATCTGGAAGCTACAATACTTTAAGAACAAGATCCAATTAGAATTACATCAAAATATTGCATATTAAGCTGTAGATTTGAATTACAATATACTGTGCTGCAGAAAACCCAGAAATTTCTGAAGATAAATTTTATTGCTGAAATAGATCAGATCTATAGAGACATGGATCAGCAACCCAATCCACGGATCACCAAGGGAAGGCAAGACTAACACCAAGAGATCTCCTTCAAAATCGATAGCAAATTGAACATCAAAGCCCTTACAAAATAACGTAAGATAGAGCGTAATCGCGCAGGGTGAAGGAGACTCGAATACATGGAATGCGCATAGATATGATATAAAATATAGATCAGATAACTCCTCGAGGGTCAAGAACACTCTCCAATGGATAAAGCCTCTCAAAACAACCAGATCTAAGCATCTACAATGCCACTTCACATAAAAAAAGATAGCACTTCCATAATGTTAATGGGCCAGTGCTGCTCATGAAAGATAGAGCTTGGTCTCAAACCAGATAGTGGCCAAATTCAGCAAAGAAATCCTCCAATGATCCTCAAGGGAAGAGATGAAATCCCTAAACAGGAATTCCAATCACAATCCTCCACTAAACAACAGATAATGGTATTTGTCTAAGCAGACAAATACTTCAGAAATATAATTCATCAACAACCTCTTCTTGTGTCTTCTCCTCCTTTTTATAACATGAGAAAGCCTTTGCAAACCCTAAACCACTTTGATGAGTCACCCCTCTTCATATTAGAGGCTCCCTTCTAGAACTGTGCAATTCTCTGGAGATCGATCGTGAGCTCAAATCCCAGCTTGGGAAAATGCTCAAAAATGAAGTTGCTCAGAATTGATTTGGAACCTGAGCGACTGGATAGGCCTCGGCGATACGATCCCAACACCGCAAACCGCACTCAAATCAGTTGTCATATGAAGAAGTTGTTGCATTTTGAAATCGCCCAATAACCTTTAATGCTGAATGGGTTCATGATTTTAATGTGGAGAAATATTTTTAATATATTAAAATTTAATTAAAGTTTTATATATATTAAAAATTTAATATTTTATTTGATTTTAAAATCATATATTATATTAATATTTTTTTATATATTAAATATTAATTAAAAAAATATTAATTATATTAATTTAAAAATCCATATTAATTAAAACCCAAAGGTATAATGTTAAAGTTTAAATGTGGCAACGGGTTTTAAAAGGTTATGAAAGGCAAACGTTATGGCATATATTCATTTGCTAACGGACAAAGGCACGGGAAAAATGTGGTTTACGTTAGAGTCACAATTCCCACTATGAGGCTTTGGGCTAAGCTCCCCCCGCATTCCATATGTCCTCAACTACAAACCATGTACTTTAAACAAAATTCCAATGGTTGTTAAAACAGCTTACGTTTATCACGCGTGAGAGGTTGCCAAGGACTGCGTAACATAAAATGCTAACAGAAATGTTCTTACGCCGAATTTAGCGCCGATTCCTCCAGTTCAGGCGGAACTCCAAGTTTATCCAGCACTTATGCTTGGCCCACAATTAGTGGGATTTTTATTTAACATTGGGCAAAATGCTGTTTTGGTGATATCTTTCATATGGGAGATCATTTTGAGGTGAATTTATTTATTTATTTTTTGGGTCTCTTCGACCTTCGTAATTAATGGAGCAGGTTCCGAAATCTAACAAAGGTCATTTTCGTAGGTTTAAGCTTCGCAGAAGATGAAGGAGAATTTGAGCCACTAGGGCCAATTTGGGTTTGGAGCTATTTTGAGTTGTGGTTATCAGTTTGAGGTGAACCAAAGCTCTATTTTAGATAATTTCGACCTTATGAAGCCATTGGAAGAGGTTTCAGAGGAATTTGAGGACTTCTACAGCCCGAAAGGTTGCAGAGAAGTTCAAAGCACCAGCAGGACATTGATGAAGAAATCACTGTTTATGGTAATCTATCACTGTTTAGTGAATTTGAAAAGGCATTCTTAGCTTTTTCCTGCCTTCTGAATCAGTTTATATATTCATATTTGTCTATTGAGACACTTATAATCTTGTATTGCATTTGAGAGCTTTTAATACAAGAGGACAAGCCCATTTTGGGAGGCTTGATCCAGGAGATGTAGCCCAAGAGTTGGGGTGAACTCCTATATTATATTGCTGTTGTGTTTTGATATTATATTGCTGAATATTGTTACTGATATCCATGATTAAGTTTCAACAAAAACAATTACACTTAAGATACATAAACAGTGAAAAGACATACACCATTTGCAAGCTAAAATTTCCGCATAACGTCAAGTTTAAAGCAAGACCATTTTGATTAAATCTGAGTGTTTACTTCTATTATTTCTTTAGGCAGAGTCTGTAAGAGGGCCAGGTAGCCTCTGGATTCATCCTTTCTTTGAAAGGTGAAATATCCAGTAAATGCCCCTACAATCAATCTCTGTATTAGAAATATGAAGTTCTCACATTTTCAGATTTAGACTTAAAGTATTTTTGCACTCATTTACATAATTGAAAATGGATACCTTGCACCATTTTCAAGTACCTTCCATTTTCAGATCAGATGGTATCAGAGCTCAGGTTGAGCATTCCTTATGGTGCAAAAGGTTTTAAAACAGTGTAAGAGATTTAAACAATGTTACCGATGAAATAGGTAACCGCAATGTTACCTACTTTTTTTTGGTAGCATAAAAAGCACCCGATTTTGAAAAGTGGTGATGTAGAATCACCATTTTTTTTTTGGTGCACATTTCTGACACTCTAATATTTTTATTTATGAAGTATGAATATTTGTTTTAAAATGTTAGTGATTTTCATGCTAATTTTGAAATGTATTGATGCAGCATCAATTTTTTTTTTTTTAGAGCGGTGATTTTCATGCTAATTTTGAAACGTATTGATGCTGCATCAACTTTTTTTTTAGAGTGGTGATTTTCATGCTAATTTTGAAACGTATTGATGCTGCATCAACCTTTTTTTTTAAGAGCGGTGATTTTCATGCTAATTTTGAAACGTATTGAGACTGCATCAACCTTTTTTTTTAGAGTGGTGATTTTCATGTTCGTAATAAAACACAAAACTTAGATAAAAAAAATATATAAAAACAATAAAAAAAACCAATAAAAATGTAAAAAAAAACAAAAATAGCTCGTAAAAATAAAAAATTTAAACATAAATAAATAAATAAAACAAAAAATATTTGAAAATTATATCAAAGAAAATGACAAAATTTGAAAAAAAAAACACATAATTTAAAGAAAAAAAACAAAAATTGACCAAAAAAAATAAAATAAAAAAACCCTCAAAAACATTTTTTTCTAACTTATTAAAAAAAACCATATAATAAAAAATATATATATATATTTTTAAAAAAAATTAAAAATAATTAAAATTACAAAATTAAAATTTAGATTAAAAAAATTAAATTAAAAAAAAAAAATTAAATTTAAAAATTTAAATTAAAAAAAATAATAATAAGAAGAAAAAAAAATACAAATTTTAAAATTAACAAAAAAAACAAATTAAAAAAAAAACAATTAAAATTGAAAAAGAAAATTAAAAAAAAAAAAAAACTATCATTAAAAAACAAAAAAAATGAAAAAATCCCCGTGCAAATAATTAAAAAACAAATATACATAAATTTAGTGTGTGTGTTTTTTCTTATTTTAAATAAAAAAATTTATAGATTTTAATCTATAATATTAAATATAAAAAAAATTAAACAAATTGAATTTAAAATTAAAAAAAATTGAATAAAAAAATTATTTGAAATCTTTTGAAATAAAAAAAAAAAATTTTAAAATCAAATTAAAATAAAAATATAAAAAATAAATAAAAATAAATAAACAGTAAAAATAAAATCAAATAAAGATATATATATATATATATATATATATATATATATATATATATATATATATATATATATATATATATATATATATTAAAAATTTAAATAATAATAATAATAAAATATTTAAAAAAAAAATACAAAACAAATTTTATTTTAAATAAAAAAAATTAAATTAAAAAAAAATGAATTAAAAAAATATATATATAAATAAAAATAAAAATAAAATTTCTTTGGTGGTGGTAAGTGTCATTGGCGCGGGGTTTTAGCGTCAATGGAGTTCATTATTAAGGCTGGCCGGCTGGTATATGACAAGTGGTACTACCGTTCATCGTTCGCTTATCCTGGAGGGCCGATTCCGGGAATCGGCCCTCGGGCCAGGGGAGGCCGTGAGGCCGGCTGGCCGCCCACGTGGCGCCGCCCGGCCGGCCCCCATTTTTTTCAAATCTGAGCTTGGGAAAAAGCTCAAAAATGAAAATGCTCAAATTGATTTGGAACCTAAGCGACGGGAAAGGCCTCAGCGATACGATCTCAACGCCACAAATGGCACTGAAATCCGTTACCGTATGGAGGAGATGTTGCACTTTGAAATTGCCCAATAACCTCTAATGCTGAATGGGTTCATTATTTTAATGTGGAGAAATATTTTTAATATATTAAAGTTTAATTAAAGTTTTAGATATATTAAAAATTTAATATCTTATTTGATTTTAAAAAAATCATATATTATATTAATATTTTTTTTATATATTAAATATTAATTAAAAAATATATATTAATTATTAATTTAAAAATCCATATTAATTAAAACCCAAGGTATAATGTTAAAGTTTAAATGTGGCAACGTGGGTTTTAAAAGGTTATGAAAGGCAAACGTTATGGCATATATTCGTTTGCTAATGGGTCAAAGGCACGTGCTGAAATGTGGTTTACGTTTAGAGCGGAGGTCGGAGGGGCTTTGGGCTAAGCTCCCCCGCATTCCATATGTCCTCAACTACAAACCATAGCCCTAAACAAAAATTCCAATGGTTGTTAAAACAGTTACGTTTATTGCTGCGGAGAGGCCACATGACTGGCAGAACATTAAATGCTAACAGAAAATGTTCCGCCGAATTTAGCGCTGATTCCTCCATTTTAGGCGGAACTCCAAGTTTATCCACAGTTAACTACAGTTGGCCCACAATTAGTGGGATTTTTGCCTAACATTTGGCAAAATGCTGTTTTGGTGATATCTTTCACATGGGAGATTCTTTTGAGGTGAATTTTTTTTTGATTTTGGGTCTCTTCGACCTTCTGGACTCAATGGAGTAGGTTTGAAATCTAACAGAGGTCATTTTCAGAGGTTTAAGCTTCGGAGAAGCTTTTTGAGCCAACAGGGCCATTTTGTGTTTTGAGTTATTTGGAGTTGTGGTTATCAGTTTGAGGTGAACCAAAGCTCTATTTCAGATAATTTCGACCTTTTGAAGCCATTGGAAGATTTTTCAGAGGAATTTGAGGACTTCTACAACCCGAAAAGTTGCAGAGAAGTTCAAAGCACCAGTAGGACATTGATGAAGAAATAACTGTTTATGGTAATCTTTCACTGTTTAGTGAATTTGAAAAGGAATTCTTAGCTTTTTCCTGCCTTCTGAATTAGTTTATATATTCAGATTTGTCTATTGAGACACTTATAATCTTGTATTGCATTTGAGAGCTCTTAATACAAGAGGACAAGCCCATTTTGGGAGACTTGATCCAGGAGATGTAGCCCAAGAGTTGGGGTGAACTCCTATATTATATTGCTGTTGTGTTTTGATATTATATTTCTGAATATTTTTACTGATATCCATGATTAAGTTTCAGCAAAAACAATTACACTTAAGATACATAAACAGTGAAAAGACATACACCATTTACAAGCTAAAATTTCTGCATAACGTCGAGTTTAAAGCAAGATCATTTTCATTAAATCTGAGTGTTTAATTCTATTATTTCTTTAGGCAGAGTCTGTAAGAAGGCCAGGTAGCCTCTGGATTCATCCTTTCTTTGAAAGGTGAAATATCTGGTAAATGCCCCTACAGTCAATCACTGTATTAGAAATATGAAGTTCTCACATTTTCAGATTTAGACTTAAAGTATTTTTGCACTCATTTACATAATTGAAAATGGATACCTTGCACCCTTTTCAAGTACCTTCCATTTTCAGATCAGAGATGCATTGAACCTAGATAGCGTAGTTGATTTGGTCAAGGTGGACCCTGTTGGCCACCTATAAAAAAATTTCTATCAAAAGGTGGCCAAAACATTTGTTGGAGCCTTCAAGTAATAGTTTCATTGCCAAATGTTGTCTCTTGAAGCCTCTAGAAGATCTCATGCCCATGTCTAAAAATTCTTCATTGCTATTTTCCTTCAGAACTCAGAAATTCTGCTAAAAATTCCATGAGAGAACTACTGCAAAATCCCCTTTCCTCCCCTTCCTTCACTCACAAGATAACCTTCATTTTTACTCTTTTTCCCCATCATTTTCCTCTGATTTCCATTTTTCCTCATTTTTCCCTTCATATAATCCACCTGGCATAGTTTAAAACTCCTTTTTAAACTATAGCGAACCCTCGAATTCCTTTGAAAACTAGAGAAAATCATGAAAAAACCCATTTTGTATTAAGGGTTTAAGCCCCTTTGGGCCAAGTCTCAACCACTTCCCCACCGTATGACCATGGTGCTAAGACCAAGCACTAAGCCTTTCGGTGCTTATCACATCAGAGAAAATCCAAAGCGCGCAAGTCTGTTTTCATTGTGTTGACAAAAGTTTCGATGCGATTGGCCCTGTGTGTCGCAGCCCCTCATCATGTTGTTACCTTATATAACCCTTTGGGCCCACAATCGAGCACTAAACCTTTTTGAAAATCCATCTCCGGTCCGTTATTTCTTTCATAAATCCAAAAACCCTTTTACCCAAAGTTTGGTCTAACGCGCCCATACAATGCTTTTTATAATATAAAAATGGTTAGATCAAAAAGACTGATGCGAAATCGCATCGGAGAAATCCAAATGGGTTGATTGAAAGACCGGGCCCGAAAGCTCCGATTGTGATTGGCCCTTGATATATAAACCCCACCCCCTTCACTTTCATCCCATGCAACCTACACCCTAGGACCAAGTGTTGAAGTCCCGAAGCGCTTAATCGCATCGCAAGTTTTGAATGGGTTGATTGAAAGACCTGGCCCGAAGCTCCGATTGCGATTGGACCTTGTTATATAAAGCCCTGGGCCCATTTTATTCCATACATCCAGTGGCCCCGCAATTGGGTGCCAGCCACTTTATATATATATTCCGCCCCGATCCACTAAAACCTTGGTTTTATTTAAATTTGTGGGTTTTTCATAAAGTGTAAAGGTTTCCACCGGTACAAAGTTGAAAAGATATTTACCGTTGATCTAAAGCTGATCAATGGCCCGTGAAAAATCGCAAATTTTCAATCACATACTTTTGTTTGTCCCCCCGATCGCCCATCCCTCCGATTCATTCCCCACCGTTGATCTGATCCTCATATCAACGGTCATCGCTCAATCGCATCGCAAAGTTTCAATCGCATACATTTGTTTGTCCCGCCGATTTCGATCCTCCGATTGAATCTGGACCATCCATGTGTCCAGATCGGACGGCCCGGATCTAATTTCGCTTCATACCATCGCCCTCCACCTTTCGCCAAAGGGTTTTCAAAACCAATCTCCACCGTTGATCATCGCGCTATCAACGATTCTATTCAATTCTTCCTTCCGCTGCTTTTAAACCTCCTCTCAGCTAATCTCCACCGTTGGATGATGCCATCCAATGGCTCTGCTCTCATCCCACGCCTCTGAAGCAGTGAACCCAAAAACATAGGATTTCTTAATATTTTGTGTATTTTGCAGGGATTACTGGTTTCCCATAGTATCGAAAGAAAGGCCAAAGGCTGGGAAAGACGTTTCCCGTGCCATTGATTCATCAATGGAGACCATTCACAAGGTTCGGATTCGACGTTTCATCATTGTTTCATGAGGCATTGATGCCATATGAGCCCCGCACGGCCTCCACATTAACAAGACACAAAAATACATTGAAGAAACAAAGAGTATCAGTGTTTGAAGACTTCCCAACACAATTTGAAGGATTAAGGCACGTATTCAGTAAATCAAAGCCAAAATCAACGGATAAAAGCATCATAAAGACCGGAAGACACAAGATAAGCCGGATTAGACCTAAAACACAGATCTCAAGTAACTTAAAAGTGTTTTGGGAAGAAACGAGGACATCTTTCGATCCGAGAAAGCCTCCACCGCTTGAAGCAGAGGCTAATCGAACCCTCTCCAGCTCCTAAAGGCACCTGCAACCTTGCAATAATCATAGAAGGCTTAGTCATTTTCTGAAACAAGAGGTGTTTACCTGAGGACAGCTGAACAATTAATACAAATCAAAGATCTTATCTCTAATTGTTGGCAAAACTATTTTAAAGATTAATAATAGCCTAGAAGTAAATCTTTTTTATCATTAGGCCTTAGGAAGCAGAAAACGGAGTTACTTCAACATGACACAGAGGCCCTCAAAGGCCAAGAAGTCATCAATCTGTATTAATTGACCCAACAGATATTTTCATCAAATTCCACCTCCTTTTTCTTCTATAAATACTTCTGTAGAAGATAAGCAAATGTTGGTCTCTGGACATCTGAATGTATGTAATAGTTATTCTGAAGCTACTGATGCCCTGTTTGCAACTTAAAGATACATAAGCCACTATGAAAAGTTCGAAGTTGTAGAGACCCACCGGGCTTGCTGATTGTAACTGGTTTGAAAATCAATACAAGCTACTGATTTATGGGATCCTGATTTATGTCAATGGTGATGTGTTCCTCACTGTCAATTGTTATTTTGCTTAATGTTTTCACTCTGTCCACTTTCTCTAATAAAGAGCAGCAAACATAGAGCTAGGATTTACTCTCAACAGTACCTTACTCTCACTGAAAGCTTTATTTTTCTATGTTTTCTTCATTCGAACGTCCTCTTTGAAGAGTATATTAATACAGGTCGGTTTAAAAGTACTTGCCTGATCTAGATTGCTCTTTAAAACGAGTATTTTCTATGTTTTCCTTGAAGAGTGTATTAAAGCAGGTCGGTTTTAAAGCACTTGCTTGATCTAGATTGCTCTTTGTGGTTATCTTATGTGCTTTCCTTTAGAATATGCTGAAAGCAAGGTAGTTTAGAAGCACTTACCTAATCTTAAGCCGTTCAAAATGTTTTTTAAAATGTTTTCTGACTGAAAGTACTTCAAAGTAGGCTAGTTTAAAAGCATTTCCCTGATCTCATAATACTTTTATGTTTCCCCTTAAGTACATGCCGAAGAAAGATAGTTTGAAATCACTTACTTGATCTAAGGCTGTTTCATTGTTTTCTTCATTTGTTTGGTTCTACACTTCCTCTCTGTTTCATTCCATAAAATCACTTTAAGAGATCCTTTGAAATAAGTAACTTGCCCCATGGATCCTGCTTGAACCTTGCTGTCCAATTAAAATCCTCCTATGACTCCATATCCCAATGGGTTAAAACTATCTTTTCCTTTCTGTCAGCCGAATCATTGCTTCACTTGCAGACACCTTCACCCTTCATTTTGAAATTGCCTTCACCTTCATCATGTCTTTGCCCAACCAAAACAAACAAAACAAAACCCAAGATCTTCATAACTAGCCTAATATCACATTTCAGGTTTTAAAGATCACATCTTTAAGATCATTCATAGAGAGATCCCTCTTTGGATTCAGGAGGGATAGATCCCTGAATCCCAAAGTGGTTTGATGTTGTCTTATCTTTTGGTTTTTCCAATCTGGCCAAAACATAGGAACCCCAACATAATGGCAACTCCACTGGGGAACTCAGTTGAATTTGCACCTTAGGTTCCCTTAAAACTTCATAAAAACTTGAGAGTAAAAGCAGCCTTTCCAAGCACTACCAAGTAATGGTAATCATGGTAAAACTTGTGTTGAATCAGTGACAAACTAGGAAAACCCTAGGATTCTCCTAAGTCTTTATCTAACCTTGAAAGATCAGCTGACTTTTCCATAAGAGTAGACTTCCTTTGTCTCATAACCATAGCTAAGTTTTGAAATAGATTTAGGATATTCTTAGAAACCATACAACTGAAAAATAACTCAGAAAACCCAAAAAATATCCTAGATTGGTATTTAATAAACATGGTAGTGGACCATAAAACCTTTTACCTCTAAAAGAGCTAAAAAATTCCACTTGGCGACTCCACAATCCTGAACAGACCTTAATACTTCACTGGGAAGAACCCTTACTATTATAATATCATTCAAAATCAGTTAGAGGATTGTAGGACTAAAATTATTTAAATAGATTAGTTGACTTCTTAAAGACTTTCATATCTGGTCGAAATTTTCTTGTTTAAAGTTGGGTCCAAAAAAATAGTATAGTGGCTCCTAGAAAGGTTCATACTAGGGCCTATCCTGACCCTGATCCACCTGAAATAGTTGATGACCCAGAAAGCTATCCTTAGGAAGTCTCATAGGATTAAATTATCAACTTTTTTCAGATCACCCTTGAGAGCTATTTCAGTTCCTGAAAACCGTATAGCTCTACAAGAAACACATGGTGGTGGAACCATTAAAACATTTTACCTCCTTAGGAGCTAAAAATCTTCCACCTGGCGACTCCACATTCTGAAACTCCCAGAAGATCAAATGACTCCGCTGGTAGAAGACCCTGAACTGATTGACCAGACACAGTGACCTCTTTTTTGATTTACAAATATTATTCCAAGAATACAATTAAGATATGCCCCAATGAGTAGAGATCATATCCCTGAATTTCCACATAAGATGCCCCAGGTGAATTGGGATGAAAACCTGCCTATTTTTCAAGGTGAAAAGTTTGATGACCCTCTATTACATCTCATCAAATTTCATATACATTTATGGAGATTGAAAGTTGAATAGAATGAAGACTGCCTAATTAAAATGTTCATGTTAACATTAGAAGGAAAATCTAGGGATTGGTATGAATGCTTAAGATCCAGTAGTTTGTTTTCTTTAAGAGACCTTGAATATGTGTTCTATGAGAACTATAAAGAAAACACTACATCATTATCATTGGGTGCAATATATTATGATCCATCACAAAACATCACCCAACACATTATAGATAATGATGAAGCTTTGGAAGAGATGCATCCTGAAGATCTTTTAACAACCATTCATGAGTTTAATATCCTATTGAAAAATTTTAAGAACATAGATGAATCAGTTGAGGAAGAGATGATCCAAGCAGTAAAGAACATTCCTCAAGATATCCCTGAAAACTCAAATATTGATTCATCATCCCTTATAGCCGAGGCTCAAGAAGACATCCAGCCTCAAAATCAGTCTTCACAAGAGATAGAGAACTATTGTACTCCTGTTCAAAGGAACATAGAAACATCCTTCCCTTTGACAGAAAAAGAGATAGATCACACTATTTATAAACAGTCAGCCTTTGAAACTTTCTACAAAACAAACACTCTTGCCCATTTACATAGAGAACTTTGTTGTACAGATTTAGAAAGTTCTTTTGTAGATCAGAATGAAGAAGGACCTGTTGATAACCCAGTATGTTTGATTGGTAGTATTACTTATATTCGTGATTCTCCTAACTTTGATCTATCTAGTGATGATGCTTCCCAAACAAAAGTTAATTTTGCAGGATCATCGTTAGCAGATTTATGGGAGGAAGATCAGTTCCTTCAAATAAGTGATGAGCCAGTACGAACTATTTATGATACTGATGAAGAAAGTTATGAAAGCCTAGAAGTGAGTAAAGATCCATTAGATATTTTCTCTGCTTCATTTCAGATCATCAGTAATAGTTTCCATGTGATTGGGAATCAGCAGACTTTCAGCTCAAAGGATGAGGAGGAAGGAAACAAAGAAATTTTTGAGCAAAATGAGATCAAGGAGCCTTCTCTTGAAAAAGAGGAAGAAAATGAACATAACCCTACTCAAGAATACAATAACCTCCTCATAGAGTACAGTCCACTAAACCAGATCTTACCAGGGCTACAAGATGACGACACTGCAAAATATGATCAGTCCTCCAGTTCAGATGGTGATGAAGAAGAGGGAGAGAAACATATAGAAGACTATCCTACTGAGGATATACCATCTTCTCAAGAAGAATATTTTTCCTTTTCTGTTAAGAATAATGATGCTTCCAAGCAACTTTCTAAAGATATACTCCTCAAAGCTGAAGCCTTGGAAGCAGACAATTTACCAGATATGGAGAACCAAAAAGAAGAGAATCTTCATCTTTTCTTTGTTGATCCTATGGAAGAGTGTGTGGAAATCCCGACTGGTTCAAATTATCAAGCATTGATCCTTTGCAAGAGCCAGAGACATGAAAAGTTGTCACCTCCTGTGATAGTCTTGGTTTTGAAGATTAATCTTCAAAATATACTATGGATACCTCTGACAAGCAGCCAGAGTTTCTTCTTCTTCTTGACATTACTCAGCTGGCTGCATTGGCACTTTTGTATCATATGAATATGTAAATACTCCATGTTTAGAATAGGTTAGATAGGAATGTCGATAAAGCTCAGTGTTGAGCAGTTATATAGTTGTTGATTTTTGTCTCCAAAGAAAAAGAAAAATACAAAAACAATAGAAAAGAGAAAAGAGGGCAGATTGTGAAAACAAGAAAGGTACAACCCCATACCAAAAAAAGAGAAACAAATCTGAAAGTGTGTAAGCTGAAATGCCACTCCTGAAGAACACACTTCTAGTTAGTCAAACAACTTAATCTTGACTAATTAGCTTTAAATTTTCTGTTGATAGGATAGTGAATTTGATTTTCCAAACTGTTTAATCTTGGCTTATCAGTAGATATTTTAGGATAGAAATTAAAGGTTCAAACATACTCAAAATCTAAACCTAAGTTTCCAAAGAGAGATGACTCGAATCTATTTCAAATTCTGAGTCAAGAGATTTAAAAATCTGGTTCTAATCAGCTCAAAATCTGAACTAGAGAATAAGGAAGAAACAACTCAAACAAGAGCCAAAACAGAGTTGTAAGAGGATGAAGGAAGTGCTTTGAATTTTCAAATCTTAAGCCTTCCATTTTTTATTTAAATTTTCTGCAAAATAAATATCTATGTGCAACTTGTTTTTATGCCATAGATCACAGAAAGTCAAACAGCTTAATCTTGACTTGACTGTTTTTAAATTTCTGTTGTAGAATTTAGAGAATAAAATCTGTTGGACAGTTTAATCCCAACAGATAGTAGATTAGGTAGAGAATTATATGGGCTCAAATGTTTAATCTGAGTCCATGGAGAAATAAGGAGTAGGATTAGATTAGATTTCCTATTTTCAAAATAATAAAATGTTGTAAAAGAGTTTTCTAATCCAAATGCACTCTAAATGAAGAAAAAATGTTAGATCAGTAGGATTGGGTAGGTAGAAAGCTGGTTGATGAAGATTCATTGTTTTTCCTGGCTGCTAATATGTTTTCAGAAAAAAGAAGATTGTCTCAGCAAAGAAATCAGCCTAATGGATGAGGTACAGGTCAGCCTCCCAGAGAAATATAGGTCTGAAGTTCTTGATGCCTTCAAGAAGGCACCATCCCCAAGTGGAGCCATTTTTGGCCACCTATAAAATTTGTTCTATCAAAAGGTGGCCAAAACATTTTTTGGAGCCTTCAAGAAACAGTTTCATTGCCAAATGTTGTCTCTTGAAGCCTCTGGAAGATCTCATGCCCATGTCTAAAAATTCTTCACTGTTTTTTCCCTTCAGAACTCAGAAATTCTGCTAAAAATTCCATTAGAGAACTGCTGCAAAATCCCCTTTCCTCCCCTTCCTTCACTCACAATATAACCTTCATTTTTAATCTTTTTCCCCATCATTTTCCTCTGATTTCCATTTTTTCTCATTTTTCCCTTCATATAATCCACCTGGCATAGTTTAAAACTCCTTTTTAAACTATAGCGAAACCCTCGAATTCCTTTGAAAACCAGAGAAAATCATGAAAAACCCCATTTTGTATTAAGGGTTTAAGCCCCTTTGGGCCAAGTCTCAACCACTTCCCCACCATATGCCCATGGTGCTAAGACCAAGTGCTAAGCCTTTCGGCGCTTATCGCATCGGAGAAAATCCGAAGAGTGCAAGTCTGTTTTCATTATGTTGACAAAAGTTCCGATGTGATTGGCCCTATGTGTCACAGCCCCCGATCATGTTGTTACCTTATATAACCCTTTGGGCCCGCAATCGGGCGCTAAAATTTTTTGAAAATCCATCTCCGGTCCGTTATTTATTTCATAAATCCAAAAACCCTTTTACCCAAAGTTTGGTCTAACGTGCCCATACAATGCTTTTTATAATATAAAAATGGTTAGATCAAAAAGACCGATGCGCAATCACATTGGAGAAATCCGAATGGGTTGATTGAAAGACCAGGCCCGAAAGCTCCGATTGCGATTGGCCCTTGATATATAAACCTCGCCCCCTTCGCTTTCATCCCATGCAACCTACACCCCGGGACCAAGTGTTGAAGTCCCGAAGCGCTTAATCGCATCGCAAGTTTCGAATGGGTTGATTGAAAGGCCAGGCCCGAAGCTCCGATTACGATTGGCCCTTGTTATATAAATCCCCGGACCCATTGTATTCCATACATCCAGCGGCTCCGCAATTGGGCACCAGCCACTTTATATATATATATATATATATATATATATATATATATATATATATATATATATATATATATATATATATATTCCGCCTCGATCCACTAAAACCTTGGCTTTATTTAAATTTGTGGGTTTTTCATAAAGTGTAAAGGTTTCCGCCGGTACAAAGTTGAAAAGATATTTACCGTTGATCTAAAGCTGATCAACAGCCCGCGCAAAATCGCAAAGTTTCAATCGCATACTTTTGTTGGTCCCCCTGATCGCCCATCCATCTAATTCATTCCCTACTGTTGATCTGATCCTTAGATCAACGGTCATCGCTCAATCGCATCGCAAAGTTTCAATCGCATACATTTGTTTGTCCCGCCGATTGCGATCCTCCGATTGAATCTGGACCGTCCACGTGTCCAGATCGGACAACCCGGATCTATTTTCGCTTCATACCATCGCCCTCCACCTTTCGCCAAAGGGTTTTCAAAACCGATCTCCACCGTCGATCATCACGCGATCAACGGTTTTGTTCAATTCTTCCTTCCGCTATTTTTAAACCTCCTCTAGGCTAATCTCCACCATTGGATGATGCCATCCAATGACTCTGCTCTCATCCCACGCCTCTGAAGTAGTGAACCCAACAACGCAATATTTATTAATATTTTGCGTATTTTTCAGGGATTACTGGTTTTCCATAGTATCGAAAGAAAGGCCAAAGGCCAGGAAAGACATTTCCCGTGCCATTGATTCATCAATGGAGACCATTCGCAAGGTTCGGATTCGACGTTTCATCATTGTTTCATGAGGCATTGATGCCATATGAGACCAGCACGGCCTGCACATTAACAAGACACAACAATACATTGAAGAAATAAAGAGTATCAGTGTTTGAAGACTTCCCAGCATAGTTTGAAGGATTAAGGCACATATTTAGTAAATAAAAGCCGAAATCCACGGATAAAAGCATCATAAAGACCGAAAGACATAAGATAAGCCGGATCAGACCTAAAACACAAATCTCAAGTAACTTAAAAGTGTTTTGGGAAGAAACGAAGACATTTGTCGATCCAAGAAAGCCTCCACCGCTTGAAGCAGAGGCTAATCGAACCCTCTCCAACTCCTAAAGGCACCTGCAGCTTTGCAGTAATCATAGAAGGCTTAGTCATTTTATGAAACAAGAGGTGTTTACCCAAGGATGGCTGAACAATTAATACAAATCAAAGATCTTATCTCTAATTGTTGGCAAAACTATTTTAAAGATTAAGAACAGCCCAGAAGTAAATATTTTTGATCATTAGGCCTCGGGAAGCGGAAAAAAGAGTTACTTCAACATGACACAGAGGCCCTTAAAGGCCGAGAAGTCATCAATCTGTATTAATTGACCCAGCAAATCTTTTCATCAAATTCCACCTCCTTTTTCTTCTATAAATACTTCTGTAGAAGATAAGAAAATGTTGGTCTCTGGACATCTGAATGTATGTAATAGTTATTCTGAAGCTACTGATGCCCTGTTTGCGACTTAAAGATACATAAGCCGATATGAGAAGTTCAAAGTTTTAGAGAGCCACCGGGCTTGTTGATTGTAACTGGTTTGAACATCAATACAAGCTGTTGATTTATGGGATCCTAATTTATGTCAATTGTGATGTGTTCCTCACTGTCAATTGTTATTTTGCTTAATGTTTTCACTCTGTCCAATTTCTCTGATAAAGAGCAGCAAACATAAAGCTAGGATTTACTCTCAACAATACCTTACTCTCACTGAAATCTTTATTTTTCTATGTTTTCTTCATTCGAACGTCCTCTTTGAAGAGTATATTAATGCAGGTCAGTTTAAAAGTACTTGCCTGATCTAGATTTCTCTTTAAAATGAGTATTTTCTGTGTTTTCCTTGAAGAGTGTATTAAAGCAGGTCGGTTTTAAAGCACTTGCCTGATCTAGATTTCTCTTTGTGGTTATCTTATGTGCTTTCCTTTAGAATATGCTGAAAGCAGGGTAGTTTAGAAGCACTTACCTGATCTTAAGCTCTTTGATCTGTTTTTTAAAATGTTGTTCGACTGAAAGTACTTCAAAGCAGGCTAGTTTAAAAGCATTTCCATGATCTAAGAATAATTTTATGTTTCCCCTTAAGTACATGCCGAAGCAAGATAGTTTGAAAGCACTTACTTGATCTAAGGCTGTTTCACTATTTTCTTCATTTTTTTGGTTCTACACTTCCTCTCTGTTTCATTCTACAAAATCACTTTAAGAGATCCTTTGACATAAGTAACTTTCCCCATGGATCCTGCTTGAACCTTGCTGTCCAATTAAAATCCTCCTTTGACTCCATAGCCTAATGGGTTAAAATTTTCTTTGCCTTTCTGTCAGTCGAATCATTCCTTCACTTGCAAACACCTTCACCCTTCATTTTGAAACTGCCTTCACCTTCATCATGTCTTTGCCCAACCAAAACAAACAAAACAAAACCCAAGCTCTTCATAACTAGCCTAATATCACATTTCAAGTTTTAAAGATCACATATTTAAGCTCATTCATAGAGAGATCCCTCTCTGGATTCAGGAGGGCTATATCCTTGAATCCCAAAGCGGTTTGATGTTGTCTTATCTTTTGGTTTTGCCAATCTGGCCAAAACATAGGAACCCCAACAGACCCAATCTTTGGCTCAACCCTCTTTCACACCTGCAAGTGATTATTTACATAGCCCAGATTTGTCTTTGTTCACATGGGAATTGATTTATTAGGATTTTTACATGTCCTCCTTTATTCATTTATTCATAAAACATAAAATAAATCAAAATTTAATGTCTCCTCTTAGCTAAGGCTAAGTAGGGACATTACACAAAGTGTAGGATCCCATAGTGACAGAGAGTGATGGAACATATTGCATGCATTGCATGGTCCTATCTCCTCGGACCAAAACAGAAAATCCCTCAAAAGTATCAGTGGGGATTCCTCTCTTTTACACAAGATGAGCATCAATAAAGTTGTGGGTTGCCCCATTGTCAATTAGGACAAATATTCTCTGATTCATGACTGAAACTTGTACTCTTAGGGTCAAGTACTTAGGCACTCCTCTCAAAGAGGCAAGAGTCCCACTTGTTGGAGCAAAGGCTCCCTTCCCATATTTGGATGGTGTTTGATCTTCCTCATCATCATCATCAGCGTTGTGACCCCTCCTAGGTTCATCATCTTCATATTCCTCCTCAAGATCTGAGAAGACTTCTATGTAGTGTGATTTTCCTGCAGCACATCTATGTCCCAGTGCCCATGACTCTTGGCAAGTGAAGCACAAATTCTTCTTCCTCAATTCCCTCCTGAGATCAATATCAAGAGGCTGCTTTAGAGATCTCTCCTTGGGAGGAGCAAATTTTCCTTCCTTCCCCTTAGAAAAGTGAGGGGCCTTGCTTTGGAAAATTTCCTTTGCTTTTGGCAAGGCATATTGGAGGTCTCTAGCCCTCTCAATGGCGTCATGAAAATTGATGGGCTTGGTAGATTTAACCAACCCATGCAAAGGTTCATCCAGGCCATCTATGAACATGTAGACTCTCCTTGCTACAGATAGATAAGGGACCATGACTAACAATCTCAGAAACTCAGAGATATAAGTCTCTGCATCCCCTGATTGCTTCAGATTTACAAGGCTTATGAAGGGTGCTTCAAGATCCTTCCTGTCAAATATCTCTATCAGTCTTCTAGTAAACTCTGAATAGGTAGTCACATTGATATGTCCCAATGTAGATAACCCACGGAACCACCAATTGTGTGCTTCACCTTCAAAGTGCAGCACTGCAATCTTGATGGCTTCAGTCTCAGGGAATTCTTTCAACTGGAAATAAATATCTAAATTTTCTACCCATGCCTTGGAAGAACTAGAGGATGATCCATCAAACTTGGGCAAAAAGAATCTGCCCATAGAGTGGTGTCTATCTTGATGATGAAAGAACCCACCATCTCTATTCTGCTGCCTTGGTCTTCTTCTGTCCTTGAGGTTACAAAAGTCTTGGAAACTCAAGTTATCCTTGAATCTCTAACTCTGGGAATCATACTCCACAAAGTAATATTCAAGGGAAGCTTGTTCTTATGGTCCTTCATTCTCCATAGCCAAGAAAGTAGGCATAGTGGAGTGTTGTGTAGCTTGTGGAGCTTGTGGCAAATCCACTGGTTGACCAGTCCCATGATGAGACATGTCAGAGCTTTAACCTGGATGAAATATCCCAGGAGATTCCCTCATTCTGTCCACCCTCATCTCTTTGATCTCTCTGGAAAGATCTTGCATGGCCACCAAAAGAGTTCTTGCAAACTCTTATGCTTCTTTATCATTTACAGCTTCAGGGGCTTTACCCTTGTCTTGACCCTTGTCGGGATCATCAGTAGTGTAATCAAAATTCTTGTGACTTCTGTTCTGGTACCTCTTCTCCCTCTCAGTAAGAGGATCATATTATTCTGAATGCAACATGGTTGGTGCTCCAAGGCAAGCACAGGCTGTGCCAAGAAAGGAGCTCTGATACCACTGTAATATCCCAGATCTGGAATAGCATAGAAAGCCTGCTGAAATAACACACTCTTGGGATATTGATGTACAAAAATGATTTTACAACCCTTGGATCCCTTAGATCAGCGGATCTAGAGTCTATATCCAAAAGGGGAGAAAAAACATATCAAACTAGGTGTGGTAAACAGATCTCCCACCACCTAGTCTAGTTGAAAAACACCCTACAAGAGGGGCTGCAGCTATGGACAACAAAATGCTTTAGGGATAACGTTGTATTGGAAAATATGAGCAGGATGCCATCAAATATGATTAACAAATCAATGTACAGTAGAAAATCATAAGTAAAGTGAATCTCTTTCAATATACAGTAGAATACATGAGATAATAGAGCAAGAAATCTTCAAAAAAGAAGGCTGCAACACATATATAACTACAGAAATGGCTCAACAACGTTATTTTAAGGAGCTGTAGTAGCTGAATATTACAACTCAGATCTAGGACAGATCTGTTGAAAAAACATCAGATCTGGAAACTAGATAGTTTTCTTTACAAGATCCCCTTGGGGTTTTGACCAAAACATGCATAAACAAGAGTAGATCTGAGTTTTAAGTTGTAGATCTGTAAAATGCTGCAGTAATTTTTGAATATAACATTACATTACAAAAGATCAGATCTAAACAGAACATGGATCAGCAAGCTAATCCATGGATCACCAAAGTGGAAGGAAAAGCCCACCACCAGAGATATCTCATCAAAACTGTGATCAAAACACCATGAAGAAACTCATATCAAAATAACGCAGTTCCTCAATGGAAAAAGCGCTATAGCTCAAATGACATAGATGGCCCACTGCCAAGTTACATATTTTAAGTACAAACATGAGAGGCACTCTTCCAGGAGGTTAAAAGACACACTCTAGAAGAAGAGGCTCCCAAAACAAGTTAGATCTCTGCAGATCTAGGATCCCACTTGCTGCAACTTGCAAAAGTAGACAAAACCTCACTGGATCTGCACTGCAATTGGAAGTAGAGCTTGGCCTCAAGCCTGATAGTGGATCAAATTAGCAAATACTCCTCCAAGAATCCTCAAAGGAAGGGGTGAAATCCCTTCATAGGAACTCCAAGTGCTAAGCAGCACAATCCTCCACTAAACATAAAAGAATAGTATTTGTCTAAGCAGACAAGATACTCATAAATATAATCAATCAACAACCTTCTCTTGCTTCCCTCCCCTTCCTTTTATAAGATGGAAGCCTTTGAAAACCCTAAACCACCTTTATGAGTTAGCTCCTTTCACATGAGGGGCCTCCTTCTAGAACTGCGCTGTCCTTTTAGGAGATATATTGAACCTAGACAACACTGTAGATTTGGTCAAGGTTGACCCAGTCTCACAGCTCAAACCCCTTTCACACCTGCAAGTGATTTATTTACATGGCCCTGATTTATCTTTGTTTACATGGGCATTGATTTATTTAGTCTTTTCAGAAGTTTTACATGTCCTCCTTTATTCATTTATTCATGCAACAGAAAGTAAAACAAAAATGAACATTCCTCTTAGCTTAGTCTAAGTAGGAATATTACAGATTCTCATGATGAACTCTGACCAACCCATTACTGTTGACCTCAAACTTCAGACTCGGTCCCGTCAGTACAACAAGCCTCCCGCTACGTCTAACCCCGAGTCCCCTTCTTCAGGTTCTACAGAGCCTCTTTCAACAGCCAATGGTCCTTTATAGATCCCTCAGTATAAGGCAGAGGTTCATGCCAAGATCCCTAAGGGACCATTATGCTGAAATGCTGCTTCTAGAAAAGCTTCCCATTCATATAGTATAGTATATGATTTGGCACAATCTCTTGCTGCGATCTCAATGCTGGAACTCCTCTAGTCGTGCCCTTCACAATGAAAAGCTCTACTATCTCCCATGGGCACTATAGATCCTTCAGATGATTGATTGACCATCTTTGATGTTGATCGGTTAGAACATCCCCCTCTTCCTGCTTATGTTTCCTTCCAAATCCCAGTCAAGATCTGGAACGCCAACATTTACCTTTTTATCATTGATGAGGGGCGTCCACCAACGTGATGTCTACTTCAGTTTGGAAGCAACTCAGATCACCTGAGTTGGCCCCTTCCATTATCACCCTCCGAGCGTGGGATGGCCACGCTTCCCAGCCCATTGGCCTATTCCGCAATTGTCCTATTACTCTTACTGGCAAGATTGTTTGCATTGACGTAGAAGTCTTTGACACCCCATTATATTAAAACATTCTATTGGGTTGTAGCTACACCTATGCTATGTTTGTTGTACCATCTATGGTTCACTGCAAGATGTCCTTTCCCCATAATGGAAAGATAGCCACCATTGAACAGTTGACATATTACGAACCGAAGTCTCAAACTTCCCCTGAGTCCATCATATCTTTGGTGGCCAATAAGAAAATTGTTGACCCCTTGACCAGTTTCTCACCCGGACTCTACAAAGACTCCTCTCTGCTTGGTTCATTCCCTGGTCTTCCTCCTCCTGTCTCTGATCCCAGCTCATCAAATGTTTGCATGATGGAATCATCTCGGGCTTCCCTCAAGTGGCCCACTTCAACTAGACAGCAGCTCCACCCTCCGCAACCTGCTCCTAGCCCTTTGATTTAGCCTTATGGGCCCCCTCCTCCTGGCCCTTCACCTGCAGCTGGCATCCATGGGCCTCTCTACCCTCCTGGAACTGTTCCTCCAAGCCTTAATCATCTTGGAGCCGTCCCGCTTGGCCATTACCCCTTCGGTCAGATACCGTTCCTAGCTCCCCTGCCTGGAGTGTTCTCGATACCTGTCATGGCTACCCTATCCCTTCCTAACCTGACTCTAGGGATTCTCGTCTGGTACATTAATCCCCTAGCCACTACCCTGCCTAGTCAACCCAAACCTTATCTTGCTTTGACCCTAGTTCAACTGGTCCCCATGACTCCTCCCACTGCTACTGTGCCTCAGTCACCTCAATAGGAACCTTCTCCTACTGCAAAAACTCCGGGTAAAAAGGGAAAATCTCGCAAGAAGGCACCAAAATACAAGGCTTCCCTGGATGACCCTGCTCCTCCTCAGCCTCCAAAGCCTTGCGCTTTGTGTGATATCATCGGTTATGCCACCCATCATTTTCCTGAGTTGCCTCGTATCAAGCCTGTGGTTAATGTTGTGTTCCCTGAGTCTACAGTCCCTGAAGCCTCCATTTCTTCCTCGACTACAACCAAGAAACCTAAGACTATTCACACCAACCAACCTTATGCTTTATGTGATATCCATGGCCATTATTCCCACCATTGTCCTCGCCTCACACATTACCACGCCTCTTTGGAGGTAGATCGAGAGTATGAGATTGAACAAAACCAGTCCGCCTCTCCCGTCCTTGCATAGTATGCTTCGAGCTAGCTTGAGGATTTAACCACTCCCATTGACATTCCCCCTCCTGATGTCGAGATGAAGGAGTCTGCAGCCACCATCCTCTACCTATCATCATTCATGAGATCCATGGTGGAAGCTCCCTTTGAGACTTTCCCTTCTGTTTCGCTCGACCTCCCTTCAACGATCACCCTAGGCTCAACATCAGTGGATCCCTTATCTGCTTGTTCTTCCATCACCCCCCGTGATGATGCGCATGTGAACCTCTCTTCTCATGATGATGAGTCAGGTAGCTTCGCTGCATCAGGTGGTCTTTCTTCCACCAGTCACCCCATCTTCCATTATGATGATGACATTATGGAAGTAGTCACCACCCCTGACTTTATCTATCCCCCCTTACATCGAAGCCATGCATTCGAACCACATATACCCTGTGGCCATTACATTGACACCCAATGTTTGGGTAAGAGGGAACCCATATTTGAGAGACCAGGAGAAGCAATTCTCCACAACTCTCCTAGTGTATCTGATCGTGTTGAATCTAGTACCCTTATTATTCCCCATTTAGAAGAACCACTAGAGTCCCATATCAATTTAGATCACTCTAGGGATGATATTCCTCATCATTCCTTCATCTTACATCAGCAACCTAGTCCCCTAGACATTGTTGTTGACCAACCTGTGGGTTTTCTAGGAGAGCACCAGTTCATTATCTCCAAATCCACTCTTTGGGATAGTGACACCATGTATGCCAGGCCAGAAACTTAAGTCCATTTGCTTCATATATCCAGTACCAAAAGAGATTGGTAATCTTCCATTCCCTTTCTCGAACTGCATAACCATAGAGAAACCAAATGGTGCACCACATCATAAAAATGTGTTTAGATTCCCCCTTTCTAAATAAATTTTGGCATGACCATAACATGCTTGGGGGCACCTATGCCCCTAAACCATAAAAATACTAGCTCTCAGCCAAAAACAATACTGAAACCCCCTTTCTCTGACAGGTCGCACTTTTCAAGTCATTTCCTGGGACAGGTCACAGTTTTCTGCCCAGTACTTGCTACCCAGGTCGCAGAACAGACCCCAAAAAGTGTGACCTGGCTTGTTCATGAGCTCTGGGTACCTAAAATAAAATTTTGATCCCCTTAATTGAAATAGTATGGTTAGGCCTCTTACTTGCAACTGACGGATCTTAATTCCAACGATCTTTTTGTCCGCTACGATCGCTGTAAGATTTAGGGCCTTCTCTCCTCTCTACATTCACCACAACTACACTTGAAAATGAGTGAATTTGGAGGGAAAATGCCTTATTAAGAGAGAAAATCCATATTTTTCTTTCGCCTGCTGTGGCCAAACCCCATCTGTACCATTGGAAAGCTCTCATTGAGCCCTCAAATGGGTATATGTTAGTTTTTTTTTATTTGATACGTTTCCATGACACATTTTGTCTAAGAAGGGTCACTTCACCACTCCTAAAAATCAAATTTCTTCACTTGCAACACTTGTACTTGGGGCACCATTGTGCCTCTATACTTGTCCATGCTCGTGTCAAATTTCATCATGAGTAACCACCTTGTACTCATGTTTTTATGGTCCCCACTGGACCTTTTCTGTGTGGTAGCATCATCGAGTTTCCCTTGTTTAGAGCATCCGAGTTGAGTCATCATCACATTCATGGAGTCTATCCCGTGTCCCTTTGTATCCCGCTATAGTCCTCCATCCTTCATTTCTTGGTTCCTCTCTCATGTCGCACATTATGGCCTTCAGTCCTACTGTCTCGTATCTCCTTTGATATTGTGTCCGTTGCTGCCAGTTCATCCATGCCCTTTACGCTCTAACAAGGAAAGTCGTATGTCCGCTACTCAGTACCCACCATTTCATCATCATCCCTGGTGTCAGTCTGTCAGTCGCTCTACTATTTTATCTCGTGCCTTAGATGGGAACCCCTTAATGCCTCACCTATGGCAGACCTCCTTCTATCGACATCAGATCATTCATTCCAGAAGACAGGTCTAGAGAGAGGTGTACCTTGGTTCTAGCTTCCACTCTTGTTCGGTGCCTTGGATCAGGCAAAGGGACTCCTTATTGCCCTTTAACTTGATTGTTTCTCATCTCCATCTCCTTACAGCATGATTGAGATCTGTATACTTGATGGTTCAGTGATGCAGCAGATTGTACCGGTGATTCCCGGGTGTGTGTGAGATGTTTCAGACCTCATGAGGGGGTGGCCCTTCAGGTAGCCCCCCACATGCCCGGATGACCTCTTCATTACAACCTTTGATGTAGCTCCATATATTTGATGATGTTGGCCTCACCTGCTTGCAACGCCTTTTATTTTGCATGTATTAGTCAGATTTTCAGAGCCCTTTCCTGTTTACAGGGGCACTTTGGTTGTACTTATATCTCATGTACTCAAATATTATTGTATAAGTCCTGGTTTTTATTCCAGGCACAATATGTATGTGGAATTCATTAGCCATGTTTTTATATGGCCCATGTTTATGCCAGCATGTACTATATAGTTCAGTCCCTTGTTTATTGGATGCATTATTCTTTGTACTTTGTCTCGGCGGGCATAGTTATGCCTCCCTCGCCGCCTATAGCACAGGTGCTCACTCATAAAAGAGACTTTTCGCATCTGCAAGTCTCGCCTCCTCAGGGTCTAGTCCTCTAGCTCTTTGGTCTACCTTATATTTCTCTCTCTCTGACTTCCCCTTGGTGTCTAGTGATTGAGTTCTTACAACGTACTTCGGTCATACGATTAGCTCCTAATGCTCGCACGCTGGGGGGCAATCTGTTACACCAATTTTTGGTCATCTAACCTGTTACTATTAGATGGACTAAAGTACACCATGTAAGATCAATTTTAATCTAAGTAAAATTGCTTTCACTATGAAAAATAACTTAGTAAACCACATTTATTAAGTTGTTTATGGTCTAAACAAGAAATCCCATGAGGAAATATTAAATAAATCCATATTTGTTTGATTTTCCTCAAGGAATAATTAGTTAAGCAATAGTTTAATTAATATTCCTGGTCATATTTAACCCAAAACAGGAAAATTAATTAGATAAACCATTATTTATCTCATTATTTTCTAGGAATAATTATTTAAACCTTATTTAAATAAAACTCCTTGTTAAATTTGACTAAATCATTTATAAATATTGAATAAATCATTATTTATTTGATTATTACTCAACCACATCCTTAAGATAATAAATAAGTCATTTATTTATTTATTATTTACAAATAAAGGGATTTGACCAAAGTCAAATTCTTTTTCCCTCCAACAAATATAATAAAATATTCCATAAAAGTTGGTTCTTGATTTGGTTAATAATATTTTAATTATGAACCAATATCTAGACTAACTCAATATTTTGTTATAAATAGAAGGGTTTTTCCATTCACTCATTACCTTTTTTTGCCTAAAGATCACTCTAGATCTATACTTTTGGTCTGACTTTGATCCTACACCATTGTCATATTTTGCTATCATTTTTCTTGTGAGCTCCCTTTGAGTTCCATTTTTGTGGGTTTTATACACCATCAAGAGAGAGATATTTTAGATCTGAAGTGCTGAGGACTTATAAGAACCCATCCCATTGAGGGGGATTGGTAACATATTTCTATGTTCCCTTCCCAAGTGTCAAAAAATACAAAAATTCTTTAAAAATATTCTTGTCTTGTCTATTGGATGCATGGAGCAACTCTTTCTTTTATTTACTGCTTAATGTATTTTACTGCATAGATCTAGATTTTGTAGCATTTATCTTGGTCAACTAACTACAGATCTAAAGAAATTGGCAACCATATTTGCTGTTAGGGTTGTTTTTTATGCACAGCTAAAGTGAGCCTTTTTCGTACACTTGCGATTAAGATTCATACTAACACCTAGAGGCATTAAAAATATTTTTAATATTTTCCTCCTCTATTCTAGAATAGGTCCCACTTGTCCAGTTGAAATGTGTCTTGGCACAATTTTGTTTGAAAAATCTTCTCAAATCATACGGGTGCTACTCCATAAGAATGAACCTAAAGTTCTCCAACTCATTACCTTCAATTTATGCAACCTTTAGACTCTTAATTTTGTAGGATCCCACTTGCAACTTGGAAGATTGGGCCAAGGTGATTTCTTTTTCCTTTGCAAGACTGTTGATAATCCCGTGGAAATATGATATCAAATATCCTGCATGACCAATTTATTGGTGGCATACCTCGGTAATAGATGTGATGACTTCTAACAACTGAACAACCTGAGATAACTGCCATCAGGTTAGACAAACCAATCGAAAAGTTCTATTGCTGCATCCATAAGCTCACGGGACATGCAAGGTGGATCTTCCTCAAAGATAATATGGTACAATATTATGAGGAAGTGATCAGATAGCTTCTCCATGACTCCTCTATATCTGCACTCTGAAATAAACTTGCAATAAATATGAAAAAAAATACTCTTTTTGTGTCCAAGTACATCTCATTCCAGGGAAATAATTCTGAGCACATATCCCATCCAACAGGTATGAAAACATATAGAATTTGGCTTGCTTTCCCTTAGGAGTATTATTTTCATTAGTCACATTGATCAAAATTTGTTGAGCCAATAAATCCAACTAGATGAATATCTTTCCTTCACAAACAATCTGATGCAAAATATACACCCAACCTTCAGGAAATGTTTCATTACTCTTCTGACAATAGATCTAGAAACATAATACAATCAGGTATTACAAGACCCTTTTAATAGATTTAGTCTTGTATGTGTTGTTGGGTGTCTGGTGGAACTTTGATGGCTCTTTCACCCAATATTTGATAGCATATTTGGTTCTGAAATAAATGGTGACTGCATAAAGTGAGAATCCATGAAGGCTTCCAGCTTGGGAAAATGATACATGAGATGGATATCAAGGGCTAGATATAAATAAATTTGTTTTCCACTAACATTGTTGAGGGTCATCCTATTTGTATCTAAGTGCGGCAGGATCAACTTGATGATATATGCAGAAGGGAAGACTAGGTACCTTCATGCATATCTATGAAATCCTAACCTCTGGAAATTTATGCTTTCAAACTAGTAGCTGTGAATGCATCTTTAACTGTATTCCATGTGATATCTAAATAATTTTCAATGAAGAGTTGAGTGTCAGACAGAATAGGCATGGTGTCTGGGGTACTCTTAACTACTTCACCGGTGCTACTTTTTGTAGTGTATTTTGAGTTTGATCTCTTTGGAGGCATGATGATGAAAAGTGATAAAAGAGAGATGAGATCAAAACTTGCAATACCTATATCAAAATATGCACTCATGGAAAAGACAAATTAGATCCAGAAGATCAGTTCATTCATAAATATTAAAGAAGCAACTCACCTAATGGAGAGCATGATTGTGCAATTTATGGGCTTAGGGAAACAAATTGGGCTCATCAATTATGCATTGCACAATCTCAGTGCCCAAGGGAGGAGCTTGAGGCTTGAGACTGTGTAATGTGCAGTCTCAACTGGGTAGACTAAGTGAAGAGACTGCACATTCGTAGTATCAATGGCCAAGTCTAAGGTTTGAGGCCTGAAACTATGCAATAAGCAGTTGGAAAAACTAATTATTGTGTATTGTGCAGTCTTAGAGGCCAAGGTTAATGCTTGATCCTTGAGCTTGTGAATTGCTTAGTTGGAAGGGGCAGTGATTGCTTAAGATTGCGTAGATCTGCCTAGGAAGGAGAGAGAAAAAATTCAGATCTGAGTGTCGGGACAAGAATAAACATAGATCATCCTTAAGGTAAGTTATATCATTGAATAACATGTTCCATAAATGAGCATGCAAAAGGAAAAATGTACATGCACAAAATGACTCGGCAACAACAACTGCTAGTAGGAGAAAAGAAAGAAGTTGATGCAACACTTGTAAAAAGTGAATGGCGGACCAAAAAAAACTTATACAAGCTAATAAAAATACAAACACCAACCACTATGAAAATAAATTGTGAAAATAAAATTCATAAAAGAAAAAGAAACAAAAGAGATAAAAAAAGTGACAAAAAGTGACACATGCATAACTTAACCAGAAAGTGTTGTAAACTAACTCAAAAGCTCCTTTATCTTGTTGGGAAGTCTAGAGCTTAGATGTTGAATGTGAAAATGATATCTAATATCATCTATTATAGATCTAGGTCAAGTTAGGGTTTATGACGTGCATGCTGAAAATCAAGGAAAAAGTAGCACTTATCTTCAGATTGAAAAAAAACAACTTTGTGCCACTTGTCAGACATTAATTATGCACTCCCTACTATCTAGGGATGAACACCTATCATTTTTTTGGGAAACTTCACATTCATATTGGTATAAGGGACTATACAATTCCCAACAAGAAGGGATTCCGTAGTTCACTATCTCATTGAATTGTGTAGTTTCTAAGTGAGAGAGAGGGCTAGCACAATTTATGTACTCAGTGGCTTCCTATATTCAAGGATTGTGCAATTTTGATCCTCAAAAATGTAGTTTTCAGAGAAAATGGATTGTGCATTTCCAAGAGGGAAGACTAGCAGTAGGTGAAAGATCAGGGCAGGAGATGGATTGTGTTAGAAAATTCTTAGTTATCATCGAAAAGACGTAGTCATGATAAAGACAACCTAGTCAAGTCATCACAAGATATTCATTCAAAGTTAGATCTTCACAATCAAAGGAACAATTGATGTTATCGAAAGATAGGTTCCCATGAACAGAAGGTAGGCTCCAAAATCAAGGCATAGGAAATTTTTTGGAGGGGTGGTTGTAACAAATACAACACATTGATATGCAATAATATAATTGCCATAGTCATACATCAAGGTAACTATTAATTTAAGGTCATTGTCAATAATAAAAATCTATCACTTTCCTCAAGAGTGTGTTATTCTTGTCATCAAAGTTTCAAACAACATATCCATACTAAAAATATGGAAGATGTTACTGAAAAAAAATCATTGTCCATATATCATAGAGATACATACACTAGCAAGCCATAGGAATAGTTGTGATTGTGAGCCACAACAGAAAATTAAGTGAGCCACAAGAATAAGGAGCGTCCCACCAAGAAATGTGATCTACAAGAATAAATTTTGAGTAATAGAAATGAGTCAAATATAGATAATGCATGACATAGAGAAAGATATGAGCCACAAATGATAATTTTGAGGCTCAGATGACTCATGCGATCCTCAGAACGAATCACAAAAATATATTGCAAGTATCACAAAGAAATGTGAGTTATTGTGCATGCGAGTCATTGTGTATGCAATATGAACAAAAGAGAAATGTGAGATACTCTATATAGAATACAAACCACACAAAAATTATACATGCCATAGCGATACGATTCTGAGCCACAAATAATATAATCGAGCCACGAAGTATAAGTGAGCCATATAGAATTAGTATGAGCCATAGCGAGCCACATATATAATGTGTGCCACACAAAATATAATGTGATGCATAAATATAAGGAAAAATCCACATAAATTCATATGCAAGTCATTAAGATAGAACATATGCAAGCCACTAATGCCATAGAAATATATCGAGCCATCACATAAGAATATGAGCCACATAAGATATGCAAGCCTTAGAGAGCCCTCAATAATTTTCGAGAATGTTGGAGGATAGGTGTATATTTATAGTTGTTCCTTCCGAGTAAAATGACAAGACCACTGGGGCAGGTCGACATGATGAGGCCAACTTTTAATTTGGAGGGAAATATTTAAATTCATATTTTCCGTGAGCCTTAATAATTTCTTTCCCATTATGATTTGTTCCATATTAATAATAATTGAATTTTCCTTTGGTGCAATATGGGCTTCATTTGGGGTTATTTGTAATTTCCTTGGGGTAGAGGAAATTTGTCCCAGAGCTTCCCAATTTTCAACACTCCCTCTCAGTTAGGGAGGAATTTTTCTTCTTCATCATAAGTCCCATTTCAGATGTCTCATCATCATTGCATCGTGTCTCATCTCATCTCATATCATATCATCTCGTTTTATAGAATAAGAGAAATATACAACCGATGGCCACAGAGATCGATTTACCAAAAGATCCTCCAAACCCTACAAGTCCCCAGGTCAATATTCATCACCTTCATCTCAGTTGAGCAATGTTTTCTCAATTTAAAGAAGAATAATAATAATAGGGAGATGAATTTTCCACCTATATCCAATGGCAATAAGTGAGATACCACTTAACATGAGAGGTAAGGGTCACACACATCCTATTTTATATTGATAGGGCCCACCTTAATCCTTAGGAATCAAGTGGTATAACACCTACACCTTATCGCTTGGGGGATATAACACTTGCCATGAATGGTAAGGATCACACACACACCCAAGTCTCCTCATCCATTTTCTAGATGGGTTGTAATCCCTGCAAGCCTAACTTGTGGGTAGGATGTGTACTAGGGTATACTCTGCCAAGTGAAAAAAATTATAGTAGGGGGAGATACCCAAATTTACATAACTGACAAGGATCACACGCATGCTATAATGATAATAGGAGAGAAACAAAATTACTGCAAGGGGTAATGATCACACACACATACTCTCCATATTTCCCTCAACCTGAAGAGCTCCATGACACCATTCTCCCCTTGGAGCTCAAACAAGGGGGAAGATCATAACTCAATGTTCTAAATCAGTCATGACCACTTCCCTGAAGGGCCACATCGATCAGTCAAAATTACTCTCTAAATACCAAGAACTTCCCTTTTGGCAAAGGCTTGGTGAGAATGTCAGCAAATTTCTCATTTGTTGAAGCCTCACTGCTTCAATTCCACAACAAATCACTATCTGAGCCTTACTACTCCCTCTACACCATATCCCAGATATAGTGATATCCAATGTTAATTTACCATGAGACACAATATTCTATGAAAATCACAGTTGTGTCCAGCACATTCTCAAAAAAATCTCCAAAGATATTTCTCAACGATACTTCCTTGAAGCTAGCTATACTAGAAGCAATTTAATTTTCCTTTATTGTACTCAAAATAACAGACTTCTATTTGTGGCTCATCTAGGAAATCATGGCAGATCCCAAGCTAAAGCAATACCCAATTGTACTTTTTGTTCAAACAACATTTCCAACCCAATCAACATCAGTGTATCTGATCAAGTCTCTAGTAGTGTGTCTCATTCCATGAATGGTTGTATCATCTAGGTATCCCAATACATATCCAAGCTCTATCTAGGTCAGAGTATATGATGTGAATCAAGTATCCATATAGCTTCCAACTCATCATAGGATCCATAAAATCAGGATTTGAAGAGGAGTCTCTCTCAATTGCTTCAGTGTAATCCATCATGCCAAGTCTCTGACATCATAATTCCCTTAACAAGGAAGTCCTCATCACCAATCTCAAGATGTTGATCATCTAGGATCATAGGTAAGCTCCCTCTGGCACTGAATACTCAGATGATCTAATCATGTTAGGAATAGATTATTAGCATGTAAAATCAAATTTCAAAGACATGCCTTCAACAATGAAGAGAAGTTGGAACCATCATCATATGATCATTAATCCAAGCATGCCAAGCCCTAGGGGACTTTCTTGAGTCCATATGGGACTTTCTTCAATATGTAATCACGAGTCTCATCTTGTGTGCCTCAAATTCTTGAGGTTTATCCAAGTACATTTCTTCATTAAGTACATCATGAAGGAAGACAACTTCACATACATTGATAATATTATATCTGGTAATAGAAGCTACAATCCTCTCCCTCAAAGAGCATATTCCTTATTACTAATGAATTTAACATCGCGGAGGCATTTAATACTAATACATCTTGTAATAAAAAAAATTCCTTACATGAAAGACACATTTCTTCTCAACATATCCTTATATTAGAATATTTTCATCAATACATGCCAATATACTCACTCTAAATAGGAAGTCTCTTTTATTCATAGATATCAAATTGGAAGATTGGACACCTTGTAAAGGTTTGAGATCTTTTCCATTTATCGAGTGCCACCCTTCATGGGATGGCTCTGCATTCTTCTCAATCTCGATATAGAGGACTTGGTCCTCACATTCATCAAATGTATCTATTGACCCTAGAAAAACAACAAAAGAAATAATAGCAAAGTAAAAAAACATATTGAAGGTGTACCTATGATGAGGAATGTTTGTCTTTCTTCTCTAGATATGAGAGTGGCTATGACATTTTATTGTATCAGGTCCCTCTTTGCACTAAATCTTCCCACATTACTCTGCATCTTAATGATCCTCAAGATGGATCACATCCTCATCCAAAAATTTAGTGAAAGAAGCATTCAAATATTCATGCAGGAAGAATACAAAATAATCCAAAAATGATAAATCTAAACAAGAGCAGTGTCATAAATAAATAACATAGTACTTATCTTTAATGAGGGTTGTAGGAAGTTATCAACTCCCTCTTGATCATGCCTCCTTCTTGTAACTCACGATTGTCGTTAGACCAAAGCCCCTATGCATTAGTCTCTGTTACAATCGCCAGAGTTAGGATCCACAAGAGCCGGTTAGTCCATGTCGCGAAACACATGGGGGGCGTTGAAAGCAATGTCCAACAATCACCCCCCCAACATGAGCCGTGTGAGTTTCGAACTTGAGACCAGTCACTCTAATACCACTTGTTGGAATCATGATTGACGTTAGACCAAAACCCGTAGGCGTTAGTCTCTGCTACAATAGCCAGAGTTAGGATCCACGAGAGGCGGTTAGTCCATGTCACGAAACACACGGGGAGCATTGAAGCTAATGTACAACACTTCTAGCCATGAGGAACCATTGTTCATCAATCATATGACAAGGTTTCCTTTGGATTAAATGTGTCATCTTTAGGTCCACCTTTATTCTCATTTTCATATCCTTGATCTCCTTCATCAGTGGCCAAAGGCTTAATGTATATGATGAGAACTTGCATCACACCATCTCCTAATGTTTCTCTAAATCTATCATGGGTACTAGAATAAATAAATGGCTTCTCACTAACCATATTATATCATAAATATATTCTAAGCCTTTTCAATTTCCAAGGTCAAATCCAAGGGTTTCTCTTAAACCCTAACCTTTATCTGTAATAACAAAAGGACTTGTCGATAAATCTAGGGCATAGAGATTAAGTGATTTCTCTTCTATTAGTAACTACTTGTGAGTGATTTTCACTTCTTTATATTAGCATATTCTTTTACTTGGGTTATTATTGTTCTTTTTCATAAAACGACTACTAATGCATAAACCATAAAGAGACAAAAGACACAGAATATAGGATACCATCCATGGCCAAAACCTATCCCACTTGAGAGGAAAACCCGAAAAAATTGTTCTTCTTATAGAGATTCCAATTGATGAATACCAAGACCAAGACCCTTGAACTATTTTCCACACTAAGAACCCTTAATGATAGTCACCCTTCTGCTCCTTCCTTCTTCCACTTCAACCTCATTCTACTTCAAACCTTCATCATCCTTAATTCAGAAACCCTAAATTGTACATAAGGCCTCTTCTTATGCCTTGATATCCCTTGATTTGGATGGAGTATATTCCTAGCTTGAATCAGCCTCCCTTATTACTTGAAATTCTTCCAATATCATCATTCTAAGAGGATTGTGATTACTGCAGCATAATTCTTGTATGTGTGTCTCAAAACACACCTCAAAAATAGCTCTAAATAGTTCCACAAACCTTTCTCTCTCTTTTATTCACTTCGTTGGCTCTAGGAATATCCTTTTTTACCCTTTCATTGATCTTTGCATCACTTTTTGACTTCTGAAACCTCACCAAAATTTTCTGCTGTAGTGACCCTAAAAAATTCCCAAATAGATAAGCCTATTGTTTTCTTCCTTCGCTTGGATAGAGAGACTTTTTATGAGATCTTCGCACTTATTTTTCTGCCTCAAACCTTAACCAAATTATATACCTCCGAAATCCTTCTCTGGAATTCTATGCCTAAATTAAATCCCCACTTCCCTATTTATAATTTTTGTAGCATGTAATAAGCTGACATGACTTGGATATGAGCTGTCGTGTCTTATGGAGAGAAATTATTATTTATTTTGCAACCAACTTGAAAGAGGTTACTCTGTCTGGGTCTTGGAGGGCTTTCTAACTTATTTAAGGACTTATATAAATATATAACATGCCCAAGAAGAGTCGCTCATACATGACATAGACTAAAATTGACTTTTATGACTAAATGACAAATCCAAAAGGCTCACAATCAGATCCATCACTAAAATAAAATTCCTTTCTCATGAACTTATGATACAAGCATTACAAGAATTTTATTTTCTTCTTATCATCAATTACATAAAATCACAATTATAAGTTTCATTATGAAAACCAAACCTAGTTACACTTTTCAACACTCCCTCTTGACTAGGGAGGTATTCATAATGGTACTTGGTCATTCTCAATCTGAAGAAATTCTCATGAGAAGAGTCGGATGGGTAACCCATTTGTTTATCATCATGTCAACTAGCATTGTCACATAGCAAGGCCTTGACTAACAACTATATCTCTCCATGAGATCTGACCATAATGTTGGTGATACCAATGATGTATAAACACCCTCATCATTTTCTCTCTGTTGGAATCACGATTTCCGTTAGACCAAAACCCGCAGCCATTAGTCTCCACTACAATCGCTAGAGTTAGAATCCCCGAGAGGCGGTTAGTCCATGTTTTGAAACACACGGGGAGCATTGAAACCAATGTCCAACAATCTCCCCCCCAATGTTAGCCGGGTGTGTTTCAAACTCGAGACCTGTTGCTCTGATACCACTTGTTGGAATCACAATTTTCGTTAGACCAAAACTTGCAGGCATTAGTCTCCGCTACAATCACTAGAGTTACGATCCATGAGAGGCGATTAGTCCATGTCACGAAACACACGGGGAACGTTGAAACCAATGTCCAAAACTCTCTTGGAACATCCCCCACCCAGGTTCTTAGGGTGTGTTCCACCGGGACTATTCTTATCTTGGATTCCCAGTCCTCAAAGAATATTGGCCCTCTATGACTACTCTTATCTTGGATTCCCTAACTCATCCTCAAAGAGTATCGGATGCCAGATATTTTCCCAATCCTCCATTCTATTTTCCCAAGAGAGGACAAGAATGATGTGTCTATCTCTCCCTCTTAATTAGGGAAGACATATCTATTCCAATAAGGAATGTACTCATTCCTACGTAAGGAATGTACCTAAAATTCCTCTTGGCTTAGTAATTTCCAAGTTTATTCCAAGTAAGAAACTTGTTTCTAGGCTCCCTCTTAATCAGGTAACTATAGAAGCTCCTCAGGTGGAGATGATGGGACAACCATATTCTTGAAGAACTCCTCCTCACGGTGTCATGAACTTCTTTTCGTTATCTAGGAGTCTTCATGTTTGGGAATTCTACATAGGGCACTGACCATCCATCACTTTCATCGAGGACTCAGTCATGTCATCACTGGAAAGTGATCCATCAATCCATACCTGGCCTTCCTTCATGCCATGTTTCTTTCTTCATGCCATGTTTACTTAAGGATATTTCATCCTACTACATGTGCATCGGTGGTGGACGAAATCCATAGATCTTCCCTTGGTAGCCCTGCATAAACCCAGCTAAATATTTGTTCAGAAATAAAGGAATGAACTTTAAAATCAACATTACCTTTGCGATATTCTTTCATCATGACGTCTTCTAGTTTTCATCAGCATACATATGGACAAATATCCCAAAGATATATATTTCCAAGGGTCTCTTTCTTTTTCAGACTCCATCAGAGTTTTCATATCTTCCATGGATATATCCTAGTAAAATATTATGTCTTTCAGATGTTGATTTCCTTTACCATGGTTTCATATTCCATGATCTCTTCCTTTCTTTATTCACATATTTTATTCCAAAGAGCTTCCAATCAGAGTCACTCAATTGAGAAATCACCTCATACTTCATATGAGGACATATTATGTTGATTCCATCTAGTGAATGTGTGACACATGCATTCTTGCATCCCTTTGAGGTAGGAGATACTTTCTTTTGATCATTCACTTAATATAGAGCATTAATCCATGTTACCTACAACCATATGACATGACTTCTAGAATATAAAATGTAAGCACACATACCTTAGTTTTCCTTTGGGTCATCTAGACTTCCTACGACAACTTCCTTGATTGAAAGAGATTCAATCTCTTGATATTCTTCACTTTTATGTCATCATACCATCATCCCAATAATTCCACAAGTTTGTAATTTTTGATGAAACATTTTCTTCCCCTCATGATCGATGAACCTTTCAATGAATATTCCATCAGATAATCTTGAGGATCTAAAGTATCCCCATTAGTAGATGTTTCCTTTTGATAGATGTACGATGAACCTTGAAATAAATTAATTTTCCACTTAGGTTTCCAAAGAGATTCCAAATATCTATATCCTTGGCTTCCATATATTCTAACCTTATTTCGTGCTTCTCTATGATGTCCCGAGCTCTTTTTTTTAATGCTTTTATGATGCCATGATGCATCCTATTTGATGAAACCTTAGTTAAAATGAGAGTGGGTGGGGGTGAATCAGTTTAATACATTCATGGACATTTAAAACTATTTCATTCAACTTATTTACACCTTCATTTCATAAGAGACTTAATACATAATGGATCAACAAACATAATGTGTGGACAACAAGTAATTAAATAGATTACAACATCACATCAACATTTAATCTTCAAGCACATAGACAATAGATATAAGTGGAAACACGTAAAGGGAGAAAACCAAATCTTATTATTGTTGTGATGCAAAGGCAAGATCCAACTCCCTCTCACAACTGATTTTTTGTAGGCTCCAACCTATAGGAGGCTACTACCCCAAATTCTGTAAGCTACAACTTGCAAGGAAGCTCCAACTCCCATCTATTTTTTGCAAGCTACAACCCACAGGAGGCTCCTACCTCAACCAGATACAATTGGACATCTATCAAGCTACAACTTGATATGGAAGCACAAAATCCCTCACACTACAATAAAATGATATGCTGATTTACTTGGATATCATCTCTATTTTTCTCCTTCTTCAATGCTACCCTTCCAACCTTCAAATATGCTTCATATCAGCTCTGGTTCTACACAAAATCTCTATCTTCTCTCTCTCATTCTTCCAAACTCTAACCTTACTATGCATATTACAATAATATCATTTATAGAGATTACTTCATGGTTGTTTGCATTCTATATGGGAATATGAAGTGAATAGGCATGACTCTTGCCTTCCACCCACTCATTTCCTCGCTCAGCATATTTAAGACGTCACAACAATATATACACTCATTTCGGTATTAAATTGGAGTCTTGCTTTTCCTTAGAGAATTTCCTTTGCATCACAAACAATATAAAATAATTGATACATTTATAGTTACAATCAATATTTCACTTAGCCCTTTCAACTTCTTAGATTTTCTACGTGTTTCTCCTCTTCTGGTTGCTATCCCTTTGTCTTTTACGTTTCTGCAGTTATATTCCAATTGTGCTCCATGACCGCATTTTTTCCCGACTCGACCCATGTTTTTGAACTGTTCTACACGAACTCCGGGTCCTTCTTATTACTTGAGCCTTTTCATGCTGTGTTCAGTCTTTTATTTTGTTACTTGAGTATTTTCTTCCGTGTTCAGCGTTTTCTTTTAACACACAACCACATCTACATGAAAATTTTCATCTTGGTCGGCTTCTTTACACAAACCCTGTGGACCTGTGGGTCATGGCCCACATAAACTCCCTTTTAACGCAGTGGATTATAATTTTCGAGTTTTATTAACATACATACGTTTAGCAATCAAACAACACATACTTCATAACAGAACGCCTATAACAGAAATATCTTACATATGCGTGGAACAGGGGTTATTGGGTCCCACTTGACCAATCATAATACATCGCACTTCTCTTGCCCGCAACATTTAATGTTTAGCAATGAACGTATCTCTTGTCTTGTGCGATATGCGATCGCATTGCATCACATCCAACATAACTTACCGTTCGAACCTTAAGCACAAAACATAAAATCTGCGATGTGTGCTAATGCGCAGTGTCGACACGTGGCTCCTCCCTTTAACTGCATCGCAGCTTTCTAACCTTATCGCATCACAAACAAATTAACATACCTTGTGAAGCCTTAGCGCTATCCACTAACATTTGCGATGTGTGAACTCGTGATTCGTCGTCCGTCGTTGATTTTCTACACGATCTAACGGTCCTCACTACTTTCCCTGTCGTGCCAACATGTGTCCCTTCTCCACTTCGCATCGTACACAAAATAATTCACCCTGCAATGACCTTAACACTTAAACTCTAAAATTTGAGATTTGTGCTTTCAATCTCTGCTGTTGGTCTTCGTTGGATCCGACGGTCCATGCTTGTCTCCTTGCCAATTCACTTCGCATCGCAAGTTAAATAACTTAACTTGCTAAGTCTTAACCATAAACATTATACCCTGTGATATGCAATGTCTTCACAGTTGTGATATTATCTTCCACCGTTGATCTGTGAAAGATATACTGTCCTCATTACTGCCTGCAAATCTGATTTCTTTCTACTATGTGATTAATATGATATTCAATCAAACAGAGGATCGTGTAAGATCTATGGTCCTCATTTTGTCTCGCAAATCTAATTTCCTGCTGTTGTACGCTGAAGAAGTTGACTTTTTCCTTTGTCCTTTCTGCTATGTGATTATCATGCTTGCTACACATTCACGAGTTTGCCTAGTTGTTTTTCTGCCTTTTCTCCTTTTCTACCTTAACTTCCTTTTCTACCTTTGCTTCTTAGATGCCTTTGCTGCCTTTTCCTTTTTGCTGCCTTTGCCTTTTTGCTGCCTTTGCCTTTTTGCTGCCTTTGCTGCTTCGGTGCCTTTTTTGATGGTCTAATGCTACTCCTTTGTGCTCCTTTTCCATCAATGAAAATATTTCTAACAATCTCCCCCTTTGGCATGATGGCAACACTTCCTCCAATACTCCAATACTTCCTCCAAGACTTCCTCCCCCTTTCATTATGAGAGGTGAGTTTCTTTCTTTTCTTGCTTTTTAAAGGAGCCTTTCTTCTTATACTTTCCTTTCCTCCCCCTTTTACATCAATGGAAAAGGGTTGCACATTTCCCAGTGTAATTTATATCCTTGCATTATTTCTCTCTAAGTTGTGTATAGGCATTCTTCTTCTAAATTTATACTTTGCTGCTCTAGGCTAGTGTATAGTTGTTGTTGGGAGAACACTTTGAAAATTATTGAGATTGAATGAATGGAGGGCATGTCACCATAGAATGTTCTGTACTTTATCCCTTACTGCTTGATAGAGGTTACATGTGCTAGAATTTTGATGTACTTCTGTCATAATACTCCGATCTTGAGGACATTTACCATACCATACTCTGCATATCTTTACCAGCTTCATAGCTCTAGTTATTCTGTGAAAAATTTTATGGGCTGCTCTCCCCCCTAAAATGATGCTTTCTTGTTTGATATTGACTACCACTTGTCTACTGCACCGTTTTTGTTCCTTATATTGTAGCCTTTGCTGTTGTAATTCCATCATCATTTTTTTTTATTTTTTTTTTCCTGATCATATCAGAGAGTATCATCTGCAGAAACTACCCCTAGTTTGTCTCTTAGATATTCGAATGGTTCTCTAGGAAGAGGTTTTGTGAATATGTCTTTTGTTTATTACTTTGTTGGTACATACTCCATAATTATTATTTTCTCTGCTATTTTCTCCGAGGAAGTTGTACTTTATTGGGATGTGCTTGGTTTTCAAATGAAGTACTAGATTTTTTGATATAATTATTGCACTTGTATTGTCACATTTGATAGAGATAGGTTCAGTGATGCTTACCTTCATGTCTTGGAAAGTTTGTTTCATCCACATTACTTATGTGCAACAAGCTGCTACTGCTATGTATTCTGCTTTTGCAGTAGATAGAGAGACATATGTTTTCTTCTTTCTTAACGATGCCACCAGGCTTTCTCCTAAATAAAATGCACCTCCACTTGTGCTTTTCGTGTCATCCGCACAGCTGGCCCAATATGCATCTATCTATGTTGTCAATGTGAAGTCTTTGCTTTTTGGATATCACAGGCCATAATGTGCAGTTCCTTTCAGGTATCTAAATATCCTCTTGATTGCTAGCAAGTGATTCAGTTTTGGTGCTACTTGATATCTTGCCACAAGTACTACTGCCAACATAATTTTTGGTCTAGAGGCAGTTAGGTATAACATACTTCCTATCATAGATATGTAAATTCTTTGATCTACATCTGCAGATCCATCATCAACAAAAAACTTGCATCCAATGATCATGGGAGTTGACACAGGTTTGTAGTCTTCCATTTGGAATATTTTTAACATATATGTTAAGTATTTTTCTTGTGAAATAAATATTCCTTTGTTCTTTTGTAGAATTTGAAGTCCTAGGCAGTAGGTAAGCTCTCCAATCATAGACATCTCAAATTCTGACTTCATATCTTCTACAAATCCTTTTACTAACTCATCCTTGTTGCTAACAAACATGATGTCATCTACATATACTACTACATAGTTCATTTTCATCAACTTTTATATACAGATTGTTGTCTACTCCTCCCTTCTTGAAAACTTTTTTTTGAAAGTACTTGTCCAGCCTAGAATACCATGCACATGGTGTTTTTTTGAGACCATAAAGGGCTTTCTTTAATCTTCACACATAGTCACGTTTATCTGCTAAGGAAAATCCTTTAGGTTGTTCCATGTAGAATTCTTCCTGTAGATCTCCATTCAAGAAAGCAAACTTCACATCCATTTGACATACCTTGAAATCATGATAGCATGCAAAAGCCAAAAAAAATCTAATTGATTCCATTCTTTCTACAGGGTCAAAATTTTCATCATAGTCAAGTCCTTTGATTTGAGAGTATCCCTTGCATACAAGTCTGACTTTATTTCTGATTACCTGACCTTGTTCATTCATCTTATTCTTGAATATCCACTTTGTACCAATGACATTTTTCCCAGTAGGTCTTGGCATTAACTCCCAGGTCTTGTTCTTCTCAATTTGGTCTAATTATTCATTCATAGAATTTACCGAATTTTTTGTCTTTGTTGGTTTCATCAAAATTATTCGGTTCTATCTGCGACATCATAGCTAGGTACACTTCCTCGGTTTGTTCATCTAGTTGTCTTCTAGTTTGGACTCCTACACTCTTGTCTCCAATGATTTGATCTTCAGGATGGTTCTTATGAGTGTGTCTCGATGGTACTTTTGAATTTATTTCTATATCTTCTGTTGTCTTACTCTATTCTTCATTTTCTTGATTCCCATCTTCATGATCATCTAGAGGATTGGCGCAATTTATGCTTCTGGTTTTTTTGGTAGATCTTCGTCGAATATCACATCAATTCTTTCCACAATTTTATGCAGTCTTTTATTGCAGCACCCATATCCCTTACTCTTGGATGGATATCCAAAAATTATTCCTTCATCAATTATTGCATCATACTTCCCCAATTTTTCATCATTATTCTTTATGAAACATTGTTGCCAAAAAATCTATAGTGCTTGATTGATGTTGGTTTCCCATGACATGATTCATATGGAGTCTTGTCACAATTTGGTTTGGGATGAGCTTTGTTGAGAATATGAACAACTGTGTGTACTGCTTCTACCCAGTATGTTTGGGAAATTTTTCTTTCTTACATCATTGCTCTGGCAATCTGTTGTACTAACCTATTTTGTCTCTCTCCCACTCCATTCTGTTGAGGTGTACCTGCAACTGTAAATTGTTTCTTTATCCCACATTCATTTCACAGGTATTCAAAATCATCATCTGTGAATTCACCTCCTTTGTCTAATCTAATGCATTTTAGTTTACATCAAGCTTGATTTTCGGCCAGTGCCTTGAATATCTTAAATTTCTCAAACGCTTCGGATTTGTATCTGATAAATGCCACCCATGTTAATCTGGAAAAACCATTGATTATCAACATGAAATTCGATTCTCCACCTGGTGAATTTGTTCTTGAAGGTCCGCACAGGTCCATGTGTACAAGCTGAAGGGGATTACTTGTAGATAGTTGGTATTTAGCTTTGAACTTTGTGTGAGTTTGTTTTCCCAGTTGGCAGGACTTACATATGGTATTTGGTGGTTTCTTTATTGTAGGAAAATCTCTAACAACTTCCTTTTTTCTCAGCTTGATGATGTGGTCAAAATTTAGATGTCCTAATGTTCTATGCCATAGCCAAGATTCGTCAAGTTTGCTGATGTGGCATGATTCATTCATTTATTATAATATATAAAAATTACTCTCTATTCTAACACCTTTGACCAAGGTCTTTCCTGTGGTGATTGACCTTACTTCACAATCTTGGGCTCTCAAAAGGACCTCACAACCTTTATCACACATTTGACTAACACTTAGCATATTGGCTTTTAGACCGTCTACAAACAGTACATCCTGAGCCTCTCCTCTTCCATTATTCAGGTTGACTGTGCCTTTTCCGTTGATTTTCCCTGCTTTATCATTACCGAATGCTACATTCCCAGATTTATTTTCATCAAAAGTTACAAACTTGCTTCGGTCTCCAGTCATATGTTTTGAGCACCCACTGACCACATACCATTGATTGTTCTAATATTGAGCAATTAGAACTAGATCACATTTATTTAGTTTCCTTTTCCATTGCATGCAACTGTTTTCTCTATAACCTTTCTAAGGAGATGGATCACAATATTTGAGAGGACATTCGTTAGACTTGTGCCCATTTTATGGCAGCTAAAACATTTGATTGTATTTTTGAGTAGATTGTGTACACGAGTGAATCCATCATTGTTCTTAATTCCCCTTGAGTTTCCATACTTCAGTCTCTTTATATACGCTCTACACTCCATGGATTTATGGTTGAACTCTTTACAACAAAATAAATACCCATGGAAGTAGTATCTGTCTCTGGTAGAGAGAGTTGTTGGAGGTAGTCTTTTTGTCTGTTGCATATTTTGATGGTTGGACTGGATTTTATTTGTCTTACAGTATGCCACAATATGTCCAGGTTTGTGGCAGGAAAAGCATGTGGTGATTCTCACAGGGGGAAGGAACCTCCTTTGATATCTTTTGAATTTTTTCAATTCATCCTTGGGAGCATATGAGTCTTTTGCAGTTGAATGTTTCTTCATTTCTTTCTTTGTCACTTGAGGTTGCTGCTTATTTCTATTTGTTTCATTTTATAACATGGTCTTACTGGTTTCTACTTCTATGGATCCTATTTTTTCTGCTTCATTATCCTTTACAACTTTTACAAAAATTATATTCTTGTTATCTTCTGCCTTGGATTTGCTGGTTTCTCCTTCATAGCCTATCCCAACCTTTATATGAGGAGGTATTTGAGCACTTAGAATTTTGTCCAAATTTCCAGAGCTTTTCATTTGATAAATATTCATAGTTAATTCAATTTGGACCTTTTCTAATTTCTTCCTCAGGCTTACCAATTCTTCTTCTAGTTTTTCTCACTCTTGGTTTTTCTCCTTTATTTCTCTTCTCAGAATATCCATTATTTTCCTTGATTATTCTAGTTCAATATTCAATTTAATAATATCTTCTGAATATGGTTCTGTCTTTGCATATTTTAGAAGAATCTCTTTCTATTTCTTACTCTTAATTTTAAGTTTGTCTATTTCCTCCAAGGCACTAATTAGCTCTCCCTCAAGATCTACCTCACCTTCTTCTTCAAATTCCAGGAGATCTTCCTCAAGCTCTTCCTTGGCCATCAAAATGAATTTTGATGTTCCTTCTTCATTGGGGGATTTATCTGAGCTCTCAGATGCATTTTTGTCTTGTTGGGCATAGAATGTTCTTCTATTAAATCTGTTCCCTTTCGGCCTACTGCTGAAATTGGTTTTCTCTTTCCCTCTTAATTGATTCTCTATTTTCTTATGAGGACATTTAGATGCATAGTTCCCCACTCTTCCATAGTTAAATCATTTAAATGGAAGTTTACCTTTATAATTACCTGTGACTTTCTCCAATCTTTTGAAAAATTTGGTCTCTTCTTCATCAGAGCAGGAGCATGTACCTTTCTTATCTTCTTTGCACTTATCTGCCTTAAAGGCTACCTCCCTCACATTTGACTTCCCCTTTGGAAGTCTCATCTCATAGGCTGTCAAGTTTCCAAGAAATTGGTTCATGGTCAATGTTTCCCATATTGTTGTTTCTTCTATGGAAGAAACCTTAGGGTTAAACCTGGATGGTAAATACATCAATATATTTTGTACAATTACACATTAATTAATGGTTTATCCTAGAGCTTTCATGTTATTCACAACTTCCGCAACTTTTAAGAAGAAAATGGCTACATCTTCATCTTCATTCATTTTTACATTTTCAAACTGAGCTCTATAGGCTTGCAGTTTGGCCATCTTCACCTTTTTTATCTCCCTCATGGATACTTTCTAAGGTATCCCATATATATTTGGTAGCCTTACTGTGCATTAATTTGATAAATTTTGACTCACACGGATAGCTCAAGAGTGCATTCATTGCTTTTGCATTAGTTATGAAATATTGTTTGGCTTCTTTCTCTGTGTCAGTATCCTTTGGAGCATATCCTTCTTCCACAACAGCCCAAACTTCTCTTCCTAGAGACATTATGTATGTCCTCATTATTATTTTCCAAAAAGAATAGTTTGTGCTAGTAAACAATGGAGCTTTATTTTTTGAGCATCCTTCTAGGCTGGCCATTTTTGGGACCTAGGATCTCCTTCCAATTATTAGACTAATACAGGAGGAATTGGCTCTGATACCAATTAATGAACCCTTAGTTAAACTAAGAGGGGAGGTGAATCAATTTAATACATTCATGGACATTTAAAACTTTTTTATTCAACTCATTTACACCTTCATTTCATAAGAAGCTTAATACATAATTGATCAACAAACATAATGTGTGGAAAACAAGTAATTAAACAGATTAAAACATCACATCAACACTTAATCATCAAGCACATAGACAACAGATATAAGTGGAAACCCATAAAGGGAGAAAACCACATCTTATTATTGTTGTGATGCAAAGGAAAGCTCCAACTCCCTCTCACAACTGATTTTTTTGTGGGCTCCAACCTACAGGAGGCTACTACCCCAAATTCTGCAACCTACAACTTGCAAGGAAGCTCCAACTCCCATCTATTTTCTGCAAGCTACAACCAATAGGAGGCTCCTATCTTAACCAACTACAAATAGACATATATCAAGCTACAACTTGATATGGAAGCACTAACTCCCTCACACTACAATAAAATCATATGCTAATTTACCTGGATATCGACTCTATTTTTCTCATTCTTCAATGTTTCCATTTCAACCTTAAAATCTACTTCATATCAACTCTAGATCTGCACATCATCTCTATTTTCTCTTTCTCACTCTTCCACTCTCTAACCTTACTATGCATATTACAATAACATCATTTATAGAGATCACTTCATGGTTGTTTGCATTCTATATAGGAATATGAAGTGAATAGGCATGACTCTTTCCTTCCACCCAATCATTTCCTTGCTCAACATATTCAGGATGTTACAACAATATATACACTCATTTCAATATTAAATTGGAGTTTTTCTTTGCCTTAGAGACTTGCCTTTGCATCATAAACAATATAAAATAATTAATACATTTATTAATTATTTTATATTAATAATCTTGCTATCCCTTTGTCTTTTATGTTTCTGCAGCTATATTCCAACTGTGCTACATGACCACCTTTTTTCCTGACTCAACCCATGTTGTTGCATTATTTTGCACGATATTTGGGTCCTTTTTCTTACCCGCACCTTTTCTTGCTGTATTCAGTCTTTTCTTTTTCTAATCGAGTATTTTCTTCCACATTCAGCCTTTTATTTTAACACACAGCCACAACTACATGACACTTTTCATCTTGGCCGACTTTTTTACATGAACCCCGCGGACCTATGGGTCATGGCCCACATAAACTCCCTTTTAACACAATGAATTATAAATTTCTAGTTTTATTAACATACATACGTTTAGAAATCAAACAACGCATACTTCATAACAGAACGCATATAACAGACATCTCTTACATATGCGCAAAACATGGGTTATCAGGTCCCACTTGACCAATCATAATACATTGCACTTCTCTTGCCTGCAACTTTTAACATTTAGCAATGAACGTATCTCATGTCTTGTGCAATATGTGATCGCATCGCATCGCATGCAACATAAATTACCATGTGAACCTTAAGCACAAAACATAAAATCTGCAATGTGTGCTAATGTGCAGTGTTGACACGTGGCTCCTCCCTTTCACTGCATTGCAACTTTATAACCTTATCGCATCGCAAACAAATTAACATACCTTTTGAAGCCTTAACGCTATCAACTAACATTTGCGATGTGTGAACTCGCAATTCGTCATCCGTCGTTGATCTGCTACACGATATAATGATCCCCACTGCTTTCCCTATCGTGCCAACATGTGTCCCTTCTCCACTTCGCATCACACACAAAATAACTCACCCTGCGACGGCATTAACACTTAAACGCTAAAATTTGCAATTTGCGCTTTCGATCTCCGCTGTTGGTATTCGTTGGATCCGACAGTCCATGCTTGTCTCCTTGCCAATTCACTTCGGATCGCAAGTTAAATAACTTATCTTGCTAAGTATTAATTGTAAACATTATACTCTGAGATATGTGATGTCTTCACAGTTGCGATATTATATTCCACCATTGATCTGCGCAAGGTCTACAGTCCTCGTTGTTGCTTGCAAATCCGATTGCTTTCTGCTATGTGATTAATATGATATTCAATCAAACAGAGGATTCTGTAAGATCTATGGTCCTCTTTGTGTCTTGCAAATCTAATTGCCTTCTGTTGTGCGTTGAAGAAGTTGGATTTTTCCTTTATCCTTTCTGCTATGTGATTATCATGCTTGTTGCATGTTCATGACTCTGCCTAGATATTTTGTTGCCTTTCTCCTTTTCTGCCTTAACCTCCTTTGCTACCTTTGCCTTTTTGGTGCCTTTGCTAATGGTCTAATGTTGCTCCTTACTACTCCATTGTAGAATATTTGGCTCAGATTCCTTGTGCTATTTCTGCATTGGAGGTACTCCAGTCGTGCCCAGCACAAAGGAGTGCGCTGCTCACTGCAATCGGGGCAGTAGATACAAAAATATCTCTTATGATTACATTCGATATGTCAAATATTATAAAGAGGCTTCCTCATCATATGGATTTTTAGATTAAATCTACGTATCAAAAAATCAATATTTTTTGAACTATAGTTGATGAAGGAGCTTCCACGTGTGTCATGTCTATCTCATGTTGGAAATTTATTGGATCTCCTCAATTCATTCCTTCGCCTTGTAATATTACCAATTAGCCATGAGCTAGTTGGAATATTCAATTTTGTTTTATTGCTTTGTTTAAAGAATAAGAGGACAAAGGGAGTCCATAATTCTCTTTAATAATGAATAAATCAATGCCAAATGTGAAAGAGACAAATATTGGTAGCTTAATTAAAACACCCTTAGTCTGAAAGGGGTTGGATCACTTTGACTGGGTCAACCTTGACCAAATCAACAACATTTTCATGGAGGAGTAGTCATCAATGGGGGACATTGCAGTTTTAGATGGAGATTCTTTGTGTGAATGTAGTGATATTTTTGGATGGGGCTTAGGGTTTGCAAGCTCATATTCTATTTAAGGAAGAGGATGGCAGCCATATTGATCATGTTTGGGTTTATTATATTTCTGAATATATGGTTTTTTAGACATATATCTTTCTCTTGCTGTTTAGCTAAGATAGAGTGTTGTTTAGCACAGGGTGTTCCTGATCGGGAATCCTACCTATTTCCTTGAGAGGCCTCTTGGGAGAGTTTGTACTACATTATCCACTATCAAGCTTAACGCGAAGCTTCTTCTTTCAACTATAGTGTAGATCCTGTTGAGGGTTTGGTTGTTTTTGCAGGTTGCAGCAAGTGGTGATTAGATCTCTAGATCTAGGAAATTTCAATGCTTATTTTCAGTGGAAGAGGCTTCCTTTCCATTGAGAGGACAATATTGAAGGCTATTGAGCATATTTTCAGATCTTGGCATAAGGCTAACCATATTTTGATCCCTACAGTGCATTTTAATTCCAGATCTATGTTATTTTGTAGGAGGAGTTGTAGGGTGGTTTAGCACACCATTTGGAGAGTTGATTTTCAAGTGAAAGGGATCTACCTTTCACTTTGAGGATCTATTGGAGGAGGATATTTTATTGATCATATCAGATTAGCCACACTTTCCAGATTTTTATTTTTCTATAGATCTACAGTCTTAGATCTCAGATCTACAACTTGTACTTGGTGTTTTGCTGAAAACCCTTAAGGGGTTCTTTAAAGGAGCCTGTATATTGCTCAGATCTGATATATATCTATCTTTTGAGGCACATATCAGCCCTAGATCTGATGTATAATAATTTTCTGTAGCAGAGCTAGTAAAATAACGTTGTAAGGGTCTTCCAACTTTTCTATATAGTTGTAGCACCTCATATTGAGGGATTTTGTTCATTGGAGGCTTGTATTTCTTGTCATGCATCTTATGGCCCATTTCTTATGTATATTTTGCTGCTATAATAACATATGAAAGGTCTCCATATTGGTCTCTTTCTTTCTAATGATGATATGCAATATTGTTCAAACATTTTGCTCTATATTCCTACTTTTCCCATTTGGGAATATTATAGTGGTATCAGAGCATAATCTTGGCACAACTTGTGCATCCTGAAAAGCCAATATGTCATCAGAAGAAGGAGAGCCTCTTACTGATAGAGAGAGGAGTTATCAAAGAAGAAGACACAGAAATTTTGATTATACAAATGACAAATAAGACAAGGGTAAAACCCCTTTATCTAGAGGTGAATATGAAGAGAAGGAGTCCCCTAAGATCCTTCTTAGAGCCATGCAATACATTGCTAGAGAGATCAAGGAGATGAGAATAGATAGATTCAAGGAATACCCTAAAGGATTTCATCATGGAGAAGGCTATGGCATGTATCATCACTGGAATGATCAACCAGTGCATCAACCACAAGTTTCCCAATGCTCTACTATTCCTACATTTTTGGCTGTGGGAAATGAAGGGTTTCAAGAGCAAGAAGCCCTTGAAGACTATTTTATGGAGTATGAGTCTCAAACTCAGATATTCAAGGTCCACTTGAATTTTCAGGAGTTTTGTCAAATCAAGGACAATAGAATACCAAGGCATCATCATAGAGGTAGTGGATTCATTTAGAATCATGATCGACACCACACTATGGGAAGATTATTTTTACCCAAATTTGATGGGTCATCAAAGTGCACTGCCAAATCATGGGTAGAATAACTTGACATCTACTTTCAGTTGAACAAGGATCCAGAAATGGAGGCCATTAATATTGCAACGCTGCACCTTGAGGGTGAAGCACATGACTGATGGTTCCATGGCTTGTCTACATTGGGTCATGCCAATGTGACTGCTTATTCAGAGTTCACTAGAAGGCTAGTGGAAAGGTTTGATAGAAGAGATACTGAAGCACCATTCACGGGGCTTGCAAAGCTAAAACAATCAGGTAATGCAGAAACTTACATCTCTGAATTTTTAAAACTTTATGTTATGGTTCCTCATTTATCTGCAGCAAGAAGGGTGTACATGTTCATTGATGGGTTAGATGAACCTATTCATGGGTTGGTTAAATCTACCAAGCCCACTACCCTACAAGATGCCATTGAAAGGGCTAGGGACCTTCAAGATGCCTTGCCAAAAGCAAAGGAAACATTTCAGCATAATCCCTCTTTTCCATCAAAGGGAAAGTAAGAGAAGGCTCCTCCTTCAAAGGAGAGTCAATATAAAAAACCTCTTGATGATGATGTCTAGAAAGATCTAAGGAGAAGGAAGCTTTGCTTCACATGCCAAGAAGCTTGGGCACCTGAACATAGATGTGTAGCTGGAAAATCACATTACATAGAGGTCTTCTCAAATGATGAGGGAAAAGAAGAAGAAGAACAAGGGAGGGGTCACAACGTTGGAATAGCAGAAGATGATCCACCACCACCACCTAGAGGTGAGGATGGAGAAATTGCTCCAATTAGAGGCACTCTTGCATCATTAAGAGTGATACTCAACTGTCATGAAACTTCCACATAAGAAACAAAGTTGAACTTGCATAGTGGAAGCAGGGATATGATGATCCCATCTATTATTCACATGAGGATGATCCATGAGACATCACTATCTTGTGGTAAACCACCTGGGAGACAACCTGATCCAAATTTGGTGAAATATGTCTCACATACTGATGCTCCATTTATAGATCCAGGGAGGATGGGAGAATTAGAAGACCAAGATACAGCACTGGGAGTCTTGGGTAGGCTCAAGGAGGAGGGAGATATTATTCCACTATCTCCATTACCCACCCTCTCATCTCATATTGCGCTGAGAGGAAATGCTACAGGTTTTGAAGGTGACACCATCATGGGGCAAGGAGACCATTCCTTTGCTATGGAGACTCATAAGATGATCTCACTTAGAGACAAATCTTCCATACATGATATAATATGGTGGCCACACATGCATTCTTTTATTAAACCCAATAAGTATTGGATAGATGATAGCCTCCCATGGGAGACTAACTTTCAAAAGCTTCAAACTTTACTTGAGCATGTGCATATGCAAGAAGAGAATCAAGGAGGGGATAGCAACCTTCCATCATATACCTTTTTCATGGGAGATTCCAAGGAGAAGAACAACCATGTGACAAACATTCTTTGTGATAGATCATTAGTGTTTTCACTATGAGAGATTGATCCATATTGGAAATACAAACTGTTGGTGGATTATTCCAAGGATCTTTTCACATGCATGATACTTGATGACCAACTACATGAAGAGGGCTATTCAGTCCAAGAAGTAGGCATCTATTATCATGGTAGGATCTTCTTATCTAGAGCCTCCAAGCTTAAGGCGAAGTTACTACAAAGGGCTTATGAAGAGTTGTTTTTCAGCCACACATATTCCATGAGATTCTACAACATTATCATGAGAAGCTACACTTGGAAGGGCTTTGAAGAGGAACTATATCAGCATTTTCAAATATGCATGAACCATGTGGAGTTGGAAGAGAGACACGACTCTATGAAGGAGTTAATTCGGCCACCTCTTTCCTCTTTTGGAATGAGAGGAGATAGATCTATGCACCACTCCATTTGTATGAGAAGAAATGTTGGTGAAGAACATGCTTATGTAACTAATGTTTCATTTTATTATTATTTTCATTATTTCACCATGTATATGTAGGCCATAGCTCCAAGAGGGAGTACTATACCATATAAAATTCATGGCCAACTTTGGGCCACAAAAATTTCTGAACATGGCCACTCCCTTGGAGATAAAAGGGAGATTTTGTATCATTGTGGGTGCATTTCAAAAGCACCAAATATATCTCACACTTTCAGCCATAGTGAGATGATTTGGGCAAAAATTAATTGGTGGGGAAACCACTTACCACATCATTATCTGATGCAGTTAGGATATTTACTGTGTTGTTTCCACATGTGGGACTGTGACCCACCTCCATATGCACAAATTTCTGTTTGTATGTACCTAATTTTGATCCCATACATTGATGATGTACTTATACTTTTTATGGGAATGTTTGGAGGGAGGATGGGAAGAATTTATGTGCCCTATGGGAGAGATATTATCCATGTTCATTACGCTGCATGTTTCAGGGAGAACATTGGGAAAACCATGTTTGTCTCATTTGAACTATTGTCTCCTTGTGGGATGGATTATTTGCATCTCATGAGAACTTTGGAGGAAAAATTCATGGAGGGATGGATTGGTGAACACTTAGCTTATGAGGGAAGCTTATCACATGTTGGTGTCACCAATGGAGTAGGAGAAGAGTTGCAGCACTCACCTTGTCAGTTTCTAGAGGACAAACAACATTTGGGAATGGAGGACTGTAATATTCCCAATTAGCCATGAGCTAGTTGGAATATTCAATTTTGTTTTATTTATTTTTTTAAAGAATAAGAGGACAAAGGGAGTCCATAACTCTCTTTAATAATGAATAAATCAATGCCAAATGTGAAAGAGACAAATATTGGCAGCTTAATTAAAGCACCCTTGGTGTGAAAGGGGCTGGATCACTTTGACTGGGTCAACCTTGACCAAATCAATAGCGTTGTCATGGAGTAGTCATCAATGAGGGACATCACAGTTTTAGATGGAAACGCTTTGTGTGAATGTAGTGATATTTTTGGATGGGGCTTAGGGTTTGCAGGCTCATATTTTATTTAAGGAAAATGATGGCAGCTGTATTTTTCATGTTTGGGTTTATTATATTTATGAATATATGGTCTGTTTAGACAAATATCTTTCTCTTGCTGTTTAGCTAAGATAGAGTGTTGTTTAGCACAGGGTGTTCCTGATCAGGAATCCCACCTATTTCCTTGAGAGGCCTCTTGGGAGAGTTTGTACTACATTGTTCACTATGATGCTTAAGGCCAAGCTTCTTATTTCAACTACAATGCAGATTTTGTTGAGGGTTTGGTTGTTTTTGCAGATTGCAAAAAGTGGTGATTAGATCTCTATATCTAGGCCATTTCAGTGCTTATTTTCAGTGGAAGAGGCTTCCTTTCCATTGGGAGGATAGTATTGAAGGCTATTGAGCATATTTTTAGATCTTGGCATCAGGCCAACCATATTTTGATCCATACAGTGCATTTTACTTCCAGATCTACGCTATTTCTGTAGGAGGAGTTGCAAGGTAGTTTAGCACACCATTTGGAGAGCTGATTTTCAAGTGAAAGGGATCTGCCTTTCACTTTGAGGATCTATTGGAGGAGGAAATTTTATTGATCATACCAGATCAGCCACACTTTCTAGATCTATATTTTTCAGTAGATCTGCAGTCTTAGATCTCAGATCTACAACTTGTACTTGGTGTTTTTCTAAAAATCCTTAAGGGATTCTTTAAAGGAGCTTCTATAGTGCTCAGATCTGATATATATCTATATTTTGAGGCACATATCAGCCCTAGATATGATGTATAATAATTTTTTGTAGTAGAGCTAATAAAATAATGCTATAAGGGTCTTCCAACTTTTCTATATAGTTGCAACACCTCATATTGAGGGATTTTATCCATTGGAGGCTTGTATTTCTTGTTATGCATCATATGGCCCATTTCTTATGTATATTTTTCTGCTTTAATAACAAATGAAAGGTCTCCATATTGGCCTATTTATTTCTAATGATGATCTGTAATATTGTTCCAACATTTTGCACTATATTCCTGCTTTTCCCATTTGGGAATATTACACACCTATTCTCTTCACTGCATTTGATGGTCATTCTCATAGGCCACATGGCATTGTTCCTGCCTTTCCCATCTATGTTGGGGGAAAGGTAGTCAATATCGAAGTATAAATAGTTGATGTTAATTTGGACTATAACCTTCTATTGGGACGAAATTGGATTTATGAGATGGATGCCATTGTATCATCATTATTTCACATATTATGTTTTCCCTGTGAATGGAGAATCATTATTGTTGATCAGATGGATTATTCTTTGATAGATTCCAATGCATCCTCTGATTCTATTGTTCCCTTGGTGAATAATGCCAAGCACCCTATGGAGAATCTAGGAGTCATTATGTATGCCTTGTTGATGGGTACCTTTTATCTTCCGCCTCCTATTGTTCATATCAATTATATTTCATCTTCCAGGTTCCTACCCTAAGGGAGTTCTTTTGAACTCATTAATTTTCGGATCCTTGGCCCTTACCCTCTTATACGACTACATTAGAAGAAGGGAAAGTGGGTGGAATGGCATATCCTATGTATGCAGTCATAATTTCTTATCAATCTATTGTTAACTTTGCATATTTTGATCCAGTTCCTCTTTCACCAGAGGATTTGGATGGATTTGTGGCTCTGACTTGGACCCTTAGCTTGACTTCTTATTTTGACTTCCTTGATGTTGTTTTACCATATGAGGAGGAAATCCTAGAAGAAATGAAAGGTGTGGAAAGACCGTGGGATGTTTTTCATCATAGGTCATATTTTCTACTAGATTTGCATGAATTTGATTCAATTTTGTCTAGCCCTGCATCAAATGAACATGTTCACCCAATTCTAAACCCTTTGGCTCCAATACATATTTTTGCCGAAGGTAATATGTCTATCATTTTGGAAACGATTCCGGTGAACACTTGCACTGATCCCAATGTAATAGAGAATGTTTTCATCGGAGCTGAGTGTTCCTCTGAAGATAGTCAAATCTATACCGATATTTTTAAATAATTCCTTGATGTGTTCGCTTTGTCTTATGAGGAAATGTCTAGAATTGGTCCATAAATTCTCCAACATGATATCAATAATTATGAGAGTGCTAATCCTATATGGAAAAATATTCAGTTGATCAATCCCAGGAAAGTTGCAACTATCAAGGCTGAGGTTGAGAATTTGTTTAAGGCGGTTTTTATATACCCCATTCCTTTGACTAAATGGGTTTCAAATGGAGTCTCGACAGACAAGAAACAATGAAGGATCCCTGTGTGCATATACTTTAGAGATTTGAATAAGGCATGTCCTAAATATAACTACCCCACACCATTTATTGATTAGATTATCGATGAATGTGCAAGGAATGAGATTTTCTCCTTCGTGGATGGTTTCTTGGGTTATAATCAAATTACTATATGTCCTGAAGATCAACATAAGACTGCTTTTATTTTCCCATGGGGCAATTTTTCATATAAGAAGATTCCTTTGGTCTTAAAAATGTTGGAGCCACTTTCCAACAAGCCATGTATTATGCTTTCCACTATATCAAGCATATCATCGAAGCTTATTTGGATGACTTAGCTGCTTATTCTCAAAAGAGAATTGATAATCCTCATGATATTCAATTGATTTTCGAAAGATGTCGTCATTATAAAATCTGTTGAATCCGAATAAGTGTGTTTTCGTAGTCACATCTGGTCAGTTATTGGGGTTCATTATGTCTACTGAAGAGATTCATGTAGATCCTTTCAATTTTGAGGAAATACTTCAGTTGCCTCCCCCGTCTACCATTCATAAACTTCAGAGTCTCCAAGGAAAATCCAATTTCTTGAGGAGATTTATCGTTAACTATACTGAGATTATGAAAGGATTTATGAGATTGTTGAAAAAAAGAGTTCCATTCATGTGGGACGAATTCGCTCAACGCTCATTTGATGCTTTGAAAAAGGCATTAACCTCTTCTCTTTTATTGAGTCCACCTGATTGTAGCAGGGCTTTACTCTTGTATCGCGCTACAGAAGAATCAACCATAGGTATGGTTCTAGTTCAGAAAAATGATGCTCTCTATGAGAATGTGATTTATTATCTAAGTTGAGGCTTGATAGGTCCTAAATTGTGATATTCTCCCATCAAAAAGTTAGCTTTGGCAGTCATCCATGCTGTCCAGCGACTTAGACATTATATTTTGCTTTGAATTTTTTTTTTTGTTTTGGCAGTCGTCAATCCATTTCAATTCATCCTCAATAGGTGAGTGATTGGGGGAAAATATAATATATGCATTTTTATTTTACAAGAATTTGATCTTGAGTTCTTGTCTTCTAAATCCAAGAAATCATTGATATTTGTAGAATTAATCTCCGAGTTGCCTTGTGGAGAATAAATAGTTTATGAGGAATCATTCCTTGATGAAAATATTTTTCTTATTTCTTCACAAGATCCTTGGTATGGGGATATTATTATAAATACTCAGACTTCAAAGTTCCCCCTCGATTTTTTGAAGGATGAGTGTAGAAAATCGCATCACTTGAAAAAAATCTATGTTATCATTGGGGACACTTTATATCGTCATGGGGTTGATTCAATCCTTAGGCGTTGCTTAACACTAGAAGAATTTGAGGTTGTGTTGAATGATTGCCACAATGGAGCTTGTGGTTTTCATTTATCCGAGCTTGCTACAACCCAAAAAATTCTGCGTGCCAGATATTTTTGGCCTTCAATTTTCAAAGGTTGTGTTGAAGCGGTCAAAAAATATCATCCTTGTAAAGTATACACTCGGAAAATGTGCACTCATCCAACACTGCTCTTTCTTGTTATTACCATCAGTCCATTCACAAAGTGGGGAATATATTTTACAACTTGTAACCCGCATTCGACAAAGGCTCATAAGTATATCATTGTAGTAGTGGACTACTTCACCAAGTTGGTCGAGCCTATGCCTACCTTTTCGACCGATGGTGAGACAACAACCCTTCTTCTTTTCAACCAATCCATTTCTCACTTAGATATTACTAAAGAGATTGTCACTGACCATGGAAGTGATTTTTAGAACTCCATAATGGTTTAATTGGCTCTCAAGTTAGGTTTCTGGCAGGAGCATTCATCTCCTTATTATCCTCAGACCAATGGGCAAGTGGAAGCCATGAATAAATCCTTGAAGGTTATCCTGCAAAGGAAAATCCATAAGTCTCGATCCAATTGGCACATTATGTTGTATCCTGCACTTTGCGTGTATCGGATGTCAGTTAAGGCTACAACTAGTTTCACTTGTTTTCAACTGGTTTACGGATTGGAATCAATATTCCATGTGGAATGTGAAATTCCTTCCCTTAAGCTAGTTGTTGAACTTCTTCCAGACAGTACTAGTCTTGAATAACACCTTGTTTAGCTATAACGTCTTGATGAGCAACATCGAGACGTAGCCACAATTAATGAAGCTCATAAGAAAAGGGTGAAAGTTCAGTATGATAAGACTGTGCGACCTACAATTTTCTCTAAAGAAGACCTCATCCTAGTCTATGATCAAGACAAGGATGCCTTGGGGGAAGGTAACTTTAAATCCATGTGTTACGGTCCTTTCATCGTTAAAAGAATCCTAAAAAAGGGAGCTTATGAATTAGTTGATTTTAATGTAAACAAGTTGGCGGAGCCCAGAAATGGGCTCTATCTTAAGAAGTATTATGCCTAGGTTTGTGCCTAACATTTTCTTTGGTTTGTAAATATTGTATTTTTTTTGCATATATGTCTATCGTTTTCATTGTGACGTTGATATTTTTGATCTACCTGGGCAGGTATTTATGGATGACATGATCTATTTAGGCTTTGCCGATGGTGCTAGTTGACATACCTAGAATTTGGCTTCCACGACTTGGGTAATTTATTATATATCTGGCCAGTTATTAGTCTCAAGGGGAATATGTATTGGTCCTGCTTCGAATAATGTTGCAGAATATACTGTTGTGGTCAATCTACTGTCTGAAGAAATATCTCTTGGTGTTGGTTCGTTAGTAGTATACTTGGACTCACAACTGGTGGTGTCTCATTTAAATAACATCTATCGTGTTAGATATCCTTATTTATATCGCCTATTTCTGAGAGTTTTTTTATTACATAGATAATATAATTTAATTACATATATCCATATCCCACGATCATAAAACACATTTGTTGATTCATTAGCTAATCAAGCAATAGATTGGCATATAATTAATTCATCACATTAAAAACATCAAAAATCATCAATAATCATTGTATATATGGGAGTGTCACATAAAAAAATCGTCTGTATATAGATAAGAGTCATAAGCTCAAAATTTTATACAAAATTGGACAAAAATGTCCTATAAAATTAGGGTTTATGCCCGATCATGTCTATCACAAAAAGATCAAGTTGTCCTAAAATCTATGTCTGAGGGCCCTGCCCTAGATGGGCATCCCAAAAGAATACTATGGGAGTTTCCACATGTTGGAATAGTCACACCCAATCCTTTGGTACACCAACCACACATCTCTGAATAGCTTTTGGCAGATCCTCCAATACACCCATAGGCACTTGGCGGGTTAAACCCTCCAGGCTCCTCTGTATGGCCTGAAGGACTCTCTTAGGATCACCTGTGACATTTTCTACCTCTCTTCCGTGGCGCTTGTGCCTTGGAAGACCCTCGGGTCTTACTAGTCAAACATCTATGTCATGATCAATAATTTTGTAAGTATTTTGTCATATCAAAAATATTTTTATTTCATATCTTTGAAAATCCAAAAAAAATCAAATAAATCAAAAATCATATTAGCAATCTTACCAATTTCTCCCCATGTAGCTCCAGGTGGAAGGGGAATATCTAGGTCTTCTCTGAATTTCATACCTTCATAGGGGTAATCCTCAATGGTGATCACTTTTTCTCCCCACCAAAGGAAGAACTCGTCATCAAAACTAGTCCTAGGGACCTCGCCACCCTCTAGTCTCTTCATCAGGTCGACCCACCTTGATATGCGTGGATCTCTTGGGCTGATGATCATTGAAATCACCTTAGTTCAAAGCCCAGGTAATCTCTCAAAAAATAAAGTGCAAAGGATAGTGCCATATCCAAATTTCTTGGTCTAACCCTTTTGAATTGAAGTCAACTTCTTCTTCAAATTGGTCAGTAAAATTGTGCACCAATCATATAATGTAGTTAGGAAATTTGTTGCGAAAATCATTGTAGCTCATGAGGCTTGATGCAATGATGTTGATCTGGCTACTCGAACAATGGTGAAAAGAAGGATTTTCATGTGTAAACCCTCTACATCTCTAATTGGGATCTCAGTCCCAACATTCTGAGTATCTGCTAAACAATAGAGTCTAATGTAGCCTTTTACATTGAGTCCTCATGAGGCCTTTCTATACAAGTTTAATAGCTCTCCTCTTTGGGAAATTCCAGTGATGAAGTATATTTCTTCTATCTCAATCCGTAGAGGCATCTGATCAATCATAAATGCATCCTCTTCTGGATCCCAGAAATTCACAAGCATTTCAAACAATCATGTTTTTGTCTTCATGTTTGGCATTTTGAATAATTTTAACGAACCACATCCTCTAAGGACATCTCGTGACAAAGGGTCTTCCATCACCTCATTATCAATGGCACGGTGTTCCATATATCTCCACCTAATATTAATTTCACATCAATCAAGTTTTTCATCCATTAAATATTTGATTCAAAAAATTACACTGCGCATATGCTGGTTTCTTTAAATCACAGTCGCGTATACACGTGGCTTCAATATGGTCAACTCGCTTATACGTATATGGTTAATCCAAAATTAATATTCCTATGGTCAAATGATTTGGAAATAGCTTGAATTGATTAAGAAATTCACTAGGAATGAGTTTGAGGGGATTACCTGGAAGATTCATGGTGATCTGGTTGAGAAATTAGGCATATTGAAGTTGTTGGTTTTTTGCTCCAAAGCCTTCTTCTTCAAATTCCCAATGCACAAATGACAAAAGTGAGTCAAAAAGGTCTATTTATACCAAAATTTAAATTATTTTCAAAAACCACTTTTATAAAGTTTGTGTCTATTTTTTGAATTTGTTAAAATTTATGATCTTTTGGCTTTCAAGTACTGGGATAGGTTGTTTTCAGGATGAATTGAATATTTTGAGACATTTTTTACCGCTTCGATTCCATGACCGTTGACCCATCATGGAGGGTATTGCTTTCAACATTAGCATATAGGTTAGGAAATCCATTTTATGTTGCATTATGCATTCTAGCTTCCATACTGTGATATATTTCCATAGGGTCGACCCCATCTTGTTATGATTATTGAAACCATTTTCACTCACTGATTTATAAAACCATGATATGATGGTAGATCCATTCTTTACATGGGCTTCCTAGTTAGATCCTTGCTAGCATATGTTTTCCATGCTGCAGAAATTGTGTAGGCTCGGGATTCCTCTTTAGTCCAACCATGACCTTTACGATGAAGATTCATTCTCATTATTCTTCGCTATCTTCCTGGCTTTATACCCTAGAGGCTCCCTCATGTTAAGTTTCTTTATTGCATTGCATGTTGTTTATTTGTATTTTTTGGAATTAAGCCAACTTCTCTTGGACTCGTGTATAAGCCACTTTTTGACCATGTATTTCTGCAAAATAAACCCTGCAATCACTTATCATCTCCAACTTGACACCCTTTCCCCATGGAAAGAACATTCCTCTTAGTGTCATTTACCAATTCACCACCTTGAATTGAGCACAGGATTGTTCTAATCCCATGAAATAGTGCATATTTTTCCCGACACTCGTTCTTTCCACTCTACTATAGGCATTCTTTTATTCCTTTTCAGGATTTCAATATGAAAAAAACAAAAAAATTAAGTATTCCAAAAAGAGAGGCAATGGGAAATTACTTCCATATTTTATGGCAGCTAGAGTCACTTGATTCGCCCTTGAAAAAAGCACAAAAATAAAAGTCTTTTCTCCATTTGGATGGGCTTTATTTTAACATATGAGAGTCATAACCTTATTATTGATTCATACTCCCCTAGTTGGTTATCTCTTTCAATCATATGGAGGGTTTGTTCATGCCTCATGCATGACAAGCTTATACAAAGTTATCATATGCTGCCATATAATCACATTTGAGTCATGCTTTTGTTCAAGGGAATTAAACCTCAGTAGAACTTTCTACAGTGTCTCTTGACTCATTTTTCAGTCGGCCATACCCAGTCTGTCAGAGTTATGTTCTATCACATCAAATATTTGGTCCTTTTCTTGTGCTAGTTAAGAAGGTCTCCACTGATGTCTTGATGGTGGGTTTTCTCTTATCAAATTCAACAAATTTCTTTGAGAGTAAACCTAGAGCTGCCCCCTGGCACTATTTCCATTATTGATAAGTGACCTTGTGCTCAACATTTGATCAACATCACGGGTCTTTGACTGAGTGGTTTTCCTCGTGTTCAATGTCAGCTTTCATTATCACACATTGATATTTGTGCAGTACCTTGGTTTCCATTTGACCCTATTGGTGGATTCCTCACCTATGTGTCACCTTTCATTATTAGTTGGTTCAGAGGGTTTCTGCCATGTACTAGCTACATTTTGTGTATGCCAAAAACGTGCTTCGAGTTGGTTACTTCATCTTTCTTCGTATGATTCCTTCCAAATTATTGGCCTATGGGTTACATTCGCACTAGATTGATGTGGGATGCCTTAATTCCTTCCTTCCAACAGATACTATCCCATTGACTCTAATTCATTTCTCTAGGAACAAGGTCTAGAGTCCCTTTTCAGTATCTTAGGGTTTGTAGTCATTAGTGGCAGACTCCTTCGCTGTCGATAGTGAGAATACATCAATGTCTCCTGATTGGTAGATTCTCTCAAGTGTTCAACGTCAACTCATTCATTCACACTTCTTATATTGTACTGGGATACCTTGACTCTCATCATCATTATTGGTGATTTGCCTCACATTTGTTAATTTTACACATCAATGACCAGTAATCAAATGATTTCACACATGATCGAATTCAGCTCATTTATTATCATAGTGTAGAAATATACCATGGTGATCGGTGAAGACCTCGGGTTTTCATCAACATGCTTTGGTTCATTTGACAACTCCTTCAGTTTTTTTCCAGTGACAATATCCACCTTATATGTTCCAGTTCATCATAGAAAAATATTATATGTTGGTACCCAAGTTTCATGCAGTACCATTATTACACTCTTTATTATTCAGTTGTTGGAGATTTCAGTTCTGTGACTTTAGTGATCAGATATCTTTCTCAGAATCATTGATCAGTTCTTCTATATGTGATAATATGACATGATCTTGATACGTACTTTTTGAGGCTGTGATCAGATGATCCACTATGTACTTTGCAATTTCTTTTATACTTGTATACATATTGTATCGGCTCCATACTTGATATGAGGACATGATTTACTTTCATTGAGCATGGATATGCTCGCCTCAGACATGAGCTTGCTTTATGATCTCTTCCAATGGTTTTTGGTTGGATGAAATCTGGTGAAATCCTCCCAAGTCCTCACATGATTCTTATTATACAATTAATAAATTTTAACCATCATGTACCCCTTATAACCTCATATATTATGGGTAATCTATTATAGCATCATTTATCACCTCTATATACTTGATGCTCTATGTTATGGCCTTGGGAAACCCTTTCCCTTCAGACTTGATCCTTTACCTAAAAAACATTATTTTGAATTCCATACACGACTTTTCCCTCTCAAAAGAATGTGTGCACATGGGTCCAATTATACCCAACCCATGTATATAATTTAAAATATGAAAAAATATAAAATTCCCTATTTTCTATGCAGGGTTTACAGGTTACATCGGAAGCCTACCTACAGGAGCCTGTGGCCAAACTGTTTCCCAACTGAAAAACTATTTTGAGGAAGTATAAATACACCTCATGGGAAGGCCTAAAGGGGAGAGAGAGATAGGTATTGATACTATAGCCATTTAATCCCTGATCAAGTCTGATTTATCCCTATGCCTCCTACTGTTGTGTAACCAGCTCCAAAAAGAGAAGAAAAGAGATATCAACGCCTTAGAAATGAGCCACTTCGAGGGGGAAACCTCCAATACATTACATAAATGAAATTTTCTTGGATGATACAATTTACAAAACCTCCTTTCTATATATATGAGTCCATGGGGCCATAATGTAATCCTAGTGGGCCACAATGTAATCCTAGCCGACCTAAAAATAATAATTTAAGGGCACAATAATAACAAAATGGGGGTTACAAGGGTACAATAATAACAATAAGGGGGTTACACTAACAACAATAAGGGACTATACTAGTAATATAGGGACCTAACATGCCCCTCTCCTTCAAAAAAGTGTTGTCCTCAACGCTTAAGTAGCTCTGGGTGCTTCTGTATAAACTTCTCATCCTCCCATGTAGAATCTTCAGTGGGTAAGTTCTTCCACTTGATGAGATACTCTGAAATTGATCGATTCCGTAGCTGTCGAGTTCTTGTTTCCATGATCACTTCAGGTTCCAATATGATTTTTCCTTCCTCATCAAGTTCTGGCAATATTGTTTGAGCTGGAAGATTTTCACCTATAACCTTCTTTAAGCATGAAACATGGAAAACTGGATGTACTCGCGAAGAAGCAGGAAGCTCCAATTTGTATGCCATAGTACCAATCTTTTGCAACACCTTGTAAGGACCATAGTAGTTTGGCGATAATTTATTATCCTTCTTAGATTGCTTGAGGGACATTTTTTTGTGTGGTTGTAGCCGTAAAAATACCCAATCTCCTACATCAAAACTTCTCTCGCTGCGATGTTGATCTGCCTGTTGTTTCATTCGATTTTGTGCCAAATTCGGGTTATCCTTTAAGAGTTGGAGAACTTCTTGTTGATGCTCGATATCTTCCACTTCTTGCTGATGCTCGATGTGATCTTCCACTTCTTAGAAGCTTTGTCATGACATTATAGCTTATTATCCTTCCCGGCTTCCCTTCAATACCCCGTAATTCGACTTCCTTTCCTTCTGAAAAAAATTTCAAGAAAAGTTCTTGAAAATTAAAAGCTATCGTCCCCAAAGATTGTAACCATTGTACTCCTAGTACAACATCCGCACCTCCCATAGGAATGGAAAGCATTGGACTAGTCAATACATATTCCCCCATGGTTAGCTTGATATTATGGCATTTTCCAGAGCAATTTATAGTTCCTCCATTTGCAGCCATCACTTGACATTCTGGTGCTGGGTATAGGAAACAATTTAATTCCTTGGCTACCTTACAATGAATAAAATTATGGGTGCTACCTGAATCAATCAACACTATTACCTTTTTCTTCTTGATTTGTCCTGCTATCTTGAGAGTTTGAGGAGTGGTAATTCCTACCAGTGCATTACACGATATGTTCGGGTTCATTTCTTCCTCTTCTAGGGCTGGTTCCTGGTGTATAACCTCTTCTTGTTCATTTTCTTCTTCCTCTTCACAATCTATGTAAAATAATTTCTTCTCAGCACACTTATGACCTTTAGTGTATTTGCTATCACAACTGTAGCAAAGCCCTTTTGCTCTTTTTTTCTTCCAATTGTTGTGGTGTCAACCTTGTAGGTTGTGGAAATCTAGGCGTAGCAACACTTCCTTCTTTATAGAATTGAGTGGTAGGCTTCCTTGTCACCATAATTTTACATTCAACTTTTCTTGCCAACCTGAATGCCTTCTCCGATGAATCAGGTTCCAAAACACGAACTTCATGTTGGATGTTATCCTTTAGAGTACCTATGAAGAGATCAATCCTGTGTTCCTCTGGAATATCAGTTACCCTTATATTAAATTTTTGGAAGTCCTCAATGTGCTGCCCCACTAAACCATTTTGTTTGAGATTTATCAATTGGCTAAAGAAGGTGTTGCTCTTTGTATCCTCATAATGTGCTATCATTTCCTCCGTAAAAATTGACCAAGTGACAATTTTTTTACAGGAGCAAAGCCATCGATACCATACAAATGTATTTTGTTCTAAATGTAAAGTTGTGATGCGTACCTTTTGTGTGTTTTGCACATTATGGAGATCAAAATATTGCTCCATCTGTAGTGTCCATGTTACAGGATCCTTTCCATCAAACTTCCTCATATCCATTTTTGGAATATGGTGGTTCTTCCCGCCAACATTAGAGTTTATGAAATCATGATTAACATTTATTTTGTTCTCATCATGAGTTTCTTCTACTATATTTCCACCATTAGGAATAATTTCTTGTTTTAAGCTTGTCATCAAGCCTTCCATGTATGCTTTTAGATCATTCTTCATGTTTTCCATGTTGTCCTTCATGTCATCCATCTTAGCTTCCACGCCCACTTCCATGCCATCCATCTTAGCTTCCAAACCATTCATCTTAGCTTCCACGCCTTTCTTCAAACCATCCATCTTAGTTTCCATGCCTTTCTTCAAAACTTCCATTTCATTTTTTGTTGTTCTTTGCGAGAGAGAAATTTGTTGCACTTTCTCTTGTACTTTTGATATGTCATGTTTCCATTCTTCGTCTTCATGAGTCATAGTAGAGCCTTCTAAAGGCTTAATGGGCGTTGAATTATTTTTAGGGTCCATTTTAGAATCAAATACTGATATCTATTCTACAATATGCCCTTGGAATCAATTCAACTTGATTATTCAAACAAGACTTATGCAATTTGGAAAAAAAATACACACCTTTTACTTGCTTTTGAGGAGCTCGATATTGAAATTGAATTATCTTTGTAGTTGGGGATCTTCAATATCTTAAATTCAACCCTATAGTAGCCCTCTAAATTCTCTTTTGAATGCCACAGGTATGACCTGATTTTGATTCTCCAATACAAATTTGTGTCCAATCTCCCACAATGACCTAATTCTGGACTGGTTCAGTAGAGAAAACTTGTAGGACTTGCCACGTGTCACTATTTCGTCCTTTGTCTCTGAAATTGATAGCCAAGAAACTAAAGTCTGTTTACTTGCGACTAATTTTTACGGCACTCTAAGCCAATGCCGAGAGAGAGAGTTATTGAACTTTTCCCACGATCACCTCTTTGAGATGAAATTCAGGAGCCTGAAAAAGCACTACCTTCCACAGATCATATCTCCAAAAATTTTTGAACCAAACTCTGAAATTTTTAGAAAATATTCCTCAGGATTTTGGCTTCGCATCCTAAAAACTTCAGATTCTGAACCTTCGTAGAAAAAAAGTTATAGCGAAAATTCCACGATGACCTGTTTGGAGCAGCGAAACCCTAGAATCCAAAGCTCTGATACCAAAGGTTGTGTAACCAGCTCCAAAAAGAGAAGAAAAGAGATATCAACGCCTTATAAATGAGCCACTTCGAGGGGGCAACCTCCAATACATTACATAAATGAACAATTCTTGGATGATACAATTTACAACACTTCCTTTCTATATATAGGAGTCCATGGGGCCATAATGTAATCCTAGCCGACCTAACAATAATAATTTAAGGGCACAATAATAACAAAATGGGGGTTACAAGGGTACAATAATAACAATAAGGGGGTTACACTAAAAACAATAAGGGACTATACTAGTAATATAGGGACCTAACACCTACACTTCCCAGATTGTGGAAACCCTTGTTTCCATCATAGAGATGTTCACCCCTCTTATGTGACATCCTTGTGTATGATTATGGAAGGATAATTTTGAGGCTTGGGATGAGAAGATCTGGAGGACGATTTCTCTTGGATCCGTGGCCGAATCAGGTGGTATTCCTCCACACATCTTTACATACATCAATAAATAATCCTCGTCTCGTTCCTGATGTCGTGATATTTATGCTTTACACATATTATGATCTTGTTATGGTTGATTTCATGTTATTTTGTTTATAAGTTTATATGATATAACACTGACATATAGAACATGCTTTCAATTACTAGTAGTCTATGTGATTTTCTTGAATGAGTTGCAGGTTTTGAAGCACTTGGATAAGTAGACGCTTTGAACCCTATGAGATTGCCTTCAAACGTAGGACCTACGGGTAAGGCCTCTTCTCCCAATTTTATTAGTTTAAGCATTAGGACTATTAATTTTATTTCTTCTTCTTGTTTTATGCCTCTTTCTCTATTGGGGTTCTCAACCTAGACTCCACGGTAATTCATCCCTTAACAAGAGGGTTGAAATCCTTCATCATTCGCTGTGTTGTGGTTATTATTATGGCACATTTGTTTGTTGTTTATGTATACTTCCGAGTTTATTTACATGCTTTATTTGTTTACAAATTAACATAAAATATCTCAAAAACTCAATTTAATCACTTGCAATTTACAAACCCTCAAGCACATTTTAATTAATATCTCATACAGATCAATAATAGGGTATTTTTGTCGAATACGTCTTTCATCATTGCAATTAGTATGGGGGAGGGGGGGGGGGGGGGGTTTCTGGGTTTTAAAATAGGTGAGGATGTTTCCATACCAAGGATCATCTGAGGTAATAGAGAATAAGTGTTCATCTAGAAGGTCATCATTTACCGACAGATCTATCACGCCAGTAGGAAATTCATAAATGAATTCAGCAAGGGCTAAACCTTTCTTACACTTGGGGGTCAAAAACTCAAAATAAAATTCTTGAATGATAAAAATCTAGTGGGCATACTTCCCATTGATGACCCATCGACTCTATAAGAAGGCCATGGGGTTGGAATTGGTCACGACCTTGGTGGTACACATAAGGATATAATGACACAATTTCTATACAAAGGACACAACGACCAGTGCCAACTTTTCTTCATGGGAATAGGACATGGGGGGACTGTTAATGTTCTTACTGACATAATATATGACATTTTCATTTCCAGAATAATATTCCTGTATAAAGACCCTAACAACTTAATAGGTGGAAGCTGGGGTATGCAAGATGAAGTCCCTCTCAAAGTTAGGTGGGTTGATCAAGAGAGAAGAAGTGAAATTTTTGGCATCAAAATAATGTTGAGCATGGTCATCCAAAACTAACAAAATGTTAGATTGAAGGAGTCTAAGAAATCCATAAGAAGTGGTTGTATATTTAGGAACAAACCAACAAAGAGAGTTGGCTTTTGCTTGGAAGATTTTTAACTAGTGAAGGGTACGAGGAGGAGGAGGTTCGAGAAGGTATTGAACTTTGAGAGGGTCAAGAGTGATATTGTCTTTGGACATGATGAAGCCCAAAAGTCGACCATAAGGAACACAAAAGACACATTTAATGGGATTGAGGCAAGTATTATACTTGTGACATCAACAGAAGATGGTACGCAAATCACTAAGGTGTTGCGACCAGAGCTTAGAACGATACGGGACATCGTACAGATATGCAAAGATAATGTGAGAAAGGTCATTAAAAAAATATGACATGGAACACTGAAAAGTGGCTCTGAAATTCTTAAACTGAAAGGCATGACCTTGTAAGAAAAGGTTCCCCATGGACTAGTAAAGGCAGTTTTTCAGCTGATCCGAATAATGCATACATATTTGGTTGTACTCGGTGAATCCATCCATGAATGAAAGGACCTCGTGCACCACAAACTCATCATTTATTTGTTCAATGAATGGTGTGGGAAATTTTTCTTTGGGACAAGATTTATTCAGATCATGGAAGTCCATGCAAACACGAATGGTGCCTTGCTTCTTAAGAACGGGAACATGATTGGATACCCATGTGGTGTATTCAATGGGGTAAATGAAACTAACCTACTTCAGCTTATCGATTTTGGATTTGATAGCATCACACTTGGAAGGATGGATATGTATCTTCGTTTGGCAGACAGGAATGGAATCTGGCCATATGTTGATATGGTTTTCAACAATGGCGGATCAATTCTATTCATCTCAAAATAATACCAAGCGAAATCATCGTGGAATTATTTGAATAAATTAGTGTAAGCTTCAATTTCATCCATGGTGCATTGTTGTTATAGGATAAAAAACCCTTGGGTCTGGATTGGAAACCCCAAGGGTGCAAATGGAATTCAACAAAAATAAGCATGAAAAAAATAAATCCTAATGCTTAAACTATTAAAGTGGGATGAAGAGATAGTACCCATAGGTCCTACGTTTGAAGGTGTTCCCTAGCATTCAAATCCGTTTCTTCCTCCAATGCTTCAAAACCAAATAAGAAGGTCCAGATCAAGAGAGAAACAACCCAAACAAGGAATTACAAGAAATTAATCCCGAGTGGAGTCATCAATTCTATTATGGGATAAAACCCCAGGTCTGGGTTGGAAACCCCAATAGAGTGAAGGGCATTCAACAACAAGAAGCAAGAAAACAAGCAGTCTTATTTCTTAAACTACTAAAGTGGGATGAAGATATAGTACCCGTAGGTCCTACGTTTGAAGGTGTTCCCGCTAGGGACAATTTTAAGGATGGAATTTTATCTGAAAGTTTAACAGCCTTGGAAAATCTTACTAATCCCTAATATCCAAATTTTAAAATGTTTGATGATAATTTTGTAAAAATATCTAGATTTCTAGTTATTTTATATTAGACAATATGTAATAATGGCGATTTTTTAGGTAAAATCATTTTATACTATAAAATTTGGGCGGATTCATTTTTAGAAAAATGGAAATTAGGGAATATTTTTTTTGGAAAAAGCATGGAATATTAGCCCACCTATGAATATTATCCCCTAAAATATTCCATGGTTCCCACAGGGTTAAAACCCTATGCTTCCTCCAATGCTTCAAAACTTGCAACTCATTCAAGAAAAGCATATGTACTAGTAGTAGTTAAAAGCATGTTCAATAAATGGATGTTAGATAATATAAGAATATAGATATAAAACATGAAATCGTACATAATTAGATAAAACATGAGTCAAATAATAATGACCATAACTATCAATAACATGACAGAGCTTCCTTATTGATGTTTGTAAAGAAATGTTGAGGAATACCACCTGATTCAACCACGGCTCCAAGCGAAACCGTCCTCCGGATCCGTCCAGCCCAACCCTCAACAACCTCTTCCAAATGCATATACATAGATGTCATATAAAGGAGATGAACATCTCTATGAGGAAACAAGGGTTTCCTATACCTGGGAGTGCATGAGGCACGTGGATAAATCAAACTTGATCAGGGACCAATTTGCTATAATATCAATATCCTATCTTTATCTTCCCTTTAGGCCTTCCCATGAGGTGTATTTATACCACCCCAAAACATTTGTTTCAGTTGGGATACCATTAGGTAACGAGCTCTTGTAGGTGGGCTTCTGGTGTAACCCGTAAACCCTGCCAAAAAAATAGGGATTTTAAATACGTGTGTTGTGTATATATGGACATGCGTATGTACACACTTTTTGAAGGGCAAAGTCACGTATGGAATTTAAAATAATGTTTATTAGAAAAAGAACAAAGTATGAAAGGAAATCATTTCCCAAGGCCATAGCTCAAAGCATCAAGTATAAAAGGGTGGAAAATGATGCTATAACAATTGTGCCTTTGATCCCTGGCTTATTCAAAATGCTAATTTTGATTGTAGGGGAGATTCTATCCATATTTCCTTCTTCGAAATAATTTTGTGCAGGAATGGGATTTTAAACCAATCAACCTCACCACGAATGAAGCCTTTCAACTCCACAACATATTGATCATGGGTTTTCTACTGAAGGAAGTACGCATGATGGTGCATGTCATCCCAAGGATAATCAGGGGTAGTCATGGCTTCCATGATGTCTTCATCGAAATTAAATTTTGGGGGATTAGAGGAAGAAGGACCACATGATGAGGAACTACCTGAAGCATCTTCATTAGAGACAAGGTTCACATATGCATCTTCAAAAGGAGTGGGCAGATGACTATTAGATGATAAATCTACCGATGTTGAGACCGAAGTGTTCTCCGAAGAAGGTTAAAGAGAATCACAATAGGAAAATCCAAGCGGTCCTCATTAAATCGATCCCATGGATGATGATAGGAATAGAATAGGGGCGGAACTATCTATCATATCGAAATCAGGAGGAGGGATCATGATGGGTGGTTGAGAGACCTCCTGCCTTGGCGATGCATTGGGGCTAGGACCCGTGGGTAAAGGAGATGTGGAATAACTACGAGTGGAATATAACTTTTGAAGGACTTGATGTCTATCATGAAAATATTTAGGACACATATAGTTATGGGAGTAATTCCCATATTTATCACACAAAGCACACAGGTGATTTGTGCGTAAGGAATTTTTATTCTTATCTAAATCATGTAGAGTGACATTGACCTTAGGAATGTTGGTGTCAGGAAAGGTATCGAAGATGAAATTATTAATATGAGGGAGCTTAGGAAAATTATTGGTGGCATGGCCAAAAAATTGCACAAATTACATAGGGGACAAGGCTTCAGAGGCTTAGAAGGAGTAGGAGCTTCTTAGGGTGCATTTCTTTGGTTCCCTTTTTTCTGGGATTTTCCTACCTCACTATATTCTTTTAGAATGGGAGTAGTGTCATGTTGAGGTTGTTGAGGAATTGAAGGAAAGGAATGGGTGGTTACAATAGGTTGAACCAAAGTCAAAGTTGTGTAAGGTTTGAGGTGGTTAGGAGGAGTGCTTGCGGGAGGATCAATATACCAGACTGGGATCCCCAAGGTGATGTTAAGAAGACTCAATGTAGGCATTACAGGGGTATAAATTATTCCTAGTGGCGGGAAAAAGAAAGGTATATGACCAGAGTGGTAATGACCTGGAGGAAATATTATTAGATGAGAGAGACCTAGGGGAATGGTTCCAGGTGGAAAAGGACTGGGAGAGATACCAGTAGAAGGAAATTGGCTTAGCAGAATTGTACCTGAAGGGAGAGTTGAGTCTTGAGGAGGAGGTTTTGGAGGAATTGGCTTCTGAGAAGGCGTCCCAGACTGCTTTCCTGTGGCCTGTGATGCTTGAAGCATGCAAACACTAGAAGAGATTGGCTCAGAAGGAGTAGGTGGTGGGTCATGATAAGCCCCAATTAGCGTGGAATATTTTTAGACTCAAGAAAAACATCAATAAAGGTGGGGATAGTCTAATTTCTAGTCATAGATGAGATGGCGGTCCGAGGAGAGGTGTGATATTGATGGTCATAGTAAGTCAACTGATTGATAGTGACAAAATTTCCATTGTGAGGAAAGAACATATTGCGAAAGATAGTGGATGTGACAACTGACATGCCATAGGTGTAACTACAACCCAACAAGGTGTTATAATCTAATGGGGCATTAATGACTTCGATATCAATCAATACTGTCTCAAAAATAATGGGACAATTGCGATATAAACCGAGGGGCTACGAGGGGTGATCGTCCCAAGCACGAAGACTAATAGTGAATGGGGAAAGGACAAGGGAACCAAGTTGCTTCCAAACACTAGAGGTCGTCACATAGGAGGATGTGCCTTCATTTATTATACACCGCTAAACACTGGTGTTTTTTATGGAGACTAGTATTTGAAGGGAAATGAATGAAGGAAGGGGGGTATTTTCCACTTTTTCAACATCAAATGTAATCATACGATCATCAGAAGGATCCACTATTCCCAAATAATATAGTAGAGATTTACGTTGGGATGGGCATGATTATAGGACTTCTGGCATTGACATGGCAGCAGGAGACTGCACCAAGTCATCTATTATGCTATAAGTATTGGTGGATTTGGAAGAAGCAGTGTTTTGACTTTAAAGACCTTTGGGGATCTTGGGTTGAACCTCTACATAAGGAAAAGGGATGTTTAAGGTACCATTTGTGGATGACAGAGGCTTAGTGGAAACTTTAGGTTGGGAATTAGTCGTTGACTTTGTAGGGGGATTTTCATATTGGTGTGACTGAGTCAAGAGATTAAATTTTTCAGTGTTAACTTCATCGAAATTCATCATGAGGATCTAGTAATTTCTCTGGCCATATTGTGAAGGTTGAGGGCCAACATTACCTTGTGTGGGTTTGGAAGTTATATATCCTTGATGAGGAAAATGAGTGGTAAGAAAAGCCGGTTGTGATGAATTACGAAGGGGAGGAGGTGGAGAAATGGGATAAGGTACTCTAGATGTAGTTTCTTGAGCTTCCCATACCTAGCACATATGAGGTAAAAGGGGGCATTCTTGAGTACAATTTCCAAATACTCCGCAACAAGCACAAGGTTTGTTCATTCAAAGAGATTTTTTTTCCTTTGGTTTTCTTCCTTGTTGTTAGGTTGCGGGATTAGGTTGGTCACCCTTAGTTAAATTAGGTGATGGACCTTGGTTTCCATGTTTACCTTGAGAGGTCTAGTTCCAATTACCCTTCATCTTGTTTCTTCTCTTGGGGTTGGGGTGATTGGTTGCACTCTATTGAGCATTCAATTAACTTTAAGGAGGTGGTTGTTGTTGTGGCAGAGGTGGAGAAGGCATGGGAGTTTGGGGCATTGGTGTTGATAGGGCTGGAGCACTATACGGTGCATAAGGATAATAAGAATCGTGGCAACATTAGAATAAATAGGTGAAGCAAAATCTGGCTCTAACACCTACTGATGTGGATGGGAATATGCATATGATGTGTTAGGACTTGGATAAGAGTTGGCATGCGAACGATTGGGGGGGATAGGTGTAAGAAATATTGGTCCCCTCCTCGAGTTTACCATAACTCAAAGGAGGTTGAGGATATGGTTGAGGTTGAGGGTGTCAGATGGATCTAATGATACCATTAGTGGCATGAGATTCCCCTAGTGCATTAGTAGCACCAGGCTGAGGTAGATCAGGAAGGATAGTATAAACATAACTTGATTGTCCATAGATCAGGTCATATTTCAAGGCTATCCATAATGCTTCCTCCTCAGATTGAGGGAAGTGAGAGGCGACATATTTACCTATGGGGGCTAAAATCATTCTAAGGAAACAATCCATATAGACACGGTCTTCAAATTTATGGGCCCTACACATGCTCCTCCTTCTACACCATTCTTGGACATGGTAAGAAAGGTGGGTAGTAGAATTTTGATGAAAAGAAGTCAAGAGTTCAGTGCCTCTATCGTATTGGAGAGGTAACTGGAAATAGGAAAGAAAATATTTTGCAATAGTTGCGAATATGGAATGTGAGGCATGGGGTTGGTCCACATACCACTTGGTAGCGGCTCCAACCAGGGTGCATTGGAAGAGGCGAAGACAGATGGAGTCTTCAGTGATGGAATTTGATGAAAACCACATGTGAAATTAGTGAGCATGATTTGTGGAGTATTCTCCAGGTGTTATCACCAGGCTAGGGAAAATTGGGTTGTGTCAACCTCCAACCTAGCATAACTATTTCAAACCAACTTTTAACTCTAACTTAGCCCTTCTAATATGAGAAGGCTCTCTCGAAATTCCTATAATATTCTCAGTATAAAACTCAAAACTTCGAAAGGTTAATTTTGTATTTTTCATGAGATTATGTAGGTGAAATAATGTGATGAAAACCACCATTGGGAATGAAGTCAACTATGGAAAATAAATTACATACAAATTGATTTCATGGAAGCCGAGGAAAATTTGGCTTTAATATGATATGAAATAAAATTTTAGAGTAAAACACACCAAATGAAGGAAGTTAGAGCATCTAACATGAATTCCAAGTAATCAAATTTCTACGAAATTGATAACAATACATAAGACATGAAGATTTAACATATGAGCCAAAACAAAATCTTAGGTGAAAAACATAGTCTGCTACAAATTTATATTAGCTGTCTAAAAAGGTTACAAAAGTGCTTCTCCTCACATCATCCATCAACCACTTCAAAGTGAAAAAGTCCCCAATATATAGAGTGAGGCCTCGATACAATCTTCTGCCACTTGGGCCAGACTCGATGCCTATTAAAGAGTCCTAATTGTAATTGAATTACAACTCATGGAGCCCTTTTAGGGATATTTCTATTTTAAAAGATTTTGAGTACAAAAAGGACTCTTCAATTATTAAATAGCTCAAAAAATTATGTTAATAACTCTTATTGAAAGAAACCAACTAATTTTATGAATGTGCTAGACTGTTGATGTTTCATAATGCCACGTGGATGCTGACCTTGCTGAGCTGGACCTCCACCAAGTCAAATTTCAAATTTTCTGCAACAAATATGGCTAGGAAAAGTTTTGTAAAATAGGCCTCAAAGATAAGTGCGTATTTTAAAAACCCTGATAGCTGTGTAAAAACTGAGAGAGGATTTTTTAGATGAGCTAGTTTTGAACAAAAAAATCCTTCATATTTCCAAAATTATTTTCCATTTGGTCAAAATATTGAAGTTGACTATTAAAATAGCCATTTCCATAAATTTGGTAGCAAATAACGTGGAGGTTGACCTAGTTGACCTACTGAAGTGTCCTACTGAAAAATAGGAGTTCATATGTTGATGACGTGGACACCTTTGAATTTTGGTTTATCCATTTCTTCACTTTTTTATTTCCCAAAAATCATCAAAACTCCATTACACTGGAAAAAATAGAGTATAGGTAGTTTGGTAGCAAACTTCAGTAGAAAATGCAAAAATCATCCTTCTGCATATAATTTTACTTTTCTAATTGTTTCTATGATGTTTATGAGTTAAATACATACCTTGAGCCCTCATATTTCTGAAATTTTAACTGGTGTTTTCCTCCATTGAAAGATACAACAATTTTGTAGAAAATTTATGCTTTCAAGCTTGGGAGTTGCTACGAAAGTGCCTAGTTTCGGATATTATGAATCTTCATCATTCTTTTGCCTCCAAAACACTTCTAAAAGTATATATAAGCATGTATAGTACCATTAGCCATATCATAAGAAAAAATTGATGGTCTTACCATATTCATGGGGTATCATCAATAACAGTAATGAATTTGAGGCCTCTCTCCAAAAGTTCATCTTGTTTCATTTCCATTTGTATTTCTAAATCTTTGACTTGACCCTGAAAACTTCTCCCATTTTCTTGCAACCATCTATTCCTTCTACATATGTGTTTCATCATCCTCATTTCAAGAATCTCTCAACTGTTCTTGCAACATATCCACTACACCTTTATCTTGAACATGCTCCTTACCTTTCCTCCTTTTCACATGTTCTATTTTGGCTGGAGGAAATTTTGGTATCTCTCCTTTATACTGATTCCTTCAAGCTACCATGGCTCTAAGATGCAGTGAGAAACTTTTTAACACCTCCAAAATATCCTAAGGAAAATTAACCAACTTTTGACACTAACTGAGCTAACTTAAAGACAACTAGATAGACCACAAGACAACAATATTGATTTTTAGACAACAACATAAGCTCATAAGGAGGAAATGAGAATGGATTTCTGATAGAAAATATGTAAAAAGGTGAAAAAGTAATGAAATGAAGGACCATCTATGTGGTGCACATGTTTAGAAAATAATGAATAAAGACAACAGGGTGCAATCAAGACCCAATAAGCTTTGACCACCTCTGACCATACCCTTTTTTGAAACTCTGTACTGTTTCCCTACCGTTAGCAGAAAAACCAACTTTCGTAGTGAAACCTGTGTTGGCGAAGGCATATTTTCTATGGAAGTGTCAAAAACTTCCATATCAAATCCTAACCTATTTGAACTGGATTTGATATGAAAATTTGAAAGTGTCAAACTCAAAATGATGACCAGATGAGCTCGAGGGAGATGGAACTTTGGATTTTCTCTTTATGATGACTCTTACTATGACCTATAATGATCTTGAAAAATAACTAAAAGACCTTTTTGCATGTTATTTTTGAAAATAAAAGACTTAAAAATCCTATTAAACCCTAACTAACCTAACAATCTTGACTCATGACTCAAAAAAAACATCATGGTTATCTTAGATAACACCAGGATTACCTTTGAACTTGGGGATGTAATAAGGAATCTTGGTAGGCATAGGAGGCCAATTTAAGTTATGGAAAAGAGGGTCATTGATAAGCTGGCTAAATCAAGGAGGCTCAAACCATCCATATAGGGGAGAAATGGAATATTAGTTACAATACCGATAGAGGTTCCGCCTATGGGGTTACCTTAATTACCACTTTGGTTTCCCAACCCCATGTTGGTTCCTGACATGGTGGTGGTATAGGGTTGGGAAGATGTGGAATAAAAGGAATAATGGGAATAATTAGAAGAACCATAGTCAGAATGGGGTCTTGAAAGAGGAATAGGAGGATGAACTAAAACTCGATGGGGAGGAGTAAGATGTCCCAAAGGAAATTGGGGGCAAATGCCATGAAGTCTCCATGAAAAACACCTAGGGGGCACAATGATGTAAATATGAGGATGAATCAATAAACTAAAAGGGGATTATAGGAGAAAAAAGTAACAAATATCAAGCAAACGTCTAGTGCAGTAGTGCCAAGTGTGAACTAATTGTATTAATATGCTACTCTAATTCAAGAAAACACGTCGTATCAAAGAAAAAGTAACATTTAGAATATAGGTGATTTAAATCCTAAAAAAATTCCTAGATATTTTGTTTTATATGGCCTTCCAAGGGACTTCTTACTTGACATAATCTGATCCCTACAAGTAGACTTGTCTAGAGAAAGGTGGGGTAGAGAACCAATTGTTGTCTACAACCAATCCTATAAGGTTTATTTCTTTGATTGGTCACTACAATTACCTTCATCCCATGGGGGTGGTTGAGTCTTTATATTCTTGGTTATCAACCAACCGTATGGGATTCCTTTTCATGGATTGGGTAGCCCTGAGGAGAACCACTCGCATGATGACCTAGCCTAACCCCCTTTCAATAGGGTTTCTGATGCATTCTGGCTTTGGACCGTGGGATGGTGAAGGATTTTAAGCTCCCTAATATGTCAACTTATATTTATCAAGGTAAGTGATCAATGGGTGTTATTGGAAGCCTATCACATCGATCCTACACTTAAATACACAGATTATTTAGCCTTGGTTCCCAAGTGGGCCTAATCTATGTGTGTTAAGTTATTATTATGTGGCTTGTTTTGAGTCTTGGCTTGGTGGTGTTAACCAAGCTCACGTTCACTTAGGGTGTTCACGTGTGTGTGAATTTTTTTTTCAATGTATGAGCTAATTGAGCATGTTTTATGATTCCATGTGTTGTTGAAAATAAAGTGTTGAAAAACTGTAAATAATGTTAAGAATGGAAAATAAAATAAAAAGTCAATTCAAACACACAAACCCCCAACAAAAATGAAAACATTAGGGGAATTTTGAGGTTTAAAATGGGCCCCCTAAGGAAATTATAAAATAATAGTGGAGATAATAAAATAATATTAGATTACATCACCAAATTTTAGAGGTAAAATAGAAAAAAATATTTTTTCAGCTCATATTTTCAACTTATCTCCCTATGGGTTTACTTAAATTTCAAGTAGGAACACTCGTTGGATGCAGGATTTTATTCCTCATCCAAGGAGTACCCATGTTGCATACTTTCGATAGAAATTTCTACACGAAAAATGAGAAATACATGAAAATGAGATTGAAATCACGTTTTTTCATGTATTTCTCATTAATCCTGTAGCAGGATCCATCTAAAGTATGCAACATGGTACTTCCTGGATGAGGAAATAATTTTTGCATCCAATGAGTATTCCTACTCGAAATTTGATTAAAACCTCAGGGAGATAAATTTAAAATATGAATTGAAAAAATAGCTTTATTATTTTATTATTTTTTAATCTTTTTATTTTTTTACTCCAAAAATCGTGAATCATCCCTCATGGTTGGCATCATCATCTTGAATCCTATTGGTTCTTATAAATTTTATTTTGGTTGTAAATTTTTCTTAGGAGTCCCATTTTAGACCTCAAAATTTCTCTAATGCAAGAAGAAAAGAAAGAAGCAACAAAAAAGCTACTCAAAGACACACTTATGGCCAAACGATCTAAGGCCAAAGGGACTGGGATCTAAATGCGACAATATGTTGTAAATGTTGCTGAAAATAAGCATAGAACAAAGGGTAAAAAATTGATAAAGGGCATAGAAATGGATGAAAACTGAAGGATACACAAGGGGATCCTATAGAGGCAAGAAAACACTAGATTCAAAGTGGAATAAAGTGCTATAAGAAATTGTCTAAAGGGATTGTTATAACCTTCCAAAAATACTTAAAAACAATGGTTGAAACTACTGCAAACTAGACTCCTCACTTTATAAACCCTTTCCCTAAAAGGTGGAGGTGTACTATAAACCATAGGGGGGTTTTTCTTCCTCAATAAGATTTTTCTAAGTGGATCCAGGCCTAGCTCTGACACAGGAAAGATAATAAACCCTTCCTTACACACAGGAAACAGTCAAGGAAAAAATTAAAAAAATGTTGAAAAACATTTTTGAAAAAGGAAAAAATAATATACTAACCCGTAAAGTGTGTTGGAATGCATATTATGGGATGAAAAGTGCGTTGGGACACAGAAAATATCTTGAAAAGTGTGTTATGTTCTTGCAACTCTCTCTTAGCATATCTCACCCAGATTATGTTGTCTCATGCTTGGATGGTACCTATGACCTATGGAAAGATGCGGAACCTCAACATAATCGAAGAATTTTCCAAAATATAAAGTATATCTAAAAATATAAATAAGAGGCTAAAAATAGCTGGAAAAATAATGAACAGGGTTGAAACATTAGTCACCGATGTTCTAAATTACTACACCAATGGAGTCACCATTTGTTGATGACTGTGTAGCTTAAGACCCAGTGGAGTAGCCATTTGTTAGTATGAAAATTCTTAGTAGGTGTACCAAAAATTCCTCACTTAAGTCATTGGTGACTAGTGACCCTTGATGGGCCTCCAAATTAGACATAAATTAAGGCCCATATGACCATCCTTCAGGAAATTGAACCTCTCTTTTTTCATTTGATGGCATATTTTTAGCTTTAGTATGTTCATTAGTAAGGTCTAGAGATAATTTCATGTGCGCCTAATATTATTTATTTTTGAAGAATATTATGAGAATATTGTGCAGATTATGAAGATTTGGAGGAGGAGATAATTTAGGGAATTTCTCCCTAATATATGAGGATCAATATTGGATAATAAATTTACAAAATATCATGAAATTATTGAGAAATTTTGGAGCTCTAATGATTGAGAAAATCTAGGAATGTGCTCCCTGTCATTTACTGCAAATTCGTAGTGTTAGGAACTAGATCCTCTATTTGAGGGATTTTGGAGGGGAAAGCTTCCTCATTTAAATGAAATGATTCCCCATCAATTTGTATAAGTAACAATTCAAATTTTCCTCTAGGGGCATGTAATTTTTAGTCTTCTTGTGGAGAAAACTTGTTATTTAGCATCCACTTTAAATTCTAGCATGGATGTACTTGGATTGATTCAAATAATGAAGTTCGGTGCCATTTTTAGCTTCTAAATCTTGGTTTATTCCATAGGACTCTTATTTTCTTTGGGCTTGGCCATCCTAGGAACCTAAAATCCCTCTTGCACTATTTCTTTATGTACTTTGAATGTCTTTTTCACTTACATCTCTTGTTTATGCATTTATTGTTCATGCTTATTTTGATGTATGTTATATTGTTTAAATGGTTGAAGTGAGTTGTTTTGAAGGTTATCTACAATTTCATAAGCATGATTCATCCTTATAATAGCTTTTCCAAGTCATATTCATCATTTAGCTACTTGGATTGGGTTACTAGTTCACAAATCTAGGATTTTTAGAAGTCCCTTTTAACAAAATAGTAGTAATTTTATGTTATTTTTTAGAAGGTGTTAATAAGCTTAATTTGAGTTTAATCCACTTGTATTAGGTCATAAAAACATTCAAGTTAATAAAAAAATTCACCCCATTCCATTTTCACTAGATTAGGTTCAGCATTTGATAGGTTAACTAGCTCACTAGTTCTTGAATTTCGAGTTTTTAAACTAGTAATTTTCTGCTATTTTTTAGCATGTGTTAATAGGGGTATTCTGGAGTGATTCCATTTGGAATGGAGTCCTAAGACATCCTAATTAATAAAAAAATTGTTCCATCCAATTTTCATTTGATTTAATTGGTCATTCGGTGATTTATCTCCTTCCATAGTGTAATATTCCAAAATTAGCATGCAACTAATTGGAATATTAATTTTGCTCTAAACACATAGTTATATGAATAAATGGGTAGGGAGACCCATAAATATTTCTATCAGCAATAAAAACCCTCTTAATAGGGAAAGGATCATATTCACAGCTAGATAAAAATACATTCATATGTGAACAAGGCTTAATGCATGTGGACAAAGTCAAGTTTGACCAAGTCAACAAAGCTAGTATGGAGGATGTAGAACATTAATGAAGATCACTTAGTGGGAATATGGATCTATTTAGATAGTTAGTGTTATCACAAAATCTGACCCTGATAGGCTGCTCATCAGTGGACTTTGTGTAACTATTTCAGACCAATCTTTTGACTGAGGCTTAGCCTCCTCAGCCTGAGAGGGCTCTCTCAAGGATTAATGATATGGAATAATGATATAGATAGATGGCTAACTCTATGTGCCTTGGTTTTGTATGTTTACAGGTTGAAAATATAGAGGCTTGCCACCATTGGGCTATGGAGTTAGTGACAGAGATAAATATAACAATAGCTCTTCTTATAGAATCTGAGGCTTGTATATACTTCAATGAAAGAATGACACATTCAGGAAAATCCCAATAAATTGAGGTTCAAAGGAAGTCAGAGCATATGATAAATGAATTCAGAGTAATGATACATCAAGGTATTGAAAAGGAAAGTATTAAAAGGGATTCATCAAATCTTAACACTTAAAGGAAGTCAGAGCATGAATAACCATGAATTCTAAGTAATAAGCATTTAAAAATTGAAGAAAACCTTTCAAAGATAGGACTTAAAAACTAAATTCACCATAGTTCAATACTTAAGGAAGTCAAAACATGTTCCTCCATGAATTCTGAGTAATAGGAATTTAATACTATGGAAGTAAAACATATTAAAGATAAGAGATAAAACTCATTGAAGTCTACTAAGAATCTCAGGTCCAGAAAAGTTCAATTTCTTCTGTATATATCAGTCCCTTCAAAGAATTTACAAAAGTAGTCCTTTCATATCACATTTTCCAAGCTGTAGGTTGAAACTAAAATCAGCATGTATACATTGGGCATTATGGAGTCATGGTAATCTTCAGAAAAATCAACAGAGTCTACCTATCATGGAAGTCAAGGCATTCAGAGTTCATGTGTGTTATCACCTAGATTGACCTCAGAAGGAAGGAAGGCAAGCCAGGGTAACCACAAACCACACTTAACCTTGTAGCTAGCCCTACAAGGCAGGGAGAGGGCTCTCTCCATAAGAAATCTTAGTCAAGGATGATTGTAGAAAAAAGATTTTAGGCTAGGTATAGTAGCTCGAAAGGTTTTGATATATTTTGTTGGTTTTTGCTGGATCAGATGGAGCTGGGAAGCTTAAGTCTGGGAAATTAAATTAGAAATGTAGGGTTTTCTATGTGGCAAGATAAGCATAGGCTTTAGCACCTTCGGCTTAATGATGTGAAGTGTTAAGACTGATGAGGAGCTGAGGAGGGAATATGAGATGAATCCTTCTCAAACAGTAGAAAACATAAAATATTGAATGATTTCCCAAGGCAGAGCACTGTCACAATGGATTATACCCATCTAACTTGAAAACATTCAACAAAAATCAATGGAATGAATGATGGCATACATAAAACATTTAACAAATGATTACAAAAGAAGAAACTGTGCTAAAATTCCATACCACAGGGATCCCATAAAAATAGCTGCAAATCTTATTAATTTCCTGCCAAACTCATTACAAATAATGTACAATAAAGCTCAGAGCACCCAAGTGATTCCAACCTCTACAAATGACTGAAAAATTACATTAAATAGACTAGTCTCAGGGGGCGAATCCGTAAAAAGAGGAGTTGTTTCACCTGCCCCCAAACAAAAACTTGAAGATAGAAAAACCCAACGATATACCTCTGAAAGAGAGGAAACTGTATACTCGACCATCTGGAAGTATTATTTGTTACATTTACTCCAGCCAATGGAAAGAAAACAAATATGGAACCAATTTTCTGCCACATTTATCATTTGTTGTTGTTTCGTGGTTGATGCCGTGATGATCTCTGCATTCACGGTTTGCTTACGGCCTTAACAGAGTGCTTTCCCCTTTTAACCTGAAGAAAACCCTTTTAAACAAAAAAAATCGAATGTGCCTCATTAAACGGAGAAAATCCCTTTTTCCTTTGAAAAGAGCGGAAAGAGAAACGGTGGGCCATGGGAATCGCAATCGCAAATGGAAGAGGAGCAGGAATGTTCCGAGCGGAGGAAATCATGATATACAATGAGAAATGGAGCGATTGGAGTGATGAACAAGGAGTGACGGGCGATAGAATGATGCAATGGAGGATGGAGTGATGCGATGGAATGACGGGCGATAGAGCAATGCACAATGGTGTGATGATCGCATCGGTGGAAAACAGGAAGAAGGAATTAAGTGCCAGAGGATGTCGAGATTGCGCGATGCGATGGAGGACTATCGTATCGGCGGAAAAACGGGAAGCAGATTTAGTGTAGCAGGAATTGCAATACGCGATGCGCGATGATCGCATCGAGGAAGACGAAAATGCGGAGTTAAGCGTTGGAGGGTGGTGCGATCGCGCGATGCGATGTAGGATTATCGCATCGGCGATGAGGAGTCGCATTGGGGTTGTAGGAGATGGCAATATAAAGGAAAAAGGGACTTTGAAGTAAAGGAAAAATATAGAAAAAGGTAAGGATTTAAAATTAAAGGTCAGTGAAGTAATGGAAAAAGGGCAGAGCTGTGCTTTTTGAGTCATTTATTCATTTGGGCATATTTTCTAATCCAGAAGCTGATTTCAGGAGTGTGATATACTGTTGGAAAGATTTTTCTGAGCTGCTTCTGATGAACATGCTTAGAATATGATTTGCACTAAAAATCATGTGTAGAACACCTCTGAAAACCAGACAGAGAAAAAATCCCCTTTGACCCTTGGTGACAGGCTGCAAAAGACTAATATTGGCTTTATGGAGATAGTAGCTTTTGAAGTTCAACTTATTACATATGGAAACATAAAATTACATAAGAAATGATACTAAAAACAAAATACTTTGTTTTCACCTCAAAACATGTTTTGAGGTGAAAATTACATTAAGCTTAAAAGAACAACCCTTTGACTTTTGTAGATACTATACTTTGAGTTTATTTGGCATCCCCATGTCCTTGTTGATATTTATTGACACTTTCATCATCAATTTGACTATGGTGGAACCCTAAAACCTAATGAGACCAAACCCTATGAGCTAATAAAATGAACTGCAGAGAGAAAATGAATCATGACTGAAAACCATAGAGAGGAGAACCAGTAAGTATTTTTCATGAGGGAAAACTGAAGTGACCCCAACCATTAGTGGATCCATGACCTAATGGAGTGATAAAAAGTTATAGTATGAGACTCCTACTATGAAAATAAAAAAGAGCAGATTTTGATCACTGATGGCAGTATGATAAGACTGAAACTAACATTGGCTCCAATGGGGATGGTAGCTCCTTGGAGGTGCCAAGAACATCGTAGACCTAGTAGCCTTATCCATTTGGGAAATACGGTAAAAATACTTCAAAGACTAAAAACTGACACAATGCATACTAACTCATGACTCAAAATGTGACTGTAAACTAAATCAAAACTGGAAAACCTTACACATATCATTCAAGTTTTATAGCCTTCTCTTTGGGCCCCAAGCTTCAATGACTGTGTACTTGAAATGTTACCAAAAATGAATATGGTATGTACAATGACTGTGACATAATTTCAGAGAATCATCTTAAAATTAGTAGTGCTTCAAGAGCCTACCATTCACTGGCCCTCCTAGGCAATCTTGACCATCCATCTCTATGAGCAGAAAAGCGTTCTGTCCTCTGTATGTTAAAATCTTATACGGTCCTTTCCATGGGTTATCGAACTTACCATGCTTTCCTTTGTCCTCATTTTGTGCATTCCATCTTAGCACCACATCTTCTAACTGAAATTTTTCTGCTTTTTGTTTTACGATCATAGATCTTCTTTATTTTTTCCTGCAACCGAAAAGTGTTTTGAGAAACCTCTTCCCTTGTTTGCTAAAGGTGGATCATTTGATTGATCCTTCACTGAATATCATCCTCTTCGCTGTCATCTTCTTGTAGTAATCTCATGACCGGAATTGTAAGTGATGTAGGAAATACTAAATCAGTGCCATAAACCAATTCGAATGGTGACATACCTATGGATTTCTTGCTACTAACTCTGTCAGCCCATAATGCGTTAACAAGTTTCTGATGCCAATTATTCTTATTCGCTTCCAAATTTTCTTGATTATATTAACCAAAGTCTTATTTTATGACTCTGCTAATCCATTTCCCTGTGGGTAGTATGCTGTTGAATGGCCCAGTATAATATTATACTTATGGCAGAACTCCACCATCTTCTTGGATTTAAATGCCGCTGCATTATCTGTTATGATCTTGTGAGGGCAACCAAAATGAGACAAGATATTTGATTCTAAAAATTGAATAATTACCGTATCCGTGGCCTGCCTTGCTTGAATGGCCTCAATCCATTTGGTGAAATAATCGGTAGCAGTCAATATCCATTGATTGTGTGCTGATGATTTGGGATGGATTTCCCCTATGAAATCAATTCCCCACTGCTGGAAAGGTGCATTTACTTGAACTAGTTTCAAAGGAAGAGGAAGAAATTTCCTTTTTCCTTGAAAAAATTGACACTCATGGCACCTCATCACTATTTTATACAAATCTGAAAATAGAGTCGGCCAATAATATCCTACTCTCAATACTTTGTTAGCTATTGTTTTCCAAAACAAATGACCACCGCAATCACCTTTATGAAAGTCATGCATCACCTGGTAAGCTTCTTCTTCAACCAAACAGTTAAGTAGAACACCTCCCGAATATTTCCAATAAAGAGCACTATTTAAAATATAGAATTTAGCAGACTTGAGTTTTAGTGATCTACCTTTGCTTCTAGACATCCCTAGATGTGGTGAAAGATGCTGAAGAACATAAACTATGTCTGAATACCATGGAAATTGGAGAAAATTTTCTGAAACTGGAATAAGCGAACCATCATCCTCATCCTCCGACATTGCTGCTATGAGATTTATGTCCAGGGCACATAGGTTTGATTGTGCCATTATTTTTTCCAAGCCTTGTCCTTTGATTAACTTTGTCAGTTTAATCTCAAAATCATATTCCAACATTGTTGCTATCCACTTACCTCTTCTTCCCTCCGGATCAGTTTGCACCAGAACATCTTTTACCGCTACATTAGGAACATATGCTATAGTATGTGAATGTAGAATGTACACTCTGAAATCCTTTAATTCTTTTATAAGAGCCAATGCTTGTTTTTCAATGATATTATAACGCAAGGCAGCATCTTGAATAGTCCTACTGAAAAAAGAAATGGGTTGTTCAATCTGATCTCTCTTTTGCATCAATACCGCAGCCATGGTATGCTCCGATGCAAATGAAAATATAATAAAATCTTGAGTGTAATAAGGACTAATCAATACTGGGGCTGTGGTCAAAGAAAACTTTACCAAATTAAATGACTTCATAGCATCCTCGCTCCATTTGACAGTGTTTTCCTTTTTCAACATATTAGTCATTTCTCGTAAATGTTCCACCAAATTGGGTATAAATCTGTGTAAGAAGTTCATCTTACCACTGAATGCCTGAATCTCCTTTTTTTTACGTGGAAAATCTATGTGTTGAATTGCCTCCACTCTTGAAGGATCAATGTGGATACCGTCTTTAGAAATGATATGACCAAGAAGCTTGCCCTCATCCATAGCAAAAGACTTTTCTTCGGGTTGAGATAAATCCCAAACTTTCTGCATCTCTGAAATACAATCCTCAAGTGGTGTAGGTGCTCATCATCAAAACCAGAAAATACTGTAAAATAATCTAAATAAACAACTAGAAAAACATCCTTCTCATTAGCAAAAGCGATCTCCATTTCTCGCTGAAAAGTGGCTCTAGCATTCTTCAATCTGAATGGCATTTTGGCGTACTGAAAAGTTCCCCAAGGTGTCGTAAAAGTAGTTTTGTCTTGGTCTTTTTCATGCACCAAGATATGATTATAGCCTGAGTAACCATCGAGTAGTGACATCAGCGATGCTCCAACCACTCTTTGCAGAATATGATCCATCTTTGGAAGTGGATAGTTATCATTTAAGGATACTTTATTGAGATTCCGGAAATCTATGCACAACCTTATTTCTCCTATCTTTTTGCGTACCAAGACTAAATTCGAAATCCAATCAGAAAATCTAATTGGAACAATGATACCAGCTTTGAATAATCTGTTTACCTCTTTTTCAATGGATGGAAGCAGCTTTGGATTGATCCTTCTCAGCTTCTGTCTAAATGGCTTCTGATCCAACTTGATAGGAATAGTATGATGAATTATATTTTTGTCATATACCTTCAAATCTAAATAATCCCATGCAAACACATCAGAAAATTCAGAAATTAATTCAACATACTGGGCCTTTACCTTGTGAGACAATGCTTTTGATAACTTCACAAACTTAGGCTTGTCAGCTGTTCCAAGATTGACATCCTCAACTCCTTTATCAGTAGGCACCAAGCTCGGCTTTCTTGCAACATCATCTTGATCAAAAAGCTCCTCTAAAGGTATGAGACCTCTAGGAATAACATTATATTTCAGCTGCAAAACGTCCATCTGATTTGCTTCACACTCTTGTTCATCGGTATCATAATCACCATCTATGGAAGCATCCTTGAATTTTCCTTCATTCTGAAAAAAAGCATTGATTTCATTGTCATCCCAAAACACTTTCCAATACCTTAAATTATCTGGAGCAGCAGCTCGATGTTTGACATGAATTTCAAATTTGTTGTTGGAGTTCATTGGAATCTTCAAATTTCTTGCAGCAGTGGCGAGTGAATCTGCAATAAGATTCTGAATTTGGGGTACTTCTATCAAAGTATATTCAGTAAAAATTCTCAGGATGTCTAGGACCGCATTTCTGTAGGGTCTCAATCGTGGATGCTTTGTTTGATACTCTCCTTTTACCTGTTTGATTACCAACTCTGAATCTCCATAGGCAGAAATCCTTTTTGCATTTAACTTCTTCAAAATTTTCAAACCTGCAATCAAAGCTTCATACTCTTCTTCATTGTTAGAGTAGTCAAAAGCCAACTTATAAGCACATACTCTAACATTACTAGGAACTCTGTCGGGCAGGAAAACAGGGCTTCAAATCCATATTCTTATACCAGCACCGTCCTTACCAACATCTCCATCAAAATCCATGCTCCAAAGGCCTTCCTCTTCTTCTAGATGCTGAAATTTTGTTTCTTTCTCTACCTTTCCTTGACTAATCTTTTCATTTTTATGTTGTTCACTATCCTTCTGCTACTGGCAGGTGCAAAGCTCAGAAAGGCTTGCTACTTTTTCTTTTTCCTGTTTAAGGACTTCCCTAAAATTCTCTGAAATTTTTGGTACCTCATCTAATTCTACCAACTGAACATCTTCATCATTCAAACCACTATCTGAATATAGTACAAAAATATTATAAGTCTGTATGTACAACATTAATTGGATGATTAACGGGCTTCTCTTTGCTAGTGATCATATATTTCATTTTCTTCTCCCTGTATAGCTTTCTCAATTGACTGAACACAGGAATGGTAGCATAAGAGAAATCAAGTTTTATAGTTTCCTTAAGTTTTACACCCCACGATCTGGACAAAAGCATACCAAACCGTGGTGGAACGTCAGCAACAACCACATCCATCAAAAAATTCTTGGCTAGGATTTGATCTAAAGATACTACCAAGTCTTTGATAAGACCAATACAATGGACCCTACCAGAGTAAAAGGAGTACAAATCATGGTATTTGCGGGTAATATCAAGACCCAACTTCTCCATAATGGCTTTAGGCATCAAATTGTGAGAAGCTCCGAAATCCAACATAGCATTGTGTAAAATGTACTCATGCAATCTAAGACTCAGGTAAAAGGGAGGGACTTCACTATCTTCAGACTGACCTTCTATGGCAGGACCAAAAATGAGTTCAGGATGATCATCTTCAACATTTACCATATCTAACATAGGGTCTATTTGTAAAATTCTAGATACCTGATGTTTATAAGTGTTGTTCTTCACCAACTCAACTAAGGGAATGGACACCTTCAACTTAGAAATTTCATTTTCTAAATTAAAAGATGAAACTTTTTCTACCTCTTTGACGGGAATATATTTCTTCTCCACTTGCTCCTTCACTGCACTTGGTTGATTATTCTTCTCATTTGCAATGTTATTTGTCGGGGGTACTTTGCTAGAAGTCGGATCAATAGGTTCTTTCCCTTTCCTCTGAATGTTTGAAGAGTCATTCTTTGATAGCAGCTCTTTCCTTTTATGAATGGTATTGACTGGCACATCTGCTCCTCAAAGAATACTACTTCTTCTGTGCTATCAAAGCGTTCAAATATCCTCGTTGATAATCCTCAAACTCTTCCTCCAAAACTACGTCATTTGCCAATATGAAATCTTCATCTCTCTGAGTGTCTGGAACCACTGCATATTCTTCATCTTCTATCAGGAAAATAGGCATACCATCAGTAGTGAAAAATGATTTGCTTCAACTACCGGATCATCATCATCATCATCTGTTTCCATTCCTTGAATATAATTTTTCTGCAAAGGAGTTCTGATCTGCTGCTGTTGTGTTGTTTGGTCTTTTGTTTTATGTTCCCTCTACTTGATTCGGAATTGGGGCTACTGCTGTCCTTTGAAATTTGGATTCCTGATTGGTGTTTCAGGTCTATTTGAAATAGTCAGCCAGTCAACCATCTTTTCCACCGTTCGGATCAAAGTATCCATCTTAGTATATGAAGGATATTATTCCTCCTTTACAGTCACTCTCTTTTCAGATCTCGTCCATGCTCTTTTAGCCAACAGATTTTCTTCTACGCTTACAGTATTTTTTTGCATATCTTAAGTGTGGTAGGATCTCGTTCTCGTAACTGATATGCCATGTCAGCATCGAAACCATCTGGAAATTTGAGCAAATCTAACCCCATGGGGGGTTTTAGGTTGGTCGGAATAGCATTATACACTGCATTAAACCCACACAATAATCTTGTATACTTTCACCCACATTCCTTTTGATATTTTCATACTCAGACAAAATTTGGAGTGGGTTTTTCTTTACCTCCCACCGGTCTAGGAATTTTCTATGTAGCTCCACCAAAGTGTGAATAGAAGCTGCTAGTAGGGCTTTGAACCATTTTTGAACTTCACCTCCAAAGCTTTGGACAAACAATCTCACAGTCACATTTTATGCCTCTGCCTCATGAAGGTCAAAGAAGTCATGTTGTTGTGCTGTAATGCTTTGAGTGGCATCAAAAAGAGGTATTTTACTCTTGTAGTCAGCAGGCATACAATTCAGATTCTGAGGTAAAACTAGGGGTGCATACCGGGCAGCCATGACTCGAGGCGGATTTAAAAAAACGTTTGAACTACTAGGATTTAATAGAACTGTTGATTGAGAAGTAGGGGTGATAAGTTGGAGGGGAAGGGTAGGTATAAACGGAAGTTGAGAATTGATTTCAGAAATTGATGGGAATACTAATGAATTGAGGGTAGCGGATAATTATTCTGATGATTCTAAAAGCTCAAGGATATTGGTAGGATAATTTAAGATATAATCGTCAATTGATTTGTTTTCCTTTTTAACTTCAAGATCTACAGGAAAATTTGGGTCTAAAACTATGTCATCAAAGGCAGTTTCAGATTTGGTTCTGAACAGAGAAAGCTCAAAATACTCATCAAAAGGGAGCTCTTCAATGAAAAACCACTCATTGGGACAGGAATTGGATCTGAAAATAGGTCTAGGGCTCACTGAACTTTCTTGTCTTTTGATTATTCGTAGAATGAGGTTAGGATTTTCAAATATAGGGGGAGGATTTGGATCAAGATTGGCCCTCATGTATTTCCTTGAAGCCAATGTGGTAAAATTTCGAAATTTTTACACTGCTTTGCAACGTTCTATTTCATCCTAGCAAATTCTAAAACTCATCAGTCTTTCGTTTTAGATTTTTCCCCAGTATGGTCGCCACTATGTTATCACCTAGATTGACCTCAGACTGAAGGAAGGCAATCCAGGGTAACCAAAAACCATGCTTAACCTCGTAGTTATCCCTACAAGGCAGGGATAGGGCTCTCTCTGTAAGAAACCTCAGTCAAGGATGACTGCGGAAAAAATATTTTAGGCTAGGTATAGTAGCTCGAAAGGTTTTGATAGATTTTGTTGGTGTTTGTTGGATCAGATGGAGCTGGGCAGTTTAAGTCTGGGAAATTAAATCAGAAATGTAGGGTGTTCTATGGGGCAAGATTGGCATAGGCTTTAGCACCTTCATCTTAATGATGTGAAGCGTTAAGACTGGTGAGGAGCTGAGGAGGGAATATGAGATGAATCCTTCTCAAACAGTAGAAAACATAAAATATTGAATGATTTCAAAAGGTAGAGCACTGTAACAATGGATTCTACACATCTAACTTGAAAACATTCAAGAGAAATCAATGGAATGAATGATGGCATACATAAAACATTTAAAAAATGATTACAAAAGAAGAAACTGTGCTAAAATTCCATACCACAGGGATCCCATAAAAACAACTGCAAATCTTATTAATTTCCTGCCAAACTGATTACAAATAATGTACAATCAAGCTCAGAGCGCCCAAGTGATTCCAACCTCTACAAATGACTGAAAAAATACATTAAATAGACTAGTCTCAGGGGGCGAATCCATAAAAAGAGGAACTGTTTCACGTGCCCCCAAACAAAAACCCGAAGATAGAAAATGTAATGTTCCTAATTCTTCTTCAATAAATTGGAACATTAATTTTTTTCTAAATTCATTTAGGAGATGAATAATTGGGTAAGGACGCCCAATGAAAATAAAACATAAATAAAATCCCTCTAGTATGGAAAGGGACCAGCCATGGACCTAGATTTCACACCCCCATGTGTGAAAAGAGACATTTGCAAAGAGGTTTGACCAAGTCAGCCAGCGGAGGGTATGAGGTGGAAAGCACTACATGGGACAATGCAAAGATAGAGGAGGGAATATTCCTTTATGGAGGAAACCCTAATCGATGGGGCCCATGGAGAGAGAGCCTTCACTTGCTGTATATGGAGAGGAGGAGAGCCATTGTTATTCATGCATATGTTTATGATTTCATGTCTATTCAGACATTGTGCATTCTTTGTTGTTTAGCAAGAATTGCCAGGAAACTCATGTTTAGGATTTCCTCACCTTCTTGAGAGGCCTCTTGAAGGTTGGTTCTTCATTTTCCACATATCTTGGCTCAAGGCCAAATCATCCTCCTCTAGGACAGCGTTATTGCTGCAGCAACATAATATTGTGTTGTAGGGTGTTGCAGTGGAGACTTCACAACACCTCTTCCATTTGTTGTTTTTCAGAGAAAGAGTCTTTCCTTTATTTGGGAGATCAGTTTGGAAGCATTGAAGCTGATTTGCAGATCTTGGCACTTGGCCATAGTGTTCTATTATAATCACTACGTAGTCCCTCTTAGTGACTGTGTTATTTTCATGGAGTATCTGCAATGAGGGTTGGCAGATTGATTGGAGGGTGAGATCTCAAGTGTAAGGATCAGCCTTCCACTTAGGAGATCCATTGGAGGAGGTCTACTTCAAATTGTTCGTCATCTTCAGCCTTCTCTACTTAGTTCCAGATTTGATTTGCAGCTGCTACCCAACAACTCCGACATTTTTTCCATTTTGTATATTTCAGCCAATCCTTTAGAGGATTGATGTATTATTGTTTCTAAGGGTTCGAGCTTTTCTCCCCTATTTTATTTGAGCCATATATTGTCATATTCATGTATTGAGATTATTTTGCAGCAGTATTCTATGATAGACTGCGTCCTCATAGCCTGGGTTTATGCAGAAATAGCAGTGTTCTCTCATATTCATGTACATGTCTTGTTGAGGCTTGCATTTCCTTTCTTGAGAGGTTGTTTCCTCAAGAAATTTTACTCTTTTACTGCTATAACATCATTCTTGGCTATATATACATCTTCTTGTCTTATAGCTCATAAAATAATGTTGTTGATTCTCTTGTATGTTCATTCATCTGTTGCAGTCCCATCCTTTGGGCAATTCCTGTAGAAGGAATATTATAAGATCTATAGACAGACTCTGTAGAGGGCCAGGTAGCCTCTGCATCTCATCCTTTCTATAAGGTGACATATCCAGTAAATTCCCCTATAGTTAATCTCTGGAATATATTGTGATATTTTTGAAAAAGGAACATTACAGTGGTATCAAAGCATAGTCTTGGCTCAGCCTGTGAGTCTAAGCTAGAGAATATTAGAATGTTGAAGAAGATGAGTTTATTCTCATCTATTTTCAGATCCAGAGGAGACCTCTACAAGGAGGTCAAGAAGATTGAAGAAGAATAAGAGGAAGTACCATGCACTTCCTATTCTCATCAAGAAGAAGTCATTGAGCATGGAAGACACTTGGATCACCAAATTCTGAGTGATTACCTTGTTGAGTATAGATCTCAACCGAGAGCCTTCAAGGAGACTCTATATTTTCCTCATTTCATCCAGCTGAAGGAAGAAAAGAGACCATGTAGTAGAAAAGAAATCAAAGGCAATAGATTTCTGTTGTCTACCTTTGATGGGTCATCTACTGCAAAAAATTGGGTGAAAGAGTTGGTAGCATTCTTCTTTCTACATCCTGTGATAGAGAAAGAAGCTGTTGAAATCTCAACGCTTCATTTGAAGGGTGAAGCTTATGATTGGTGGAGTAGCCACTTGAGCCATGAAGGTGTGAAACCTTTTGCAAATTTCATCCAAGGGTTGATCAAAACCTTTGATGATGAAGGGGAAAAGAGAGAAAATATCACCTTGCCACTTGAGGAGCCTTGTGATAACGCTGTCACACTCATGGAGGAGCAGCCACATGCATCAACAGTTGGGGCAGCCAACACTTTTGAGGAAGGAACTCTTGTAGCCCTACAAGAAGTTCCAAATGCACATCAAGGTATGAGAATATTTCCACATTCTTTTGTTGCAGCAAATTATTTTGATCAATGTGGAAACTTGCTTTTGAATGACGAAGGGTAAAATCCCATTGCTACCATAGAGCATCTTGGTTGCACTGCGTTGTGCAACATGAAAACTTTCAAGGAGGAAACAAACCATCATCTTCATGAGCATTTTTTGGATTGCATATCACATTGGAGGTTGGAGTTTGAAGCCTTGAAAGATGATAGTAGAAATATTGCAGTGAGAAACCCTTTCTCCCTTCAAGATGACACTTTCTCAATGAGCTCCTCTCAGCTCAAAGGGGAAATTCTACTTTCAAATCCAAGACCTCATTGGTTTTGGAAAAATATTGATGAGAGGGAGGTCTCAAGGAGAGATCTCATTATAGGTGCACTTCAACACACCATGAAGTGAAAATATTTTCTTCCTTTCTCACAAGAGAAGATAGAAGATGGAGGACATCTTAGGATGGATAAAATCTCTCATGCTTGTGTTGGACATTCCTTGAGCCATACACATCATGAAGGGAGGTTTTTTCCTACCACCTATTTGAGTCTTGATAGGGTCTCATTGATCCTTGAGAAGATTGCATTTCAAAATCCCATGAAGTGCAAAGACATGAATTTGATTTGGGAGGATGGTAGCCCTTGTGGGAGGAGTACCAAGATGAAGAGGAGGAGAAAGCATCCACAAGTGTTTGAGTGGATGTGGTTGATGAGCAAGGATCTAGGATGCTACTTGCAAATTTATGATATCGGGCAACAGGAGGCTTGACTGCGCTAGATACTCTTGAAAGAGTTTGGCCATCACTTGGCAAACACTCTTCCTAAGAGTAGGAGGATGGAGAAGAGATGGCAGGATACTTTCATCATTGAGCAGCATAGATTATGGATGCATAGTGTTGACATGATACTCATATCATTCATTGTGTCTTCATCACATGAGTTTTATGATGGAGGTATGGGGAGGCAAAAAAATGTTTTGTTGCTTTGCTTGTTTCTGGGAGAGAAAGAGCAAATTTTCTCTCACACTTTGCATGATGCTGTAGGGGGAGGAGATGGAATTATCTCCTTGGTATTTTATGATTTGAAAGCTCTTCCATCTTGGGGAGTATTCCATATTTTTTTCAACATTATTAGAGGAATATTTGACAAGGAGCATGTCAAAGAACAGAGTTTTGTATTGATAGGGGCTTATTTGCATAAGCTCACAGCGTTGTCACTTTGGAGCAGAGATTTATGGATGAAGTGTGCCCAGCAGAAATGTGGTGGATCCATAACCCATAGGTCCTAGGATCATTTCATATTTGTTGCACTTGATGAGCAAAGAGGAGGTAATAATGATAGAGCCATCTACCACTATGGCATGTTCTTCTTGAATTGGGGTTCCAAGCATCTTCTTGCAGCACATGGTTCATTCTTCTTCATAGCATGCCAAAACACTATGGAGGACTCATTTATGGACCCATGTACCATCTTAATTCCAGCATATGGTGAGAATTTTGTTTATACATTCATTAATTTTCACACTCTTACCATCATTATGCAGTGCATTGCTTCACGAGAGGGCAAGCTTGTCACATTGCTCCATGAGCTTTATTGGGCCAATCTATATGATGGAGGCAGCCATCTCTTATGTGGAATTAGGAAAATGTTTTATCATCACTTGTATTTTCATTTTATACACTCTAACATGTATCATATGGAGAAATGCATAATTAACCATGTAAGAAGAAACATTTTTCCTTATACTTTCCTCAAGCAGCAACTTGTAAAACTGCGTTGTACTTGTTTGGGAAGTTGTTGGTGTTGAGCTCCAAAAATGTTCTTTCTTCCACCACATTCCATTCCATTTCTTTCATCCATTATTAATCCCAGGCTCAAATGATCAATGAAATTAGTTAAAATTGCTTTAAGAATGAATATCGTGGCTAACTTGCTATGTTTTTATGATTGTGTCATTGTAGTACTTTTTGAACTGAAACTAGCTACAAAATGCAGACATTTTGTAGCTAGTTGCCAATTGTGCAGCCGGCTTCGTGTTTATACAGGTTCCAGATGTCTTCTTGAAGAAAAGAACACATTTGTGTATTCCACGTCATGTCTTCATCATTTGTTGCCCTCCATGGAGATTGAACAGAATTCTGTACGTGGTTAAGCACGTGGAAACTCAAACTAGGAGGTAGACTCCTAACAGAATAAGGACAGTCCAGATTCTGTTACGTGATCATGGTCAGAGTCCTAGTTTAGTTTCTATTAGGAAAGACAATAATCCTCGTATTATCTCAAGTTCTGTTATGTAAATTTGCTATAAATATGCTCGGGAAACCGAGAGACAGAGGTTAGATTTTGGTTAGATTTTATGGTTGACTGCTAGATCTTTGAAGTCTGTGAATACTCTGTTTTGAGGTGATTCCTCTTTAATGAAAGAAGCAACATTTCCTTGAACGCGTTGAGTCAATTTTGAGCTAGATTTATTTCTACTCTGGTGGTAGAGGGCCCCTGCCTCCTGAGCGGCCTTGTTTATACAGTAGATAAGTGTTTTAATCTCGCTTTTATTTCTAGTTTTAGTTTCACTTTTATTTCAGCTTATGCTCATATTTTATTTATATTTACTATCACAACCAAACTTACTCTAATAAAATCTTCCAAAATATCATTATGAAGAATAAGGCACATCTGTGATAGTGTAGGTTTAGTTGCATTTACTTTCGTTAGTTATCACAGTTAAGAATTACTCTAATAAACTTTTCCAAAATATCATTATGATGGATAAGGCATAACTTTGGTATTGTAGGTTTTAGTTGTTAAGTTTAAACCAAGTAGCATAGCCAATCTTACTCTTACAAAGCTCTTCCAAAATATCATAACAATGAGTAAGAAGTAACTGTGATGTCTTGGACTTTAGTTGTATTTTCTTTCAGTCTTGTGTTTATGTTCAATTGCTTTGAATGATACGGCCATACTCGTTCTCACAAACTCTTCCAAAACATCATTCATACTGAACGGGATGAACTGTGGAATTCCTTAGGATAGTTGCATGATAACTTAGTTATAGCACTCCGGAGGTAGAATGCATGTGGTTCAGTTCTGTCATTTCATTTTCAGTTTGATAATGGCTTTTAATTTAACATTGTTCACTGTAGACTAGAAGTACCCTAGTTTAGTTTTAACTTAGTTCACTGTGTTAACATTCCAGTGTAGTTTCCATCCATTACATTTCAAATTGCATTAGTTGTTAAATTTAAACACCACGATCTTCATTATTTACAAAACTTCTTCTGTTCCAAACTCATACTAACACATAATTATCTGGACAGAAGGTAGTATCAGTCTAAGGCCTGGAGTACTTTTGCAACCTTTTTACCATTTCACAAACAAGCCTCTTCTCAAAGACATTCTAAAAGGAAATCTATAACTTTTGTGTGAGGCCTAGTGGTGCTAGATTGAGTTGCAGAATGAATTTAGAAGCTAGGTTAGAATAGAAATCTTATGGTGATACAAATGTTCTTTTCCAAATATATTTTAATAGACCTTTAATCATGGATGAGATGTTGTAACATTGTAAGTTGATTGTTTGATTGTTTAGTTAGGAGAATTTCATTTACACTTAGCTGCCCATTTCTCAAGCTCTTCCAAAACATCTTTAATGAATGAATTGGACAAGTTAAGCTCATGTTGTGATTTATTTTCTTGAAGTCATTATCAAGCTTTGTAATTTGCTAGCCATAGTTTTAGGCTTTGTTTTGTTTCAGTATTTGCATTTGTCATTTGTCATCCATAATTTAGGCTTCACTCTGTTTTTCAACCAGTAGCTTCTTTCCACCAGCATTTAGTTCTTTCTCCTGTGAACATAAAACCATAAAAAATCCAAAAACATCATAAAAAACTAGACATAACGTAGTGAGAAACAATTACCTAGGCACATATAGTGCACCACACTTCAGCAGTTTACCAACCCTGGTTGACAATTAATGAACTCAATTTAGGAGACTAGGTTGAGCACAAACAGTTGGTACCTTCTTGCATCACTTGAAACCTTTAGAATTTTCTTCATTTTATTGTTGATCATGACTTCATCTGCTGATATAGATCAGATTTGTAAAGGGAGCATGATTATGAGAGAGGCACATGAGATGGATGTGTCCTTGAGTGGGAAAAATTCTCACAATTTCTGCACTACATGTTCTAATGGGAGCATGGGAGGAGATATGGCCACCACATCCACATGTTTGTTCTCTTTGGAGGTGGGCCATGAGATTGATAGTCATCCATTGTACATCCATGGGAAATTTTTTGGTCCTGTGTTGTTGTTATATTCAACCATTTACTATTCTTTAGTAAATGTGATGGATTTTATAAGCCACTTGCCATGTTCCTTTCTGAGATTGTAGTGGATGAAACTGCGTTGTGTCCTATTGAGATGTTGTTTGCACTTTGTAGCATCATGTAGAACCTACAACAAACTTCTCATTTGGATATTCTATGATGACCATGTCCTATTCATCATGGATGATATGTTGTGGGCCAGCTTGTTCTTCATTGTCGGAGGAGAACTCTTTGAAGGATTTTTCTTCATTTTTCCATTTGAGGGAAATAATTTTGTAGCCCAGGATCATCATACACTCTACACTTGTCATGAGTGGAGAGAAGGACAACATGGGGTAAGCTATGATGCTTGCCAAGTTTCTATTTTCAGCCCACCTTCATTTCCGGAGCTTGAGGTGGAAGGAGATTTTCAGGAGTTGCCTTATTGGGAGGTGGCTCCTTTTGTGTGGATGATTTCTTGGGGATGGAGGATCCAAATGGGGAAGATGTTCATAATCACATTTCAGACTCCATTCCTTGAGTGGAGACTTTCCAGTTCTATCCTTGCATTTTCTTGAGGGCAAGCAACATTTGGGAGGGGAGGACTATAATGTTCCTAATTTTTCTTCAATAAATTGGAACATTAATTTTTGTCTAAATTCATTTAGGAGATGAATAATTGGGTAAGGAGGCCCAATGAAAATAAAAACATAAATAAAATCCCTCTAGTATGAAAAGGGATCAACCATGGAACTAGATTTCACACCCCCATGTGTGAAAAGAGACATTTGCAAAGAGGTTTGACCAAGTCAACTAGCACAGGGTATGAGGTGGAAAGAACTACATGGGACAGTGCAGAGATAGAGGAGGGAATATTACTTTATGGAGGAAACCCTAATGGATGGGGCCCATGGAGAGAGAGCATTCACTTGCTGTATATGGAGAGGAGGAGAGCCATTGTTATTCATGCATATGTTTATGATTTCATGTCTATTCAAACATTGTGCATTTTTTGTTGTTTAGAAAGAATTGCCAGGAAACTCATATTTAGGATTTCCTCACCTTCTTGAGAGGCCTCTTGAAGGTTGGCTCTTCATTTTCCACATATCTTGGCTCAAGGCAAAAGCATCCTCCTCCAGGACAGCGTTATTGCTGCAACAACATAATACTGTGTTGTAGGGTGTTGCAGTGGAGACTTCACAACACCTCTTCCATTGCTTGTTTTTCAGAGAAAGAGTCTTTCCTTTCTTTGGGAGATCAGTTTCGAAGCATTGGAGCTGATTTTAAGATCTTGGCACTTGGCCATAGTGTTATATTCCACTCACTACGTATTCCCTCTTAGTGACTGCATTATTTTCATGGAGTATCTGCAGTGAGGGTTTGCAGATTGATTCGAGGGTGAGATCTCAAGTGTAAGGATCAACCTTCCACATAGGAGATCCATTGGAGGAGGTCTAATTCAAATTTTTCATCATCTTCAGCCTTCTCTACTTAGTTCCATATTTGAGTTGCAGCTGCTGCCCAACAACTCCGGTATTTTTGCCATTTTGTATATTTCAGCCAATCCTTTAGAGGATTGATGTATTATTGTTTCTAAGGGTTAGAGCTTTGCTCCCCTATTGTATTGAAATTATTTTGCAGCAGTATTCTATCATAGACTGTGTCCTCATAGCCTGGTTTTATGCAAAAACATCAGTGTTCTCTCATATTCATGTACATGTCTTGTTGAGGCTTGCATTTCCTTTCTTGAGAGGTTGTTTCCTCAAGAATTTGTACTCTTTTACTGATATAACATCATTCTTGGTTATATATGCATCTTCTTGTCTTACAGGTCATAAAATAATGTTGTTGATTCTCTTGTATGTTCATACATCCGTTGTATTCCCATCCTTTGGGAAATTCCTGTGGAAGGAATATTATAAGATCTATAAACAGAGTCTATAGAGGGCTAGGTAGCCTCTGCATCTCATCCTTTCTATAAGGTGACATATCCAGTAAATGCCCCTATAGTCAATCTCTGGAATAGATTGTGATATTTATGAAAAAGGAACATTACAGAAAAACCCAACGATATACCTCTGAAAGAGAGGAAACTGTATACTCGACCATCTAGAAGTATTATCTGTTACATTTACTCCAGCCAATGGAAAGAAAACAAATCTGGAACCAATTTACCACCACATTTATCATTTTCTGCTGTTTCGTGGCTGATGCCGTAATGATCTTTGCATTCACGGTTTTCTCACGGCCTTAACAGAGTGCTTGCCCCTTTTAACCTGAATAAAACCCTTTTAAACAAAAAAAATCAAATGTGCCTCATTGAATGGAGAAAATCCCTTTTTCCTTTGAAAAGAATGGAAAGAGAAATGGTGGGCCATGGGAATCACAATCGCAAATGGAAGAGGAGTGATTTGAGTGATTAACAAGGAGAGACGGGCGATAGAATGATGCGATGGAGGATGGAGCGATGCGATGAAATGATGGGAGGTAGAGCGATGTGCGATGGTGCGATGATCGCATCGGCGGAGAACGGGAAGAAGGAATTAAGTGCCAGAGGGTGGAGAGATCACGCGATGCAATGGAGGAATATCACATCAGTGGAAAAACGGGAAGCAGAGTTAGCATACCAGGAATTTCAATACGCGATGCGCGATGATTGCATCGGGGAAGACAGGAATGCGGAGTTAAGCGCTGGAGGGTGGTGCGATCGCGTGATGCGATGGAGGATTATCACATCAACGATGAGCAGTCGCATCGGGGTTGTAGGAGACGGAAATATAAATGGAAAAGGGACTTTGAATTAAAGGAAAAATACAAAAAAAGGTAAGGATTTTAAAATTAAAGGCTCGTGAAGTAATGGAAAAAAGGGCAGAGCTGTGCTTTTTGAGTCATTTATTCATTTGGGCATATTTTCCGATCCAAAAGTTGATTTCGGGAGTGTGATATACCGTTGGAAATATTTTTCCTGAGCTGCTTCTGATGAACATGCTTATGATATGATTTGCACTGAAAATCATGCGTAGAACACTTCTGAAAACCAGACAGAGAAAAAAGCCCCTTTGACCCTTGGTGACAGGTAATGAAAGACTAACATTGGATTTATGGAGATAAAAACTTTTGAAGTTCAAATTATTACATATGGAAACATAAAGTTACATAAGAAATGATACTAAAAACAAAATACTCTGTTTTCACCTCAAAACATGTTTTGAGGTGAAAATTACATTAAGCTTAAAATAATAGCCCTTTGACTTTTCTAGATACTATAATTTGAGTTTATTTGGCATCCCCATGTCCTTACTAATATTTATTGACACTTTCATCATCAATTTGACTATGGTGGAACCCTAAAACATAATAATACCAAATCCTATGAGCTAATAAAATGAACTGCAGAGAGAAAATGAATCATGACTGAAAACCATAAAGAGGAGAACCAGCAAGTAATTTTCATGAGGGAAAACTGAAGTGACCCCAACCATTAGTGGATCCATGACCTAATGGAGTGATGAAAATTTATAGTATGAGACTCCTACTATGCAAATACAAAAGAGAAGATTTTGATCACTGATGGCAGTATGACAAGACCGACACTAACAATGTGAACGGATTAAAACATGTAACACAGTGAAACACACAGTCAATCTATCTTATGAAGGAAGTCAGTGAAATATTAGTGAATTATGAGTATCATAAATAAATTCCACTGCAAAGGAATAATGAAAGGATTTCCATCAAAATAATAACACACAGGAACTCTTCCTGAATCTTGAGTTATCTAAGTGAAACTCTGTATTAAGATTTAAAAACAGTGACCTGCAAAACACAATCCTTTGCTAATAAAATGTCAAACCCTTGTATAATTCGACCTCATGCTCTATATAGAACATTTAAAATATAGGATTCTTTCATCCTCCACTAGAGAATTCGAATTCCCATGCTTTGACACCTTTCCTACTCTTAAACATGCTATTAATTACAAAATGACAGCTATACTGCCTTTGAAAAGTCCTAATTCTATTAGGATTGAAACTCCTAAATATGCTTCTAAAAACATTATCTAGTCTTTAATTCATCCTTTGACACCTGTTATCCCTTGAATTCGAATGTCGATGCTCACCATTCACTTAAATTCACCCTGCTGTTGATGATACAACTGTCCTAGAAATTAGGAAACATGTTTCCTATTTTTCAGCCCTTTACTGTCATTGTCATCTTCGAGCACTTTAATAGTTGATGGATCAGATTCACATGTGTCATATTTTCCAAATATTTCCATAAATATTTCAATCTTCCAGCTGTGTAGAAAAACATCTTCAAAATGATGTATAAAGTTAGAAGATAAGCCTACGCTACGAAAGTAACTTGTTTTCGTAGCACATTTTGTAGCTTGGTGTAAAACATTTCTTTTTTCTCATATTTTCACTTAATTTCTTCATTAGAACCTCCAGCTGTTATATCAATTCTTCCACCAGCAAATTTAAACCAAAATATCATCAAGCTTCCCTCCAAAATTTATATGTAAATGTGCAAAAGACTGCTTCAACAGTTTCGTAGCGCAAATCAGCAGATTTGCACTATCTGCGCTATGAAATTGTTGTGTAAGAAGTTTTGTGAAAAATGTCTTCAAAATTTGTACCTTGGAGATGTTTAAACTTTAAAGGTGTTGGTATGATTTCAAAAAAACAGCAATATGACCCCAAAAACATAATCTTCATCAAATTTTACCTTCATCTTTCATTTATGAATTGGTCATTTTACCTTACTGTTTTTATATGAAAAATAGGTGTTGATACCGAGCTTGTATCTCCTCATCCATAATTTATTTTGCGAAACTGAAGGAGGCTTTTGTAAGCCATTCTGTATTGAACAAAAAAATCTCTTGGTTTTTTTAAATACCTCTCCTACTGTCCAAAAACTGTCTTTGAACAACATGTGTAAAACATGAAAACTTTGTTTTCTGAAAATATGTCTTCAAAGAAAGACTTGTATCTCCCAATTGGTAACACTTGTGATAAACGTGAGAGAGGTTATTGTATCGTGATATTTTATGAAGATAAAACTATTTCATAACTTCAAAATACTGTTTTATGTGACCAGTAATTGATCTTGAAGTTGACTGCTAAACAGTCATGTACAGGACATTTTGTAACAGCAGTTTCGTAGCGCAACTTAAGTCATCAATTTCGCCAACTTCATAATTAATTTGAGGAAAATGAGAGTGGTATTTGTATTTAGGTATGTTAGGAAGAAAAACCTCTTTCATTTTTCAAAAATACGTTTTTAGTTGCCCAAAAAACCCCTTGGAAGTTGACTGCTAAAACCAGAAAACAAAGTTTTATTTCTTCATGACTTTCAGCAGTTTCATGATTTGTTGATCTTAACCTCTAGGCTTTGATACTTGTCCCACTGAAGTGTAATGAAAACTCAGGTTCATATCTCAGCTTCATGTCTCAGAAAATGCCCCCCTCTATGGATATTTTTCTCCTCTGCCATACTTGCCTTTAGAAAATTCTTGTTTGCTTCCTTCAGAATTTAATAATCAACCTCTCTTGATTTGATTTGGCAACCTCACTTGATAAAAGGATCAGCCTCACTTGATGATGTATGAAAATAGCCTTGGTATAAGATAACCATAAGCTTGAACTCAAAACAGATATGTTTCACAGCTTAGTTTGAGTAAATGAAGACTGGAATGAGTTAAACAGACAAGACTTTTCAAATTTGAAATCCCTTTTCACAAAATGACACCCTTGCTATAGTAATGATGGATATGAATGGTTGAGAATTTCGAATATGACCACTAACTGTCTCACCATGATGTTACCCTATCATAACCTAATGGATTCTGACAGTTTCTGGGCTTTGACATGACATTTTTAAGAATTCGCGCTTTCGTAGCGCACATAGTGCATTTTTTCTGAAATGTGCTATGAATGTAGCAGCGCTTTCGTAGCGCAAAACTCAATTTTTGAACTGACCGCGCTACGAAACTGTGGTTTTGTGGATAATTGCAGGGGATTCATTCAAATTTTGGTGACATGATTTCTAAGTGAATGACGTGACTTTTAAACCATGGGATGAGACCTAAAGAATTTATTTGAACTTGAAAACTAACTTTTAAGACTTCTAAATCTACAACCTACCCTTTATTCAAAACTAAAATGACCCTAGACCTAGTTGAAACTATGGCCAAAACAGTGTAAGCTTACAGAGTTTAGAAAACAAATTTAGGGTGATAACAGTTAGAATAAAGCCACCTTGAGTGTGGAAGAAGACTTTACATAGAGATCCAGTCAAGATTGACCAAATCGATCAGCGCTATTATGGAGGAGTGGTATTGATGATGGGACAACGCAGTTTTGGAGGGAGATTCATTGCATGAAGATGGAAACCCTAATGAGAGGGACCAAAGGTGAGAAGGCTCACATTGTTTATAAGGAGGAGGATGGAAACCATATGAGGTTAGATTATGATTATGATTTTCTGAGTATATGGTCTGTTTAGACATATTTCTTTCTCTGGTTGTTTAGCTGAGATAGAGTGTTGTTTAGCACAAGGTCTTCTCTTTCCTTCTCTTTCCTTCTCTTTCCTTGAGGATCTCTTGGAGGAGCCTTGCACCACATTGTCCATAATCTGGCTTGAGGCCAAGCTTTATCTTCCTTTGACAGTGTAGATCCTGTTGAGGATTTGACTATTTCAGTAAGCTGCAACAAGTGGAGGCTAGATCTTCAGATCTAGGCCATTTCAGTGCTTCTTTTTAGTAGAGGAGGGTTCTACTCCATTGAGAGGAAAATATTGGAAGAGTTGAGCTTCATTTCCATATCTTGGCTACAGGCCAACATTATTTTATCCCCTACAACACAGAGTCTGATCATATTTCAAGGAGCTATCATGAGAAAGATTCATACATTATTTATTAAAGGATCCACCCTTCACTTTGGAGATCTATTGGAGGAGATCATTTTATTTTTTATATCATATCAAATCCACTTTCTAGATCTGAATATTTACATAGATCTACAGTCTTATATCTTAGATCTACTCTTTGTACATGGTGTTTTGCTGAAAACCCCAAGGGGAATTGATAAAAGTGCTTGTATAGTGCATGGATCTGCTATAGATCTAACTCTTTGTTTCCATACTTGCTCTAGATGATGTATAACCTAATACTGTTGCAGAGGTAATAAAATAACGTTTTCATGGTATTCCAGCTTTCATACATGGTTGCAGTCCCTATTTTTGCATGATTTTGAGCTATTTATGGCATGGGAGGCCTGTTTAACTATGCAATAGTGATTTGTTTCGGATTTCCTTTCAGATCTAGTTACTATAATATCAGATCTAATGGATACATGAACTGTATTTAACTTTCATTGCATATATTTCTAAAAAATGCGTTATTTTTGCATGTATTGCTGAGTTTTCCATTTTGGGTTATTACAGTGGTATCAGAGAATGATCTTTCACTCAGCCTGTGAGTTTCAAGACAAGATTCTATAGAAGAAGAAAGATATAAAAATTATGGGAGGAATGAGTTTCATCTCATCTCTTATCAGATCTAAGAAGGACCTCACCAAGGAGGTCAAGCAAAGAATATTGGAGAAAGAAAGTGAAACCACCTTAGGTTTTCAAGATGAGGAAGGTACATGTACTTCCTATCAGCAAAAAGAAGGTCTAGTATTGCATAAAGCTCCAAAGAAACATACTATGGCCTTTTATTTGAAAGATAAGAGGCATAGAAATGAAGAATACTTAGATCATGAGATTCTAAGTGAATACCTTGCAGAATATAAGTCTCGACCTAGAGCTATCGAGAAGAATCTAACTCTTCCACAGTTCATTCAGCTCAAAGAAGAAAGGAGACCTTGCAAAAATAGAAGAATGAAGGGAAATAGATTTCTATTTCCTGCCGTTGATGGGTCATCCTCATGCACAACAAAGGCTTGGGGAAAGAATTTGGATGCATTTTTTCTACTACATCCAGTAGTAGAGAAAGAATTTGTTGAGATTGCAACACTGCACCTTCAAGGTGAAGCACACAATTGGTGGTTCAACCATTTGAGTCATGCAAAGGTGACTGCATATGCAGATTTTACTCAAAGGCTAATCAAGAAGTTTGACAAGAAGAAATCAGAGGGGAAGAAGCCTTCACCACCATTTACTGTAGGAGCACTTGTTTCAGGAAGAAGGCCACTTGCACCTTTGCAAGATGATCTTGATCTCTTGATATCTAGAGTCCCATGCACCAGTCTGGAGATGCATGAAGAAGAAGAGACTTGTACTAGCGCTGATGAAGCCATGGAGGAACAACCATCATCATCAGTAGTTGGAGAAGCCATCACACCGGGAGGGGGAACCCTTGTAGCAGTACAAGATGTTCCCAAGTTGTACCAAGGTATGCATATGTTTCCATTTCTTGTTATTTCAATATATCATATGGAGGATGATGGGAATGTACCATTGCATGACCAAGGGTCAAATATATGGCTGATTTGGAGCAGAAAAATTTCACTGCATTGAGCAGCCTTGATTTATTCAAGGAAGAGACAAACAGTCATCCTAATGTATCATTGATGAGCTGCACACAACCCTTGAGGTTGGAATGTATATTCTTGGAGGATGGGATGAGTATTGTCTTGAGAAATACATGGAAAAACTATGGGTTCAACATTGGGCATGATCTTGAGGCAGTAGTTGCACCATCATGGAGATCAACAACGTTGTCATTGAGTAGCAGTGATGAGATGGGGGCCCAACCATTGTTGGAGCATTCCAATGACCTTCCCAGATGTATGACAAAGGATGGGAAGATAGTTGTTGGAGGACATCTTAGGATGGATATCATCTCTCATGATTGTGATGGATATTTATTGATGGATATTTCACATCATGATGGGAGGTTTTTGCCTACCACCTATTTGGATCCTTATGGGGTAAAATTGATCATTGATGAGTGGTATTCATTTGGGGATCTCCAAGAGATTGCATTTCAATATCCCATGAAATGCAAAGACATAAATATGATTTGGGAGGATGGTGTTCTCCATTGGAGGGATGCCACTTTTGGACATGATGTTAGACACTCACCATGGGTTGGATGGGTGATGTTGATGAGAAATAGGTTGGGAAACCACTTGTATATCTATGACACTAGACAGCAGGATGCAAGACTACGTTGGTTACTATTGAAAGAGTTTGGTCATCCTATGACACATTCTATTTCTAAGGGTATGTGGATGGATGAAATTTGGCATGGCACTTACATCATATGGAAGCAAGGACTCTGGGTGTATTTGAATGATGTGATATCTTTCATATCAACTCTCACGTTGTTGCTCCATAACTTATATGATGATGGTGTGGGGAGGCAACTAGAGCTATTTTTTCTTTGGTTGTTATTGAGAGAGTATGGGATGATATTATCCCATACTTTTCATGATGTTTCAGGAGTGGGAGATGGCATTATCATGGTGCAAAGGGGCTACTCTTTAACCTTGGAAGATGAGGAGGTGCTTCTACTTTGGGAGGGATCTCTCACATATAGTAGCATTATGTTTGATGATTACTTTGACATATGGAATGTCAAAGGATGTAGCTATGAGATGACAAGAGCTTTATTACAAAGGCCAACAACACTATCACTTGGGAGCTTGGGTTTTTTGATGGAGTGTTCCCAGGATCACTTCACATATGATGCACTAGGGAGGCATGTAGGAGATGAGAGTGATGGAGTAGTGTATGGAGACATCTATTACCATGATATGATATTCTTGACTTGGATTTTCAAGCATAAGAAGAGAGATCTACATGCAACACTTGTGGGCTTTCTTTCCATGCACCTTGATTCATATCATTCCTTACTGGAGGAGTTCACTTGGGAGGGCATCCAACAGGATGTATATGATCATATGGCAAGATGTATAGCCCGGATGATGATGGAGAGGTTGTCACAACCACTTCCCTACTCATTTGGAGTGAGGGAGAACTTTCAATTGAACCATTTCAGCTCAATGGCCAAAGTACTTGATAGAGGATGTATATTTATGCTTTATGATTTGTACTCATTTATTTTTTATGATCAAAATATTGTACCAAGGAGGGTCTTTCATTCTTGTATTTTTTATTGTGATGTACTTGAGGCCATTTACAACATTGATGTTGGCCATTATATTTGTGGTTTGTGGAGGATGCCACATGATTTTTGGTGTGCACCCTTGGCACCAAGTTTTACTTTCATGATTTCATCTTATAGGATGATTGTGGCAGCAAAAAAGTGGTTGAAAAGACACTTGTTACACTTTTTCTTGAGGCAGGAAAAGGATGCACTACTCTGGTTCCACATATGGAACTATGATCCACCTCCTGGTTGTCATATGGCAACTTGTTTCTATCTGTTTTTTCTTCCATGTATTGATGATGTTCTTGTTCTTATGGGAAGCTTTGTTGGGAGGATGGCACAAAGGATGGAGGTTCCCATTGGGAGTATGATTCTCCATACTTCATATGTTACATGTTTTAGGAGAAACAATGGGAAAACCATGATTTCCAAACTACACCTCTTGTCTTCATGTGGGAGGAGCCATTTGGAGAACTTGAGATCTTGGGAGAGGCATTTAATGGATGTTTTGATTCGTGGGGTGACTTGGATCATTCTTGGAGACCGTGATATTTCAGCCCAAGATCAGAAGCAGCCCCATACATATCATAAGTGGAGAGAGAAGTAGCGTGGGATGGAAATTTTTGTCCCACATATTCAGCCATGCAGCCCACCTTCTTTGCAGGAGCCTAAGGTGGAGTAGATGTCTCATGAGTTGCCATGTTGGAGGGTGGCTCACTTTTTATGGATGATAGCTTGGGGATGGAGGCCTCACATGGGGATGATGATTCCCAATATACTTCTAATTCCATGCCTCAAGAATGCCTCTAGACCACATATTGTTTTTTCCATGTATGTCCCACTTTTTCATGTTGAGAGCCATTTGGGATTTTCACCAAAGGCATAATTTTACACATGGAAGGAACAACTTAAGGGAATATTGTTGAGAAAGCATCTTGTGCTTTGGAGGAACTTATCACTTGAGGATGCTACAGGAGGAAGAGGGGAGGCTCTTTAGTTCTATCCTTACAGTTTCTTGAGGACAAGCAACATTTGGGAGGGGAGTACTGTAATATTTCAAAATTAGCATGCAGTTAATTGGAATATTAATTTTGATCTAAACACATAGTTAGATGAATAAATTGGTAGGTGTAGAAATTTGCTGAATAATGAATATTTATTCACCAAGATTATCCCGGTCACACACTAATTCAAATTCATGCATAACACATAACCTCTTCTACAATTGATCATCAATATGCGGAAATAGAAAGCAGACGCATGCGCTCATTAAAACATAATCACGCACACATATCAACACAGTATGTAATGGGGAAAGCTTATAGCTGAAAACCCCCAGCTATTTTGTATATTATAATGGAAGAGAACATGTAACAATACATAATACTCTCCACCGAAGTCCTCCATTCAACAAAGAAATTTTTGTTCGCTCCAGTTTGAACAGTCTTTGAGTTCAAAACTCCTCCTATCCTTTGCACCCTCTGCGCAATCCTCATTGGAAATCTCCTCCAATGCTTGTGCAAATCTCATGCACAACTAATGTCACAACTAATAGCAAACCGGCTCTTTCACCTATCTCTTCCACTGGTCTTCACTGAACTGTCCATACACTGGTGTTAACTGATGTGTTCTTTAGTGGAATAATGAGTTAATAATTAATGAATTAATTAATAATTAATTCACACCACTCATCTCTAGTGTATTATCCAGTTAAACTAAATACAACTAGTTCAACTAAGTTAAACCGAACACAACTCCATCAACTCCTCAATCAACTCCACCAAAACTCTGCCACATGAGTCTAACTGAAGTCAACCATGCAATAGCTCAACCAAACCCCTAGGAATAGCGTAATTCCTTTTTCAGCTGCATGGGCCACATCCGTAGCTCAAACTGAAGTGCACCAAGAGAATAAGATAATGTTTATAGTCCAAATATTATTAAGAGCTAATAATATTTGACTGTTCTATTTTTAGCTCGACAGTCTAAAAATAGAAACTGCCCAATGTCTAAAATTAGAGGTCCATCTATTTTTACCAACTCGACCAATCATCCATAAATAGCATCCTACAACTCATAGACCATGATCCATATGTCTAAAAATAGACATAGTCTAAAAATAGACTTTGCGCCAAAAATAGCCTGCGGGCCCACTTAGTGAAGGCGACTTCATTTCACTAAGCTCCATCATCTTGTTGCATTTTAAACACTCCCTCTCAACAAGATATGGATTATCTGCAACCCCTATCCTGCCTATGTGGTATTCGAATTTTCCCCTGGTGAGTGCCTTAGTTAAGATATCAGCATCCCGATCCTCCGTGGGAATGTATGAAAGTAACATGATTCTCCGCTGTACACAATCTATGATATGATGGTACCTGATGTCGATGTGTTTGGATCTATCATGAAATACTGGATTAGCCGAGAGTTTAATGCAACTCTGGTTATCACAATAAATCACAGTAGGCTCCAAGTGCGACCCGAACAACCCGAATTCTAATCTTCCTCATCCAAATAGCCTCCCATGTAGCCAAGCTTCGTCGCCATGTACTCGGCCTCCGTGGAACCGAGTGCCACGGATCTCTTCTTCCTGCTGTACCAGGAAACTGCTGTCGACCCAATGCTGAAAACTCCTCCAGAAGTGCTCTTCCGGTCCGTTGGACTCCCTGCCCAATCTGCATCAGTGAAGCCAGAAAGCTTCACTCCATCCTCCTGTCTGTACCATAGCCCATATCCCGATGTGCCTCTGATATAGCGCAATACAATGCTTGCCTGCCTTCCGTAAGAGCTGGTAGGCTTAACCATAGCTTGCGAAAGCCGGTTAACAAGATAGCATATATCGGGTCGTGTATTGACCAGATACATAAGCGACCCCACCAACTGTCGATAAACAGTGGCATCCACTACCTCCGCTGAAGTAGCATCCTCCTTCCTCCAATCTCCAGGAAGAGGAGTATCAACAAGCTTGCCGCCATGCATGTTGAAATTCTCCAGTATCTCCTGGGCATACTTAACCTGAGAAACAAACAGTCCATCACTACGCTGCCAAATTTCCAATCCCAGGAAATAATGAAGGAGGCACAAGTCCTTCATCTCAAACTCTCTAGAAAGATCCTCCTTGCATGAAAATATCAACAGCCATCACCCGTAAAAATCAGATCATCTACATACAACACAATGATCAGCACAAATCCCTCCACCACAATCCGGCACAGGTTAGGTTAGGATCCGCTCACTCTTGGAGAATCCAAGTCCTAAGTGAAATAACTCACTATCCGTGTGTACCAAGCATAAGGTGCTTCGTTCAACCCGCATGCTGCTCTCCTTTGATTCCCGCACACATGTGACTCGCCGCTGAAGATCTCGAAACCTTCGGGCTACTCTATGTACACCTCCTCCTCAATGACTCCATTGAGGAACACAGTCTTCACATCCATATGATGAATGTGCCACCCCATCTGTGCTGAGAGAGCTAGGATCATCCGTATGGAAGAATAGCTTGCGATAGGTGCAAAAGTCTCCTCATAATCGATCCCCTCTATCTGTGAGAAGCCTCGGGCAACAAATCTTTCCTTGTACTTCTCCACACTCCCGTCAGCCGCCTGCTTCACTTTGTAAATCCATCGCGAACCCACCACTGATTTCCCTTCCGGTCGCGGGACACTCTCCCATGCACTGTTTCTGACAATAGAATCATACTCTTCCACCATGGCATCTACCCATGCGGGATCCTCCACAGCTTCCTCAAAAGAGGATGGCTCTGTCACGACACATTTTCTCATAAGAGCCATGTATCCAATGTACCGATCGGGTACCGTCTACGTAAATGGCACGTGGCATGGTGGTCCTACAACCTTCTTTGCATCTCGAGCCATTCGCTCGGCTCTTTTGTAGTGCGCTTCTGCCCTCTGATGGATGGTGCTGCATGAGTGGTCTCTTCCAATCGATGAAATTCCTCTTGTGGCTGATCCACATCCCGAAGCTCATCCTTAGGAACTAATAGCTCCTCATTTTCATGCAAGTGTGGCTCCCTCTCAAGCGAACACTTCATGGCTTTCTCCTCACGAAATTTGATATCCCATCGCACAATACTGGTGCGACTATATGGAAAATACACACGATAGTTGTGGGGCGTATCAGTGTACCCCACAAATATCCCAACCTCTACAGTTAGCTCCAACTTCTTCCTGGCATCCTTCGTCACATGAATGTAAACAGGTGAACCAAAAATCCTCAAATGGGAAATATCAGGCTTCTTACCAGAAAACGCCTCCTCGGGTGTACTCATGCCAAGTATCTTGTGAGGACAACTGTTCTGCACATATACTGCAGTATTGCATGCCTCTTCCCACAAGTGAATGGGTAGGCCTTGATCATGCAACATCGCCCGTGCAGCACCCACGATCGTTCTGTTCTTCCGCTCAGCAACCCCGTTCTGCTGTGGGTTATGAGGTGCTATGAGCTCTCTCCAAATTCCTTCTGCGCTGCAAAAGTCCTTGAATTCGGCAGAGATGAATTCACCACCATTGTCGCTCCTAAGAGCCTTCACATGCTTCCCCGATTCCTTCTCAACCAGCGCCTTGAACTCACAGAACTTTGAGTATGTCTCGCTCTTCTTCTGCATGAAGAATATCCAGCACTTCCGAGAGAAATCATCAACAAAGATCACATAGTACTTGTGCTTTGCTGTCCAAGCTACTGAGAAAGGTCCACACACATCTGTGTGGATTCTCTCAAGGATCGTCGTGGCGCGACTATCCTTCTCGTGAAAGTGGCTTTCACAAATTTTCCCAAGGTACACCCCTTGCACTGATCTGACTGCGCAAGAGTGCCCTTAGGAAGCCCGATGGCTCTGGCTGCAGTATCTTCAAAGCTCCATGGTGAAGGTGGCCCAATCTCCGGTGCCACAGCTTGCCATAATCCCGGCTCACCACTCCTTCCGCCTTGCATGCCATTGCTGTGCAGCCATCTACTTACAACTGATAAAGGTTCTTGACTCGAACCCCTATCTTCCGGGTTTCACCAGTTGTCTTACTGCGCAGGAAAGCCTTTCCCTCGCTGAAGACCACATCATACCCCTTGTCTTCCAACATCGCCACAGAGATCAGATTATTCATCAATCTTGGAACATGCAATAATTCCTTCAATACGAAGGGTTTACCAGACTCCCTCTCAAAGGAAATGGTATTGATACCGGTCACACTGTATCTACCATCATCGCCTATCTCGATGTGCACTCCAAGATCTTTCTCCTCCAGATTTGAAAACAAATCTCGATCTCCAATCATGTGAAAAGATGCACCACTGTCCAAGAACCATATTGATCCCATCACACTTGAGACCAAGCATGTGATCAGCGAAAAATATAGCTTGAACTGGGAGGCCAATGCCTCTCCCACTGCAGATCCAGCAACCGTCTTATTTTTCTTCTTCTGCGGACAATTTGTGGCATAATGTCCGTGCTGGTGACAGTGAAAACACTTCACCTTGGACATGTCTTGCTTCTTGCCTTTCGCAGAGTGAGAAGCTTTCTTGATCTTCCCCTTCTTTGCTTTGCTAGATAAAGCGCAATTTTCTTCATCGGATACACTTTGATGAAGATCCGTCCCCAGTAGTCCTCTTATCTCCTCTTACATAGAGATCCGGCAAAGTCGCTCCATCCGTGACTTCCCCGACCATTGACGAGTCACATTAGAATTCAACTCTTCGGAAGACGAGAGGAGACGAGTCACCAAGTCCTCATCATCGACAGTCACCCCCACACTTCCCAGCTCATCTCTGCATTGAGTGAACTTCGTGAGGTACTTGGCGATACTGTCGCCTTTCTCCATCTTAATGTTTCTGAGTTTATCCTTGAGCGCCAACTTTCTTTGGTCACTCTTGCTCTGGAATAGATCTGTCAACTCTTTCCACATCAAATATGGAGAAGCTTTTCCATGCAAGCTGGATACAATGTGATCCTTCACGCCCTCCAACAGAATCCTTCAACATTTCGCCATCTTCTTTTGCCAAGCCTCAACTTGAGCAGCATCAGTAGGCTTTGGGATCTCAGCATCTATGAACTCCTTCAGCCCGTTATCATCTAATACCACCTCCATTCTATCCTTCCATGCAACATAATTTTAACTGCCCTCAATGGCATATTCCAGTCGCAATCCGTTGAAATACATTTCAACTCTAGCACCAAGAAAACAAACTGCTGCAAAAATTCAAATTCCAAGCTCAAAACTCAACTGCTTCTGGATCTGTGAGAAAAAATTATTTCTAGCACAGAGATCAAATGTAAGGGCATTTACTGGATATATCACCTTTCAGAGAAAGGATGGATCCAGAGGCTACCTGGCCCGTTACAGACTCTGTCTACCGAAATAATTGTAATCACTGTAATAGATCCTGATGATCAATTCTCTTGCTCTGATACCATGTAGAAATTTGCTGAATAATGAATATTTATTCACCGAGATTATCCTGGTCACGCACTAATTCGAATTCATGCATAACACATAACCTCTTCTACAATTGATCATCAATATGCGGAAATAGAAAGCAGTCGCATGCGCTCATTAAAACATAATCACGCACACATATCAACACAGTATGTAATGGGGAAAGCTTATAGCTGAAAACCCCCAGCTATTTTGTATATTATAATGGAAGAGAACATGTAATAATACATAGCACAATACTCCTCACAAGTACTCAGTACTATCTCCAAAAGTTACACACAAACTAGCTCAGTTTTGAACAAGTCACGGGTTCAAAACTCCTCCATTGTTTGCCTGCCTCTACTGCGCAATCCAAAAGGATTATGGATGAGATCCAAGTTCGAATCCCACTAGCTCCAACTATGCAATCCTCATTGGCAATCTCCTCCAATGCTTGTGCAAATCTAATGCACAACTAATGTCACAACTAATAGCAAACCGGCTCTTTCACATATCTCTTCCACTGGTCTTCACTGAAATGTCCATACACTGGTGTTAACTGATGTGTTCTTTAGTTGAATAATGAGTTAATAATTAATTAATTAATTAATAATTAATTCACACCACTCATCTCTAGTGTATTAGCCAGTTAAACTAAATACAAATAGTTCAACTAAGTTAAACCGAACACAACTCCATCAACTCCTCAATCAACTCCACCAAAACTCTACCACATGAGTCTAACTGAAGTCAACCATGCAATAGCTCAACCAAACCCCTAGGAATAGCGTAATTCCTTTGTCAGCTGCATGGGCCACATCCGTAGCTCAAACTGAAGTGCGCCAAGAGAATAAGATAATGTTTATAGTCCAAATATTATTAAGAGCTAATAATATTCGACTGTTCTATTTTTAGACTGGCAGTCTAAAAATAGATTCCACCCAATGTCTAAAAATAGAGGTCCATCTATTTTTACCAACTTGACCAATCATCCATAAATAGCATCCTGCAACTCATAGACCATGATCCATATGTCTAAAAATAGACTTTGCGCCAAAAATAGCCTGCGGGCCCACTTAGTGAAGGCGACTTCATTTCACTAAGCTCCATCATCTTGTTGCATTTTCAACAGTAGGGAGACCCATAAATATTTCTAGCAGCAATAAAAACCCTCTTAATGGGGAAAGGATCATATTCACAGATGGATAAAAATACCTTCATATGTGAACAAGGCTTAATGCATGTTGACAAAGTCAAGTTTGACCAAGTCAACAAAGCTAGTATGGAGGATGTAGAACATTAATGAAGATCAGTTAGTGGGAATATGGATTTGTTTATATAGTTAGAATAAAGCCACCTTGAGTGTGGAATAATAATTTGCATGGAGATCCAGTCAAGATTGACCAAATCCATCAGCGTTGTTATGGAGGAGTGGTATTGATGATGGGACAATGCAGTTTTGGAGGGAGATTCATTGCATGAATATGGAAACCCTAATGAGTGGGACCAAAGGTGAGAAGGCTCACATTTTTTATAAGGAGGAGGATGGTAGCCATATGAGGTTAGCTTATGATTATGATTTTTTGAGTATATGGTATGTTTAGACATATTTATTTCTCTGGATGTTTAGCTTAGATAGAGTGTTGTTTAGCACAAGGTCTTCTTGTTTAGGAATTCCTTCTCTTTCCTTGAGGAGCTCTTGGAGGAGTCTTGCACCACATTGTCCACTATCTAGCTTGAGGCCAAGCTTCATCTTCCTTTGACAACGCAGATCCTATTGACGATTTGACTGTTTCAATAAGTTGCAGCAAGTGGAGGCTAAATCTTCAGATCTAGGACATTTCAGTGCTTCTTTTCAGTGGAGGAGGGTTCTACTCCATTGAGAGGAAAGTATTGGAAGAGTTGAGCTTCATTTCCATATCTTGGTTGTAGGCCAACATTATTTTTTCCCCTAAAATGCAGAATAATTCTAGATCTGTGTTATTTCTGAAGGAGCTGCTACAGGGTGATTCAGTGCACCATTGGAGAGCTGATTTTCTAAGTGTTGGGGACCTACCCTTCACTTTGGAGATCTGTTGGAGGAGATCATTTTCTTGTTTATATCAGATTAGATCCACTTTCAAGATCTTAATATTTCCATATATCTGCAGTCTTAGATCTCAGATCTACTCTTTGTACATGGTGTTTTGCTGAAAACCCCAAGGGGAATTGACAAAAGAGCTTGTATAGTGCATGGATCTGCTATAGATCTAACTCTTTGTCCACATACTTTCTCTAGATATGATGTATAACCTACTGCTGTTGCAAAGGTAATAAAATAACGTTTTCATGGTATTCCAGCTTTCATACATGGTTGCAGTCCCTTTTTTGCATTATTTTGAGCTATTTATGACATGTGAGACCTGTTTAACTATGCAATAGTGATTTGTTTCTGATTTCCTTTCAGATCTAGTTACTATAATATCACATCTAATGGATCCATGAGCTGTATTTAACTTTCATTGCATACGTTTCTGAAAAATATGTTATTTTGGCATGTATTTCTGAGCTTTCCCATTTTGGGATATTACACGTAGCAAAAACAAGACTTCCCGCAACACCTACAGGACTTCTTGTAGCAACTCCCTGTACTCCTATAGCATGTGTAAACTTGACCAAAGTTGTTCCAAAATCTTGGTTTTTTTTCTATTAGGCTTGAATCATGACCCCTAGGATATAAATCCATGATTGAGGAAGAATAAAAACTACTTAGGACATGCATTTTTACAAAGTAGATTAGGCCTCTTTATTTGAATTCACACTCTTAGGATTTCAATTAAAAATTGTTGATTAATTTCTTTTCAAAGTAACATTTCCCTTTTGGCAGTTAGTTTAAGATTTTATTTCATGAAATTCACTCAATTACATTATATCAATAGAAGAAGGACACATTGTGTGCTGCACATATAGTGTTGACACCTCTTAAGTTTTTATGAACCCCGAGTTGATAATTTAAGTTGGTAGCCGTGGGATTTGCAACATTCTTGTTGCAATACTGAGGCCCATTAATTTTTATTGTCGTTTCCTATGAGATGTCAAGGTATGCATTGTTTTCTTCCCTAGTTGATTCGTTTCTTTTACGTTTTGAAAAACAAAAACAAAAAAATGCATTAGGCATATTTCATTTCAAACATAGAAAATTGCATTGCATTAGCATTCTTATTCCAAAAAAAAAAATTAAAAATACTTCTCTAAAACCAACCCCCTCATTTGATCATGTGGTGCAGTAAGAACCACATCACCATCCACTTTTACAGGTAGAAGAAAAATAGGTGGCAGAGAAGGTAGAATAAATGGATGGGGATGATGACAAAGAAGAATATCCTCTTGAATTTCCCATTCAATATACTGATTTTAGTGTGCATATGTTGGACATGGGACCCCTTGATGAAAGAAGTTAGAGAAGAATATGCAAATCAAGGCATGGATCACACAACACAGAGTCCATTTTGAGTATTAGGGGATTTTGGGTGGGTTAAATCCCCTTATTATGTAATGGGATGGGATTATTTTGTGAATGTTGAACTCCTCCCATGGGTTTCAGACCATGGTATTGTAAAATCAAAATATATATAAGGATTCTAGATAGAATTCATAAGTAATCCAAGGCAAGAAATGATAGAATTGATGAAATGCATTTGGATGTAAGACTTTTTTGAGTCAGAGTATGTGGTTTTTGTTTAGAGGAAAGGCTCCTAGAGCTGAGTGCCCGGAGACCTTAAGATGTTTACAGCTGAGTGCGCAGACCCCTGCAACTCAGTGTGCAGGGTGGAAGTGAATGTATGAGAAGGAAATGCGCAATTAATGAAATATTTGTTGAGATATATCTGTGTTTTTGTTGATGTATTTTAATTTATTTATGAATATTTGTGCTAAGTAAGGGCTTTGATCTGTAATTTCATAGCGCAGTTATGTTTATGGATTTTTACCTTTTTATGTATGATTAAGTAAGATCGTGCAGTTTGCTAGTATGTTCAAAATATGTGTTGAAAAATGCTTTTATAATTTATAGATTGTTATGCGAAGCTCTAACAAGGAAGAAAAGCCCTAAAGCCACAATCCACTATCCCTCTGGATGTAGAAACCTGGTTCTAGGATCCCCCTATATTTCCTTGGGTGAGACTTGAGTCTACGCAAGCAGATCATTTCCGAAAGGGCTAGTAATAGTGGGTTTTATTGGTTCATGCAACCACATTTGAACCTAGGTCTAGGCCCCATCAAGCCAACAACTGGTTCTGTTGTGAGGACCAGGATCAGAATGAGGGATAGCTGGATGTGGCATCCGTCTAAGCAAGAGATTGAAGATTGGGTAGATCTAAAATAATGTGAGTTTGCAGTGCAATAAAATTGAAATTTGCAAATCTCTACTGAACATTGGTTACAAAATAATATATATACAGATTAGTACGAGATGTTTTTCTCATCATTTTCTAGTGATTTGTACGAGTGGATATCAAGAATGGTTGCGCAAATGGGTCGTTTTAATAATAAGCCTACTATGATGAAGACTGATAACGAGATCATGAGAGTTGTTGATTATTGGATCGATAGTATTCTTGGAGGGTTTATTACAGAGTTCGTGATCGATAAATTTTTCTTCCTTATGATTCGCCCTAAGAGAGATAGGAATATTGTGGCCACATCCATAGCCTCCAGAATGGGTTGCTCCACATGGGAGGAACAAATGGAGAAGGTCGTTGTAATATTCCTAATTAGCCCAAGCTAATAGGAATATTAAATTTTGTTTTGCTTCCTGTTCTTGTGAATAAAATTGTAAATGAGGATCAATAAAACTCCTAAATCAGCATATAAATCAATGCTCAATGTGAACAGGGCTAAATATGAGCACACTTAAGTGTGAAAGGGGTTGGATTAGTTGACCAAGTCAACTAAGCACACTTAAGTGTGAAAGGGGTTGGATTAGTTGACCAAGTCAACCAGGACCAAATCATCAGCATTTTCTAGATGCAATGAACCTCCTAGATGCACAGCGTAGTTATAGTTGGAGGCTACACATGTGAACAGAGCTAAATCATTGAGATGGTTTAGGGTTTGGAAGGATTTTTTACTTATAAAAGGAAGAGGAGGACATCAAGAGAAGGTTGTTCATGATATGATATTTTTTGAAGATATTGTCTGTTTAGACATTTCTTATTCTCTTGTTGTTTAGCTAAGAATAGTGTTGTTTAGCACTAGGGTGTTCCTGATTGGTAATCCCACCTCTTCCATTGAGTAGCTCTTGGAGGAGTCTTGTTGATCTTGTCCACTATCAGGAATTTTTCCAAGCTACATCTTCCAACTAAAATGTAGATCCTGTTAAGGGTTTTGTTGTCCTTGTAAGCTCTAGCAAGTGGAGGCTAGATATATTCAGATCTAGGCCATTCTGGTGCTTCTTTTTAGTGGGAGAGCCTTATATCCTCCTGATAAGAGAGTATTAGATCATTGGAGCTACATAATCAGATCTTGGCATTAGGAAAAATTATTGCTAGAGTCAATAGTGCAATTTCTCTCCCATAACTGCGTTATTTTCAAGAAGGAAGTTGCAGGGAGTTTTGGAATGCTTTTTGAGGAAAGATCTCTAGTGTTTGGGATTATTCCATTCACTATGGTGATCCATGGATTAGATTTATGATCCATGTTTTGTTCAAATTTGATCTACTGTGTATAGTATTTACTTCAGAAATTATGAAGCTTACTGCAGATCTGCAACTTTAGATCTCAGATCTACTCTTTGTATCTCATGTTTTGCTCAAAACCCCAAGGGGAATGTGTAAAGGAACTCTTCTAGCGTACAAATATGATATGGATCTAATATTTTGTACACAAATATGTTCTAGATCTGATATGTAATTTACAGCTTCTTCAACTCATAATATAACATTGTCAAGCTTTCTTACAGCTAATACATGGTTGCAACACCTCATTCTTGAGGGTTTCTTCATCTAAATTCTCCATTTTTCTCTTGTACATTGTATGGGCCCTATTATAAACCTGATTTTCTGTTGTATAAGTGATTAATGAACCATTATATTTTTCTCCTGCATACATTGGGCTGATTTACATTATTTTCTGGGTAGAGTTATTTTGTATTGCTGCGGCCCCTTCTTTGGGCATTTTCCAATTGCACTAAGTGTGGGGAGACCGGTTTAACCCACCTATAAGGATTTTTTTTTGAATCCATCTTGGATTTTGGTCTTATATTGTCATATCTAAGGGATCCAAATGATGGTTTCCAATCCTGTAGCATACATTCCTGAAAAATGCATTTTTCAAGCATGCCTTGCTAGCAGTCCCAATTTGGGGATATTACAGTGGTATCAGAGCATGATCTTTGGCTCAGCCTGTGAGTTCCAGCTATCAAAAGGAGTGTTAGGTCCCTATATTACTAGTATAGTCCCTTATTTTTGTTAGTGTAACCCCCTTATTGTTATTATTGTACCCTTGTAACCCCCATTTTGTTATTATTGTGCCCTTAAATTATTATTGTTAGCTCGGCTAGGATTACATTGTGGCCCACTAGGATTACATTATGGCCCCATGGACTCCTATATATAGAAAGGAGGTTTTGTAAATTGTATCATCCAAGAATTGTTCATTTATGTAATGTACTGGAGGTTTCCCCCTCGAAGTGGCTTATTTCTAAGGCGTTGATATCTCTTTTCTTCTATTTTTGGAGCTGGTTACACAACATTTGGTATCAGAGCTTTGGATTCTAGGGTTTCGCTGCTCCAAACAGGTCATCGTGGAATTTTCGATATAAATTTTTTTCTACGACGTTTCAGAAGATGAAATTCTTAGAGTGCGAAGCCAAAATCCTGAGGAAGATTTTCTAAAAATTTCAAATCTTTTTTCACCATATTTTCGAAGATATGATCAGTGGAAGTTAGGTCTTTTTTCAGGCTCCTAAACAAATGTCATCGTGTCATTTGAGCTACAACTTTTTTCTACGAAGGTTCGAATCCGAAATTCTTATGGTGCGAATTTGAAACTCCGAAGAAATTCCGTCAAACAATTTCGCAGCTTGCTTCACAATATTTTTGGAGATATGATCTTGTGAAGTTAGTGCTTTTTCAAGCTCCCGAATTTCATCTCAAAGTGGTGATTGTGGGAAAATTTCAATAACTCTCTCTGGCATCGATTGGAGTGATGTAAAAATTGGTCGCAAAGGCGCATCGTAGTTTTGTGGCTATCAACTCTCAGCAGGGAGACAAAGGATGAAACAAAGTTGACACGTGGCAAGTTGTACAAGTTCACTCTACTGAACCAGTCAATAATTAGGTCATTGTGGGAGATTGGACAAAATTTTGTCTTGGAGAATCCAAATCAGGTCAGACCTGTGGCATTCGAAATATAATTCAGAGGGCTAAGTTGGTACCAAAAATCAAATATTTAAGTGTTGCAATCACAAAGATAATCCAATTTGAATATCGAGCTCCTCAAAAGCAAGAAAAAGGTGCGTATTTTTTTTTCCGAATTGCATAAGTCTTGTTTGAAGAATCAATTTGAATTGATTCCAAGGGCATATTGTAGAATAGATATCAGTATTGGGTTCTAAAATATGCCTCGTAAAAATAATTCAACACCCATTAAGCCTTCAGAAGGCTCCACTATGACTCATGAAGATGAAGAATTGCAACATGATCTATCAAAATTACAAGAGCAAGTGCAACAAATTTCACTCTCGCAAAGAGCAACAAAAAATGAAATGGAAGTTTTGAAGAAAGGCGTGGAAGCGAAGATGGACAGTTTGAAGAAAGGCATGGATGGCATGGAAGCTGGCATGGAAGCTAAGATGGATGACATGAAAGACAACATGGAAAACATGAAGAATGATCTAAAAGCAGACATCGAAGGTTTGACAAAGTTGATACAAGAAATGTTTCCTAATGGTGAAAAGATAGTAGAAGAACCTCATGATGAGAAAAAAATCAATGTTAATCATGATTTCATAAACTCTAATGTTGGCGGGAAGAACCACCATATTCCAAAAATGGATATGAGGAAGTTTGATGGAAAGGATCCTGTAACATGGATACTACAAATGGAGCAATATTTTGACCTCCATAATGTGCAAAACAAACAAAAGGTACGCATTGCAACTTTACATTTAGAACAAAATACATTTGTATGGTATCGATGGCTTTGCTCCCGTAAAAAAATTGTCACTTGGTCAATTTTTACGGAGGAAATGATAGCACATTATAAGGATACAAAGAGCAACACCTTCTTTAGCCAATTGATAAATCTCAAACAAAAGGGTTTAGTGGGGCAGCACATTGAGGACTTCCAAAAATTGAATATATGGGTAACTGATATTCCAGAGGAACACAGGATTGATCTCTTCATAGGCACTCTAAAAGATAACATCCAACATGAAGTTCGTGTTTTGGAACCTGATTCATTGGAGAAGGCATTCAGGTTGGCAAGAAAAGTTGAATGTAAAATTATGGCGACAAGGAAGCCTACCACTCAATTCTATAAACAAGGAAGTGTTGCTACGCCTAGATTTCCACAACCTACAAGGTTGAAACCACAAAAATTGGAAGAAAAAAGAGACAAAGGGCTTTGCTACAGTTGTGATAGCAAATACACTAAAGGTCATAAGTGTGCTGAGAAGAAATTATTTTACATAGATTGTGAAGAGGAAGAAGAAAATGAACAAGAAGAGGATATACACCAGGAACCAGCCCCAGAAGAGGAAGAAATGAATCCCACCATATCATGTAATGCACTGGGAGGAATTACCACTCCTCAAACTCTCAAGATAAAAGGACAAATCAAGAAGAAAAAGGTAATAGTGTTGATTGATTCAGGTAGCACCCATAATTTTATTCATTGGAAGGTAGCCAAGGAATTAAATTGTTTCCTATACCCAGCACCAGAATGTCAAGTGATGGTTGCAAATGGAGGAACTATAAATTGCTCGGGAAAATGCCATAATATCAAGCTAACCATGGGGGAATATGTATTGACTAGTCCAATGCTTTCCATTCCTATGGAAGGTGCTGATGTTGTACTAGGAGTACAATGGTTACAATCTTTGGGGATGGTAGCTTTTAATTTTCAAGAACTTTTCTTGAAATTTTTTTCAGAAGGAAAGGAAGTCGAATTATGGGGCATTGAAGGGAAGCCTAGAAGGATAATAAGCTCTAATGTCATCAATAATCTTCTAAAGAAAGAACAACGAGGCGCAATTGCACAATTATGCTCACTAGAAGTTCCCACATCAAAATCATCTATTTCTGCAGATCTCCAACAAGTCTTGGACAATCATTCCAAGGTGTTTGAAACTCCCAAAGGACTCCCACCTATTCGTGATCATGATCATGCTATTCATTTGATTCCAGGAAGTGTTCCTCCAAACACCAGGCCTTATAGATATCCTTACTTCCAAAAGAGCGAAATTGAACGTATGATTGCAGAAATGTTAGAGGCGGGTATAATTCAACCTAGTCAAAGTTCTTTCTCTGCTCCTGTAGTATTGGTACACAAGAAGGATGGATCATGGTGAATGTGTCCGGATTATAGGGAGCTCAAGAAGCTCACCATTAAAGATAAATTTCCCATTCCTGTGATTGATGAATTATTGGATGAATTACATGGAGCAATTTATTTTACCAAGTTGGATCTTCGTTCAGGATATCATCAAATTAGAATCAAGACTGAAGATATTCCAAAAATAGCATTTCGAACTCATGAGGGTCATTATGAATTTTTGGTCATGCCTTTTGGCCTTACCAATGCACCTTCTACATTTCAAGGGTTGATGAATTCCATTTTCAACCCCTTCCTTAGAAAATTTGTGCTAGTATTTTTTGATGATATACTAATCTACAACAGGTCTTGGAAGGATCATGTTGAACATGTTGATAGGGTGCTCAAACTATTGCAGGAGAAACAATTATATGCAAAAACATCCAAATGTTTCTTTGGAGTACAAGAGGTGGAATATCTGGGTCATATTGTACCTCACGAGGGTGTTAAAGTAGACCCTAACAAAATTAAAGCCATTAAGGAATGGAAAGTCCCCACAACCATAAAGCAGTTGCGAGGATTTCTTGGGTTAACAGGGTATTATCGCAAGTTTGTTAAGAATTATGGGAGAATAGCAGCACCTCTAACAACATTATAGAAGAAAGATGCATTTTCATGGACTCCTGAAGCAACTAAGGCCTTTGAACATCTTAAAGAGGCAATGTGCCTAGCACCGGTCTTAGCTACGCCAGACTTCACAAAAACCTTTATTGTGGAATGTGATGCCTCAGAAAATGGAATTGGTGCAGTTTTAATGCAGGAAGGAATACCCATTGCTTTTGAAAGTCGTCCAATCAAAGGAAAGTATTTACAGAAACCTATTTATGAGAAGGAAATGTTAGCAATACTACATGCACTAAAGAAATGACGAACTTACCTAATGGGAAGACACTTCAAGGTAAAAACTGATCATGATAGTCTTAAACACTTTTTGGAACAAAGACTATCGTCAGAAGAGCAGCAAAAATGGGTCACAAAGATGTTGGGTTATGACTTTGAAATAATCTACAAAAAAAGAAAGCTTAATGTTGTTGCGGATGCACTCTCAAGAAAGAATGAAGAGGTGGAAGCATTGCTTTGTGCCATTTCTATTATCCAACCAGATTGGATAACCGAAGCAAGAGATGAATGGAAGAAGGACAAAGATGTATGGACACTCATTCAAAAGTTGCAGCAAGATCCTAGTACATCCGATACATTTAGTTGGAAAAATGATTCCTTATGGTACAAAGATCGCTTATATCTTTGTAAGAATTCCCAACTAAAACAAAAGATTCTACTCGAATTGCACACTTCTCCTTTAGGAGGACACTCAGGATTTTTAAAAACTTACCACAGGGTGAAGAAAGAATTTTTTTGGGATGGCCTTAAATCTGATATTCAAAAGTTTGTAGTGGAATGTTTGGTTTGCCAGCAGAATAAAGTGGAGACAATTAATACCCTGGGACTTCTACAACCTTTATCCATTCCAATTCAACATTGGAAGGAGATTTCAATGGATTTTATCACAGGTTTACCTAAGTCCGAAGGAAAGAATGTCATCATGGTGGTAGTTGATAGACTTACCAAGTATGCACACTTTTGTGCATTATCTCATCCATTTAAAGCAAGTACAATTGCCACTACATTTATGGACAGAATTCAAAAGCTACATGGAAGCCCAAGGGTTATTGTGAGCGACAGAGATCCCATTTTTACTGGAAATTTTTGGACGGAGTTATTTTCTTGTTTGGGTACTCAATTAGCTCATAGCTCATCTTATCATCCTCAATCTGATGGTCAAACTGAGATAGTAAATAAATGTTTGGAAGGATATCTTCGTTGTTTTGTATCCGATAAACAAACACAATGGGTCAAGTGGTTACCTCTCGCTGAATGGTGGTATAACACTTCCTTCCATACTGCAGCAAAAATGACCCCATTTATGGCACTTTATGGATATCATCCACCATCCATCACATCATATTTAAGAGAAAATTTGAAGGTTCAAGCAGTGGAAGATCACATCGAGCATCAACAATAAGTTCTCCAACTCTTAAAGGATAACTTGAATTTGGCACAAAATCGAAGGAAACAACAGGCAGATCAACATCATAACGAGAGAAGTTTTGATGTAGGAGACTGGGTATTTTTATGGCTACAAGCATACAAACAAATGTCCCTCAAGCAAGCTAATAAGGATAATAAATTATCGCCAAAGTACTATGGTCCTTACAAGGTGTTGCGAAAGATTGGTACTATGGCATATAAATTGGAGCTTCCTGCTTCTTCACGAGTGCATCCAATTTTCCATGTTTCATGCTTAAAGAAGGTTATAGGTGAAAATCTTTCAGTTCAAACAATATTTCCGGAACTTGATGAGGAAGGAAAAATCATATTGGAACCTGAAGCGGTCACGAAAACAAGAATTCGACATCTACGGAATCGATCAATTTCAGAGTATCTCATCAAGTGGAAGAACTTACCCACTAAATATTATACATGGGAGGATGAGAATTTTATACAGAAGCACCCAGAGCTACTCAAGCATTGAGGACAACACTTTTTGAAGGAGAGGGGCATGTTAGGTCCCTATATTACTAGTATAGTCCCTTATTGTTGTTAGTGTAACCCCCTTATTGTTATTATTGTGCCCTTAAATTATTATTGTTAGGTCGGCTAGGATTACATTATGGCCCCATGGACTCCTATATATAGAAAGGAGGTTTTGTAAATTGTATCATCCAAGAATTTTTCATTTATGTAATGTATTGGAGGTTGCCCCCTCAAAGTGGCTCATTTCTAAGGCGTTGATATCTCTTTTCTTCTATTTTTGGAGCTGGTTACACATCAAAGAGCAAGATAAGAATGATGGAGATGATGAGTTTTCTCTTATCAATATTCAGATCTAGGAAGAACCTCTCCCAAGAGGTTAAGCAGGTGGAGGAGAAGAGATCCCAAGAAACTCCTAGAGGGTTTCAAGAAGAGGAAGGACCATGCACTTCCTATTCTCATAAAGAAGAAAACAAGAAGCATGAAGAGCACTTGGAACATGAGATCTTGATTGGGTTCCTGGAAAAATACAAACATCAACCTAGATCTTCCAAAAATACTCTATCTCTTCCTCAGTTTATCCAGCTGGAAGAAGAGAGGAGGTCGTACAACAATAGGATGATAAGGGGAAATAGATTTCTATTTTCTACTTTTGATGGATCACCCACATGCATAGCACAAGCTTGGGTTATGAAGCTAGAATAATTCTTTCTAATACATCCAGTAGTAGAGAAAGAGGCTATGGAAATCTTAGCGCTGCACCTGGAGGGTAAGGCAAACACTTGGTGGTTCAGAAATGTGAGCCATGCAAAGGTATCTACTTTTGCAGAATTCACTCAAAAGGTAATTAGAATATTTGATAGAAAGAGATCAGAGGAAGGGAAGCCCTCACCACCTCTTGAGGAGGTTTGTACCAGCACTGTCTTAGCCTTGGAGGAGCAGCCTTCAACATCAGTAGTTGAGGGAGCCAACATAGTAGAAGAAGGAACTCTTGTAGCCATACAAGTTCTTCCCAAATCCCATCAAGGTATGATTGAATTTCCACTTTCTAATATTGCAGCAAATATTTTGGAAGATTTTGGAAATCTGCTATTGCATAACCCAAAATCATCACTTACTGCTAATCTAGAGCAGCAGAGTTGCACTGCGCTGTCCAAGAGCAGCAGTGAAGAAAGAAGGACCCATTTCTCAGGGAGCATTCAAATGTCAGCTTCATTAAGGAAGCCATGGAGGAAGAAAGAACAAAGGGTAGACATCTTGAGATGAGAAAAATTTTCTCCTCTCTAAATGACACTTTTTAATTGAGCATGCCACAACCCAAAGAGAGACTTCTACTTACAGCAGATCCAAGACCCCACTGGTTTTGGAAGGCCATGCATGAGGAGGAGGTATTATCAAGAGATACCATGGAAGGTGCACTTCAATATTCCATGAAGTTCAAGGTTCTTCAAATATTTGAGAAGGTTGGTGTCCTACAATGGGAGGATACCAAGTATTTGCAGAATGAGGTCCATGATCCACCGGTGGATGAATGGATGTGGATGATGAGAAAGAAGCTGGAAAGATACTTGCAAATATATGATACTGGGTAGCAGGAGGCTTGGCTTTGTTGGCTACTCTTGAAAGAGTTTGGCCATCATCCTGTTTCTAAGGGTATGTGGGGAAAATATGTGTGGCAAGATGCTTGCATCATTGAGCAGCAAGGAGTATGGACACATTGTGTTGATATTACATTCTTCATATCAATCACCATGTTTTCAACACATGATTTGTATGATGGAGGTATGGGGAGGCAACAAAATATTTTGTTGCTTTGGATGTTATTGGGAGAGCAAGAGTAGATTTTCTCTCACGCTTTGCGTGATGTTGTAGGAGTAGGATATGGCACTATCATGGTGCAAAGGGGATACTCCTTAGCCTTGGATGATCTGGAAGTACTTCCACTTTGGAAGGAGCTTCTTGTTTGTAGCAGCATTATGGAAGATGTCTTTGACAATGAACATGTCAAAGAATGGAGCTATGTATTGACAGGAGCCTATTTGCATAGGCCAACAGCGATATCACTTTGGAGCATGGACTTATGGATGGAGTGTTCCTAGGATCACTTCACTCTGGATGAATTTGGTGGACACGGAGGGGGTGAGAAACATAGAGTAATGGGTGGAGACATATATTACTGTGATATGTTCTTCTTGGCTTGAATTTCCAAGTATATGAGGAATGATCTTCATGCAGCACATGATTCATTTCTCTTCATGAGAGTGTTTCATACCATTATGGAGAGTTTTTTCATGGATTCGATCATCATCTTACCTCCAGTACATGGTAAGGATCTTGTTTCTGCATTTAGTGATCTGCATACTCTTACCATTTCTATGCAGTGCATTGCTCCACAAGAGGGCAAGCTTTTCATTGAGCTCTGTGGTCAACATTGGGCCAAATTGTATGATGGAGACAGTCATATCTTATATGGCCTTGGGCAAGTGTTTCCTTTCATGTATGTTTAGTTGATTTATCCATCCATTTTCTATTTATCAATAGATTTCATGAAATACATAATTATCCATGTAACACAAAACAACTTGCCATGTAATTTTCTGAAGCAGCAGTTTGGAAAACTGCGCTGTGACTATTGGGAAAATTGTTGGTACCTTCCTGCACCACATGAAACCTTCAGAATTTTACCCATTTTTATGTTGATCATGATTTAATTTTCTGATATTGATCTCATTTGTATTGGAAGCATGATAGGGAGAGAGACACATGGGTTGGGTGTGTTCTTTTGGGAAGAGGATTCCCGCACTTTCTACATTGCATTTTCTAATGGGAGCATAAGAGACGATATGGCCACCACAGCCACACACTTATTTATTTATGAGGTGGGCCATGAGTTTGATGAGATGCCATATGGTGATGATTCCCTATCCATCACATATGGAATGGTTTGGGCCAGCTTAATTCACAGCATTGGAGAGGAGATCTTTAGAGATCTAGTCTTCATTTTGCCACTTGAGGGCAATATTATTGTAGCCCAAGATCAGCAGTCACTCTACAATTATCATAAGTGTAGAGGAGGACAGCGTGGGGTAGGCTCTTATGTCTACCATGTTCAGAATTTTCAGCCCACCTACATTGCATGAGCTCAAGGTGGAGGAGACTTTTCTAGAGTTTCCATGTTGGGAGGTGACTCATTTTGTATGGATGATTGCTTGGGGATGGAGGATCCACTTGGGAAAGATGTTTCCCAACACATATCATCCTCCATGCCTTGGGAGGAAGCTCTTCAGTTCTATCCTTGCAGTTGCTTGAAGACAAGCAACATTTGGGAGGGGAGGACTGTAATATTCCTAATTAGCCCAAGCTAATAGGAATGTTCAATTTTGTTTTGCTTCCTGTTTTTGTGAATAAAATTATAAAGGAGTATCAATAAAACTCCTAAATCAACAAATAAATCAATGCTCAATGTGAACATGGCTAAATCTGAGCTATTTTCATAAGCACACTTAAGTGTGAAAGAGGTTGGATCAGTTGACCAATTCAACCAGGACCAAATCATCAGCGTTGTCTAGATGCAATGAACCTCCTAGATGCACAGCGCAGTTCTAGTTGGAGGCTACACATGTGAACAGAGCTAAATCATTGAGATGGTTTAGGGTTTGGCAGGATTTCATAATTATAAAAGGAAGAGGAGGACATCAAGAGAAGGTTATTCATGATTATGATTTTCTGAAGATATTGTCTGTTTAGACATTTCTTATTCTCTTGTTGTTTAGCTGAGAATAATGTTGTTTAGCACTAGGGTGTTCCTGATCGGGAATCCCACCTCTTCCAGTGAGTAGCTCTTGGAGGATTCTTGCTCATCTTGTCCACTATCAGGCATTTGGCCAAGCTACATCTTCCAACTACAACACAAACCCTGTTGAGGGTTTGGTTTTCTTTGTAAGCTGCAGCAAGTGGAGGCTAGATCTATTCAGATCTAGGCCATTATGGTGCCTCCTTTCAATGGGAGAGCCTTCTATCCTCCTGATAAGAGAGTATTAGATCCTTGGAGCTGCATAATCAGATATTGGCATCAGGCCAAACCATTTCTAGAGTCAACAGTGCAGTTTCTCTCCCATAACTGTGTTATTTGCAAGAGCAGAATTGCAGGGAGTTTTGGCATGTTTTTGGAGGAGAGACCTCTGGTGTTTGGGATTCTTCCCTTCACTGTGGTGATCCATGGATTAGATTTTTGATCCACGTTCTATTAATATCTGATCTGCTATGTATAGTATTTAATTCATAAATTCTGAAGCTTACTTCATATCTGCAACTTTAGATCTCAGACCTACTCTTTGTATCTCATGTTTTGCTCAAAACCCCAAGGGGAATGTGTAGAGGAACTCTTCTAGTGTACAGATCTGATATGGATCTAATATTTTGTACATAGATATATTATAGATCTGATATGTAATTTACAGTTTCTTCAGCTCATAATATAACACTGTCAAGCCTTCTTACAGCTAATACATGGTTGCAGCACCTCATTCTTGAGGGTTTCTTCATCTAAGTTCTCCATTTTTCTCTTGTACACTGTATGGGCCCTATTATAAACCTGATTTGTTGATGTATAAGTGATTAATGAACCATTATATTCTTCTCCTGCATATATTGGGCTGATATGTGTTATTTTCTGGGCAGAGTTATTTTGTATTGCTACAGCCCCTTCTTTGGGAATTTTCCAACTGCACTAGGTATGGGGAGACCTGTTTAACCCACCTAGAAGGATTTTTTTTTTTAATCCCTCTTGTATTTTGGTCTTAGATTATCAGATCTAAGGGATCCAAGTGCTAGTTTCCAATCTTGTAGCATACATTCCTGAAAAATGTGTTTTTCAGGCATGCCTTGCTAGTAGTCCCAATTTGGGGATATTACAGTTGTGGAGGAGTACATGGACATATTCACCTAAACCATAGGGGTACCCTTACATTTTCAAGTCAAGAAATCCATTGATCTGATCCCAAGCGCACCAATACCCAATGGAATGATCTTCTGATGCTCTATTCTGGAAAACGATGAAATTAAGAGGTAGATTCATGAGCTATTGCAGAAAAAGGCACATCAGGCTAGGTTCATCACCATGTGGGAGCCCGATCATGTTCATACAGAATAAGGATTGGACCTTGAGGCTTTGTATTAACTATCAGGCACTGAATAAGATAACTGTCTGGAATAGGTATCCAATCCCACATATTGATGACGTTCTAGACCAACTCAAGTGGGCCAAATATTCCAGAAAACTTGCATTGAAGTCTAGTTATCACTAGGTACTAATTGAACCCTCTGATGTGTGGAAGACTGCCTTCAAATATAAGGAGGGAATGTTCGAATGGATGGTCATGCCTTTTAGGCTAACGAATGCCCTCGCAAGCTTCATGAGGATGATGGAAAACATCTTTCTTACCTTCACCAACTTGTTCATAGTGTTGGGTATGTGTTATATTATTTCCACAACTAATCATGTGAGGGGGGGTCACAGGGGGGGCGATAGCCCCCCTTTTACGTTGCGCTGGGCATAACGTCGGGGGGTTCACAGGGGGGCCGGTAGCCCCCCCTGTTGGGGTCTAGGGCAGTGCCCCAGAAATGTTTTTTGGTGCTTATTTTCCGGTGGGCGGATCCACCCATGGTTTTGTGCATGGGTTTGTACATGGCTTTGGGGTACGATGGTCTTCGGCCCCTAGTATTTTGTAGATATGGTCAAGGGAACTACAGTTATGTTCTAATCTAGGGTTAATGGATTGGGATTTATATATGCTTCGGCATGTATATATATGTGTTGTAACACTAAAAGGAATATAATGAAAAATCAAGTTGGTCGTCCCGATTTGGGATCCAGGGGAATATCTTTGTGTTTATCTGTTTTATGTTTTATGCTCTCGCTATTGTTTATTTTCTGTTATAAGATTCGTGTGTAGATAATTTCTGTTCAGGGTTAAAACCTACATTTGGTATCAGAGCTGTTTCGGCTTCAAGGGGACGCCTTTGTTGTTGAGGGTTTTTTGCTCGGGCCTGTGGTAGACCCTGTGCAGTGGGAGATCTGCGGGATCGATTCTTGCGGTGAAAGAATATGGTGAGCGGCGGAAAGATAGAGATCGAGAAATTTAATGGTCAGAGTTTTGAGTTGTGGAAGCTCAAGATGGAGGATCTGCTGGTGGATAAAGATCAGTGGATCGCGGTAGATCCAGGTACTAAACCAACGGCAATGTCAGATGAAGACTGGAAGAAACTGGATCGGAAGGCTAAGAGCACAATACAGTTGTGTGTATCAGATTTAGTATTGTTGAATGTATCTGGGGAAGCTACGGCGAAGAATTTGTGGGAAAAACTTGGGACTTTGTACCAATCTAAGTCTCCGGTGAATAAATTGTTCCTACGGAAAAAGCTGTATAACCTGAGGATGAAGGATGGAGACTCAGTGACAGAGCATCTGAACGCCTTCAATACTGTGGTAAGTCAGCTGTCATCTGTTGATATTAAAATCTCAAATGAAGATAAGTGCATCAGCTTGTTGTGTTCTCTACCAGATTCATGGGACAGTCTGGTTATTGCAATAGGTAGCAATACAACTACCTTGAATTTTGATGACATTGTCTCAGCCTTGCTGTCGGAGGAAATGAGACGGAGAAATATGGAGGGTCGGAATGGAGATGCCTTATTTGTACGAGGAAGGTCCCAGAACAGAAACAAGAATAAGGTTTCGAGTGGGAGATCTAAATCTAGAGGGAGATCTAAATCTCCTGGAAAGTTTGTAAAGGTGTGCTGGAAATGCGGAAAGGAAGGGCACTACAAAAAGGAATGCAGATCTAAAGCTCATGAGAAAGGAAAGGGATCTGATGAAGGTCCTTCTGCAAAGGCAAAAACCACCTCGGATGAAGGTGGGGATGTGTATTTGGCTTCTTCTTCAAATACACATGTAGATCATGAGTCATGGTTGATTGATTCAGGTGCATCCTTTCACTTCACTCCCCATAGGGAGTGGTTCTGCGAGTATGAGAAATATGATGGCGATGATGTCTTCTTAGGTGATGATAGGAAGGCCATAATCGTTAGACGTGGAAAAGTCAAGCTGAAGCTGCAAGGTGGAAGGATTAGAACACTTCCTAGTGTTCTGCACATTCCTGCATTGGCCATAAATATGATTTCTGTAATCAAGATGGATGATGCAGGTGTAAAAACAATGTTCGAGAAAGATACCTGTAAGATGGTTCTGGGAGCATTGGTATTAATGCGGGGATTTCGGATTGGAACTTTGTACAAGCTTCACGGAAGCATTGTTTTGCTGGGTGCAACAGTTCTGTGGTTCCCGAAAGTGGAGCGGAAAGCCTAGTGGTCTTTGGAGAAAAGACCATGCTATGGCATCAAAGGCTTGGACATATTGGAGAGAAGGGCCTTCGGATACTGCATGGAAATGGTATGGTAAAAGGTATGTCTAACAGATCTCTGGATTTCAATTTTTGTGAACATTGTGTATATGGGAGGCAGAATCGGGTGAGTTTTCCTTCTGTTGTTAAGAGGGAAAACAAGATATTAGAGCTTGTGCACAATGATGTGTTTGGACCTATGTTGGTTCCATCACTGGGTAAGTTCGTGTACTATGTTTCATTCATAGATGACTTCTCAAGGAATACATGGATATATTTCTTGAGGAAGAAATCTGAAGTCTTTGACAGATTTAAAGAATTTAAGGCTCTGGTGGAAAACCAGACAGAGAAGAAGATAAAGGTGCTGAGGATAGATAATGGTGGGGAGTTCCGCAAGAAGGAATTTGAAGAGTTCTGTAAGAAGTGTGGTATAGCACAAAAGAAGACTACTCCATACACACCTTAGCAAAACGGAGTTGTAGAAAGAATTAACAGAACGCTGATGGAAAATGCGAGAAGCATGCTCATTGGTACCAGGTTAGGACAAGAATTCTGGGCAGAGGCAGTGGAGACTACATGTTACTTGGTTAACAGATCACCTTCATTAGCGTTGGAGGATAAGACTCCACATGAGGTATGGACTGGTAAGAAACCCTCTCTTTCACATCTAAGGGTATTTGGATGTGATGCATATGTACATGTTCCAAAGGAGAAAAGGACCAAGTTGGATAATAAATCTGAAAGGTGCATCTTTACTGGGTATAAGGATGGTTTAAAGGGTTACAAGCTTTGGAACCCAGAAACAAGGAAGGTTGTGTACAGCCGAGATGTGGTGTTTAGAGAAGTGAAAGATGTTGTTAAACATGAACTCCTACCAAAGGAACCTGAGAAGATAGAGTTTGAGCTAAAGGAGGATGAATCAGACTCTACAACAAAAGAAGACTCAGAAGATGAAGAGCCACAAACTCCAGCTTTGAGAAGATCAGTTCGGGAAAGAAGGCAACCAGAAAGGTATAGTCCATCTGCTTTTTGTTCAGGTTTTGCCTTAACTATAACTGATGATGAACCCAGAACTGTCAAGGAGGCAGTAGATTCAGAGGATGGAAAACTCTCGAAGGAGGCCATGGTTGATGAAATGGCATCCTTGCACAAAAACGATGCATGGGATCTGGTGGAGTTGCCGGCTGGAAGGAAGCCCATTGGGAGCAAATGGGTGTTTAAGAATAAGATGAATGTAGAAGGCAAGGTGGAGAAATACAAAGCTCGGTTGGTAGCGAAAGGTTATTCCCAGGTGCCGGGAATTGATTTTGGTGATATTTTTTTCTCCTGTTGCCAAAGTTACTTCTATTAGATTACTTTTATCTGTTGCTGTTGCATTTGATTTTGAGATAGAACAGATGGATGTGAAGACAACATTTCTTCATGGGGATCTAGAAGAGGAGATCTACATGAAGCAACCTGAAGGCTTTATGGTGAAGGGTAAGAAATAACTAGTATGCAAGTTGAAGAAGTCTTTGTATGGGTTAAAACAGTCACCAAGGATGTGGTATTAGAAATTTGATACCTATATACGGGGACTTGGCTTCACCAGAAGCAAGGAGGATCACTGTGTTTATTTTAAATTAATTGGTGACCGTGTTATTTATTTGGTGTTGTATGTGGATGATATGTTGTTGATTGGAAATGACAAAGAAATTATCCAAGATTTGAAGACCCAACTATTCTCCAAATTCAACATGAAGGATCTTGGTGCTGCAAAATATATTTTGGGCATGGAAATTAAGAGAGATCGGGAAAAGAGGAAGCTCTGGTTAAACCAGAGGAAGTATGTCGAGACTATATTGCAGAGGTTCAATATGTAGGATAGTAAACCGGTGAATGTTCCAATTCCTGTAGGTACAAAGTTGTCTGCTGAACAGTGTCCCAAGACATAAGAAGAAGAGGAGGATATGTCCCGTGTTCCATATGCAAGTGTAGTGGGTAGCCTGATGTATGCAATGGTCTGTACTATACCAGACATTGCACATGCAGTGGGAGTATTGAGCAGGGTTATGTCAAACCCAGGGAAGGAGCATTGGATAGCAGTGAAGCAGGTTTTCATATATTTACGTGACACTAGTGATTATGGCTTGTGCTACTAGGGAAGACCAGGATTGGAAAGAGTGTTGGAAATTCATGGTTTTGTTGATGCAGACTGGGCTAGAGATCTGGACCAAAGAAGATCTACAAGTGGGTATGTGTTTAACCTATTTGGAGGTGCAGTCAGTTGGATGAGTAAAAGATAGTCTGTAGTGGCTCTTTCAACTACAGAGGTTGAATACATAGCAGCCACTCATGCAAGCAAGGAATCAGTTTGGTTGCAGAGATTGTGTTCAAGTATGGGGTTGGTGCAGCAAGCTATAAGGATAGATTGTGATATCCAAAGTGCAATTTTCTTGGCTAAGAACCCTGCTTATCATTCAAAGACAAAGCACGTTGATGTTCAATATCACTTTGTGAGAGATATGGTTGAGGCTAGAAGGGTGTTGTTGGTAAAGGTGGACACTTTGAAGAATGTTGCAGATGCATTGACGAAGTCTGTAAGCACTCAAACATTCTCTTGGTGTAGAGAAACAATGGGTGTTGCAAAACTGGGCTAATGACTAAGCTCTCTTGTGGCCCCCTGCGGAAAGAAAACAACAAGCGGGAGTATGTTGGGTATGTGTTATACTCTTTCCATGACTAATAATGTGCGGGGGGGGTCACAAGGGGGGCAGGGCCCCGAAAAAAATTTTTGGTCCTTATTTTCCGGTGGGCGGATCCACCCATGGTTTTGTGCATGGGTTTGCACATGGTTTTGGGGTACGATGGTCTTCGACCCCTGGTATTTTGTAGATCCGGTCAAGGGAACTATAGTTATGTTAATCCAGGGTTAATGGATTGGGGTTTATGTATGCTTCGACATGTATATATATGTGTTGTAACACTAAAAGGCATATAATGAAAAATCAAGCTGGTCGTCCCGATTTGGGATCCAGGGGAATATCTTTGTGTTTATCTATTTTATATTTTATGCTCTCGCTACTATTTATTTTCTGTCTTTAAGATTCGTTTGCAGATAATTTTTGTACAAGGTTAAAACCTACACGTGGTAGTGTATTTGGACAAAATCCTAATATTCAGTCATAGTTGGGAAGAGAACCTATGCCATATTCGATAGGTCCTCCAAACCCTACGACAACACAAATTGTGTGCCAATTTAGAGAAATGATATTTTTGTATGAAACAGGTTCAATATATGGGGTACATCATTAATTAGTAGGGTGTGCATGTGGACCCAACCAAGATACAAGTTATTCAGAATTGGTTGAACCTTCGACAGGATGTTAGGAAGTACAATAGATCATGCACTTCCTGCACCATTTCCAAACCTACAATCAAGAATCAAGGCCTCTATAATCCTCTGCCTACTCCTATTCAACCCTAGGAATCAATATCCATGGATTACATGTCAGGACTTCCTTCTACCAATCATGGAAACAACTGTATTTTTGTGGTCATCGACATATTCCCTATGATGGCCATTCTGGCAGCCTACAAGAAGAGTATCACAGTAGAATCTACTTCCAAACACTTCTTTGAATGAGTATGGGTACACTTTAGGATCGCACAGTGCATTATATTTGACTGGGACAACAAGTTTCTAAGTAAATTATGTTCAAGCCTCTATTCATTTTTATATACCAAGCTCACTAAGTCCACGACCTTCCACCCACAAACTGATGACCATACAAAGGTCGTCAACAATATGGTCATGCACATCCTATGCATGTACAAATTGAAGTATCCAAAAACATGGGATAAATCCTCCCATATTTCTAGCACAACTGCAATAGAGCTCTCAACAACTCAAATGGCCATAATGCCTTTCAGATGGGTTTGGGATTCCAGCCATTATGTCCCATTGAGGTTTCCATACCACTTGCAGCTGCTGAAGCATATTCAACTCATGTCTCGTCTGAAGCTAACAAATATAACGAATTCATTGATTTAATTTAGCACATCCTCCAACAGGTCGATGAAATGTTGGAAAAATAAAATTCTAAGTACAAACATCGTCATGATCAACATCAGGTGCCACACAAATTCTAGGTGGGTGACTAAGTCTCATTACATTTGCAGAAGGAGCACCTCTTGGGGCCCACCGCAAGATTCACCCACTCTAATATAGGATTTAAGCCATCAAAAAGGCTATAGGAACAATTATTTCGAGCTCAAAATTCCAATGTTCCTTGGTCTGCACCCAATATTCAATGTGGACCAGTTGCGGCCATACTTCCCCCCATTGCTGGACACATCAGACATTGTTGAGTAGTTGAGAACAACAGAGCTCAACCTAAGATGTATAGAACATGCCATGAATGATAAGATCATGGACACATAGATCAAGAACAATCATCAGCAGAGGATCCAACTATATCGAGTTGTTAAATCAGGCCAACTTCTTCACCACAACAAGTGGCTCACCAGGGACTTGTTTCAATAGAAATTTGCTCACCTCATGGAGGCTCTACACGCAATGGGGACTATTTCTTCCTAAGGGTGAAGGATTGATCTGGGTGGATATTGGCGGACACTCTCCTATTCCACCTAGACCTCTAATTGGTTTCAACAGTTTCCTTTATTATGGCACAATTTACTGTTTTTAGCAATTTTTTGGGTCATGAACTTTTGGAGCTGTTTTGACCCCCTAAACGGCATTTTTTCTAGGTCTGTAGTAGGCTCGTAGCTGTAGGAAGTTCCTATCATAAATATTGTAGTACTTGGAGAGAAATTTCTAACAAGGTATCATATGGGAAAAATGAAGATCATATGATTAAGTTATGACCTCGTGAAGTTGGTTTTCCAACTAATCCCAATGGGGCCCACAATGTTGGAAATATTGAGTGGGGGGGTGAATCAGTATTCCTTTCAATTAGAGCATTGGTTAATCTTCAATTATTATCAGTTTTTGTACAATGATAGAAGCAAACAAGAGGAACAAAAATGCACACAGTTTTTGAGGTGGAAACCCACTCCGGGACAAAAACCACCTAATCCTTTTCTAATAATTCTTTAATATTCAACTCCAATTAAAAATAAAGCTCCAACTTCCTAGAATCTAGAAAAACATTCTTCTCCAACTCCCACTGTATGGACGCTCCAACACCCGAGATTCTTCAGTAGTCAACTCAATGGATGCCCCGACACCCAATGAGCTACAACTCACCCTAGCACCACCCTACCACCCTATAGAAGAATAAAATAAGAATGGACTCCCGTACCAGGGAAAATGGTCCACTTTACAATGATATAGAATGATGTAGAAGAATAATATATACTAGACCATAACTCCAACATTGACACAACCACCTAATGATGATCCTAGACCTCCCAACACTGCCTCTTCAACCCTTGGTAGATAGACACTAGTACAATTTTTACAATAATGTATTTACAATGACTTAGTACATTGATACCTTTACAATGATTGTATGCAGTGCTGCCCACTTGAAGACTTCATAGGATGAAATGATTGTTGTTGTTATGCACCTTGGTTGATGCTCTTTTCATGCTACCCTCTGTTGCACCTTTCTTTGCTTTGCTGCCCTAGAAAGTCTGGTCCTTTGCAACCCTTGACAACACATGATCTAGCTTTTTCTTTGCCTTCTAGGAGATCGATATTGAATCCGCTGTATATATGTTATTTCAGATCCTAAATATCTGATTTTCGGTTCTTTATTATTCCTCTAAGTCTTCTTTCCAATGCCACAGGTCTGACCCAATTTGGATTCTTCAAGAGAGAGTTATACCCGATCTCTCAAAATGCCCTAATTATGGACTGTTTCAGCAGAGCGCACTTTTATGGCATGCCACGTGTCACTGTTTATTCATTTGTCTCTAAAATTGATAGAGTGAAAACTACAGACTGTGCAATGTCTGCCAATTTTATGGAATTGTAATCTGATACTCAGAGAGAGAGTTATGATGATTTTACCAAGGTCACTTCTTTGAGATGAATTTCAGGAGCCTGCAAAAACCCTAACTTCCACAGATCATATCCCCAAAAATATTGCTCACCTTGATCTAAAATTTTTACAGTAGCTTCCTCAGGATTTCAGCTTCGCCTAATAAAAATTTCATCTTCTGAACCTTCGTAGAAAAAATGTTGTAGTGAGAATTCCATGATGACCTGTTTCAGATGGCGAAATCCCTTGCATAAGGAGGAAATGAGGATCACAATTTATATAAATGCTTAGGTTGAGAGGGGCTTCAACAAGTGAACATGGGAGGGATTTTAGGAGCTTAAAAAAATATTAATTATGACTTTTCAATTACCCATGCCCCAACCCCATGGGGTTTTAGCCTAGTAACTAGGGGTACAAACTTCAAACATGAATATCTATCAAACCGTGAAGAATTACATGACGTGCCATATATCAACAGAAACATCTCGACAAGTAGAAACCATAAAAATAATTATTGACCCAGATTATATTATTTTGGTAGGTCAGAATTTCCATGCAATATTGGGTTAGCCCCTGGTGCTACTTGGGTTGACATCAATGACAACCATTGACCAACATCTCCCCCTTTGGCATTGATGGCAACACAAGTACTCCCCCTGCTATCATGACACCTCTTCCTACAACATTCTCTCCCCCTTTGAAATCAATGGAAAAGGGTAACTCCCCCTGAAACACAGCCATCATGCGGACCTGTACACACTTCCACTCCCCCTGACACACAACCATCCTGCAGACCTGTAATCTACTTCCACTCCCCCTTTATATTCTGAAAAAGGAAAATCTAATGAGAACTTGGGATAATCCCAAGCTTCTAGCAAAGATATTCCAATGCTGGTGAATATTTAATATGTGATTCTTTTGGTGCTGCTTGGAATCTTTCTACTTGTCCAACTGCTTGCATAACATCTAGTCAAGAGACTGTTACATATAGAAGACTACTAATCATAGATCTGTACAACCTTTGATCCACATCCTTAGATGAGTCATCTATGCTCAATTTGCAACCTGTTACCATTGGAGTAAGGATGGGTTTGCAATCTTCCATTTTAAATTTCTTGAGCATTTCCTTGATGTACTTGGCTTGACATATAAATATTCCTCTTTCTTGCTAAGATATTTGAAGCCCTAAGAAGTATGTCAGCTCACCAAGTAAAGACATCTCGAAATCACTTTGCACCTTTGTAGCAAATTTCTTACTTAGTCGATCATTATTGCTACCAACTATTTTATCATCCTCTTTAGCTATTAGACATGCTTTAGTTACTTCATCCAAAACATATATGTCGTTTGGAGCTCGACTTGCTATAGCCACAATTTCACAATACACGCCTTTCCTGATTTCACATTTCGTGGAGTTGAATAGTATTGTGTGTCCTTGATCACACGTTTGTCCAACATTGAGCAGATTGTGATTCATGTTTTCAACCAATAGAACTGTCTTGGCTAGAGCATCTTTGCTTCTGAGAGTGACAGTACCTGATCCTATAACATTTGAAGATCCATCATTTCCAAAGGACACGGTTCCGTCCTTCTTCTCTTTCAGAGATACAAATTTATTTCTATCTCCAATCATATGTGTTGAGAAACCACTATCAACATACCACACATCTTTGTTCCTTTGAGCCTTGAAAGCGAGACCACAATTATCATTCTTCTTCTTCTTCCATGTTCGTTCATTCTGTGGCTTCGAAGATTCTTCTGGAGGATTTTCAACTCTGCAATCTTTGGCTATGTGTCCAAAGTTTCGACATTTGTGACATTCAATATTATTTCTTAAATGTTCAATTCTATTGATGTTTCGCTGAGCCCTGGGAGGTTCATATTTAACATATCTCCTGGAATTTTATTTGTTCCTAGGGTACGTGTGAAATTCTACAGCTTTATGACCAAATTTTCCACATGAATAACAGTAGCCACAAAAAATATGTTGGTACCTGGATGGAAATTTTCGTCGAGGAATTTTCTTCCAAGGTTATTCTTGCGAATCTTGTCCAATAAATTCTACATGCATGTCAGATCTCATAGGTTCATTGTATTTTGTTGTAGAAGGTCCTGATTCTTTTTTTTGTAACCGATGCTAGTTTTGTCGTTGTAAGATCATTGATTTTTTATGAGTTCTTCCAATGCCCTTGAGCCGTTGGCATAGTTTTGGATAGTTTTTCCTTTCTTCACTTCCTCACGCAGCGAGACTACTTCGACTTCTAATTATTCCCTTTCTTGGTTGCTTTCTTCCAACTTCTTTTGAAGTGACTCTTCAATGAATTTGTGTTCTTCAACTTCAATTTTGAGACCTTGAACTTGTTCTTCAAGACTATTGGAACGGATCTTCTCCGCCTTGAGATATTTTATAAGCTTGATTGCTTCCTCATAAAATTCTTCTATGGTCCATCCTTCTTCTTCGTTGTTTGATACCTCTTGTTTATTGTGCTTGGCCATAAAAAATACTCTCTCGTTGGCTTCTTCTTCACTGTCATTGTCTTCATCGGATGATGAGCTATTTTATTTAGAGAGAAAGTTCCTTTTGGATCCTTGCTTGTTGAATTTCTTAAAGCCTTTCTTTCCTTTTGAGTTGCCATTACTTCTGTTTGGACATTTTGCTGCAAAATTCCCAACCTCATTACAACTGAAACATATCAATGGAAGTTTACCTTTGAATTGTCCCTTACCAATTTGTAGTTTTCTCGTGAAGTAAGCATATTCTTCATCTGAAAGACCTTCTTCATCATCTCCCTTTTCTTCACACTTGCATGTGCATGTCTTTTCAATTGAAGGTTGTTTATCCTTATTGGTTTTCTTAGATGCAACGAACGCAGTTTCTAGATGCGAAGTACCCTCTTCTTCATCAAGTCTCATTTCATATGCTATGAGAACTCCATGTAATTCCTCTTTGCTGAGTTTGTCTAGATTTGCACTATATTCTAAGACCGATGCCTTTGGGTTGAATCTCTCTGGTAACGTTCTAAGAATATTCTGTATAATAGTATTCTCGTCAACTGGCTCTCCCAATATTTCCATAGTATTGGTTATTTCATCAACGTATTGGAAGTATGCAGCAATGTTGCAATCTTCTTTCATTCCGAGTTTCTCAAATTTTTCTCTATAGATTTGAAGCTTTGCTTCTTTGACATTTGAGTCACCTGCATATATATTCTCAAGCTTGTCCCATACATTTTTGGCAGTTTTACAACCCAACACCTTATGATAATCAGATTCAATAAGTCCACTAATAATAATATTCTTTTCTTTTGCATCATTTACCAAATTCTTCTTACCTTGTTCATCCGTAGTTGATGTAAATCCATTTTGAACAGTATCCCATACTTCGTAACCTTGCGCCAAGAGATAGACCTCCATTCTTCCTTTCTAGAGTGCATAATTATTTTCATTGAATAGAGGTACACCATTCTTGGTATGCTCCATGACCTCCTTCTAGTTGTTAAACTGCTATTGAAGGAACCAAGCTCTGATACCAATTGTTGGAAATACTGAAAGGGGGGGGGGGGGTGAATCAATATTACTTTCAATTAGAGAATTAGTTAATCTTCAATTATTATCAGTGTTTGTACAATGATAGCAGAAGACAAGAGGAACACAAATTCACACATTTTTTAAGGTGGAAACCCACTCCAGGACAAAAACCACCTAATGCTTTTCTAATAATTCTTTAATATTCAACTCCAATTGAAAATAAAGCTCCAACTTCCTAGAATCTAGAAAAGCATTCTTCTCCATCTCCCACTAGATGGACTCTCCAATGCCCAAGATTCTTTAGTAGTCAATTGAACGGATGCCCCAACACCCAATGAGCTGCAACCCACCCTAGCACCACCCTACCACCCTATAGAAGAATAAAATAAGAATGGACTCCCGTACCAGGGAAAATGGTCCACTTTACAATGATATAGAATGATGTAGAAGAAGAATACATACTAGACCATAACCCCAACTTTGACACAACCACCTAATGATGATCCTAGACCTCCCAACACTACCTCTTCAACCTTGGCAGATAGACACTAGTACAATTTTTACAATAATGTATTTACAATGACTTAGTACAATGATACCTTTACAATGATTGTATGCAGTGATGCCCACTTGAAGACTTCATAGGATGAAATTCTTGCTGCTGTTATGCACCTTGGTTGATGTTCTTTTTATGATACACTCTGCTACACCCTGCTTTGCTTTTTTTCCCTAGAAATTCTGGTCCTTTGCAACCCTTGACAACACATGATCTAGCTTTTTCTTTTCCTTCTAGGAGCTCGATATTGAATCTGGTGTATCTCTTTTAATTCAGATCCTCAATATCTGATTTTCGGTCCTGTAGTAGTCCTATAATTCATATTTTCAATGCCACAGGTCTGACCCAATTTGGATTCTTCAAGAGAGAGTTATACCCAATCTCTCACAATGCCCTAATTATGGATTGTTTCAGCAGAGAGCACTTGTACGGCATGCCAAGTGTCATTGTTTCTTCATTTTTCTCTGAAATTGATAGAGAGAAAACTAAATACTATGAAATATCTACCACTTTTTACAGAATTTTAATCCAATACTCAGAGAGAGAGTTATGACGATTTTACCAAGGTCACTTCTTTGAGATGAATTTCAGGAGCTTTCAAAAACCCTGACTTCCACAGATCATATCTCCAAAAATGTTGTGCACCTTGATCTGAAATTTTTACAGCAGCTTCCTCAGGATTTCTGCTTCACCTCATAAAAATTTCATCTTCTGAACCTTCGTAGAAAAAAATTTAGAGTGAAAATTACACGATGACTTGTTTCAAATGGCGAAATCCATTGCATAAGGAGGAAATGAGGATCACAATTTATATAAATGCTTAGGTTGAGAGGGGCTTCAACAAGTGAACGTGGGAAGGATTTTAGGAGCTTAAAAAATATTAATTATTACTTTTCAATGACCCATGCCCCAACCCCATGGGGTTTTAGCCCAGTAACTGGGGGTACAAACTTCAAACATGAATATCTCTCAAACCGTGAAGAATTACATGGCGTGCCATATATCAACGGAAACATCTCGACAAGTAGAAACCATAAAAATAATTATTGACCCAGAGTATATTAATTTGGTAGGTCATAATTCCCATGCAATATTGGGTTAGCCCCTGGTGCTGCTTGGGTTGACATCAATGACAACCGCTGATCAACACACAAACCCTTGGCGTTCCATATCCTAGGGTTATGGGTTTGGTTGTTTAAGGTTTCCATTTAATGTTCAATAATAAAAAGGCCCTTGAGCCTCATTGTAACACAGTTCAAAGGAATTTTTTCGCCACATCTCTTCTTAGAGATAAGCTACCATCACCCAAGCCAGTTTATTTCCATTCTCTATGTAAGCATCTTTCAGTTCTTTGATATTAATGAAATGAAGATGTATTTTTGCTACATATTTGTGTTTATATTTATAAATGTATTATGTCTCGTTCCTGCCTAATTCCATATCAGTTCACTCAACTATCACCGTAGTGCATGAATGGGTATTGAAGTACATAGGTGCACCTCCTGAGTTGGTTAAGAAAACAAGACAACAGGATAAGTTGCAAAAATTTGAAGTCCAAATGCTTATATGAAGAAAAAAACAACTCAACATTTTCATTGCCAACATTTTGTCCTCTTATACACGGTTGTACAACATCGTGGATTCTATTATGAAATATCATAAAATCCCTTCAATTGGGACACTCTTAGAAGCAAAAGTCATAAATGTAGTCAGAAAAGAAGTCTCATAATACTTGGACAAGTTCAGACATATTTCTATTAAAGGGGACCTAGAATTCAACAAACATAACATGTAGAAGTATATTGGTGGCCATTCCAAGATCAACACCATGTTGGAGTGAAAATTTTTCAAAGGTCTGTGAGTTAAGTACGTAAATTCACTGAAGTTATGGATTAAAATGTTATCGTGTGAAAAGGGTGTACTACAGTTGCGCTCAGAGTGATGTTCAGAGAAAGAGAACCTGGTGCTATGCAAATCAGTAAGAGATTCGAAAAATTGGGGTACTTATGTTTAAACTGTGTATAGTCCGCTGTTTGGATCTAAAGGAGGGGAAAGAAACCCACACTACCCCAAGAAGTACATCGTTGAGATCTAGAAATTAGCAGAGTGTTGTGGAGATTCTCCAACCTTCCAACCCCGTCACCACCCATTTCCATATTGTTCCTTCACCTCCACCTCCCCCATTCACCATGGACTAACCCCCAAATATGCTTGTATTGAAGGGATCGGGTGATCTTGAATAGTTCTGGTTTGTTGGAGAAGCAATATGGAGTTCGCAGAACATTAATGTTACACCAAGTTTTTGTCATCTAACCATTTACATTTAGATGGATCGAGGTAAACCATGTAAGACCAATTTTACCATAGAAACATTTCTTTCACTATAAGAAATAATTTAGTAAACCATATTTTATCAAGTTATTTCTGGTTCAAACATGACACCCCATGAGGAATAATTAAATAAATCATTATTTATTTGATTTTCCTCTAAGAATAATTAATTAAACCATTGTTTAAATAATATTCCTAGTCATATTTAACCCAATTATGAGAAATAATTAGATAAATCATTATTTTTCTTATTTTTCTCTAGGAATAATTAATTAAATCATTATTTAATTAATATCCCTTGTTAAATTTGACTAAATCACCTAGAAATAATTAAAAAAATCATTATTTGTTAAATTATTCCTTCACCTCATTCTTGAAATGATAAATAAATCATTTATTTTTTTATTATTTCTAAATAAATGGATTTAACCAATTTAAATTCCTTTTCCCTCCAACAAAATATAATAAAATATTCCAAGCAGTTAGATCTAGATCTTGGTTAATAATATTTTATTATGCACCATTATCGAGGATAACTCAATATTTTGTTATAAATAGGAGGGGTTTCCATTCATTATTCACTTTGATCACTTTCATTGTCATGCTTTGATCATTATCATTACTGCTACTACTTTCTTGCTTCTTGAGCTCCCATAGAGTTCAATGCTTCTTGGGTTTTCTACACCATTTAGAGAGAGAAATCTCTGGATCTGAAGCGTTAAGGCCCCAGCTAAGAACCCATCCCATTGAGAGGGATTGGTAACATTATTATTTTTTCCCTTCCTAGGTTTTAATACATATAAATTCTTTATATATCTTATCCATTGGATATCTGGAGTATTTTCTTATTTCTTTTTACTATTTAGCTACTTTTACTACGTAGATCGGGTTTCTGGCAACATTTTTTTCGACTATCTATTGCAGATCTAAGGAAATTAAAAAACCACCTTTTTTGTTAGGGTTGTTTCTCATGCTCATCTAAAGTGATCTATTTTTTTACACTTGCGTTAATAATTTACGCTAACAATTGGCGAATCCACACGAGTTTTAATTACACATTGTCGTAAAAAATTGGCGACTCCACTATGTTTTATTTAGATCCCTGCATGACCAATTGCTTCAGTAACTAGGGTTTTTATTCAGCTATTTTTAGTCTCTTGATTTTTTTTTTACCTTTTATGCCCTAAAACAGTAAAAATTCTAACTTATGTCCGGTTACGGGTGTTTTCCGCAGGTAACAGGTATCAGTTGCGCCAGATACGGAAAATTTTTCCGCAGCATGTCACCCAAGGATCCCAGAGCTGAAACTCACACTTTTTGGCCCAAAACCTACGATTTATGTCTAAACTCGCACCTGTTAGCCCAAAAACTGTGATTTCCACAGTTTACAGGTAAGTACCTGCGAGATGCAACTTTTTTATGAGTTTTTTTTGTGACAGTCAGGGTTTTCCGCAAACACTTTTTAGGGTTGTCTGACCTTTGTCTCAGTCCATATTAGGCCTGGATATGCTCATTTTGTCTCCTTGAAGATGAACCAAGCCCATTAGGGTTTCAGTACACTTCCACCTTTCTACTATGGGTTTAGCTGAGTAGGTAGCATGAGATTTTTCAATTCTTTTAGCCATTGTTTAGGGTTTGATCTATCCTTCTTTCAAGTCCCTTTAGATAGGTTATTATCTCATCCAAAATCCCCCGTTGGTTTTTTTTTTCTTTTCCTTAGGGTTCCCTTTGTTTCCCCTAGGATTTTAACTTGTCGCATCATATTTTGTAGCAGTTTTCCCTCTGGTTTCTTGTTGTTTTCTCTACCTCTTTCCAGCAGATTTGAGTCATTAGATCCCTGTCCCTTAGACCTTATATATTTTGGCCATTTTTTGTGTTGATTCAATTTTGGCCGTCTCTTAGACTAGTTGTTTGGGAAGCCTACTTTTGTTTTGAATTTATGCATCTGTATATGTTTATTTTACTGTCGTTTCAGTTTTATTTATGGTACTTCAAAATTTTTTCTTTTCTTTATACAACCGTCTCGGATTAATTAAAATTAATACATGGCTTACACACACGCACACCTAAAGCAAAGAGCACTTGATTTACACCGCCAAGCCAAGACATAAACGTCATAATTAATTTATCTGCCTCACTGAGCCTTTGTTTATCACTCTTCCATCTTTTCGTGTCATTTGTGTCTTGCCATCATAACACCTCCAAGGAATTTATCTCAGAGACTCTTGGGCGTTCATCCTCAGTTTCCATTAGGAAGACTTACTCCACTATGTAGAATTTGATTTAGTCCCCCGTTGAGTCCCCATAGCGACTCTGATTCTGGTTCATTAGGTCCTTCATCTGATTTCGAACCCGGTTCCCCTCCACCTCATTTCATCACCATGTTAGGTGCCAATGCAGGTGTTGGTCCTGAAGCTGGTGGTAGCCCCGACCCTAATGTTGGATTTTCCTCTGGTGGAGCTTCTACCAGAACCATTCCAGATACTCCTTTGCTACCTTTTATGGCAGGTTTAAGCCTTCCTGATTTCAGCCAGTTAATTAATGAACCTATACTCCACAACCCAGGTTGGCCTGCTATGCCAACTAAGCTTCCTTCATACATTCCCAAGTTTGAAGGAAACATTGGAGAGGACCCTACTAATCATGTCCGCTCCTTTCACATGTAGTGTTCGTTCAATTCTATCATTGATGACTCCACTCTTCTTCGGTTATTCCAACGTACGCTCACTGGAGAAGCTCCCATTAGGGGAATTTTGAGGTCTAAAATGGGCCTCCTAAGAAAAATGTACAACTAATAAATTTTATAAGAACCAATAGGATTCAAGATGATGATGTCAACCATGGGGGATGATTCAACATTTTTTAGGTAAAGGGGTAAAAATATTAAATGATAATAAAATAATAAAGCTAAATTTTCAACTCGTATTTTCAACTTATCTCCTAGAGTTTTTACACAAATTTCAAGCGGGAGTACTCATTGGATGAAAAATTTAATTCCTCATCCAAGGAATACCCATGTTGCATACTTTCGATGGACCCTGCTACGCGTAAAATGAAAAATACATGAAAAAATGTGATTGCAATCACATTTTTCATGTATTTCTCATTTTTCGTGTAGCAGGGTCCATCAAAAGTATGCAACATGGGTACTCCTTCGATGAGGAACTAAATTTTTCATCCAACGAGTACTTGCGCTCAAAATTTGAGTAAAAAATTTGGGAGATAAGTTGAAAATATGAGTTGAAAAAGTAGTTTTTTCTTTTTTCCCTCTAAAATTTGATGATGTCGTCAAATTTTATTTTATTATTTCCACTATTATTTTATAATTTCCTTAGGAGGCCCATTTTAGACCTCAAAATTCCCTTAATGAAAGTGGTATGTTGACTAGGTCGCTACCTCTCATTCCACTTTTGTGACTCTTACTAAAGCGCTTATGTCCTACTTCCAGCTACATCTCCGCTATGATACCAGTACCGATTTGTTGACTGCATTCCATCAAAATTTTGCCACCCGTCTTGTAATATTCCAAATTAGGAAAGACAACAATATTTAACACCAAACTGAAATGTACTACAAATAATGATGCAAAAAATATGAAAAAATCATAGATCCATTAGATTATGTATTAGAGCAGCAAAATATACAATGTGTTGAGGAAAAAATCACTCAAACTAGGGAAACAAGCCTCCAAAGCTCAGAAACACTAGAATCCCAAGGGATGTTGCAATATAGAAATGCGGGAATACATGATTACGCAATCCCAGTGAGGGTTACTACTACAGGAAAATATAAATGAATGGATCTTTTGATATACTACTCAAAAGAAGCTGAAAATGGAGAACTAGTCTCTCAAACACAATCCCAAGATAACCCGACAAGGGTTTCTTGAAATACACAAGATGCAAAAAGTGCAGGCTGCAAGTCTGTGGCTGAATCATGTTGTATCACTAAATCTCTACTGCAATATGGTTGAAATGACAAATATATGGTTGTAACTTCTCCTTCCTATCCTTCCGAGTGAAAGGATGCTCCTTTCACTAAAAAACTAGCTCATAAACAGGGTTTTACACCCTTCCACTGCAACACCCTGCAAAATAATGCAGTTCCTCAAGGAGAATACGATGTGGCTATAGTTTTTTACTTGGCCCAATGCCAGATGGTGGAAATAAAGATCAGAATACTCCTCCCAGATAGCCTTCTCAAGTCCTCCAAGATAGAGTATGGGATTCTCGCCTGGAAATTCCCTTGTACTAAACAGTACAACAAACTCAACTAAACAGTTGAAGCATGCAATAAGTTATAAGACAAAAAACATAAGCAATATTCTGAAGGCCTCTCATGGCTGCCATACCTTCCCTTATATTCCTGGTGAGAATCCTCACCCTTGGCCCCACTCATTTATGAGGTTACTTCCATGCAAAGACTCCTCCTCCAAAACTGCGTTGTCCCGACTCCCCACTAGCTCCACTCTTTTCTTTGGCAGCGCTACTGATTTGGTCAAAATTGACCCAGTCTACATGCATCGCCCCCTTTCACACCCAAAGTGGCTTTATTTTGACTATCTAAACTGATCGACATCCATATTGGAAGTGATTTGTTCCTACTAAAGAGATTTAAGGGTCTCCCTACCCCACTTATTCATCTAGACTATGAATAGAAGCAGTATATAATATTCAAACTAGCTGAAATATAATTGGGAATATTATAGTCCTCCCCTCCCGAAATTTTCTTGTAATCAAGAAATAGTAAAGAAGGATGCTGAAAAATCTTCTCTCCCTCCTAAGTGGCATCCTCATCAGGAAGATTCCTCCATCAAATCAGATATTCTTTAATCACCCTACTCCTTAGCTGCCTTTCTCGAGTATCCAAGATAGCCTTTGGTTGCAAAAATAGATGGCTCTCATCATCAATAGGTGGTAGATCCATAATGGAAACCACATATTGTCCAATGGCCTTCTTAAGGCACGAGACATGATAAATGTTATGGATCTTGCTCCCAATAGAAAGCTCTAGCTCATATGCTACTTCTCCAACATGACGGATCACCCTATATGGCCCATAGAACTGAGGTTTAAGCTTTTCAGCCCATTTCTCCTTAAGTGTAGACTATATATATGGCTGAAGACGAAGATAGACCAAATCATCCACCTCAAACTACCTCTCTATTCAACCACAGTCTGCATACATCTTCTATTGGTTTTGTGTTGTAGCAATGTTGTCCTTGAGGATCCAGAGTATATCCTAACTCCCTTGAATCCACTCCTTTGCTCTAGGAGCTTTACTTGCTCAAAACATCGTATCAACAAATGATAGTGCATCATACACATAAAGAGCTTGAAATGGGGTCATGCCAATGGACATATGAAATGTTGTGTTGTAGCAATACTGCCCCAAATGGAGCCAGTGCAGCCATTTTCTCTCCTGCCCCGAAACATAGTTCCGCAAGTAGCCTTCCAACCACTTATTTACTATTTCTGTCTGTCCATTGGTTTGTGGGTGATAGCTGGTACTTGGTGTCAAATCAATACCCACTAACCCAAAAATCTCTTGCCAAAATCCACCCATGAAATGGCTACCCCGATCACTAACTATGGTCTTTGGGAGACCATTAAGTCTAAACACATCTCTAAAGAAGATCTCGACTAACTATGAAGCAATATATCATGCAAAAGTAGAAAAGAAATGTGAATACTATTAGGGTCCCTTGATTTAGCAGATTGGTAGACCAAATGCACAAGGTAACATTAGACTAGTCTTTGGAGTCCTAGGACCTAGCCTTCCTAGACTCAAAGAGGGCTCTCTCTATTATGCGCAAAGGATGTGAACTTGTTCACTTTAGATGGTTGATTTTACGCTAGTTGTTAAGTGTAAGGTTTGTTTGTTTGTTTGTTTGGGTAAGATGATCGAGTAGGATAGGTGGAATGAGAGGCTGTCAAACATTGGGCTATGGAGTCTATGAAGTCATTGATATCACAATAGTGAATCGGGGTACATCACAGGGCAAATCTAGTGTAGTCAATGGATCTTTAAAGTTTATGTGTGAGGTGAAATGGGCATTAAGTTTGTGAAACAAGGTAGGGAAAAGGGAAGTTAAGGATCCTTTGTCAAATACCTATGAACAAGAAGGTCTTAAATATTGATAAGAAAAATATACTAATCATGAGATAGGGCACACCATTTACTCAATGACAATACTTTTAAACAATAAACATTCAAGATAAACAATCCAGTGGAATAAAGGAAGCAAGAAAACTCATCTAACTTCAATGATTCTACTTTCAACATTTGAAAACATATAAGAGACAAATAGCATCAATAAATGAAGAGGGAACTCCTAAAAATCATTCATTAAACTATAAATAACTTTGAGGCAAGATGATAAGCATATACAAAGGGCAACATCGAAACAAGACCTCTTTGGCTTAACCTAGCAATCAATACATCAAAGAGAGATTTAAAGATAGAGTTTAAACAACATCAAACAAGCAGGGCTTACCATGAATCATATTTGTAAACTAGCATATAAATCCAATGATGAAATAAACAAGCTTAGGTGGGCCAAAGGAGCAACTAAGAATTCCTTAAGCTAACCTAGTAGAGGAAAACATAAAGACAATAGCAAACAGGAGGATTGAGGTGCCTCAAAAAAAATTTCTCAACCTATACCTTTCTAAGCTATTGCAATATAGAAAGATGGACATATGATCAACAAGAAAACATTAACACATAAGAGATACATCACCATTAACTAAACTCAGGGATCCTGCAAGCAAGCCTTCATCATCATCAATCAAGGCAAATCATCCACAAGCTCCACAACACCAAATTGCTCTTCAACTTCCAAAAACCATGTATTGCTCTCAAACACATCAAAAGCCCCCTATTACAATGAATCCTCATGCTCTATATAACAATCAAGGAGGAGGAAAACCTAAAAGAGTATCTAGAAGTCTATTTGCTAATCAGAAGTACCTCTATTGTCCTTGAGGCCTTGCAAGGCCCAAGGCACAAAATATCTAAAATAAATATCGTTTTGGCCATTTGTAGCAAAGAAATTGACCTTTAGGCTCTGACAAGCCTCCTAAAACTTTCCAAACACAAATTTTGACTTTTCAACCACAAGAGCACAACATTGTGTTTTGAAATGAAATTTATGCCAGGAGCGCAACACACGAACAAGAAACATGGGTCTTCTTACAACAGTGTTTTTAAGGCCTTCCCGATGTCGGAAAAGGCTCCATGATGGCTCGTTGGAAATCCCTTGAAGTCTAATTTCTAGAGCTACCCTTGTTTTTCCAATTTGACCTCTAAAACCTATACAAAAAGTGAAAATTCCAAGACTGGTAGGAGCACATCACATGTCCTGAAAAGTGGGCAGAATGATGAAAAAGTGAGTGTTTTTTACCCTTTTGGGAGACCAAAACAACTCCAATTGAGCTGCAACGTTCTGAGCATGTTATATGAGTGATGAGGAACCCAAAAATGCAAGCCTTTCCTCTTGAAAATTCCCTGAAAAAAGAGCGTAGCACCAGGTGTGCTGTGCTCCTAGCATCAAAATTTACAAAAAAAAAATTATTGTCAAAAATCTCCCAAATTTGGTGGAAGTATGCCTCATGAGTCTTGGGAGACTTGTAAAGAATATTGAGCCAAAACACTAAGGCTAGCTTGTCTCTTTTCCCTTTTTAGTGTTTGGATCTCAATTTGGGCCTTTTTGAGTTTTTCCCTTGCAAATTGATTTCTTTGGGCATAATGCTTGGTCATTCTTTTATGTAAATCCAAGTCTTTATTTGCCTTCTCTAGCTTGGCCTCAAGGTTTATGTTAGCCCTCTCAAGCCATGATTCCCTATCATGTTCAATTTCCATTGCAAGGAGTTCATGGAGAGAAATTTGTTCTGCTTGGGCTAATTCTTCTTCTCTCTACTTTTCCAATGCTTTCCTTAGACCCATAGTTCTAGGCCTCCTTCTAATTTGAACTTCTTCATCTTCACTCTATTCATAAGTGCCCATGAACTCTTCCAACTTCACCTGTTCCCTTTGAGCCTCTTTATAGTACTTGAGTGTTCTTGTTTCATGGATGGCCTACTGGGCACTCATTTTCTTGTTTTGCATCTGATAGAAGTGAACGACATCTTTTTCTCTCTCTAATTCAATGCCCAAGTCCTTGATTTGTGCATTCCTGTCTTGGAGGAGGGAGTTTGAAATTCTTGTTTCATTCTCATCATCACTGTTTATGTGAATAAGTTCAAATTCTCTTTCTTTTTCATGATCTTCCTCTTCTTCTTCCACTTTTTTCTTATCTTTGTCCAGTGGTTGAGCTGAAGTAGATGGCAAGGTCCCTTGCCTCTTGGAGGCAGAAAACACTTGCCTTGATCCTCTTTGATATGTGAGAGTACAAGATTTAACATGTTTCATTTCATCTTTGGTGATCTCAAGACTGCTTTCTTGAGAGGCACTTTCATTTTTTCCCATGCTAGTATCACTACCTTGATCTTCATCATTGTCATGTTCCTCCATGTCCTTTGCGTTTTCGCCCTCCATGTTTGCAACATTATCATTTACATTGTCATTTTCTTTGTTTTCATGGTTAGAGTTGCCTTCATCACTTCTTGGTGCATCTTCATCCTCTTGGATTCCCTTTGAGTTCATGGGATCACTACTATCACCTTTGTTAGGGCTATTAGTCATTAGGTTTTCTTCATTATGGCTGTCATTAGCCCCTTCACTGTTTGGCCCACTATCTCCACTTTCAAACTCTACCTCCTTCTCTGCATCTTCATTGCTTTCTTCATCTTCTCTATGTCCACTGTCTTTGCCTTCATAATTTGTTTCTTCATTATCACTGCTTTTTTCTTGAGCATTGTCATGATCTTCTTCATTTTCTGCCATGTCATCTTCTTCTTCACCATGATTTTCATGGTCTGTTTGTTCTTCAACTGTTTCTCCCTCAATATTTAGCTCACTTTATTTGTCTTCTTGTTCACCTTTTGGCTCACTGTTTTCATCTTTATAATCATTGTCTTGTTCATCAAAATATGCCTCTGTCCCTAGACTTTCATTGGTTTCTTCTTTGTCACTGCTCCTTTTATCACTGCTATTGGGCTCACTGTTTTCATTATTTGATCCAACTCTACCTTTGTCTCTTCATCTTCATTGTTTTCTTCTTCATCATAGGGCTCACTGTATTCACTGTTTTTCTCACTACAATTTCCTTCAAACTTTGTCTCTTCTTGACTGCTATTTTCATCTTTGTCACTGCTTTCTTCCTCCTCGACACTTTATTATTTGTATTTTTCCTCATCATAATCACGTTCTCCACTTTCATTTTCTTCTTGCTCATTACTTGTTTCTTCCTCTTGACTGTCATTTTCTTCTTGACTACAATGTTCCTCTTTGTCACTGCTTTCTTCATGTTCTGAGTTTGTAGGAGAAGGTGAAAGAGGGAGGTTTGTTTGGGGAGAGGATTCATGTGAAGAGGATGAATCATGGTCAGTGGACGGTGATGGAGGAGTGGAGGAAGGTGGATGGGATGATGAGGGTAAAATTTGCAGAGGAAGAGGCTGTGGATTTGTGAGAACCCCATGGGCGATGAAAAATTCCCATGGGATGCCTTGTTTCTCTAATTGGTGTAAGAAAATCATTTTGATGAGGGGATGGTGGAAAAGACTTTGCATTTGCTGTGAAGGATGTCTCCTTTGCACAATGGATGACATTTTTTCAATACTTTTATAAAGATAGTAAGGAAAATGTAGCAGCTTGGCCCTAGTGAAATGCATAAGTAGTCTTATGTGGTATGAATAGATTCTGGAAAACCTATCCTCACAGGTGAATTATTTCATAATGATTTTCATTAAAGGAGCATATCTATCCAACAAATGAGAAAAGGGGAAAATATTCTTGCAATTATCTTGGAAACTTGGTTTTAAGAAGGGCCGATAATGGCTTAGGTCCAGATACACCTGTTTGAACCATTTTTCTCCCATGCAAGTTATTCCGGTGGCCATAGATATTGCATTGGTGGTCATCTCAAAATTCACTCCAGCTAAATGTACTTGGTGGTCATGGAGGTTAAGGACAAAAATTTTGGTCAACTGAGGGTGAATTTGGACTCTCTATACTTTCTCATAGAAATCAAGGCAACCTACCTCTCTAAAATATGCAACTGTGGAAGGGGAGGCTATCAATTATTTAGTGTTTTCAGGCTCAAACCTATTTTCTTTCCCACCCTTACTCTGCTATTCTCTAGTTCTTTGGACTCTCTCACCACTGTCAACACTGTCTTCTCTAGGCATTTTTTCCTTCGCTCTTTTCCTTTGGAAACAAAACCCTGCAAAATTTTTGTGAAAGGATATGGAGAGGGAAAGTGAAAGGTTAATGAGGAAGGAAATGATCTAAAAATTTGGAAGGGAAAAGAGGAATGAAGAAGGACACTCTTGGCCTTAATGTGTTCTCAGTGTGTAGATGGATGGGAGCTTTTCAATCAACAATTCTTACAAACATGGGGCCATAACCTTTCTTCATTTAGGGTTTTTTCTCTTTCTTTAAGTTTATCCTTCATGTTTATTTATAATTCTACATTTAGACAATAGGAAAAGGTGGAAAATGTCTAAAAACTTCTCAAAACCCTCACAGTTGAAGAAAAGAGACACAAGAGTGCAGCACGAGCCAATCGGGTGGCTTCTACACGTTCCATTGGGTTTTCCCTGAACGTGATGCAAGAGAGTAGCGCGGGCAAGGCCTGAACGGGTAGTCGGGTCCTTTGGGCAGAGACTGCACGTGCAGGAGCGTAGCGTCGGGTGGTCGTGCACGCGGTCGGGTCGGGCTTTGGCCATGTGCATAGCGTGGTGGATTTTCAAGCACCCTCTGCACGAGGTGGCGGGAAACCTCTGCACTCCTGGGCGCGTAACGCAGTGGGGTTTCGGGTCCTCTAGGCGGAGATTGCACGTGAAAAAGCGCAGCGTCAGGCGATCGTGCACGCGGTCGGGTCGGGCTATGGCCTTGTGCACAACGTCGTTACATAGGTGCGCAGCGCCCCGTTGAAAAATATACAAGCAACGTGCACAAGCGCGTAGTGCAGCCTTTCAGGAGCACAACACAGAGGTTTTTTGCCCGAACACTTGCCAGAAAACTCCGAAAACCCTGAAATCCTTCCACTCTTTTTTCATATGAAGAAATGGTGTTGAGTGATGAAACTTGTGATGTTTTTATACCTTTGAAAAATTAAAAACAAAAACCCACCTTGACTAATGTTTTTCTTTTGCTATTTTTACTTTCACTAATATTTCTGTTTCTCTTGTGCAGGAGGTGATTTTAAGCAAAAGAGTGACATTTTTTGGATGTTTCCAAACAAACTCTTTTTCCTTTGGCCACTTCTTACTTGATGGGAGGTGCCATAATATAGGGTTTTGGTCTTATCAAACTTTTGGGAGTTTTGATACCTTACCTACCCAATAGTATAAACTCATGTTCACTTTGATTTTCTTATCTGACAGAAAACTTAGGCTCCCTCATACTGCTTTTGACAATTCTTTGACTGTACTTTGAAAACTTAGGCAGCCTTCGCTGATACTCTTTTTAGAATTTGTCCCTTTTTTCTGTAGTGAAAAATAAAACTCCTTTTATCTTATTTCAACCATGTAGGCCTCGTTTCAAATTTCCTCTGAAAGCCTTCTGACCTTTTAATGGAGTTTTATGACCTTTTAGGTCACTTTTGCCTACCTGTCTAGACTTCTAGCTTTTAAGGTCCCTTTTCCCTTCCTTATTTATCATTCCTAGAAACTTTGGTTTTATGTTTGATGGTGTTGATGCATCTCTGTCCCTTTTAACCTTTTGCATGGACCGCTTTCTGGGAAACACCTCGTAGCCAATCAATCATAAAACCACTGATACTCTTTTTACTTGGGCATGTTGTTTCTCTTCTGCTGTGACTGTCCTTGAGGGGTTTGGCTTCCTACCCCGCCTTTCTTCTGCTGATAACCATCATAAACCATTCCTATAGAAATGATTTAAGATAGACAGTTGTCCTTTTTCAGAATTTATGCTCTGATCTAGGAGGTCCTTCCTTGAAGGCCTTTTGATACCCTTTGGTCAATCATGATCTCATCTTCTTTTTCATTTGATTTCACCTTTGGGCACATATGAAATAGTGATTTTTTAGAAAGCCAGAGTAATGCATAACCTAGGATACCCTATATGACCTATTGGAATGTCTTTTGGAATAGGTCTTTGACTGAAAAACCTGAATCAGGGATTGGAGGTGAAAACAGGGTTTTGAAAATCCTTTATGCATTGCAATCCTAGAAACTGAAATCTTTGATTCATTTATCTAAAGATCCTAGAAATGGAGTTTAAAATCACCACTACTTGAGGTGCATGGTGAATAGGGGAAAATTTTTAGGCTATTTGGAAAACTAGGGTGTAAAAGTAGAAAGCTTAGGCAATCAGAAACAGAGTGGTAAAGTCAAAGGTGGAAAACATAGTGAGAATGAGGGACATAAGTCCATGATTTGGTCTTTTAGGAGTGAAATATTGGCAATGCCTTGGTATAATAGTAGAACAGTAAAAATTTATCCTAAGGGTAATGAAGGCAGTGAGATTTTAGAACTCACGAGATTCTTGAATTTTGTCTCTAGAAGTCTAGGATAAGAATTTAGTCATCTAAACAGGTAAAAATTACTGATGAATAATAGTGGCTCCACTTGGGAAGGGAAACTCCTTTTCAGGAGGTGTCCATAACTTCAGATCTCTTGGTTTATGAAGTCCAGTGCCTCATCCATTGGGCAGATTTTTCTTCTTTTCTTTTGCTGTTGCTTCCCTGAAGTAGTGATTTTGATAATTTGAAAGCATGATTAGCTCAACTTCATCTTTACCTACCCAACCTACTTTCCTAATATTTTCTCTTCCTTAGGTGCACTTGAACTGGAAAACCCATTGAAATCTTTATTTTGAAAGAAAAAACAAACTATCTACTTCTACATTTATTTCTTCAAAGAGTTCAGATTATGCTAGTGAACTCTCCTTATTCTCTACCTAGACTATTTGACTGTCAAGATTAAGCAATATGACAGACTTCATTCTCTAAGCTACTGATAAAAAATTTAAAACATGATTTGAACCAGGATTATACAATCTGATTCACCATGAGTTGTGGCATCAAGACAAACTGCACACAAACATTATTTTCATAAGCATACAAAACTAGAAGGTGTTAAGGGCTAGGTTTCATCATCAATTAATCATCCCTATCCTTCTCTTTGGTTCAGATTTAAGCATGTGGAACCAATATCTTTCATTCCTAATCTATTATCTTTTGACAAGTCAAGCTTAAATGATTTGACCAACATTCTTTCACTAACTTATCAACAATAAATTTAAAACATGCTCAGCCATGATTAGGCTAGATGACTGAACAAGACATTCTTTTTGAACTAGTATTGGCATTTAAGCTTGCACACTTTCAGTACTACTATTTTTTGGGTATGGGGTTGTACCTTCTCTTTAAATCTGCCCTCTTTTTCTATTTTTCTGTTTTTGTGTTTTTCTCTTTATGGACTTTCATCAAACAATGGTATGTACAATGAGTGAAGGCCTGAAAACTATAAATCTTGGAAAAAGTAGTGCTTTAGTGTCCTGCCATTGACAGGACCTCCAAATGCTTCAGCTCCTTTCGGCTCTCATAAAAAGAAGGCATTTTTACCTCTAGCTGAACTGATAATGAATGGCCCTTTCCACAAGTTTTCAAAGTTACCATGTTTACCTTTGTCTTCCCTCCTTGAGTCCCATTTCAGCACTTTATCTCCAATCTAGAAATCATTGTCCTTGGTCCTTCTGTCAAAGATTTTCTTCATGTTTTCTTGTACTAATTGTGCCATTTTGTAAACATCCTCTCTTTTCTGCTGTAAATTGATAGTTTGGTTCAACCTTATTTGCATGTAATTCTATTGTGATTTCACTTCTTGTAGCAGTTTCATCATAGGGACTCTTAGAGATGTTGGGAAAATGGCATCCATGCCATACACTAGTTGATAGGGAGACATACCGATGGATTTCTTGGTGGTTAGTCTATCAACCCATAGTGCTTGTACTAGTTTTCCATGCCATGCTTTTTGATTCTATTCCAGAAGCTTCTTAATGATATTGACCAAGCTTTTATTAGAGGACTCAGCTAGCCCATTACCTTGAGAGAAATAAGTCGTGGAATGTCCTAATGTGATGTGATATTTATAACAAAAGTCAAGCATTCTTTTGGATGTAAAGACAACAGCATTAATGTGATGATCTTTCTGGGGCAACCGAATCAAGACAAGATATTGGTCTCAAGAAATTTGATAATGACTGAATCAGTGGCGTTCCTAGAGGGGATGGATTTTATCCACTTGGTGAAGTAATCAGTGGTGGTGAGGATTCAATTGTGTTGGGTAGATGAAGAAGGGTGGATCTCTCCAATGAAGTCTAAACCCATTGTTGAAAAGGAGCTTCAACAATGATGGGGTGCTAAGGTAAAGGTCAGAGTTTTCTCTTGCCATCAAAAATTTTTCACTTATGGCAAGTCATGACCAGTTTGTGGTGTCAGGGAAAACAGTAGGCCAATAGTAGCCAACTGGGTCTGATTTCTAGATCATATTTTAAAATAATAGCAATCCACTTTCCTCTTTTACCATCTAGGTCCTAATTTAAAATGTATTTGACAACTGTGTGGGGAACAAAATCTATGACATGAGAATGTAAGATATAAACTCTAAAATATTTCAATGCTTTAATCAATGCAAAGGCCTACTTCTCCATGATGTTGTACTTTAGGGGAGCATCTCTAAGGGCTTTGCTGAAGAAGGCTATGGGTTGTTCTTGCCCCATCATGTTCTTTTCTAACAAAATAACAGCCACGGTATGTTTAGAGGAAAATGATAAAATATAGAAGTCTTTGGTGAAATTAGGACTTATTAGGACCAGTGTTTGGGTGAGCACTTGCTTAACCAGTTCAAAAGATTGTTTGGCTACTAAGTTCCACTTAACTCCTCTTTCCTTTTTAAGCATGTTTGTAATATTTCTCAAAAGTTCAGCAAGGTTGGGGATGAATCTCCTCAAGAAGTTGATTTTCCCAATGAAAGATTGCAATTCCTTAATGTTTCTTGGACGGCTGATTTGCAATATGCCTTCAATCCTTTTAGGGTATATTTTGATTCCCTCCTTAGAGATGATGTGGCCTAGGAGTTTTCCTTCTTGGAGACCAAATAATTTTTTCTTGGGATTCAAAGATAGGCCATATTTCCTACATTTTTCAAAAAAATTTCTCAAGTGGAATAAGTGCTCTTCATCAGTCTTAGAGTAAATACAGGCATCTTGTGGGTTCACTTATGTACTCGGTGAACACCAGACCAGACATTTGCTATGCAGTTAACTAGTTGAGTCAAGCTATGGTTAAGACGACCAAGCTCTTTTGGAAGGCGGGGAATCATGTCTTGAGATATCTCAGGGGCACTACAGAGTATGGAATATGGTATAGACGGACAAAGGGAGTGAAGCTTCAAGGCTTCACCGATGCAGATTGGGTAGGCAGTCCATCAGACAGAAATAGCACATTAGGAGGGATCTCTAGCATAGGTTCGACAATAGTTTCTTGGTACAGCAGGAAGTAGAGATTTGTGGCACTCAGTTCAACCGAGGTAGAGTACATGGCAGCCAGTCAGGCTGCATGTGAGGCCATTTGGATGAGGAAGATTTTGGTTGGTTTGTTTGGTTCTTATATGGATTCAATGGTGATACATTGGGATAACCAGAGTTGCATTAAACTCTTAGTTAATCTAGTATTCCATGATAGGTCCAAGCACATAGACATTCGGTACCACCATCTTAGATATTGTGTTCAGAGGCACATTATGTTACTTTAGTACATTCCCACGAAAGATCAGTATGGAGATATTCTGACAAAGGCACTTTCCAGGAGAAAATTGAATACCATAGAGGTAGGATCAGGGTAGCTAATAATCCCTTTCTTTTTGAGAGGGAGTGTTGAAAAGTCAACAAGAAATTTGTGTCTAATTTAATTTTCCATTAATTAAATTGGACAATAAAACTTAATATTATCTCATAATCACTTTTAATAGTTAACTGAGTGTGATAAACTCAGTTAGCTCATGAATTTCGAGTTGAGGGTGGTTGGTGAGACATGCAGAGTGATTCTATTAGTTATGGAGTTCGAGTTGCAGTTACTGCATTATTTTAATGCATGATAAATTAGTTAACTCAATTAATTGAGTTAAAGTGATTTGAACTAGTTGTAACTATATTTTGCACTAGTGAGAGATCAAGTGAATTAAATCAGATTTAATTCATGTGCAGTGATTTGTCACGCAACTGATGATTTATTATTAATAGTTGCATGCATGTCAGTTCCAGTGGAGACCCAGTTGAGACAGGTTAAAGGGATGTTAACTATCAGTTGTATCATTAGTAGGTTTCTTGGATGCAGTAAGAAAACCATAGGATTTCCCATGAGCATTGTTCAGTTTTGGAAGGCTGAATTTCCTAAAGAATAGGGATTGCATTCCACAATAATTGCACAAGAAAGGGAGGCTGAGTAGAGGATGAAAATTGGCTAAGTGTTGGTCGATTTTGTCTGGATCAGTGTGAGATAGTTGTGAGAGTGCAGGAGACTCTTTTGAGAAGAGTGCATTGTAATTGTTTCATGATTACTTGGTGAATATAAAATAGAAGATAGAGGGGTTTTGAGCAGTAAGCTTTCCCTGGGAAAATATCTGCGTTGTGGTTTGATTTGCTTCTTTATTTACTTGTTTTGATTGTCGATCGTTTTTATTTTCCTGCAGCTTATTTGCAGAAGGATTCAATATCTTTCTTTAGTAGATCACATGATCAGATTGAATCCATTGATATACCTATTGTTTGTATAATTTATACAAGTGTTTCATATAGATCAAAGAAATTAAGTTGTTGGGTACTAAGATTGTGCGGGAAGTAGACTTGATATTTTAAGACATCGATAAGCCAGGTTAGCTTCAAGATCCTGGATGAACAACATAAAAAATGCTTCATTGTTGCATTTTTGCCTCGATAGCCGATACAAGCGTACAGGTTCAATAGATTCAAACTCAGTTGAAAATTTTACATATGGAGCTCCAAGATCTAAAGAAGGGAAAGGAGGTAAGATCTAATTTTTGGTCAGAATTTTGGTGTATCAAGTGCAAAGCGGAGGGTCACTATAAGGAGTAGTGCCCTATTTATAGAGACTATTTTGGCGTTGGGATGTTGAGTCCATTGAAGCTTGGACTGAGCACTGGGCCACGTATAGGGCCTAATGTATGGTTTAGTTATGTGAAGTTGTAGGACAACATTTCACTTATTAGCATTATCTGCTACAAAAATATGTCAGAATGTCGAAGTAGTTATTATGTTACTATTGTAGTTCGGTAGGAAATTATGAACGACATTGTCGAAGCAAAGATATAATGATGCAACACAATCCTGGTGCATATAGAATGAAAATAGTGGGGTGTGAAGCCTCGAGCTCACTGGAAATGCGAGGAGGTTTCCAAGGTTGAGGTCATGGTCGAGGAGGAGGCGTTGGTCGTGGACAAGGGAATATCATATGTTACGATTGCGGACAGCCTGGACATTTTTCCAGGGATTTTCAAAATCCTACTACAGCTTCCTGTAAGTATTGTCAAGAATTTGGTCATAAAATTGAAGATTGTCCCATTTTATTAGCTAAATTGTAGGAGAAAAACAACTAGAAGATGGCTCATAACATACAAATGATGAAGGTTGAACCATGTCAGGAAGATCTAAGTGTTAACATAGTAACGCGCAATAGTATGCATACTAGAGAGGACCGCGCAAAGGGAAAGAAGCTTCTGACAGAGACATGGGTCTGGAAGATTGAAGATAAGAATGTTGGGTTTAATTTACAACGCGAGAAGGAGACTTTCATGGAATCTAAGAAGACATTTACAAATCTTGAAGCTTTGAAACCAACTGCATAGAGAAAATTATTTCCACTGAAGCATAATCCTGAGGAGAACACTGAAGTGAAGAAAAGTGATATGTTTATCTTAGCGTCCATTTTGCATATGTGAATGAAATTGTTAAGGGATCGGAAGGCCATAGAAAGGTGACATGAGCTAGTAGATAACTGTGTTGTCAAGAAATATCCATGAGTGGAGCAGTGCACAGTAAATAAGGTGTACCAAAATTAGAAGAGAACCGACCAAGAGAAGCGGCTAACTGCAAAAATCGGAGATTATGAGATGGATCAAGTCATTCTGGATCTACGATTAGATGCCAACGTTCTGCCGAAACAGACATGGGAGTGGACGTGAAGGCCTAAGCTGCAATGATCACCAATTCAGCTGAGGATGGAAAATCAATAGTAGATCATTCCTATGGGGCGATTGCAGTGAATCAACGTAGATATTGATGGAGCAAGAGTGTTGATCGACTTCAAATTTATTTAGATAATTGATGATATAAATCCTTATCCTACATTGCTTGGATTTTATTGGGATTATGACATGGATGTTATAATCAACTTGAAGAAGAGGCGGATGATATTTGGAAAGAATGGTTCTCAAGTTGTTGTTCCATTAGATCCTTCCGAAGATGCGCGCTATATAAATCATCTCTAGCATGAGTATGGGGATGTTGATATTGACCAGATCTATAAGCTTATTGTGTAGGATGAATACTAGATTAATCCCACTGTGTATGGTAGAATATGTTGGGAGAATGATATTTTTTGCATTTGAGATTCTGACGAAGAGCTAGAGCATTAGCAGAATTGCTTGCATGAAGTAACTACTAAGCGATGTAACAGAGATAGTAAATCTTTGCGTTGTGTTAGATCAAAAGTGTGTGACTTGAATTTTTATAATGGAATGAGGAACGTTGTCTTATTTCAAGAATAATTTGAACAAAAGGTGCATGAGGATCAAAGATATGAAGCTTTGGACTTCGCATTGAGGTCCACTCCAGCCCGATGGTAAGACTGTTAGATCCCTATATTACTAGTATAGTCCCTTATTATTGTTAATGTAACCCCCTTATTGTTATTATTGTACCCTTTTAACCCCCATATTGTTATTATTGTGCCCTTAAATTATTATTGTTAGGTCGGCTAGGATTACATTGTGGCCCCACTAGGATTACATTCTGGCCCCATGGACTCCTATATATAGAAAGGAGGTTTTGTAATTTGAATCATCCAAGAATTGTTCATTCATGTAATGTATTGGAGGTTTAACCCTTGAAGTGGCTTATTTATAAGGCGTTGATATCTCTTTTCTTCTCTTTTTGGAGCTGGTTTCACAACATTTGGTATCAGAGCTTTGGATTCTAGGGTTTCGCTGCTCTAAACAGGTCATCATGGCATTTTAGCTATAACGTTTTTTCTACGAAGGTTAAGAATATGAAATTTTTAGGGTGCAAAGCTGAAATCATGAGGAAACTCCTCAAAACATTTTAGAGCTTGGTTCACAATATTTTTAGAGATATGATCTGTGGAAGGTAGTGCTTTTTCAGGCTCCTGAATTTCATCTCAAAGAGGTGATTGTGGGAAAAGATTCATAACTCTCTCTCTGAGCATCGGATTGGAGTGCCGTAAAAATTTGTCGCAATTACACAGACTGTAGTTTCTTGGGTATCAATTTCAGAGCCGAAGGACGAAAAATGACACGTGGAAAGTCATACAAGTTCGCTCTACTGAACCAGTCCAAAATTGGGTCATTGTGGGAGATTAAACATAGCTTTGTCTTGAAGAATCCAAATCAGATCAGACCTGTGGAATTTGAAAGAAGCTTCATAGGGCTACTACAGTGGTGAATTTCAGATATTTAAGATCCACAATTATAGAGATAATTCAATTTCAATATCGAGCTCCTCAAAAGCAAGTAAAATGTGTGTATTTTTTTTTCCGAATTGCATAAGTCTTGTTTGAAGAATCAAGTTGAATTGATTCCAAGGGCATATTGTATAATAGATATAAGTATTGGATTCTAAAATGGCTCCTCAAAAGAATTCAACACCCATTAAGCCTTTAGAAGGCTCTACTATGACTCATGAAGACGAAGAATGGAAACATGACATATCAAAATTACAAGAGCAAGTGCAACAAATTTTGCTCTCACAAAGAACAACAAAAAATGAAATGGAAGTTTTGAAGAAAGGTGTGGAAACTAAGATGGATGGTTTTAAGAAAGGCGTGGAAGCTAAGATGAATGGTTTGGAAGCTAATATGGATGGCATGGAAGTGGGCATGGAAGCTAAGATGGATGACATGGAAGCTAAGATCGATGAAAAAATGAAAGACAACATGGAAAACATGAAGAAGGATTTAAAAGTAGACATCGAAGGTTTGGAAAAGTTGATACAAGAAATTTTTCCTAATGGTGAAAAGATAGTAGAGGAAACTCATGATGAGAACAAAATAAATGTTAATCATGATTTCATAAACTCTATTGTTGGAGGGAAGAACCACCATATTCCAAAAATGGATATGAGGAAGTTTGATGGAAAGGATCCTGTAACATGGATACTATATATGGAGCAATATTTTGATCTCCATAATGTGCAAAACACACAAAAGGTACGCATTGCAACTTTACATTTAGAACCAAATACATTTGTATGGTATCGATGGCTTTGCTCCCATAAAAAAATTGTCACTTGGTCGATTTTTACAGAGGAAATGATAACACATTATGAGGATACAAAGAGCAACACATTCTTTAGCCAATTGATAAATCTCAAACAAAATGGTTTAATGGGGGAGCACATTGAGGACTTCCAAAAATTTAATATAAGGGTAACTGATATTCCAGAGAAACACAGGATTGATCTCTTCATAGGTACTTTAAAGGATAACATCCAACATGAAGTTCATGTTTTGGAACCTAATTCATTGGAGAAGGCATTCAGGTTGGCAAGAAAAATTGAATGTAAAATTATGGCGACAAGGAAGCCTACCACTCACTTCTATAAAGAAGGAAGTGTTGCTACGCCTAGATTTCCACAACCTACAAGGTTGACACCACAAAAATTGGAAGAAAAAAGAGAAAAGGGGCTTTGCTACAGTTGTGATAGCAAATACACTAAAGGTCATAAGTGTGCTGAGAAGAAATTATTTTACATAGATTGTGAAGAGGAAGAAGAAAATGAACAAGAAGAGGATATACACCAGGAACCAACCCAAGAAGAGGAAGAAATGAGTCTAACCATATCGTGTAATGCATTGGCAGGAATTACCACTCCTCAAACTCTCAAGATAGAAGGACATATCAAGAAGAAAAAGGTAATAGTGTTGATTGATTCAGGTAGTACCCATAGTTTTATTCATTGTAAGGTAGCCAAGGAATTGAATTGTTTCCTATACCCAGCACCAGAATGTCAAGTGATGGTTGCAAATGGAGGAACTATAAATTGCTCTAGAAAATGCCATAATATCAAGCTAACCATGGGGGAATATGTATTGACTAGTCCAATGCTTTCCATTCCTATGGGAGATGCTGATGTTGTACTAGGAGTACAATGGTTACAATCTTTGGGGACGGTAGCTTTTAATTTTCAAGAACTTTTCTTGAAATTTTTTTCAGAAGGAAAGGAAGTCGAATTACGGGGTATTGCGGGGAAGCCAGGAAGGATAATAAGCTCTAATGTCATGACAAAGCTTCAAAAGAAAGAACATCGAGGCGTAATTGCACAATTATGCTCACTAGAAGTTCCAACATCAAAATCATCTATTTCTGCAGATCTCCAACAAGTCTTGGACAATCATTCCAAGGTGTTTGAAACTCCCAAAGGACTCCCACCTATTCGTGATCATGATCATGCTATTCATTTGATTCCGGGAAGTGTTCCTCCAAACATCCGGCCTTATAGATATCCTTACTTCCAAAAGAGCGAAATTGAACGTATGATTGCAGAAATGTTAGAGGCGGGTATAATTCAACCTAGTCAAAGTTCTTTCTCTGCTCCTGTAGTATTGGTACACAAGAAGGATGGATCATGGCACATGTGTCTAGATTATAGGGAGCTCAATAAGCTCACCATTAAAGATAAATTTCCCATTCCTGTGATTGATGAATTATTGGATGAATTACATGGAGCAATTTATTTTACCAAGTTGGATCTTCGTTCTAGATATCATCAAATTAGAATGAAAAGTGAAGATATTCCAAAAACAACATTTCGAACTCATGAGGGTCATTATGAATTTTTGGTCATGCCTTTTGGCCTTACCAATGCACCTTCTACATTTCAAGGGTTGATGAATTCCATTTTCAAACCCTTCCTTAGAAAATTTGTGCTAGTATTTTTTGATGATATACTAATATACAATAGGTCTTGGAAGGATCATGTTCAACATGTTGACACGGTGCTCAAAATATTACAGGAGAAATAATTATATGAAAAAACATCCAAATTTTTCTTTGGAGTACAAGATGTGGAATATCTGGGTCATATTGTATCTCACGAGGGTGTTAAGGTACACCCTAACAAAATTAAAGCCATTAAGGAATGGAAAGTCCCCACAACCATAAATCAGTTGCGAGGATTTCTCGGGTTAACAGGGTATTATCGAAAGTTTTTTAAGAATTATGGGAGAATAGCAGCACCTCTAACAACATTATTGAAGAAAGATGCATTTTCATCGACTCCTGGAGCAACTAAGGCCTTTGAACATCTTAAAGAGGCAATGTGCCTAGCACCAGTCTTAGCTACGCCAAACTTCAAAAAAACCTTTATTGTGGAATGTGATGCCTCATGAAATGGAATTGATGCTATTTTAATGCAAGAAGGAAGACCCATTGCTTTTGAAAGTCGTCCAATAAAAGGAAATTATTTACAAAAACCTATTTATGAGAAGGAAATGTTAGCAATACTGCATGCACTAAAGAAATGGAGAACTTATCTAATGGGAAGACACTTCAAGGTAAAAACTGATCATGATAGTCTTAAACACTTTTTGGAACAAAGTCTATCTTCAGAAGAGCAACAAAAATGGGTCACAAAGATGTTGGGTTATGACTTTTAAATAATATACAAAAAAGGGAAGCTAAATGTTGTTGCAGATGCACTCTCAAGAAAGAATGAAGAGGTGGAAGCATTGCTTTGTGCCATTTCTATTATCCAACCGGATTGGATAACCGAAGCAAGAGATGAATGGAAGAAGGACGAAGACGTGTGGACACTCATTCAAAAGTTGCAACAAGATCCTAGTACATCTGATACATTTAGTTGGAAAAATGTTTCCTTATGGTACAAAGATCGCTTATATCTTTGTAAGAATTACCAACTAAAACAAAAGATTCTTTTGGAATTGCACACTTGTCCTTTAGGAGGACACTCAGGATTTTTAAAAACTTACCACAGGGTGAAGAAAGAATTTTTTTGGGATGGCCTTAAATCTGATATTCAAAATTTTGTGGCGGAATGTTTGGTTTTCCAACAGAATAAAGTTGAGACAATTCATACCCCAGGTCTTCTACAACCTTTATCCATTCCAAGTCAATGTTGGGAGGAGATTTCAATGGATTTTATCACAGGTTTACCTAATTCTAAAGGAAAGAGTGTCATCATGGTGGTAGTTGATAGACTTACCAAGTATGCACACTTTTTTGCATTATCTCATCCATTTAAAGCAAGTACAGTTGCTACTACATTTATGGACACAGTTCAAAAGCTACATGGAAACCCAAGGGTTATTATGAGCGACAGAGATCCCATTTTTACTGGAAATTTTTGGACGGAGTTATTTTCTTGTTTGGGTACTCAATTAGCTCATAGCTCATCTTATCATCCTCAATCTGATGGTCAAACTGAGATCGTAAATAAATGTTTGGAAGGATATCTTCGTTGTTTTGTATCTGATAAAAAAACAAAATGGGTCAAGTGGTTACCTCTTGCTGAATGGTGGTATAACACTTCCTTCCATACTGCAGCAAAAATGACCCCATTTATGGCACTTTATGGATATCATCCACCATCCATCACATCATCTTTAAGGGAAAATTCGAAGGTTCAAGCAGTGGAAGATCACATCGATCATCAGCAAGAAGTTCTCCAACTCTTAAAGGATAACCTGAATTTGGCACAAAATCGAATGAAACAACAGGCAGATCAACATCGTAGCGAGAGAAGTTTTGATGTAGGAGATTGGGTATTTTTACGGCTACAACCATACAAACAAATGTCCCTCAAGCAAGTAAAGAAGGATAATAAATTATCGCCAAAGTACTATGGTCCTTACAAGGTGTTGCAAAATATTGGTACTATGGCATACAAATTGGAGCTTCCTGCTTCTTCGCGAGTACATCCAATTTTCCATGTTTCATGCTTAAAGAAGGTTATACGTGAAAATCTTCCAGTTCAAACAATATTGCCAGAACTTGATGAGGAAGGAAAAATCATATTGGAACCTGAAGCGGTCACGAAAACAAGAACTCGACAGCTACGGAATCGATCAATTTCAGAGTATCTCATCAAGTGGAAGATCTTACCCACTGAAGATTCTACATGGGAGGATGAGAATTTTATACAGAAGCACCCAGAGCTACTCAAGCGTTGAGGACAACACTTTTTTGAAGGAGAGGGGCATGTTAGGTCCCTATATTACTAGTATAGTCCCTTATTGTTGTTAGTGTAACCCCTTATTGTTATTATTGTACCCTTGTAACCCCCATTTTGTTATTATTGTGCCCTTAAATTATTATTGTTAGGTTGGCTAGGATTACATTGTGGCCCACTAGGATTACATTATGGCCCCATGGACTCCTATATATAGAAAGGAGGTTTTGTAATTTGAATCATCCAAGAATTTTTCATTCATGTAATGTATTGGAGGTTGCCCCCTCGAAGTGGCTTATTTCTAAGTCGTTTATATCTCTTTTCTTCTCTTTTTGGAGTTGGTTTCACAATAGGGATGCACACATAGAAAGTTAAGGAGGATGGAAGGAGTTCTGCAAATTGATAAGGCTAAGGTTTGGTCATGTAGACACGAATATTGTGGAGAATTATGATGGTCAGAAAGATCCTCACAAGCATTTATCTCATTGGACTATAGCTTGGGGTCCAGAACCTCAACCAGATTGGGTGCACATGTTCTTTCATTCCTTGGATATGATACCTTAGCAATGGTATCTTGAAACAGAGTTGCGCCATGGCACTACATATTTGAATGAGATGATGGAAGGATTATTGTTAAATTATATCTTTGCTGATGGCTAGAATTGTATTAATGAGGCTCTTCAAGACATCAAAGCAGGAGTGTTCTACATTACAAAGGAGCCCAGGATGTTGGTACAACCTGATTGGGCTGTTTTGTTGGAACAAGCTTGTGAATGTTACAATTTGACCGTAGAGGAAGGTGAGAAGGATTCGTGTGAAATTAATATTCATGAGTCAGAAGGACATCATGAGGTTGCAAGGCCCGAGGTAGCAATGTTGGACATAGCATAACCTGTCAGGACCCAACAAGTCAACATAGGCTCAGTGGCGAAGCCCAAATTTGTGAATATTTGGGGCTATTAGGATGAAGACACAAGAAGAAAGGTCACTAAATTATTGGATGAATACTAGGACTTGTTCCAAACAAATTTCTCAGAATTTAAAGGCATTGTGGGTGATATAGGAGTCATACACATCACTTTGAAGCCTCATGTGAAGCCAATAAAATAATACCCATATCAGGTAAACCCAAAGTATAAGGAAAAAGTGAGCAAAGAACTTGAAAAAATGCTTAGTGCTAGCATCATTGAAGCAGTCGAGGAGTCTGAGTGGGTTATCCCTATGGTGGTACAAGAAAACAAGACTAAGGGTGAGATAAGGATTTGTGGTGATCTCTGCAAGTTTAACGATGCATGTGTCCATGATCCCTTTTTGACACTGTTCACAAACGAAGTATTGGAGAATGTTGGTGGGGAGGAATCCTACTCATTCACTGATGGATTCTCAAGGTATCATCAGCTCAAGATTACACCGGAAGACAGGAGAAATACCACCTTCGATATAGAGTGGGGGTCCTTTCAATACAATATCATGCCATTTGGTTTAGAGAACGTGCCAGCTATATTTTCCAGAGTTGTTGTCGTAGCTTTCAAAGAATACATCCACAAGTTCCTGGAAGTATATTTTGCTGAATAAGCAGTCTTCAACCTATTAAAGAATCATGTTTCTAGTATGCACTTGATGTTGGATACCTGCAGGAAGTATTAGATCTCCTTAAACTTGAAAAAGTGAATTTTATGCATACCATATGGTATTTTTTGGGACATATTGTGTGAAAATAGAGATTGATGGTAGACCCTATGAATATTGATGTGATTATTAATTTGGAACCCCCAACAAGTGTAAAGCAACTACACACGATGCTTGTAAATACAAGCTATTATAGGAAATTCATTAAGGAAAACACGCAGATCATTGCACCAATGGAGAAATTATTAAAGAAGGATGTCAAGTTCTATTGGGATGACCACTGTCAGAAGAGCCTTTGTGTACCGAAGCAAAAGATGGTGATTGCACCTATTCTCATCTTCCCATATTGGAAGAAGGAATTTCATTTACACGACGATGCATCCTGCATATAATTGGGAGTTGTGTTAGCTTAGCCTAGGGAAGGAGATATTGATCACCCTGTATCTTTTGCAAGCCAAAATTTGTCTAAGGTAGAGAGGAACTACTCCACCATAGAGTGCGAAGGGTTGGCAATGTTATATGTGCTGCAAAAATTTAGACACTATCTATTGGGTGCACACTTCAAAATGTTCACGGATCATTCTGCTTTGAAGTACTTGGTCAAGAAGCCTGTGTTAGTGGGGAAGATTTTATGATGGTTATTTTTGCTCCAAGAGTATGATTTCAAAGTAATTTTCAAGCCAGGATGTTTAAATGTTGGACCAGGTCATCTATCCAGGATTGAGACAGGATAAGAACCAATGAATCTTAAGGAAGGATTACCTTATGTGCAGTTGCTTGCTATCAGGGTTGTAGATGAACATTTTATAGATATCATTTAATTTCTCTCGATGGGTATCTCACCTGTGGAGTACAATATGTAGCAGAAGAAAGAGTTGGTCTTAAGAGTGGCAGATTTTACTCTAATTCCAGGACATCTGTATAAAATGGGGGCTGATGATATTTTGCAAAGATATGTTCCTAAGCATGAACGACGTAGCATGCTGGTTGAAGCACATGGTAGAGTGGTTGGGGGTCACTACACAGGAAAAGCTACTGGGCACTGGATTATGGTGGCATACGGTACAAAAAGATTTACATTAGGGTAATTTTGAGGTCTAAAATGGGCCTCCTAAGGAAATTATAAATTAATAGTGGAAATAATAAAATAATATTTGATTACATCATCAAATTTTAGAGGGAAAAAAGAAAAAACTACTTTTTAAACTCGTATTTTCAACTTATCTCCCAAGGTGTTTACTAAAATTTCTAGCGGGAGTACTCATTGGATGCAAAATTTAATTCCTCATGCAAAGATTACCCATGTTGCATACTTTCGATGGGTTTTTCTTCATGAAAAATGAGAAATACATGAAAAACGTGATTGTAATCGCGTTTTTAATGTATTTCTCATTTTTCTTATAGCAGGGTCCATCAAAAGTATGCAACATGGGTACTACTTTGATGAGGAATTAAATTTTGCATCCAACGAGTACTCCCACTCGAAATTTGAGTAAAAACATTGGGAGATAAGTTGAAAATAAGAGTTGCAAAAGTAGTTTTATTATTTTATTATTTTTTAATATTTTTACCCTTTTACTTAAAATATGGTGAGTGGTTGACATCATCATCTTGAATCCTATTGGTTCTTATAAATTTTATTTTTGTTGTACATTTTTCTTAGGAGGCCCATTTTAGGGGGCATGTTGGACATGGGACCCCTCGATGAAAGAAGTTAGAGAAGACTCCCAATATCAAGGAGTGGAGCACATAGCGCAGAGTCCATACTGAGTCTTAAGGGCTTTGGGGTGGGTCAGAGCCCCTTATTATGTAATGGGATGGGATTGTTTTGTGAATGTTGAACTTCACCCATGGTTTTCAGACCATGGTATTTTAAATGAAAAATCTATATAAGGAGTCTAGATAGAAGTCATAAGTATTCCAAGGCAAGAAATGATAGAATTGATGAAATGAATTTGGATGTAAGATTTTTTTGAGTTGGAGTGTGGTTTTGGGTTAGAGAAAAGGCTCCAGGTTCCTGCAGCTGAGTGCGCAGGGTGGCAGTGAATGTATGAGCAATTAATGAAAGACTTGTTGAGATATATCTGTGTTTTTGTTGATGTGTTTTACTCTATTTATGAATATTTGTGCTAGGTAAGTGTTTAGATCTGTAATTTCATAGCGTAGTTCTATTTATGGTTGTTTACCTTATTTTATGCATGATTAAGTAAGAGTGTGCAGTCTTCTAGTAAGTTCAACAGATGTGTTGAACAATGCTTGTATAATTAATAGATATGTTCTTCAAAGCTCTGCCAAGGAATCAAGTCCCTAAAGCCACATTCCACTGTCCCTCTGGATGCAGAAACCTGGTTCTAGCATCCCCCTATATTGCCTCAGGTGAGATTTTGGTCTGCGCAAGCGGATCATTGTCGAAAGGGTTGGTAACAATGGGTTTTGTTGGTTTGCACAACGACATTTGAACCTGGCTCTAGGCCCATCAAGCCAACATTATATGTAAAACATTCTTCCATCTTTCCTTCCCAAATTCTATGGTATGACTTCAGAGGATCCAATAACCTTTCTCTTTGAATTTGGAATTGTTTGTAGATCTTATGGTTACTTATTAAACACTCAAAAATTGAGAATGTTTCCGGAAACATTTAAGGATAAATATCTTAAATGGTTCATGAGTTTAGGGACTAATTCAATAAGAACATGTAATAATATGCAAAAAATATAAATATCATGATCTTAAACAGGAAAGTTTTAGAATGAATAAAAAAGAAGATGAGAGCCTTGAGGATCTAATAGAGAGGTTCATGTACGATGTTAAGAGGGGAAAATTACATCAATTAGGACTTGACATACTAAAAACCCTCTTACTTAGAACAATTAGGAATGAGTGGATTGATATCCTTGATCTCATGAGTAGAGGAGATGTATACCAATTATCATTTGAAGAAATTTGTGAAACATGCAAGCACATTTCAGGAGGAAGGGAAAGAGTAAGTAAATCAACACTAATATTGGTAAGTCAAGCTGAACTTGGAAATTTTCTTGATAAATTTAAAATAGAAATTCTTAGAAATATAAGTGAACAAGTAGAAATTTTAAGAATGCAAAATGAGAAAAAAGAAGATGTTGAAATTTGTGTTATCCATGCATAATCATATGCTACTAAATATTGTCCATCATTACCAAGGTTTCAGGAATTGTACCAAGAAGATAGTGGAGCGATTCAATCACCAAAGAAACTCTATTATGTAGCTCCAAGAAGATAGTAGAGTGATTCAATCACTAAAGCAACTCTATTATGTAGCTCCAAGAGGACCATAGAAGTGTATTCAACCTGGTATGGTTCAAGAACCTAATTCATGATTTCAATCCTATGCACATCCATATAAAAGTAATTGGAACACACTCCCTCCTAGGAAACCTTGGCCATCTCAACCCCAAAACCAATCTTGGCAACAAGGTTGGCAATGACCTTATGGGAAAAATCTGCAATGTCCTCAATATTTTCCTCAATGTCCTCCATATTGAACTTCATGCTATCCCTACCATCCAAATCCACCACAAACACATCCATCTCAAAGATCCACTCCCACTCAACAACCTGTACCACCATTTCCAAACCCACATAAGGAAGTGGTTGAACCCACTTACAATGTTGAGGTACAATACTACCAAACATATACTCTTGATATAAATGGTATTTGTCTTAGCTCAGGAAGAGTATTTCAAATAAGTGATTCTCTTGATTTCAATGAAGGAAAACATTCAGATAAATAAGATTCAAATGAGAAGACAAAAAAATCATGGCATGCACTTGATGAATATCAAACATCAGAATCAGACATTGAGAAATTTCCCTCATGTTTACCATCATATCCTCCATGTTTTCAAGAGAACAATCAACAAAAAAAGGAAGATTTGAATGTCATGGTAGAAGAGGACACAAAAAGAGATCCAAATGTGCAAGTGGACCAGGGGAGTCACAACTATATTGAAATATGGTTCCAGGCAATCATTAAGTTTCAACAACACATGCTCTTCTTCAACAGTACTTGTTATCATCTCTGTCAAATCAATTGGTCTCTCATATTTAGGTACATTTCAAAGAATATATTTCAAACCTAAACATGAGTCTATCTATCATCTTGATGTCCATGTGGCTCCATTGGAAGTGTTCCTAATACTTGAAAGGGATTTTGTTTTTTCAAGTAGAGTATGGTAGAAAAAATAATAAAAAAATGGAAAAAAGAGAAAAAAAATAAAATCTCACGTGAAAACCTCTTTTGATCTGCCTAAGATCAGCTCACTAATTGAAAACCTCCATGAGGTGGTCAATGCATTGGAAAAAAGAGAAAATAAGAGAAAAAAAAAATCCTAGATGAAAAACTCCTTTGAGGCGTCTAGGCAGACCTACTAGTTAAAAACCACATTGAGGAAGATAGTAGGCCTAAGAAAACAAAATGAAAAAATGAAAAGAAAAAATTTATTTGCTCCATGTATCTCTCTCTAATGAATGTAAGTTCTCTCCAACCTTTACAAGAAACAAAAACAAGTTGGTCAAAACTCTAGTTAAAGGAAGTTAAACTTGGACTTTCTCCTCCTTTGATCAGATGCTCCAAAAGGACCAAGATCATCTCAATCCATCACCCTCAACCATTTACAACATCCATCCAGCATTTCCAAGATTTTCTAATTCATTTTCCTCATTTTCCTAAAATGCTACAGGAAGTTTTGTTTTTGCTAAAAGAGGCAAAAATACATAGAGAAGAAATTTTTTTTATTATTCCTTGAAAATCGTGCATCCATTGGTTGAGTTGTTTCATGGGGAGATGCATATAGATTATGGTAACATTATCAAGCAATTTCAGCAAATTCTAGTGCACACTTGTTTAGAAATCAGCCTCCATCACCTACAATAATTTTTAATTTTTCTCATGATTTGTGCATCCAATGGCCCATATTTTTTATGGAGAGGTTCACTAAGATGACATAAACATGCTCTGAAAATTTCTGGTCAATCCAGGCTATCATTTGAGATTTATGGATAAAAAAAATATGCTACAAGAGATTGTCCTGATATACTACAACAACAACCAAAATTGCTACAAAATATCACCTACAAAGCTCTCCTCCATCCTTCCATCCATAAAATCTCATATACATACCCCTCACTCATATAACCATATTTCCCCACCATCCGATCAGCTCAAAACCCAAATTTCACTCGCTATCTCACTGGTGCTATAGGAAGGAAATGTGTTGCTACAGGAAGTCCTTTGGTGCTATTGGAAGGTTTTGAAAAGCTATAGGAGGGAGGATCAAGGGAAAGGGAAGTAACCAAGGATCATGTGGTATAAAAACATCATGAAGAAGGTCTTCCCACCATTACCCATCATCCTCTCATCACTTCTCCATCTCACTCAAATATATTTTCCACTCAAAACCTTCACTCTGTCCCATCTATAAAAAAAAAAAATATTCAAAAACACAAAGTTCCTTCACATCATTCTTCCAAGCCCACACTACTCCTTCATAAGCTTATCACTATCCTAAAGTATTACCACACTCTCCCTCATCACCCCATGCATATTTGAGGTCAAAAAAATACAAAGAAGGGTTGCTACTAGAAGGAAACATATTCCTGTAGTAGACCTGTGTAATCACCAAAAAGAACTATATGGTTTTATTGAGCACTCCAAGAAGGCATTTCACCATCAACAAATTCCTATACATCATAGAAGCAGCTACACACACACATCAAAGCTACCAGTCAAATTATAATCAAATTTTGAAGACATGCACCAAAAACATAAAAAGAGTCAACTTCCTTTAATATCATGATGTATGTGGCCCAGTTCCATCATGCAATAATCTCCAACAAATCAACATCACAGGTAGGTACAACTAGGCAATATTCTTTACCTCTTCTCTTGATCATGTTATGGTTATAAATTTTTGTCAATGCATGAGAGATGAGGTTTTATAAGCTAAGGAAGGGTCAGAAATCTTGGCCATCATCAACCAGTTAAGTGCAACCAACAACCTCACTCATGCAATGTCGAAAAATCAAATTAAGGAAAGTGATAATTACAAATAAATTGGACCAGATCACCAAACACATGATCCCACTACCACAGAAAGAAATAAAAGAGAAAGGATCAACTTTAGATGCATTGATGTCCATTCCCAAAATAGTTAGAGAGGCTCATTCAGGCATCAAAATTCAAGCTAGATGCTACCATGGGTTTTCGAGGATGCTACAGAAGAGCTACAAGATCAGGAATGGCTACTACATGAGAAACAAAGCTACTACAAGAAGGGACATATTTGCTACAAGAGAATATTGAGTGCTATAGGAAAGTCTAGTTAGATGCAAAATACCTTGATTTTGAGGCAATTTCACCCCCAAATCTAGGGATTCTAAGGATATCATCCAAAGGAAGGTTAAATACATATTTCTCCTTGTCATATTTGAACAAAAAGGCTGCAAAATTTTCATTTTTTTCAGTAATATGACCTATGGGAAACTTCTTATAAAATTTTATGAATAAAAAAATGAAATGTGGATGTCTTCTTTGAATTGAACCTCGTAAGAAAAGGAATTGTAATTATTTTTTAGAAATAGAGAATTGCCTTGCCCACAGCCAAATAGCAAAAGCAGATGAAGAATTTTGGAAAAAAGAGGAAGAAGATGGAGAAAGAGAATATGTGCCAAACTTCCTTCTGAGGTAGCTTGATATGTTAAAGAGGCCACCAGGGCCATGAATGAGGGACATATAGGTCACTAAGTTTCTCACAGGATGAGCAACACTTTTAGTAGGGGTGTATGATGGGCTTCCAAATTAGACATAAATTAAGGCCCATATGACTATCATTCAGCAAAAAACAAACCTCTATTTTTGCATTAGATGGCATATTTTTAGCTTTAATATGTTCATTAGGAAGGTTTAGAGATAATTGCATATTTTTTCCTAAATTTATTTATTTTTGAAGAATATTGTGAGTATATTGGGTAGCTTATGAAGATTTAGAGGAGGAGATAATTTAGGGACTTTATCCCTAATACATGAGGATCAATATTGGATAATAAATAAATATAATATCATGAAATTATTGAGAAATTTTGAAGCTTTAATGACTGAGAAAATATAGAATGTGTTTTGTGTCATTTAATGCAAATTCTTAGTGTTGGAACCAAATCCACTATTTGATGGATTTTGGAGGGGAAATCCTCCTCATTTCAAGGATAATGATTCCCCATCAATTTTTATGAGTAAAAATTCGAATTTTCCTCTAGGGGCATGTATTTTTTAGTCTTCTTATGGAGAAAACTTGTTGTTTAACAACTCCACTTATGAAGTTTGGTGCCATTTTTAGCTTCTAAAGCTTGGTTTCTTCCATATGACTATGATTTTCCTTGGGCTTTGCCATCACAAGAGCCTCAGAGCCCTCTTGCACAATTTCTTTATGCCCTTTGAATGTCTTTTTCACTTACATCTCTTGTTTATGCATTTACTATTCGTGCTTCTTTTGTTTTAGGTTATATTGGTTAAATGGTTGAAGTGAATTTTTTTGCAGGTTAGTTGAAAATTCACAAGCACGATGCATCCTTAGAATAGCTTTGACAATTCATATTCATCATTGAGCTACTTGGATTGACTTACTAGTTCATGAATCTAGGATTTCTAGAAGTCCATTTTAGCAAAATAGTAGTACTTTTCTGCTATTTTTTAGAATGTGTTAATAATTTTCATTTGAGTTGATTCCACTTGTATTAGGTCATAAAAACATTCAAGTTAATATAAAAATTTACCCCATTTCATTTTCACTTGAGTAGATAAGTAATTTGATATATTAACTATTTCACTAGTTCTTAAATCTCCAGTTTTTAGACTAACAAATTTCTGCTACTTTTTTAGCACGTGTTAACAGGGGTATTTTGAGGTGATTTCACTTGTAATGGAGTCCTAATACATCCTAATTAATAATAAAAAATTTCCCCGTCCAATTTTATATGATTTTCTTAGTCATTCGACAATTTATCTCCTCCTGTAGCAAAAACAGGACTTCATGTAGCACCTACAAGACTTCCTGTAGCAACTTCTTGTAACACTCCTATAGTAGCTTCTTGAATCATGAACCCTAGGATATAAATCTATGATTGAGGAAGAATAAACAACACTTAGGACATGCATTTTTACAAAGTATATTAGGCCTATTTATTTGAATTCATGCTCCTAGGATTTCAATTATAAATTGTTGATTAATTTCTTTTCAAATTAACATTTCCCTTTATGAAATTAGTTTAAGATTTGATTTCATGAAATTCACTCCATTACATTAGATCAACTGAAGAATGACACATTGTGTACTGAACATATATTATTTCCACCTCAAAATTTGTATGAATCTCGGGTTGATAATTTAATTTGGTAGCCTTCGGAGTTGCAACATTATTGTTTCAATATTGAGGCTCATCAATCCTAACAATAGAAAATGGTTTCTTCTAAGCTTCATATCTACAATAAAATGTGATAAAACCCTGCAAGAAAATATATGATGCAAGCCCAAAACATATATCAGCAGTAAATGAAAGTGCAATAACCCAAAGGATGAATTCAAATGAATAATAATTTTAATAAAAAACTTGGTGAGGAAGATTTACAATATGGGTTTGTATATACCCCTCCATGGGATGGGTCATTTTCATGTCCTTGTGCTTCAACGATCTGTTTCTCTCTCTCAAAACAAATGGAAATAGATTGAACACAAGTGGGAACTCAAATTTTGTGATATAATAATGGTGAATATGATAATGATCATGGTGAAGAGTGAATGGAAAACCCTCTTATTTAAAACAAAGTATTGAGCTAAACTAGGAATTGGAAAAAGAAATGACCAAATGAAAATCTAGTCATTGAGAATGCTTTACTATATTTTTTCGAGAGGGAAAAGATATTCAAAATGGTCAAATATATTTATTTAGAAAATGGTTGAATGAATTAACAAATAAAATTATTTATTAATTATTTTTTGAGAATTAATAAAAATGTGAATTTGAAATAATTATTAAATAATGATTTAGCAAGTATTCCAAAAATAAGAATAAGGAATAATAAATAAATAATGATCTATTTAATTATTCCAAGGTGATTAAGTTAAAGGTGTTAAGAAATAATTATCAAATAATTATTAATTAAATAAATAATGATTTATTCAATTATTCTAATGGGGGTTTTTTAATTTTAATCAGAAATAATTCAATAAAAATGGTTTACTAAATGATTTCCTATGGGGAAAGTGATTTTACCATGGTAAAATTAATCCTACATGGTGTATTTCAATCCACCCATTGTGAAATAGCTAGGTGATCATTTTTTTGGTCATAACAACTAGTGATCCATGTCGATGATCATCTCCTTACCCATAATGTAATGTTTCCATTGATGACACGCCTGCACGACAGAATACATCTCTTTATTGTAGGTGGGGTATATTTATATGTATTAGACATTGTCTCAATGTGATAGCATAGACATAGGCATCTATCTTAATCTCAAATGACTATTGAAGGTCTGGAAAAGTGAGGACTAGTGCAGAGCAAAGGTAGTGTTTTAATTCATTGAATTCCTTTTGTTATGACTCAGACCAAAAAAAAAAAAAAATCCACACAGTTGGTAACTTGAATTAAGGTCCAAGTGATATAAAAAAACCCCAACACATGTCTACATTAGAAATCAGTAAGTCCCAAGAAGCTTTGAAGCTTTGTTAGAGTCATTGAGGTCAACCAATTCTGAATGACTTGGATCTTAGCTGGATCCACATGTGCACCTTTCTCATCAATAATTCAACCTAGATATTGGACTTTCTCCATGCCAAAGGAGCATTTTTCCAAGTTATCACATAGCTTGTGCTGCCATAGAGTATGAAGGACACGTTGAATATGCTACAAGTGCTCTGCCTAACTCTTGTTGAAGATAAGGATATCATCCTAATATATAACCATGAAATAGTTGGTGAAAAAGCACAACATTTCATCCATTAGCCTTATGAAATTTTTTGTGGCATTTTTTAAACCAAAGGGAATGAAAAAAAATTCAAAAAGACCCTCCTTGGACTTCAAAGTGGTCTTCCACACATCATTTTTTTCTATTGGAACTTGGTGATAGATAAAATTCAAATTAATCTTACTGAAGTACTTGGCCCCCTTGACCTTGTCAAGAAGGTCGTCAGCCCGAGGAATCAGGTACTTGTTCCTGATTGTGATTTTTCTAAGATATCAATAATCATTTGAGAGCCTCCATGCCACATCACTCTTCTACACAAATATAATTAGGCTCTTATGTTGATTTTTTCACGACACTCAAGAATTTGGTTTGATTCTAAAATATCAAACACAAACCCACTCAAATTCCACAACGCTTCTACTTTGCACATCGGAAAACAATAGGAGTGAATAAACTAGTATACAATACACATTTTTTCAACCCAAATTTGGTATGTTACAATATTTAATACAACAATATTATGGCTCTCATACCAAGGATCATGGCCCTTAAAATCATCCTTGATGCAACACAATATTAGGGCTTGGTATCAATAATCTATGATAACTAATCTAAGTATAACAAGGTACAACTGACCCACTTATGTTGGTGCACATCCACAGTACTTTTTGTCCATGAAAATTGAACACTTATGGAGGTCCTTTCGCTTTTAATATGTAGCTCTTCAAATTTCCACTATCAATGAACATTTCTCCTTTATGTAACTGAAATTTTTCCCAATAAATTTCTCACTAGCTACTCCTTCTTTCTTGAAGAACACCAGCATATAGGGTCTTCCAACGCACTGCCTAATTTTTCCATAATTCTAATCAAGGATGTTAGATCTTAGGGCATTGGAGGTTTCCCTTTTATCCCTGAATAGACGCTCTATAAATCATAGAACTAGGGCTTTATATATTACCCCTCTTGGATTCCCTTCTCAGCCTTTAAATACCAACCCTTAGAGCTCCAAATACTTTGTCGTCCTAACAGTATTGTAGTCCTTCACAAGGGAATTTATTTAGTTTTTTAAGCAAGCCACTACAGTCCTACAATCAATCTATACTTAGGTTTCTCTTTCATTATCCAATATGGACACATCACCTAACAATACATAAAACATGGAAAGACACAAAACATACCTCAAATAACAAATTCCTTCTGCCTTTCTAGGTCACACTGTTGTGGTTGTTCTTTGAGGTTCCTCAACCATGTTTAGGGAACCTATATGACAATGCACCAACCCTCTAACTCAGCATCTAAGCCTCCACTAACATTGTGTCAATCCTCAACTACAGGTCCTTCACTCATGAAATTCCCTAAAAATTGTCTCGAACCCTCATCAAGTCCCTTCTAGATCTCCCAGCCCTCTAAGAAAGAGACTCGACCTATCGGTAATACACAAAAATAACCAACAACCTATCACAGAGAATAGCACCTCAAAAACATGCACAAATATGCCCATAACTCCTCCTTATCCACTTATCCAATACTTCCTAAACTCAACATTCAAAACACATAAAAGATAAACTACAAATTCATCCTTCCTTCTCTTAAAATATGCTCCTATAGGTTGTGGATCCTGAGATTTATTTCTCCTCATGATGTTGGTACTTGTGAAGTGATGGAATGCGGTCTCTTTTTTCTCCTATTTATAGATATTGTGGTAGGATTCCCTTAGTCACCAAGGGTCACTTCCTAGAACCAAGCCGACCTTAACAATTTTTCAAATCTCCATAAAACATAAAACAAAAAATATTTTCATGCAACCAATGATACCATATTGATGCCATTGGTGCCCCTTATCTCTTCAAGGGTGTCCCACATGCTCTCCATGGTCAAATCATCCAAAATCATGTTTGGTTTCATGCCCATAACGTTTGGTACAAAACCCACTACTTGGGTATTTCACACATAAAAGTGCTTTTATGGTGCTAACTCACATAAACCCAATACCCAGGGTTGTGGAGTACCTCCCAAGCTACATAAATCAACATACCATAGGGTGAAGATCTTGGTTATATGTACCCTTTATGTAGTAGCTCTTCGATCTTCTGCTTTATTGTCTTCTTTTCCATAAGAGAGCAGAAATAGATTGGTCCATTGTGTAGAGATGTGTCAGGGGTTAGATTGATTTAATGTTTGACTTGAGAGTGCAAAGGTACTATCATTGGTGACGTTAACATGTCACTATACTCTTCCATGACCTTATCCACTTGTATCTTCTTTTTGGAGAATCCATTTGCAAATGCCATGGATGTGGTCATGATCTTCCCCTTTGAGAGAAAATCAGGAAGAAAACAATTTCTACTCTGGGAGATGATCTTTTTGCAATTCTTAGTAGATATCAAAGAAATGGAAATAGGTGGAATTATATTTAGTATCGTGTTTAGTCATCTACCCAAAGTAATAATAGCACTATGAGGTCTAGAATATGTTGTAGTTGCTACAATCCCCTCCAAAATTTTTCCTATATTCAAATTATAGAGCCTCATTTTGGTCTTGTGAACTATCATTTTGAGTTTTCAAATTCATCCCTAGTCTTATTTTTCTAAGTGTCAAAGTATTCTTCTAGTAATATCAAGTGACACAACTTCTTGTTTTCACATGGTTAGCCATCGTTTCCCTCAGTTGCACAAATTTCTTAAGCATTTGTTGTGAAATTCATGATGACAACCACTCCTTGTCACTCACAACTATGCACTTCCTGATACCAGTGATTTCACATGCCTTGAAAATAGGGATTGTGTAATCCTTCGTGGCATTCAACTATACAACTCCTTGTGATATAAAATTGCGCAATATATTATGGCAGTTAACTATATAGTCCCTTATGATAGTCAATTGTGTCGTTCCCATAGGAAATTAACTACACACTTCTTTGTGACATATAGTACGCACTCCCTATGGATAGCTAATGCACATCACTTGTTGACAGTGTGGACACACTTTCAAAGTTGGTTTTGTCACAAGTTCCATTTAACTAACCCTAGCTCCTATATTTCTGGCATGCATGTGCAAACCCTAACACTAGTTTAATGAGTTCTAGCTATATAATAAGCTAGACCAAAGCTCATTCTCACACTCATCTTTGGAGCTTGGTGTATTTCTTGAGCTCAAGGATCCTTTGGTTGCATGTGTGCCTTTATTCTGGGCAAGTTTAAAATTCTCACTTTTATTAATTTTTTCTATCGCATTTATTATTTTTGCTGTCGTAAGTGTTATTTTTGCCTAATTTTTACATTACAAGTATCTTTTTTTCTATTTTTTCTTTTGTGTGTGCTATTTCTCTCTTGCATGTTTCATTTCTAGTGTTGTTTCATATTCCAAGTCTTTTCACATTCTAGTAATCATTATGGATCAATATATTTATACATGTTAATATTATCACAATTCTCCTTGCTTGTTGTTGTCTAATTCTGCATCCCTGCCTCTTCAAATACACATTTATCTCTTCCAAGAAGTAGATCTCAAGTTCATATCTCTACTAATGTGGCATGTGTTAATATGAAATCTTAACGCAAGTGTACGAAAAGAGATCACTTTAGCTTCACATGAAAAACAACCCCAACAACAAAGATAGTTGTCTAGCTTCTTTAGATCTACAATAGACGGTTGAAACAAATGAAAAATAAACCTAGATATATGCAATAAAAGTAGCTAAACAACAAAATAAAATAAAATTTTCTCCAAATATCCAATGGAAAAGACAAGATTTATAAAGAATTTTTATATTATGTTAACACTTGGGAAGGGAACAAAGAATGATGTTACCAGTCCCCCTTAATGGGATGGATTCTTGGTTGACCTCAATGATTCAACTTCAGAGTTTCTCTCTCAATGGTGTAGAAAACCCAAGACGTGCAAAACTCAAAGGGAGCTCAATAAGTAAAAAGAAAAATAAAAGTAATCAAAGTATGAAAATGATAAGAGGATCAAAGTCTGACCATGATAAAAGGATCAAAGGTAAGAAATGAATGCAAAACCCTCCTATTTATAACAAAATATTAATTTATCCTTGATAATGGTGCACAATAAAATATTATTAAGCAAGATCTAAATCTAATTGCTTGGAATATTTTATTATATTTTGTTGGAGGGAAAAGGAATTTAAATTGGTTAAATCCCTTTATTTAGAAATAATAAACAAATAAATGATTTATTTATCATTTCAAGAATGGGGTTAAGGAATAATTAAACAAATAATGGTTTATTTTAGTAGTTTTAGGAGATTTAGTCAAATTTAACAAGGAATAATAATTAGATAAGGATTAATTAATTATTCCCATAGAATAATAAGATAAATAATGATTTATCTAATTATTTCTCGTTAATTTGGTTAAATATGACTAGGAATATTATTTAAATAGCGGTTTAATTAATTATTCCTAGAGGAAAATAAAATAAATAAGGGTTTATTTAATTATTCCTCATAGGGTTTCCTATTTGGAAAAAAAATAACTTAATAAAATATCGTTTATTAAATTATTTCTTATAGTGAAAGAAATTTTACTATGGTAAAATTGGTCTTAGTTGGTGTATTTCGATCCATCTAATTATACATGGTTATATGACCAAAAATTGGTGTAACAGATTTCCCCCAAATGTGCGAGCATCAGGAGCAAATCGTATGACCAAAGTACGTTGTAAGAACACAATCACTAGACACCAAAGGGGAGTCACAGAGAGAGAGATACGTAGGCGAAGTGAAGCGAGAGAGGACAATAACCATGAGGCGGCGAGATCGACAACTATAAGTCTCCTTTAATGTTTGGGTACCTATTCTCAGTGAGGCGGGGGAGGAATACCTATTCCCGCCGAGATGACAAAGTACAAATAATAATGGTTCGCCGAGTAAAAATGAGACTGAGCTGAAGAGTACATGTTAAATGGTACATGCAATGCTGGCATAAAATGAGCTAGTCAAAAATATAATGGATCCCACATACATACTGCGCTTGGGACAATAGCCAGGACTGAATACAATAAATATGAGTACATGAGATATAATAACAACCAATGAAGCCCTGATAAACAAGAAAGGGCTCTGAAAATATGAATGGAACATCTAAGTGATACATGCATGTTGTAGGTGCTGCAACCGGTAGAGGCCGAACCCATCAAATCTATTGAGCTGCATTTGAAGCTTTAGAATAAAATGAGATCATCTGGGTATGTGGGGTGCTACCTGAAGGGCTACCCCCGCATGAGGTCTGAAACATATCACACACACCCAGGAATCACTGGATCAATCTGTTGGATCACTAAACTATCGAGTATACAAATCTCGATCATGCTGAAATGGAGTGGATGAGAAAAAATCAAGTCAAAGGGATATAAGGAGTCCCTTTTCTTGATCTGAGGCACTGAACAATGATGGAAGTTGGAACAAAGATACACCACCGTCTCGACCTATCTTCTGGAATGAATGTGTTGATGTTGATAGAAGGAGGTCCTCCATAGGTGAGGCAATGAGGGTCCTCAACTAAGGCACCAGAGATAATAGTAAAGTGACTGATGGACTGACAACAGGGATGATAATGGAATGGGGGATACTAAGTAGTGAATAGACAACTTCCCTTTTCAGAGCATAAAAAGCATGGATGACCTGGCAGTGACTGACTCGATTCCGGAGGGGATGAGAGACAGTATAACTGGAGGCAAAAATGGCCTACATGAGAGAGGGGAAAAGCATGAATGGATGGGACATTGTAACAAGAGGCAAATGGAATCGGGATAGACGCCATGAATGCGATGATTAGTCAACTTGCATGCTCTAAACAAGGGTGACTCAATGATGCTTCCACACAGAATAGGCCCAGTGAGGACCATAAAAATATGAGAAAAAAATGGTTACTCATGACAAATATTGACACAAGCGTCGACAAGTATGAAGGCTAACTGGTGCCCCAAGTACAAGTGGCACAGGTGCGAAATTTGATTTTGAGAGGCAGTGAAGTGACCTTTCTTGGAAAAAAGGCTTATGGAGGAAGTATCAAATCACCAAAAATGAATGAGTACCCATTTTAGAGCTTAGTGAGAGCTTTCCAACAGTGATGACAGTTCATCAAACGGAGCTACGGTTTGGTCGAAATTTGCAAAAGAAAAATTAGGGTTTCTCTTTTAATAGGGCGAATTCCCTCCAATTTGATTCATTTTCAAGTGTAGTTGTGGTGAATGTGGAGAGGAGGAAAAGGCCATAAATATTGGGGCATTCATAGCGAACAAATTGACCGTCGAAATCGAGATCCGTTAGTTGCAGGTAGGTGGCCTAACCACACTCTTCAATTTTAGTCGTTTAGAATTTCTGATTAGGTGCCTAGAGCCCGGGAACAACACGCTGACCCTCCTCATAGCTGACTCGCACCATCTAGGGCCTGTTCTGTGAGCTGGGTAGTAGATTTCAGAGGGAAAATTGCAACCTCACAGGTACAGGGCTGAAAAATGTGTGAGCTGCCAAAAGTTAGGTTTGGTGTTGTTTTTGGTTGGGAACTAGGTCTTAATGTTTTTTAGGCATTTGTTCCTTCCTATGACTAAAAAATTGTTGGTTTTGTGCAAGTATGGAAGAGTTAAAGATCAACTAGAGAGAGATATCTTGAGTCACTTCATTCTAAGATCCAAGGGGATCAGGTTGTTTGAGGTGTATTGGCGAGATATGGGGTTCTTAAGTTGGTTGAGAACCCATTGATGAGGGTAGGAGAGCCCTTTTTAGCTAGGATAGTCAAATATTGGGACCCTGACTAGGAGGTTTTTATAGTGGAGGGGTACTAGATCAAGCTAACATTTCATGACATTTATTTCCTGACTGGTATCCCACCATTGGAGATGGTGGGAAACATTCAACTATTATTACCGTGAGGGTGGAATATTTCTGAGTTTGTGGAATGCCATTGTCGACCAGATATTTGTGTCAAGGGCACAACTATACCAATCGGAGATCTAGAGATACTAGAGACTTGAGTTGTCGTTGTAGCAGTGCTGCGGATCTTGGGCAACTAGGCCTTCCACCACATCACCAGCGGGCACATGATGTTGGTTGAGAGTGTGTAGAGTGGGACCTACTATGGGTGGGCCCAGATGATGTTCTTATAGTTTAAATGATAGTTGTCGCTATGCAAGCGACAACTGAACCATGACTATTCTTTTGGAATAGTGTTGTGCTCATTCTTCTTCGAGAAGATCCTTGTGCTATGAACTCATGTACAGATCCAGGATGGGGGCCCATGGGAGCTTAGGATGCATCGCTCAAGGCAGTTACTGTGGAGAGGAGGAGGCAGAGGAGTCGGGTGGGTGTTCCGACCTGAATTATTCACATTGGGATCAAATTTCACTATATATAGACGATTATCCATACATTGGGATGAATTGTCAGGGGGACCCAGACTTGCCACTTCCGCCCGGTCGAGCATGGGGACCTGATGGTAAGTAAAAAGTTGTTATATTTTATGGTGCATTTAAATTTTTTAGAATTATGTGTGTGTTAATGATTTGTTACTTTTGGTATGAAGATATAGCACCGGTGAAACCAGATGGATATATGGGACGACCTGGAGCATCAAGGGCTGCAGAGTCTAGCATAGCTAAAGGACCTGGTAGAGCTGATTTAGTGGAACTAATGGAGGATGTCCACTGCATATCCGAGCTATTGATGACCAGGGTATCAAAGCACGACTTTTAATATCTATATGACTGCTAAATTGAGGCATGTGTTGGTCTACCCTCGAAAGGGCGAGGGGTCATGCGGCGCATGGCGATGGCCGGGCAGGGTATGCGGGATATGCAAGATGCAAGAGCCAAGCCATTGGCTCGGGACCCTCCAGATAGTTATTAGATGTAGGGGCATGATGTGCCCCCTGTTTTGATTTTTTCAACATGCTATGGGCATGTCGAATGTTAGAGTAGAGGACTCCAAAACAGTTATGATTGTGAGGAAACATATTATGGATATGCATACTTTTATATATGGAAAGTATATGGCTCGCCATTTGGTTATGGTTATTGTCTTGTGTTAAATGCATCTTTTTGGTGTTCCCATGTTTTGGCCAGATTGGCAAGACCAAAAGATGAGACAACATCAAAACCACTTTCAGACCTCAGGATCTATCCCTCCTGGGTCCAGAGAGGGGTCTCTCTATGATATGTCAAAGGTATATGACTTTGAAGCTCAGTGTTAAGATATTAGGCTAGTTATAAGGCTCGGGGTTTGTTTGTTTGATGTATTTTTGGTTGTTGGGAATCAGGAAAGAAAAGTTCGATATAAGACAAGGATGAGCAAAGAGGGTTTTAGGCAAAGGAGAGATACCCCAGGGAACATTCAAGACCATTGGGAAATGGAGTCAGGAAAGGGTTTACTTGCTATTCAATGTGTAGGCTTTCAGTTGGGCTAGTCATCTAAAGCATTGGATCTTAAAGATGATTGTGTGATATGAACTGGTAAGAGAGAAGGTGAAAGCAACGAAACCATCCAAGGTGACCTTTAGAAATCAGATCCAAGGATAGGGCATACCATTGAACACCTGTGATTCTAAAATCCAAAGGTTAACTCTTCAGACAAGAAACATTAAAGATTTAGAACACAAAGTTAAAGACCTGAGATCAGAGAGAGACTTTGAACTCTCAATGCTTCGGCCTCCAGCTTGAGGGATCTTAGAAAAGGTTCAATTAACTGAAAAGGATCCTAGTGAGATAGAGACATAGTTCTAGACCTCCCAGTGTTCCCAATTCATTCAATTAAATCCTAACAAGAACATCTAAGAACAGATTCATTAATTCATACATCAGCTAGCAGGCAATAACATCCACTACACTGGTTAAATTAATTGAAATCAAACCTTAGATAACACATATAGCAGAAAACATTAAAGGCAAGGAGAGCAGAAACATAGGGTACCTAACAAGGGTAAATCCTATGCCAGATTTCTCATGCGAACCAGTAGAAATGAAATGAGGTGAACTGCTAAATAAAAAAAATACAGAGATAGGAAAAACATCACCGCTGCTTTAGATCAGGATCAAAAGAAATGTGCTTGTCATATTAAAGAGCAACAACATTCAAGTACAACCTTACTAATAGCTGGATATTGAGTTTGAAAACATCTTCCTCAGCCTATCTTACAACTTTACACGGAGACTATGTATCAATAGAAACAACTTGTAGTTCTCTGATAACCGATCAACAACCTTTACAATGAGTTTCTTCCTGAATTTTATAGCTGAAATATGAGCAGAGGAGGTAGGTGAAAAAACTAAATGGAGCATTAAAACTTAGAAGAGGAAGAGGGCAGAAGCCCATTCTGTTTTTAATCCTGTGCATTTATCTCTGGCACTCTTTTGGATGCAAGAGTGGTCTTCTTCAGGCTTCCATTTAATCCGGGTATGTCTTTGATGTACCATGGCTGCAGAAATCTGTAGTACATTGGTGAAATAACAGGAAGGTGAATAAATGGATGTGAAATTCGCCATACTACGTAACAAATGCTGTGGTAGCATTAGGACTATTGTCAGGGCTGAAATTTCTTCAGGAACACGGTAAATAATGGAAACAATATGGGTGCTTTGTCCTTTCACAGGTAGGAACATTCTGCTGATGTAGCAACCTTGATGATATGGTTTTGTGTGTATTGGGCCTTTCTAGGTGATCCACTTGTTACTGATACTCTTTGTCGCTTCAACCGTCTCTGTCGGTGAAAATCGGGCTTTGATTACGCCGGGAAGGACTTCGCATGGTCAAACTCTGTATTTTTAATGAAAATTGCATTCTGATATCCTCCCGGGCTCTCCTTTGTACTTTTAAACTCTAGAAATGATATTTCTTTGGTTTTGTGCCACTGTAACAATGACCGTGGACCGTGGAGGCGTCCACCACCTGTACCCTGCAAAACACACAACTCTGTTACGAAATCCATGCATAGGGAAGGATGAATATGGAGAGCGGGGAGAAATGGCGGAGTGGCAGTGTTAAAAATGGTGGTTTTAGATGGAACAATGGTGAATCAATGCAGTAACAAGGTGTAAACAACGACCAATAGGGTTCCGGTGGAGAAATGCACGTGAGCCATTCGATCATGGTCTGGTGGAGAAGATCGACGGTGCAGATTAAACAGTGAGATGGTTTATGAAGTTGGGCGGAATGCATTAAAATGAATGAAAATGTAATGAAAACGTGTGTGGTGGGACCAGGCATGGGCGGAGGGCGATTCATTTAGGACCGTCAGATCTCAGGAGGAGATTGATGGCTACGATCCAATCGAAGGGGAGAAATGGGAGGGTCTACAGTCCGATTGAACGATGGTGCGATTGGTTTATGGCCGTTGGATCTTGGACTAACGGACAGTCGAGATTGGATCGGGGAAATCACAATCACAAAGGGTAGAAGGTGGCAGTGATTGGAAAGCACGATTACGATTGGAGTGGGAGAGCGAGGGCCGTCGGATCAATAAGGGAATCGACGGTGGAGATCATCATCGGTGAATCGCAATCGGAGGGGCAGAGGATGGGATGCGATGTGACTGGCGTGATGCATTGGAGCGCCAGCCGTCTAATCCGCATGACAGATCTACGGCGGAGATTGAATCGGCGGGGGAAAAATAATGGAGCGACAGGAGGGGAGCAGAATAAATCTAAACTGTTGGATTCTGGATGGGTGGACAGCTCAGATCGAATCGGGGGATCGCAATCGAAAGGAACGGAGGAGTGGTACGGCAAGAGTTGCGATTGCGATCGGAGCGGGAGTGCGATTAGCACCGGGCCGTCCGATCCGGGTGATAGATCAACGGTGGAGATGGCAGCAAAGGTCTTATAGACCAAAACCCAATTGCATCAGAGTTTTTCATTTAACAAAGAAATGCGCTTCACCCGACGGTTGCAATTGCGATTAGAGCTTTGAGTCTCTACGCCTGGTTTCGGTGTTGTGTTATGTGGGGAAGTGGTTTGCAGGCTTAGGCCGAAAGGGGCTAGGCCTTAATATAAGGTGGAAAGTGGGTTTTTTCCCATTTTAGTGCATTCCAAGGCCAATAAAGGGTAACGATAAGGGAAGAAAGGGGGAATTAAACCAAACTAGGGGTGTGTGCATGGTTTAAAGGGGGTTTTGGGATAGTTTAGGAGGGCTAAGGGAGGAATTTTTGGGGTGAAAAGGAGGCTTTGACAAAGGGAAAAGGGGTGAAATGGAGAATTCTGCAGAGGTACAAGGGGAAAATAAAGGCCTTTTTGGAGCACAATTTTTCATCATTAGTGAGGCTTATTGACTCAAGAGCAGTAGAGGGAAACAATTAAAAGGCAGGGAACATGAAGAGGCTTCAAGGATGATGTGTTTTCAAGAGAAATTCATTCCTTGAAGGCTCATAAAACAAATTAGCCCCTTGCTTGCTTGTCAAGGAATTTATAGGGGGCTAACAGTGGCTCCACATGGGGATGGCTTCTTCTTGAAGGAGTCAAGAATTCAGAAATGATCTTTGGGTTATGCCAGACGCCTGCTTCTTGAGCCACCTTTGTCCTTTAGTTTTCATTTGCCATGATTTGTGAAGACATCAATTAGCAGAAACATCACCCAAACAATCTACCTACCCATCCTATAATCCTAGCATTTTTTATTCTTCTAGGGTGCATTTGGACTAGCAGACTCTTTGCATCATTTATTTTATAAACAGGAAATAAACCTATTCTGAATCTATCCTTATCACTCCATGAGACCAGACTAGATTGTTGGCCTCATATGTTTCTCTACCTATTCTAATATCTGCTGGCATTAGACTATCCAGTAGATTTCTTCCCTACATTCTACAACAAAAATTCAAAACAGTCAAACTAGGATTAGACAGTCTAGTTTGCTGTGGATCCAAGGCATAAAACAGTTGCACATGGACAGAAACTTGCAGGAAACTGAAAAAAAAAAAAAAAAAAAAATTTGAAGGCTTGAAATCTGAAGTTTGCAGCATCCTTCTTCTCTTTGTGACTCAAGTTTTGAGCTTGTCAGAGTCACTTTCTCTTCTTCATTCAGCTCCAGTTTTGGGCTTGTTAGAGCTGATTCTTCTTTCTTCTTTGCTGGTCCAGGTTTTGGGCATGTTTGAACCAGCTATCTTTACTTTCATTGGCTCAGGTTTTGATCATATTAGAGCCAATCTTTTGCACTTCAGAGGTTCATGTTTTGAGCATGTCTGAACCTCTCCTTTCTTTTTGTTTTTTGGAACATTTTCTCTTTTTTCTTGAAAACATAACACAGCAATGGTATTTACAATGGAAATGGAAACTAGAAATTGGAAATCAACAGAAGTAGTGTTTGAGCATCCTGCCATTAACAGGACCCCCAAACAGTTTGGTACCATATAACTCTTGTAGAAAAAAGGCATTTGGACCCACAGTGGCCTGGATGATGTAGGGACCTTGCCACAAACTGTCAAACTTGTCGTGCTTTCCTTTGTCCTCTCTCCTTGAGTCCCACTTCAGAACTTTATCTTCAATTTTGAAATCAGAGGCCTTAGTTCTTTTGTCAAATAATTTCTTTATATTTTCCTGAAATTTCACAGCTCTGTTATAGACCTCTTCCCTTGTTTGCTGGAGATGAATGGTTTGATTTATCCTCCTCACCATGTTGTCTTCTTCTGTCTGAATCTCTTGAACCAACTTAATCACTGGCACTCCAAGGCTAGTAGGAAACACTGCTTCTACTCCATAGACAAGCTGATATGGTGACATGCCAATGGAATTCTTTGTTGTAAGCCTGTCAGCCCACATGGCATGCACTAATTTGTTATGCCATGATTTTTTGTTCTCTTCCAATAGCTTTTTGATGATGGTCACTAGGCTCTTGTTCGATGATTCAGCTAAGCCATTACCTTGTGGGTAATAGGCAGTTGAATGACCGAGTACTATGTGATACCTCTGACAAAAATCAACCATTTTCTTGGATCTGAAAGCAGCATCATTATCAATGATTATTTTTCTTGGGCAACCGAATCGAGAGAGGAAATGACCTTCTAGGAACCTAATGATGACTGAATCTGTGGCATTCCTAGTAGGTATGGCCTCTATCCACTTAGTGAAGTAGTCTGTGGCTATTAAGATCCATTTGTGTTGTGCAGAAGAAGCAGGGTGAATTTCTCCTATGAAATCTAGGCCCCGTTGCATAAAGGGACCTTCAACAGTGATGGGTTGTAGAGGAAAGGGGAGGAAATTTATTTTGCCTTAAAAAATATGGAATTTGTGGCAGGCAATTACCATCTTATGGATATCATTGAAGAGTGTAGGCCAATAATATCTAGCTCTAAGTATTTTGTTTGCAGTGGCTTTCCAATTCAGGTGGCCTCCACACTCTCCTGCATGGAATTCTTGTTTAATACTTTCTGCTTCAGACTTAGGCAAAAATTTAAGCAATAGGCCATTTGCATTTTTTCCAGTATAATCCTTCATTCATTATGCAATAGATTCTGGCTTTTAGCTTTAAGAATCTGGCCTTGGTCTTTGATAGTTCAGGAGGGGCATTCAGGTGTGTAAGCACATACAGAATGTCAGAATACCAAGGAGAGCTCTGAAATTTCTCCTCGACAGTGGGATCAGGCAATCCCTGCTGCTCATCCAAGGCATCTACCATGTTAATGTCAAGGGCTTGCAGATTTGATTCAGCCATTAGTTGAGCTAAACCCTGACTTTTAATCAGTTTTGTGGGTTTTATCTCAAGGTCATATTCTAAGATTATAGCAATTCATTTTCCCCTCTTCCCATTCGGGTCTTGGGACAAAATGTCTTTAACCACTATGTTTAGCACATAGGCTATGGTGTGGGAATTCAATATTTACACCCTAAATTCTTTCAAGGACTTCACCAAGGCATAGGCATGTTGTTCCAATATGTTGTATTTCAAGGGTGCATCCCTCAGGGCTTTGCTGAAGAAAGAAATGGGTTGTTCCATTCCCTCTGGATTTTTCTGCAGCAGAACTGCAGCTATTGTATGCTCGGAGGCAACTGAAAATATCAATAAATCTTTTGAGAAATCTGGGCTGATTAGGATAGGGGCCCAGGTGAGTGCAAGTTTAATCGATTCAAAATATTTCTTAGCCTCAATAGTCCATTTAATTCTTACACCTTTCTTCAACATGTTAGTCATATTCCTAAGGTGTTCAGCTAAGTTGGGAATAAATCTCCTTAGGAAGTTGATTTTCTCAATGAAGGACTGTAACTCTTTGATATTCCTCAGGTGTGTGATTTGTAGTATTCCTTCAACTCTTTGTGGGTCTATCCTAATCCCCTTCTTGGATATGATATGGCCAAGAATTTTTCCTTCTTGCAGCCCAAATACAGTCTTTTTAGGATTCAGTGACAGACCAAACCTCCTACATCTTTCAAACACTTTTCTCAGATGTTCTAAGTGTTCTTCTTCAGTCTTGGAATAGACTGTTATGTCATCTAGATAGATGACAATGAAGTGTCCTATTTCATCTGAAAAAAATATGTCCATTGCTCTTTGGAAGGTTGCACCAGTGTTCATCAGTCCAAAAGGCATCTTTACATACATAAAAGTGCCCCATGGAGTGGTAAAAGCGGTCTTGAGTTGGTCTTCTGGGAGTACTAAAACTTGGTTGTAACCTGAAAAACCATCTAGCAGGGAGATCCTTTTTTAGCCTACTACCCTCTAAAGGATGTCTTCCATTTTTGGCAAAGGGTAATTATCTTTGAGTGAGGCTCTATTAAGATTCCTGAAATCAATACACAACCTGATCTCCCCTGTTTTCTTTCTCACAGCCACTAGGTTTGATACCCAATCAGAGAACCTCACAGGCACAATTATACCTGCCTCATACATCTTCTTAATCTCTTTTTCCACTGCAGGCAATTTTTTTGGGTTTATTCTGCGAAGTTTTTGTCTGAAGGGCTTATGATTTTATTTCAAGGGTATTTTATGTTGTATGATGTTTGTGTCATAGGCCCTTAAGTCCTCATAACTCCAAGAAAACACATCAATGAATTCCTTGAATAGGTCAATGTATTTCTTTTTCATGTTTGCAGGTAGCGACTTAGCCAATTTGATCATATTGGTTTTCTCTTCAGTGCCTATGTTGCATTCCTCGACATTAGATTATGCATGTTCTATAGTGGGATTTTTTTCTACATCATCAAAGTCAAAAAGATCTTCTAAAGGTGCTAGACCTCGAGGTATTTTCTTATCTTTGGTCTGCAGCACCTCTACTTCTTCACTATCCGCGTTTTCATATTTTTCGTTTGGATTTCCAATTTGTTCGTTTAAAGTGTTTATTTCTATGTTACAGGGTGGTTCTTCCTCATCTGAGGACTCTTCACTTAGGCAGCTACTGTCAGACTTAGCATTTGAATCAAAAAATTCAAACTCATCTCTGCCTACCAAAAAATCTTCAATCTGTTTATTGCCCTCAAAGACCTGCCAATATTTTTCATTGTCCGGCACTGCAGGTCTGAATTTGGTCTGAATGATGATCTGTTGGTCACTGGAAGGCTTATGATATGAACTAGCCATGCAGGCTAGTCCATTTGCAATTTTTTTCTGACCTCTAGGGACAAAAACCAGCTCGTATTCTACAAAGGTTTTCAATAAATCCATAGTGTCATTCCTGTATGCTCTCAGTCTAGGATTTTTCGTTGTGTATTCACCATTCACCTGTTTAATGATCAGCTCAGAGTCCCCACGCACAGTTATCCTACGGGCTCCTAATTTTCTCAACAGGTTTAAGCCTAGGATAAGAGCCTCATATTCTACAATATTGTTTGTACATTTGAAGTGCATTTTACAGGCATGACTCTCTGCGTAATCACTCTCCATGTTATGTATCCACACTCCTGCTCCAGTAGTTCTCTTGGTGCATGACCCATCAAAATTCATTTCCCATAAGGTTTCATTCTCGAGTTTCTCATCGATTCGTTCTTGGTGTGGTGTATGTGTTTGTGAAGGGTGACTAATTAGCTGACTGCATTCTGTTTCTGGTTCACTTTGAGTTTTTGTTTCAGTGCATTGTTCAAAATTTTCCACATCATTCTCCTCCGAGTCTAGAGTAGCCATTATGTTAAAGTCCATGGGCTTTGTTTCCTTGTTTTTATCTCTGTTTTTGGACTCTGAACCCTCTAAGGATTCATCATTACAAAGGATGAAGGAGTCGAGGTCTGTATGTACAGAGTATAAAGGTGAATTCTCAGGCTTTTTGGGGCTGCTGAGCAGAAATTTCATTTGTGCCTCTCTATACAATCTTCTAAGTTGGCTAAAGACTGGGATTGTGGCATAGGCCCCATCCATCTACATTGTACCTTGCAGCTTGGCTCCCCATGATCTTGAAAATAACATGCCATACTTGGGTGGCACGTCTGCCACCACAACATCCATGACCATACACTTGGCTGGAATCTGGGTAAGGCTCACACATAAATCTTTGATCAGGCCAAGACACTTTACTCTGCTAGAGTCAAATGAATATAGGTCTTTATAGGGGCGGGTTATCTCTAGGCCTAATATTTCCATCACTACTTTAGGCATCAGGTTGTGCGATGCCCTAGAATCATGCATTGCATTGTGGAGGATCTTATCATGGATATTAAGACTGATATAAAAAGGGGGAACTACCCCTTCCTGAAACTTTCCTTCTATCTTTGGACCAAACAGAAGGGCAAGTTGATCATCACTCAGATTTACAGTGTCACTGTTCTCACCTAAATTTAATGCTTTCAAAATTTTGCCTTTATATACATCCTGAGTGGCCAGCTCAGAGAGTTGTACAGAGATTTTAATTTTTTCTATCTCACTTTCCAGATTGAAAGTGGACTGACTCTTTGGAATGCTCAACTCTGTTTTGTTAGCCACTGCCTTGGTGTGTGAATCAGTGTGCTGATTCTCGTTATGTACAGTGTTGATGACAGTTTTATCAGGAGCACTAGCTGTAGTGCTAGTGCTGCTAGTTGGTTTACCTTGTTTATCAGTGTTTTGGTTGTCTTTTTCTTTGTTCTTTCCAGAACTCTCAGCTGTTGATTTGTTACTTTTAGCAGTCACTTTAGAAGTTTTCTCAGGACTTTTCTTGATGATAACATCAGAAGCTTTCGGCCTGGCAGTGTCTTGGCTCCTTTTTCTTCTAAATTCATATTGTTCTCTGACCTGCATGATGGCATCTTCAAATCCTAACCTGTAATCCTTAGATTCTAACCATTCCTCATCCCAATATGAGGGTGAGGGCTGATATTTTTCTATGGAACAGTTGCGGATTGAGTTTTATACTTCAAACATGTTTATTGTGTCTCCCTCAGACTCTTCTACGATTCCCTCATCTTCATCTAGAAATTTCTCTTGGAATGGGGGAATAACTTGTTGATTTGATTCTCTTTGTCTGTTGGGAGTGGTGTTGTTTCTTCTAAAGTTTTGGTTCTGGTTATGGTTTTGATTTCTGTTTTGGTTACTAACTGTGACAACCATTTTTTCCATCATTTGTTGTAACTTTTCCATGTTTTTGGATATGTGGTCATAATTGGGGTCAAATGTGGAAGCTACATTGTCATCTCTATATGTTACCCTTTTCTCAGCTCTCAATCTTGCTTTTTTCTCAATCAGATTTGCCTCTACACTCACTGCTCCTTTTTTCATGTCTTCCAATGTGTTGTAATCCCTCTCCCTAGGCTGGTAGGCCATGTCAGCATCTAGGCCTTCATGGTATTTCACTAGAACCATACCTTGGGGAGGTTTCATGTGTGGTGGAAGAGCATTATAAACGTTGTTAAACCTTGTAGAGTAGTCCTGGACACTCTCTCCTACGTTTGTTTTCAGGTTCTTGTATTCTGCTAGGATTTGGAGAGGGTTGGCCTTAACTTCCCACTTTTTAATGAAAGTCTGATATAAATCAGGGAGGTCTTGGATACTGTTAGGAGGTAGGATTTTGAACCATTTCTTCACATCACCTCCTAAGCTCTGGGAAAATATTCTCATTTTGACTGTATCATCATCTATCTCCATGTAGTCAAAATAATCTTCCATCCTATCTACATGGTGTTGGGTTGTGGTAGACTCTTTTATAGTGAAGTGTGGGATATTTGATTGATAATCATTGGGTAAAGGCACTAGAGGTTGGGGTAAAACCAGAGGCACGTACCAGGCTTCCATGATGATGTTTTGCGGAGGTAAGGGGTTAACTTGAGCAGTTGGTATATGGATGACAGGAATATTATGACCAGTAGAAGACTGATGAGCAGATTTAGGGTGGCAAAGCCCCAATTTTTGAAGGAAGTGAAAATCAGGGGGTGTAGATGGAGGGGTTTGTCTATCCCAAAGGTGTTTACCTCTTTGAGGTGGTGAACCAGGAAGCTCAAGGTCTGGCTGGTCTAGGACACTGAATGACCTAGTTCTTGGTAAGCTGTTTTGAGTGCCTAGGTTAAAAAATGGGTCTGATAGAGCTGTAAAGTCTTCTGGTGTAGAGTTAGCTCTAAGTATGTGGCTAGAAATAGTTGGTCTTTTAGGTGCAGGAGATCTCTTGAGGATGCTCTCAGGGTTATCAACTATTTCAGGTGGGTTTGGGTTGGGATGAGCTCTTGTGTGAATGGCTCTTGGAGTCAGAATGTTATTTTCACAAAGGAGCTAAACCCTACTTGTTAATTCTACTGTGGTTGATGTTGTTATGGGGGCTAGTCTTCCAGTGGAGTCTTATGTGAACCAAGCTAATCAGCAGGCCTACTGATCACCAGTGGAGTCTTTGATCTTTAAGGAGCTTATGGAGTCACCAGGTGGAAGGTTTAGGGTGCTTCTGGAGGGTACACTATCCACCACAGTGATTATGAGATGTCCCTTTTCAAGGACAGCTCCCAAAAACAACAAACTCTAACCAGAGATTGACTGGGAGGGCGTTTACCAGATATGTCACCTCTGAAAGAGTGTGAGATCTGGAGGCTACCTGGCCCTTTTTAGAATCTGTCTAAGAGTGTGGGAGAGACATAACAAATGGTATAGAGGTTGATCTGTGAATAGGAGTGTTTAAATACCAACCTAACCAGAGATTATAGGTTTTTGAGGTTCTTATGATGTATTAAGGTGAAAATTACTCAGAAATTCCGCAGTGGAGTCGCCATTATGTTGGTGTTCCCATGTTTTGGCCATATTGGCAAGACCAAAAGATGAGACAACATCAGAACCACTTTCAGACCTCGGGATCTAAACCTCATGGGTCCAGAGAGGGATCTCTCTATGATATGTCAAAGGTATATGACTTTGAAGCTCAATTTTAAGATATTAGGCTAGTTATAAGGCTCGGGGTTTGTTTGTTTGATGTATGTTTGGTTGTTGGGAATCAGGAAAGAAAGGTTCGATAGAAGACAAGGATGAATAAAGAGGGTTTTAGGCAAAGGAGAGATAACCCAGGGAACATTCAAGACCATTGGGCAATGGAGTCAGGAAAGGGTTACTTGCTATTCAATGTGCAAGCTTTCAGTTGGGCTAGTCGTTTAAAGCATTGGATCTTAAAGATGATTGTGTGATATGAACTGGTAAGATATAAGGTGAAAGCAAGGAAACCATCCAAGGTGACCTTTAGAAATCAGATCCAGGGATAGGGCATACCATTGAACACCTGTGATTCTAAAATCCAAAGGCTAACTCTTTAGACAAGAAACATTAAAGATTTAGAACACAAAGTTAAAGACTTGAGATCAGAGAGAGACTTTGAACTCTCAATGCTTCGGCCTCTAGCTTGAGGGATCTTAGAAAAGGTTCAATTAACTGAAAAGGATCCTAGTGAGATAGATACAGAGTTCTAGACCTCCCAGTGTTCCCAATTCATTCAATTAAATCCTAACAAGAACATCTAAGAACAGATTCATTAATTCATACATCAGCTAGCAGGCAATAACATCCACTACACTGGTTAAATTAATTGAAATCAAACCTTAGATAACACATATAGCAGAAAACATTGAAGGCAAGGAGAGCAGAAACATAGGGTACCTAACAAGGGTAAATCCTATGCCATAATTCTGATGCAAGTTAGTAGAAATGAAATGAGGTGAACTGCTAAATAAAACAAATACAGAGATAGGAAAAACATCACCGTTGCTTTAGATCAAGATCCAAAGAAATGTGCTTGTCATATTAAAGAGCAACACCAGTCAAGTACAACATTACCGATAGCTGGATATTGAGTCTGAAAACATCTTCCTCAGCCTATCTTACAACTTTACACGGAGACTATGTCTCAAAAGAAACAGCTTGTAATTCTTTGATAACTGATCAGCAACCTTTACAATGAGTTTCTTCCTAAATTTTATAGTTGAAAGATGAGCAGAGGAGGCAGGTGAAAAAACTAAATGGAGCATTAAAACTTAGAAGAGGAAGAGGGCTGAAGCCCATTCTATTTTTAATCCTGTGCATTTATCTCTGGCACTCTTTTGGATGCAAGAGTGGTCTTCTTCAGGCTTCCATTTACTCCGGGTATGTCTCTGATGTACCATGGCTGCAGAACTCTGTAGTAAATTGGCGAATAAACAATAAGGTGAATAAATGGATGTGAAATTCACCATACTGCGTAACAAATTCTCTGGTAGCATTAGGACTGTCATCAGGGCTGAAATTTCTTCAGGAACACGGTAAATAATGGAAACAATATGGGCACTTTGTCCTTTCACAGGTAGGAACATTCTGCTGATGTAGCAACCCTAATGATATGGTTTTCTGTGTATTGGGCCTTTCTAGGTGATCCACTTGTTATTGATACTCTTTGCCGCTTCAACAGTCTCTGTCAGCGAAAACCGGGCTTTGATTGCATCGGGAAGGACTTCGCACGGTCAAACTCTGTATTTTTAATGAAAATTGCATTCTGATATCCTCCTGGGCTCTCCTCTGTACTTTTAAACTCTAGAAATGATATTTCTTTGGTTTTTTGCCACTGTAACAATGACCGTGGACCGTGGCAGCATCCACCGCCTGTACCCTGCAAAACACACAACTCTATTACGAAATCCATGCATAGGGAAGGATGACTATGGAGAGCGGGGAGAAATGGCGGAGCGGCGGTGGTAAAAATGGTGGTTTTAGATGGAATAATGGTGAATCAATGCAGTAACAAGGTGTAAACAGCGACCAATAGGGTTCCGGTGGAGAAATGCGCATGGGTCGTTCGATCATGGTCCGGTGGCGAAGATCAACGGTGGAGATTAAACAGTGAGATGGTTTATGAAGTTAGGTGGAATGCATTAAAATGAATGAAAATGTAATGAAAACGATCGTGTGTGGTGGGACTAGGCATGGGCAGAGGGCGATTCATTTAGGACCGTCGGATCTCAGGAGGAGATCGACGGCTACGATCCAATCGGAGGGGAGAAATGGGAGGGTCTATAGTCCGATTGAACGATGGTGCGATTGGTTTATGGCCATTGGATCTTGGACTAACAGACGGTCGATATTGGATTTGGGAAATCACAATCGCAAAGGGCGGAAGGTGGCAGCGATTGGAAAGCGCGATTGCGATTGGAGCGAGAGAGCGAGGGCCGTCGGATCAACAAGGGAATCGACGGTGGAGATCATCATCAGCGGATCGCAATCGGAGGCGCAGAGGATGGGATGCGATGTGACTGGCGTGATGCGATGGAGCTCCAGCCATTTGATCTGGATGACAGATCTACGGCGAAGATTGAATCGGTGGGGGAAAAGGAATGGAGCGACGAGAGGGGAGCAGAATAAATCTGAACCATTGGATTCTGGAGGGGTGGACGGCTCAGATCGGATCGTGGGATCGCAATCAGAAGGAACAGAGGAGTGGCACGGCAAGAGTTGTGATTGCGATTGGAGCGGGAGTGTGATTAGCGCCAGGCCGTTCGATCCGGGTGATAGATCAACGGTGGAGATCGCGGCAGAGGTCTTATAGACCAAAACCCAATTGCATCGGATTTTTTCGTTTAACAAAGAAATGTGCTTCACCCGACGGTTGCAATTGCGATTAGCACTTTGAGTCTCTGTGCCTGGTTTTGATGCTGGGTTACATGGGGAAGTGGTTTGCGGGCTTAGGCCGAAAGGGGCTGGGCCTTAATATAAGGTGGAAAGTGGGTTTTTTCCCATTTTTAGTGCATTCCAAGGCCAATAAAGGGTAACGATAAGGGAAGAAAGGGGGAATTAAACCAAACCAGGGGTGTGTGTGTGGTTTAAAGGGGGTTTTGGGATAGTTTAGGAGGGCTAAGGGAGGAATTTTTGGGGTGAAAAGGAGGCTTTGACAAAGGGAAAAGGGGTGAAATGGAGAATTCTGCAGAAGTACAAGGGGCAAATAAAGGCCTTTTTGGAGCACAATTTTTCATCATTAGTGAGGCTTATTGACTCAAGAGCAGCAGAGGGAAACAATTAAAAGGAAAGGAACATGAAGAGGCTTCAAGGATGATGTGTTTTCAAGAGAAATTCATTCCTTGAAGGCTCATAAAACAAATTAGCCCCTTGCTTGCTTGTCAAGGAATTTATAGGGGGCTAACACATCTGATAAGTGCCAATATAGAATATTGTTTGCAATGCTATCTACATAGTGATTTTAGGCTCTAGGTACATGACTGAATGTAATGGTTTCAAATTCACGCATTAATAGCTTCACTTGTAAATATCTTCTAAAAAGGACACGGTGATGCACATGATATATGCCATTCAATTGTCTGACAAGAAGCAAGGAATCTAAACGAACATGAAGATGAAGGATGTGATGGTCAAGGGAATCAACTAACAAACCTATCACTGCATCATATTTGACCTAATTATTGGTGGCGGATCCAATACATATGCCGTTGGAAAGGACTAACGAATGCATGGGGGTAGAAATGGCCCAGGCTGCTGAGTCTAGATTCCACGAGTAGTGACTTGCACCGTCGGCATAGCTAATGTATGGTGTGGATGAAGGATCCATATGGAAGATGTCACAAGACAAAAAAGGAGAGGATGATGAACAATGCAAGAAACATGAATGCATGGAAGAAATAAAACACACATGGGGGATAATATGGGTAAAATTTCTATGCCCCTTACACTTGTTAAAGTGTAATATCCCAAAAGGGAGAATGCAGTAATACTTAAACACAATATAAGAACTACAACTAAGTAAAAAATAAATCTAGAGACAACATCAGAATATACAGAGAAGCTGAGCCATTTTATTATATGGAGATGAATCAGTTACAAAATGTACAGAAAATGAGTATATCTAGCCCAAGAGATGGCCTAGAATCACCCTGCAATGATGCTACAAATAGCACTGCATAACTGGTGAGCTTGCAGGAAGCAATAGTACGATGTCCCTTCTACTACTAATATGCATGAAATGCTGCAAAAGGAAATGTAGATCTATGGAGCTCAAGAGCTCTGATGATGCCAAGATTCAAGATCTGGCCAATGTGATGGGAACCCAAGATAACCCAGAAAGGATTTTCTAGATCTACAACTTTGGAAAATCACCCTCCTAGGGTTTGATCCTTTGTCTGCTGGGTTTACAGATCTAAGGCTAGACTTGATATAAATATGGCTGCAATATGATGTATAAACAGATCTATTCTTTGAGGGCTGATCCCTCCTTCAGATCTACAAGCTAGAAGCTTGAGATCTTGCCTTCTCTTCCTCCTCCTTCAAGTTGCAGAAACTGATTATGCAGCTACTACAGAAAATACATTGTACAAAAGAGAGAGGATTTATGCCTACTTAAATATGCTGCAATAGAATCCAGGATGATGGAAATACTAATGGCAAGGTGAGGGGATGATCCCTCACAGGTTTACTAGCTAAAATGCTAGCAAATTCATGCCTCCTTTGGATCTACAATAATGGACAGAGTAATTCTGGAGGGAATTACTACTGCTAGGAGGTTAATAACTTTTGGCCTGATTCCAGATATAAAATGAAGCTCTGGGAATGCTAATCTTCAAGCCCAAGGTGATAGGAATAAACCTTCACCAGTTCTCCAGCTGAAATACGGAAGACAACCTCCACCTTCCAACTGATCTTTAGAAATTTCGTAATTTCTGAATATGGATGTTTTGCAGATGATGGAAATGATAAGTGGCACCAATGCCTGATGTATAATGGAGTGAAACCATCTTCCAAGAGATCACTCAATGAAAGAGGAGGGATTCCCGACCAGGAACACCCTATGCTAAACAACACTTGCAATCTTTTCTAAACAACCCAAGAAAGCAATGGAATGTCACATGACAATTCCAGATCTAAACAGATCTCAAAATCTATAATCAATAGCCTTAATTCATTGTTGTCTTCATCTACTTTATATATTTTACGAGCCTTCCCATGCCTTGGCCCTCATCTAAATTGCGTTGTGCATGTGGACATGATCCTGCATGTTTGACTGTGTTGTCTCTCCAAGTCATCCATCATGTCTAGGTGCAATGTACACCCTCTCCATCACGTGTGCATTAATTTCACAACTCCTCCATCATCTCATCAAGAATGTTCCATGATCTTCTATTTGATTCCTTCCAAGATCTTAGTTGACTATATCAACCTCCATGATCTATCTCATTAATGAGACATGATATCCAATCCATTCACATTAGTAGTTGCTCCACTACCTCCTTTATGTATATCTAGGTTTAATTAATCCACATTCACCCATAAAAAGTGGATATTTATTCATCTTTAAGATTATGGGTCCCTCTACCCTTTTATTTACTTAATTCATTAAGAAAATTAATAACTCTAATATTCCAAATATCAAGTGAAAATTTGGGAGTATTACAATCCTCCCCGAAAAAATTGTGCTTGATCTCAAGCAACTACAAAATTAGAAGCATAAGACATCCATTTCCCTCCAAATTACATCCACATAATGAAGGCCTCCTCCATTTTTTGCAATGTGTCATGCATGTTTGGTTCAAAGTTGTATTTCAAAAATGCATAGAATGACCTCCAACTGTATGGTTAGATGTCCTCCTCTTGCCATGAAGTACCAAGTGACAACCATATGATGTCCAACATCATCATCAACGCATGAGATGCATAAAATAAAGTGTTTCTTCTCACAAAGGAAAATATCCATCTCACAATACACCTCTTCATCCCATGTTTCATGAAGTACATTGAGCATTGACATGCCCTCATCTCTAGCCCTATTGGCCTTGTTGGTTCCAATCATCATTCCAAAATTATGAAAAAAGAAGAAATAGGGACATATGGGTAGACCAAAGTGTCAAACCATATTTTTCCAATAGTAACCATCGGAGTAGGGCTTCTTTCTGCCATCCTCCATCTCCTTCATGTAAGATGGACAAGCCAAACTCCCTCAAAATAAATCAAAGCAACAAGAGATCTTGCTGCCTTTTCACATCATCATGTGAATCATGGAGTAACAACAACATGCTGAAGGACATATATAATTTCATACCAACCCAATACAAGAAAACTCCATTATCATACATCATGAGAGTACTATGCCATATTACAAACAATACAAAACACATAACCATAGGAGATGTCATGTGATGGCCAAACTCTCTTAAGGACTTAAAAGTTGAACATGCCTTATTTTGCTACAAATTATCATTGATACTTAAGGCATGAGACAATAAAATATGCGCCTTTGGGTAGTACCCATACTCACCCAAGAGAAACCAGCGCAGCCATGCCTCCTTCTTCATTACATGAGTGTTTTTTAAGGCATGGATCAAATAAATAGTAGCCTTTGGGTAGTAACCAAGCTCACCCAAGAGCAACCAACATAACCAAGCTTCTTTCTAACCCATGTCATATATTTTCAAGTGGTATTGCAACCCCCTGCTGATCATTCTCACCCACTCATCCCAATGTGGATGATGAATGATGTACTGCATAAACATTGTATCCTCCCTTTGTAGAATACCATCCTCCCCAAACTGATGAATAAATTTTCACTCCATGAAATGTTGTAGTGCACTTCCAATGATATCTCTTAATGAGACCTTCATTTTATCCATGGCCTTCCAAAACCAATCAGGTTCTGGATCTATTGCAGGTAGTGTTATAGGTCAAATAACCTCCTCACCAGCTCAGAGGAGAAGATAAATATGGAAGGAATAAAGAGACCTAAACTAAACCTACTTCTGCTAAGGTAACGCATCCCTATAACAGCAAAAGAGCGTTATAACACACCTGATCCATGAAAAGGTCGCGTTAGTGGCTAGGGACATGCTCTGTTTAGACTAGAGGGCAGCATTACCCATGTTTTGAGTTTGAAACAGGAAAAACCCATGGAGAATGATTTGAAATTCCATATTTTTCTCATAAGAGATTCAGTACAAAATACAAACTACAAAGCACTAGTCTCTTATTGGGCCTTGCCAAAAACAACTGAACTCCCAAGGAAGGAAAAAGCATGGGAAGTTAAGGAAACATCTTGGTATTTTCTATTTAGAACTAGTGGAAGGAGAAGGGCAATGATTGCTCTCTCCATCTCCTATAAAATGGAGCTGTAGGCTCTTGGTTCAAGGTCGAAGGATTGTCAAAGTTTTTGAATACATGTGAAGTAGAGAATTATTTTTGTAGTGTGAAGGTCAAAAATCAAAGAGGTTCATTGAGAACTTGTTGATCAATACATCACCACATTGAGAGATAGAGAGATTGGAAGGCTAAGGAGGGCTTGGTACAACCGACGGTTGTAATCCTCCTTTTTATAAATCAATAGAACTGTATCTGTTTTTTCCATTCTATGCGTTGATATTGTTATTGTTCTTCAATTACTTATATAGCATGAGATGAATGGCTTAGATGTGCATTGTTTAAATGTTTATCATATATTAACTTAATTTATAGGAAATGTATGTTGTGGTAGAGATTACATAGGTGCTTTGATTGATCACAGGGTCGAGATTTGGAGCTAGTGAAGGAGGATCCCTGCTTCATTGCTTAGCGCTCTCCAGGAGACTTCAAGATCTGAAAGAGGTAATCTTCCATCTTATTCCATCGAGTTGTTTAAGTTGATATGAACATGTATGTATCTTCTTTGTGAACTATACAACTAATCTTACTGTCTGCCTCTGGCACCAGAAAGCCCTGAGAGGGATATTTGAGAACCAAAAACCCAAGAATTTTACCCTATAGCAGAATTGGTGACTCCACTGGGGATTTTAACCCCAATTTTCTGGATTTTTTCCTTCCTTCTTTCCTCTGTTCACATATCCTTCTGACCAGCTTTTATGCCTAGTAAACATTTCAAAAGCTCACACAGTTCAGTCTTGTGCTCTTTTTGGCCATCTGAAGAACTTTACCCTGGCTAATGCTGTCTTTTTTAGTATTCCAGTGCGTTATAACGCGGCCTAGCTTTGATTACAGTGCATTAGTCTCTGCATTAACGCTGTCTCTACTCAGAACTAGTGCGTTACTCAGCCAAAAAATTGTTGTTCACCCCTGTGTTGTGTTCCTTTTTGGTTGTAGAGTTTTGGCCATCAGAACCACTTCTTGACTGAATCCCTGTGCTTTTTTACCAGCTGGCATCACTATTTGTTTGTTCTTATTTAAAAATTTAGTGTTGAATGAATTTACTTTTTAGAAGAATTTTTTTTTTTAGTTTTTCTGCATCTAGTTGAATTAATTCTGAAAGTTTCAGTTAAAAGACTGTTAAGATGAGGTAAATAGATGTCTGAATCTTTAAGGTTGAACTTTGTTATTTCAATGTTAGTGCATGGATGTTGAAAGGAAACCTCTCCTTGTAGAAATACTCTTCATCGAATTGAATATTTAGAGCATATTTTTGCATGGTTTCTTGAGTCAGAGTCTCATTACATTTCATACGTCCACTCCCCCTCCGCAAGACTAATAATCAAGTACACTAAGAATCAAGTGATAATAAAATCGATCACATTAATTTTTTTGACCTCACACCAATAGTAGTTCAGGCTAGGATCTTGGGTTAGGAAAAGTGAGAAAATCACCAAAGATCTCAAAACTTGAGACTAGAGTCATTAATGAGCGAAATCCTACTGCACTCATATTATCAGGACCACTCCTTTACTGGAGCTAAGCGTGAGACAACACTTGGGTGCACAAGAAGGTAGCCTGCCTTCGATTGCATCTGGTGGGCATTCTATATATTGGGGTTCCCTTCGGGGATGTCGAAACTAGATCAGGGATCTAGGTGTTCTGCCCATATAGCATGTTGTCCTAGAACGTGGACCCCCCTGATGATGTCTATGATTTGAGGTATATTTAGTGGCCATAATTTTTAGGGGCTTACACAAGGTGACTAGGACGGGCTATCCTAGTACCTGAAATAGATTAACCTACTCTGTCTTCGGTCTTTAGGAGGGTACTCGTCTTCACGAGAGTGCTTGCACCTATCATCTAAGGTTCGGGTGAAGTTCTAGAGTAACCGTAACTGTACTTTCGACCAACCCTCTTTGTATACTATTGTGATACTGGATTTCATCACCAACAAATGGTAGTACTCAAACAGGGCACCCTATTCTGGCTGCTTGCTGATTGATTTTAGAGAGTCCTTTTTTCTTTTTTCTTTTTTAGGTGTGTGGTTACTGTCATTAAGACTTTATAATACATCAAAATTTATTAAAATTTGTTAAAAATAAACAGGTCACCATGGCGCCATCCAACCCACGCCGTCTGTCTCGACGATAGTAAGTTCTACCTCCTCTGACTCTTGAGGAAGAATTGAACCTTGGTGAACCCGTGCCTTCTACAGAAGAGCAGTCTCCATTGACAAACCCTGATTTTCACATAGCCTCATATAATACAGAATTTCCAGAGGACCCTTTCACAGAAGGTGTCATACCTCATTATATTCCTCCACTCACTGATCCGTCGGCAACTGTGATAATTCAGATTACACCACACCAAGACATGTCTTCAGCCGCACAAACATCCATTTCACAGCCGGCATCCACAGGGTCGATACCAATGGCAACCATCCCAGGTTCGCCATCATCCTCCCCGCCAGTTTTTAGTTCTATACCATTACTTGGTAACCCCAATAGTCAACATATGCCTAATCCCAACCCTACGGTCATCACAACTATGAGTAACTCACTGAATCCTTCAGGATCTACTCCTACCGTGACCACGTTGGGACCTACGGTTTCTCCTCCCACGAGTGGGACTACTTCGGTTCCTTTTAGAAACCCTTTCAGTTGGAACCCTTTGCTGAGTTCAAACCCTTTGGCCACCATACCAGGGGGTAGTGTCACCAGCACGCAAACAACAGAGAAAATTTCACTACCCCTGCAATATTTAGGACAAACCAGACAACCTATTGTTAACACTATTCCCTTAAGTGGTTTAAATATCAGTGTAGGGTCTATGCCATGGCCAAAATATGCAAGTAGTAGCATGCCTTCGGGAAGCTCTATTGCATCCATATGGACTAACCCACCCCAACCTCCATCTAGAATGGGAGGACACTTTTATACTAGGGGCAACCAACTGTTCGCCCCGCAATAAAATATGCCCTATAGACAGCAACCATATATCCCTACCCCTCCACCTATAGGAAATTTTTATCAAAGTCCTACTTATCCTACTGGTAACACATTAATGGGTGGACCCTATGGTCCAAATAGTCAGCCAATACTTCCTTGGTTAGATTCAGGGGCAAACCCGCAATTTCCATTTTTGGCAGCTCTAGACATTCCCGACATCTATAAATTGACTAATGACCCCATCAATCACAACCCGCTATGGCCTCCAGTACCGCACAAGATTGCTTCTGACATCCTAAAGTTCGATGGGAAACAAGGGGAAGACCCAGGTGCACACATCACCACCTTTCATTTATGGTCTATATCTAATTCCATGGTGGATGATAGTGTCCGACTTCGACTGTTCCCCCGCACCCTTACAGGTAATGCCACCAAGTGGTATATTGAATTGCCACACGCCACCATAAACACTTTTGGCACTTTAGCGACGGATTTTCTAAAGAACTTCCAATTACCAATCAGATTTGAAACCAGAACAGAACTGTTAACCTCGTTGCGCCAAGACACCGCCACCCACATCTCTGATCACATTCATGAATGGAGGCGTAGGAGGAGGCTAGTCAAAGTGCCAATCCCGAATCATCTTCTATCTAATTGGTTTTGTAAGTCTCTCTTACCCCACATCTCTAAAGACATTGGCCTATCTGGTGCGGTTACATAAGATCAATTCATTCATCATGCCCAACATTTAGATTTAATCTATTCACAATCTAGCACACTATATGATTTACTACCCAATGCCCTTGGTAACCCAAATCCTCCCGCTACTCAGAAAACTAGAGTCCACGCCGATGGACACATTGGCACAATCTCTGGCATAGCCACAAAACAGTCTTGGGGGCAAACCTCCCAACCATCCTCGGTTGCCACCGCCCCTAACCAAATGACTACTCTTCCTACTGCTGAGGTAAATTCTGTGCAAACTTCACAAAAACCTAGTGGAAAGAATAAGAAGAACAAGAAAAAGACATCTTCTTCGGAAGAGCAGTCAGACAATCAGAATAATCCTAATCAGAAAAACACTGCCAAAAATGACAAAGGGAAGGATAAACCCACGAAATTCCCTTGCAAGATCTGTGTGGAAGACCACTTGACATACAAATGTCCTCGGCTATAGGAATGCACCGATTTTATCGCAAACAAGGATTCTGGGCGAAAACCTGTTGTTCTTCATAATCCTTTCCCTAATCAATAGCAGAAACACCAACACATGGTTGACAACCTGCCACAACCCGAGAAAAGGGGCAATGGTGGTTCACATCCTTCCAGTGAAGGATCATACACCATTTATGGCATTGAAAGTGTTGAACTTCAAATACGAGCCAAGCTTTATGGAAATCCTACCATAGATGCTCAAGAACCTGGTACTAGTTCAACTCCACCGCCGCCCAACGATCTGCATATCGAACAACCTACAGTTGATCCCATGATTCATCCCCTCAAAGGGACACTTCGACGCACGACTCATAACACCTCTGCACGTGCAGACCAAAACTACAACATTGTAGAAGATTTCGCACAGGCACGTCAGCTATGTTTGCTCTCGAAGTATTGCAAACTTGTCTAGCACAAAGGAAAGCCTTGCTTTCGGCCATTCGTGGAATAGAACCCCACGACTCCATGCTAGCTATCTTTGATATGGAAAAATCTCAGACTCGCCTCTCGCACCAACTCATATTCCAAGTGCAGGTTGTGTCGAAAGGGAGAACAATCCATCGCACTATCATAAACGAAGGTGCTTCGACCTATGTTATGTCACAAGCTTGTTGGCTCGCTTTAGGTTCTCCTACCTTGCCACTGCCATCGAATTCCATCAAAGCTTTTGATGGCCACATGTTCCTCCCAAAATGATACCTTGCTAGATTTCCCATCACTCTGAGTGGAAAAATGATAACCATGAACGTTGAAGTCGTAGATCACCATCTCGACTATAATCTATTGCTCGGTCACAGTTGGTCTTATGCCATGACCGCCATTGTTTCTTCGGTCTTCCGACTCATCCTATTTCCATTGGATGGGAAAATAGTCACATTGGATCAGTTATCCTTCTACACCCCTGATTTTACCACGTTACCAAGTAGCATTGTACCCCTAATAGGAGGCTTTCTTGACTCTTACATCAATATTGGTACTGGTCTTCTGAAGGCATCTTCCCTACTAGGTTTTTTTCCTCTCCCTCCGCCATAGATCCCAAATACGGTTGCAATGATATCCACCATTTTGGATGGCTCTATCGACCCATGGATCCTCTCGGCACCTTCAGACATTGATTCCTATGGAAATCATATGCTGCTCTCACCAGCCGAGCTGGCCTACCAAGCCATCCAAATTACATCTGAACCCTCCACTACTATGGTTTCGACCAAAGGTACAAACCTCCCACCCATCACATTTCTCTCTAAGGATCTCCTCAAATAATTCTTGCCTACAGACGAAGCTATTCGAGAGATCATGTCTCTAGAAGAACGACCTTGGGGAGAGTTCCACCATCGCGCTTCGATGATTGACTCGGACGTGATAAATACTGAAATCCCATCCTTTGACCCACCTGAGATGGTTCCCTCCACTTACAGGACTGTTCAAACTATCGATTCAGAAGGGAACATGGGTAATCTTTCTAAGAAAATGCTCATCAATATCTCGGTCAAAACGGGTATCGTGGAAAATATTAAGATTGGAGCAGATTGCAATCCTGAGGAAATTGCGTGCTTCACATTCCTTTTCAAGGAATTCCGCGATGTGTTCGCTTGGTCTTATGAAGAAATTCCCGGCATAGATCCATATATAGTCGAGCACAAAATCAAGATTTATGACAATGACAAACCAATTCGGTAGTGACTCAGGCCTGTCCACCCGTGCAAAGCAGCCGCCATCAAAACTAAGGTAGAAAAAATTTTAAATGCTAGTTTCATCTATCCCGTTCCTTTGACAGAATGGGTTTCAAATCTAGTTCTCGTTGATAAAAAACAGGGCACCATCCGAGTTTGTGTTGACTATCGCGATTTGAACGCCGCTTTTCCCAAAGATAATTATCCTACGCCATTCATAGATCACATTCTCAACGATTGTGCCATATGTGAATCTTTTCCCTTCATGGATGGATTCTCGGGCTATAACCAGATTGCGATTAAAAAATAACACCTGCATAAAACTGCCTTTATCTGTCTTTGGGGTACATTTGCATATCGTAAACTCCCATTCGGTCTAAAGAATGCTGGAGAAAGTTTTCAGCGGGCTATGGACTACACTTTTGATGACATTTGACATATTTTACAGGCTTACTTGGATGACCTTCCATCCCATTCCAAGAAACGACCTAATCACCTTGCTCATCTGAAAGAAATTTTTGCTAGGTGTAGATTCTACAATATACATCTGAATCCTCATAAGTGCATATTTATGGTCGATTCCAGGTGTCTGTTAGGTTTCATTGTCTCCAAGCATGGGATTAGGGTTGATCCCGATAAGGTTAAAGCAATTTTTGAATTGTCGGCACCACAATCCATCCTCCAACTCCAACGTTTGCAAGGGAAGGCAAACTTTTTACATCGATTCATTGTTAACTATGCCGAGATGATGAAAGGATTTATGTGATTATTGAAGAAGGGAACACTATATTTGTGGGATGACCAAGCTCAACATTCATTTGATGCTTTAAAACATGCACTTGTTTCAGCCCCACTCCTTAGTGCCCTTGACTACTCACGTGACTTTCTCCTCTACCTGGCAGCCTCATCATCCTCACTTGGAATGGTTCTAGTTCAAGTTCACAATGACGACAATGAACATGTGATATACTACTTGTCAAAAGGTCTAATCGGACCTGAACTACGTTATTCACATGTGGAGAAACTCTCTCTGGTGGTAGTTTTTTTCGTCACCTGACTTCGACACTATATATTGCTACGACAGACTACTGTTATTTCTTTGGAGAACCCCATGCGACACATCCTATCTCGAAAAATTATTGGAGGAAAATATTCCAAATGGATCATAATCCTCCAACAATTTGATTTGGTCTTCACAGCTGCCAAAGCAAATAAATCTCTCGTCTTCGCCAAATTACTATCGGACCTCCCTAGAATGGACCCAAGAGAAGTAGCTCATGATCCATTTCCTGATGAATCTGTATAATTGGTCGATTTTTCGAACCCATGGTATGGACACATTTTGGTCTACCTAAATGTTAGGTATCTGTAATTTATTAGCAAGATTGGGAGAGTCCAATCACAGAGTTAACATCATTTCAACCAACTTTGGGATTCTAGGATCTAGCCCTCCTGAATCCGGAGAGGGATCTCTCCAATATGTGCAAAGATGGATATTGTCTTTGAAAAGCTTAAGGTAATGATATTAGGCTAGTTATGAAGGCCAAGGGTTTTGTTTTGTTTTGGATGGTTGAGCATGAAATGTTACTTGAGGAGAAAGTCCTAGGTGCAAAAAGTTTCAAAAGTGAGAAGTTGCAAGCAAATAGAACAGTTTTGGCAGATAGATAGATATAACGCTGGTTTTTAGTCCATTGGGCTATGGAGTCATATATGGGCTTTAATTGAACAACAACATCAAGTGTGATCCAAGGGGCAAGTCATCTATACCACAAGATTATTGAGATTAAGATGATGAAATGGAAACATTAAAATGTTGGAGGGGTGGAAACTGATAATAATTTCTCAGAGGATTTATAGTCAGTCCAAACAAGAAAAGCCTCTTAAGTAATTGTTTTAAAACCAACCAAGGACAGGGCTAACCATAGAATTCTTGGGCAAGTTCTTATTAAAGCAGCTTAATTGAAAAACAATCCAGTAATCCACATAATTACCTTCAGAAAGTATGAAAACACATAAGAAAAACAGAGTGTAACTTAAGATCGGATAAAGTACTTTTAAACCTAGTCTGCTTTCAGTCAACACCAAGGGAAACTTTCAGAATCTGCCTTTGGAGAAAAGAATCTAGGAATCAGGGCAAACCATATCTTCTCTAGTCTAACTTTAATAGCAAATAATGGAAATAACATTCGAGAGCAATGTTTGAGCAAACAGAAGGACGAGGGAACGCCAACATTCCTAACTGTTTAAACTGTATTGAATCATTCTTAAATAAACAAATATGAAGAAAACATTAAGATAAATATTTCTCAGCCAGAGAAGGTTACTGCTATACAGAAAATCCTAACCCTGTTTAAACTGTTCTTTACAGAGGGAAAATGAACAATATGGCATACATAGAAGGAAAACGATTAACAAAGAAAGGAGCACTTCACCAGTGATAAAGACCAGGATCCCAAGAAACAGCTTTTATATTGATGTCAAACCAGTTACAATCTTCAAGTCCAATGTTTCAGTTCAGCAATCATCTTCACTATTCAACCTAACTACTCTAGAACAAACAGAGCTTCAAGGGCTAGTGAACACTATGTACAAATAGAAGTCTCGAGCTCAAGTGTATTTCAAAGTTCTGCAACCAACAATTTCTCATCTTCTTCTGAGGTATTTATAGAAGGATGAGGAGGTGATCTGAGAAAAGATCTCTCAGGATAATTAATACAGTTTCAAGACTTCGTGGCCCTTTGAGGGGCTCGATGAAGAAATTCACAGGTGGAACACTGTATTAACTGTTTACAATAAATATCAAAGCTCGGTGGGAGCTTTATTTGACTTTGATGCTCTGTACGTTGTGTGGAGTAATTTCTTGGCTGTGCTGGAGGCGAATATCAGATTTTCTTCAATAACTTCGGCCTCTATTTGAATGCTTTGAGGCAACAGGTGGCTCGGTGGTAGCTGAGGAATCAATTTGCCCCAGATGTGGCGGTGGAGGCTTTCTGTCTGATAAAACACTTTAGGTTTTCTTTTAAACTATGTTTTAGATTGGGGATTAGGCTTTTAATAACTGTTTTAGCCGTAATCCCCATAAAAACCGTCTTCAATCTTCATCTGCTGTGCTCTGTCTTCAAAACTGATACTCTTTAACTTTGTTTGAATTAAAACAGTGTCTTGTCGATGTGCAGACCCGCACTGGGCTTTACGGCATCAATACTCATAGAGTACTGACGAAACATGGAATAGAGCCCCGTGAATGGCTTCTCTGTAATGAAATGAGGGCATGAGAATCGTCATTCCCAGCCCTTGGCATTTCTTCGTTATACAATGGAAAACCATTTAGAACACCTGCATAAAACACAAAACAATTAAGAAATCCTGCGGAAAATAGGTTTAAACTGCTTCAGATGGCGGGGGAGGAGCGTAGCCGTCGGATAAAAACATCTAATGGTGGAGATCGGCGCAAAACAGAAAAATGAGAGCGGGGAGAAGAAATAAGGCGGGGTGGTTTTGGACCGTCCGATCTGGACACGTGGACGGTCCAGATCTAATCAGAGGATCTCAATCGGGGGTGGCAGATAAGTGCGTGCGATTGAAATGCAGCGATGCGATTAAGCACTGGCCGTTGATCTGCAGATCAGATCAACGGCGGAAAGTGAATCGGAGGGTTTTGAAATGGCGGTAAGACTTGCGATCGGAGGGAATAAAGACCGTTGGATAGGCGGGAAATGGACGGTCGGGATCGAATCGGGGATCGGCAATCGGGGGGGTCACACAACAACCTGCGATTGAAACTTTGCGATGCGATTGAGCGCAGGCCGTTGGATCAAAGGACTAGATCAACGGTCAGGATTGAATCGGGGATCGGCAATCGGGGGGGTCACACAACAACCTGCGATTGAAACTTTACGATGCGATTGAGCGCAGGCCATTGGATCAAAGGACTAGATCAACGGTGGAGAATGGAATCGGGGAGAAACCCTTGTATTTTATATAAAACCTGAACTTTTGAAATAAACAAAGGTTTTTATGGATCGGGGTGGAAAAACATATATATAAAGCGGACAGGCGCCCGACTGCGGGGCCTTTGGATGTATGAAAATTGATAGGCTCGGGGCTTTATATATAATAAGGGCCTAATCGCAATCGAAACTGCGGGCCTAGTCTTTCTGATCAACCCATTGAAATTTCCCCGATTGCGATTGCGCGATCGGTCTTTTTGATCTAACCATTCTATATTTAACATTTGACTTTGGCTCATTAAATCAAAACTTCGGAAAAGAGGGTTTTTGTAATTTACAAAGGAAAAATGGGTCGGAAATGAAATATTCACAAGGTTTAAGCGCCGAGGGCGGGCTCAGGTTTATATGAAAATAATATGATCGGGGGTCTTAAGCAGCAAGGCTAATCGCAATCAGAACTTTTTGGAGTAGGGCAAAGACTTGCGTCTTTGATTCTTTCCGATACGATTAGCACCTTAACGTATTAGCAAGTGGTTCCAGACCCAAAGCGTATGGTGGGGAAGTGGTTTAGGGTTTAGCCCAAGGGGCTTAGGTCCATAGCGATGAAAATTTGTTTTTTATGAAAGATTTCAAGGTTTTAAATGGATTTGGGGGTTTCGGCACAGCTCAAAAAGAAGTTTTAAACCATGTCAGGAGGATTTTCATGAATGGAAGGAGAAACTTATGAAAAGTAGGGAAATAATATGGAGAAAAGGGGGAGTAAATGAAGGTTAGTTATGAGTGGGAGAAAGGGAAAAAAATGATGGTTTCTTCAGCAGTTTCTTACAGGAAATCAACAGAATTAATAGGGAAAGTGATGAAGATTTTGGACAGAGGCATGAGGCCTACAAGGAGTCTTCGAGAGCCAACAAATTTTAGTAATGAAAAATTGTTCCTTGAAGGCTCAAAACAGATTTAGCCACCTTTTGGTATAACAAAATATTATAGGTGGCTAACAGTGGCTCCACTTGGGGATGGTGCCTTCTTGAAGGCATCAAGAATTCAGACTTGATTTCTAGGAGGCTGATTAGTTGCCTCATCCATTGGGCTGTCCTCCTGTGATTGAATAATCTTCTCTAAAAACATATTTGGCAGCCATGAAAACAATGGACCTTTATCAACAAGCTTGCTACCTACCCAATCCTATAGATCTAGCATTTTTTCTTCATCAGAGTGCACTTGGATTGGCAAACTCTACTCACAACATTTTATTCTTTTGAAAGCAGGAAATCTAATCTACTTCTACTCCTTATTTTCTCCCTGAACTCAGATTAAACAGTTGAGCTCAGATATTTCTCTACCTAGTCTACTGTCCGTTGGGATTAAACAGTCCAACAAACTTTCATTCTCTAAATTCTACAACAGAAATTTAAAAATAGTCAAGTCAAGATTGAGCTATTTGACTTGCTATGATCTATGGCATAAGAACAAGCTGCACATAGATTATTATTTGCAGAAAATTAAATCAAAATGGAAGGCTTAAGATCTGAAAGTTTCTCATTATGGCCTTCTTTTTCTTTACAGCTCTGTTTTTAATTTTGTTTTGAGCTGTCTCTTTCTTGATATCTGATTCAGATTTTGGGCAAATTAGATCCAGCTTTTCTCTTTTATGACTCAGAAAAATAAAACAGTTTTGAGTCATCTCTCTTTGGAAACTTTGGTTCAGATTTGAACATGTTTGAACCTTTAATTTCTATCCTAATCTATCTACTGATAAGCCAAGATTAAACGGTTTGGAAAATCAAATTCACTACCCTATCAGCAGAAAATTGAAAGCTAATTAGTCAAGATTAAACAGTTTGACTAACTAGAAGTGTGTTTTGCAGCAGTGGCATTTAAGCTTGCACACTTTCAGATTTATTTCTCTTTTTGGCATGGGGCTGTGCCTTTCTTGTTTTTCATTTCTGCCCTCTTTTCTTTCTTTCTTTGTTTTTGTATTTTTTGATTTTTCATAACTTTGAATGCAATGGTGGATGAAATATTCATAATGAAAAAAAGAAAAAAAAAAGGCTTAAAAACATATCATGAATCAAGAGAAGTAATGCTTGAGCATCCTGCCATTGACAGGACCCCCAAACAAATCTGTTCCATCCAGCTCTTGTAAGAAGAATGCATTGTTTCCAGCAACTGAATGAATAGAGTAAGGGCCAAGCCATAGATTTTCAAATTTACCATGCTTTCCCTTGTCTTCCCTCTTTGAGTCCCACTTTAAAACTTTGTCCCCAATCTTGAAATTGTTGGCCTTTGTTCTTCTGTCGAAAAGCTTCTTAATGCTATCCTGTTTCTGCAATGTTTTGTTGTACACTTCCTCTCTGATTTGCTGAAGATGAATGGTCTGATTTATTCTTCTGATCATGTCATTATCTTCAGTCTGCAATTCTTGAATTAACTTCATAACTGGTACACCAAGGCTATTAGGAAATATTGCATCTGTACCATACACAAGCTGAAAAGGTGACATACCAATAGATTTCTTCAAAGTTAATCTATCAGCCCAAAGTGCATGGACTAGCTTTGTGTGCCAAGAATTTTTATTGTCCTCCAACAGTTTCTTGATTATGTTCACTAAGCTTTTATTGGAAGATTCTGCAAGTCCATTACCTTGAGGGTAATAGGCTGTGGAATGCCCTAGTGTTATCTGGTATTTATGACAGAAGTCAACCATTTTCTTTGATCCAAACGCTGCTGCATTATCTATGATGATCTTGGTAGGAAAGCCAAATCTGGAGAGGATATTGGTTTCTATGAACTTTATAATAACTGAATCATTGGCTTGCCTACAAGGAATGGCTTCTATCCACTTAGTGAAATAGTCTGTGGCAGTAAGGATCCATCTATGCTGGGTAGAAGATGAGGGATGGATTTCACCTATGAAGTCAAGTCCCCACTGTTGAAATGGGGCTTCAACAGTGATTGGATGCAGAGGAAGGGGTAACAATTTTCTTTTGCCTTCGAATAGTTGGCATTTATGGCAAGTAGTTGTCATTTTGTGAACATCAGGAAAAAGGGTGGGCCAATAGAAACCAGCCCTCAAAATTTTGTTGGCTGTTGACTTCCAGTACAAATGGCCTCCACACTCTCCTTCATGAAATTCTTGCTTAACCTTCTCTGCATCAAACTCAGGCAAACATTTAAGCAATATACCACTAGCATTTTTCCAATAAAGACACCTATCTACAATGCAATAGTTTACTGCTTTCAGTTTTAAGAACCTTGCCTTTGTTTTCGACAAATCGGGAGGTGTATTTAAATTAAGCAAAACATAAACGATATCGGCATACCAAGGAGAATTCATAAAATGGTTTTCAATAATGGGAGTTGAGAATTCTTCTTGGCTGTCCAAAGCATTAATCATATTAATATCAAGAACTTCAAAATTGGATTCAGCCATTAATCTAGCTAGACCTTGGCCTTTGATGAGTTTAGTGGGTTTTATCTCTAAATCATATTCGAGAATAACAGCAATCCACTTACCTCTCTTACCATATGGGTCCTATGTTAGAATGTCTTTAACAACCGAATTAGGGACAAAGGCAATGATGTGTGAGTGAAGGATGTATACTCTGAAGTCTTTCAATGCTTTAACCAAAGCAAAGCTTGCTTTTCCATAATATTATACTTCAAAGGGGCATCCCTCAATGCCTTGCTAAAGAATGCAATAGGCTGCTCTTGTCCTTGTGGATTTTTCTGTAAAAGGACAACATCAATGGTATGTTCTGATGCAAACGAGAAGATATAAAAATCTTTTGAAAAATCAGGGCTTATGAGAACCGGTGTTTTGGTTAATGCTTGTTTCACCAGCTCAAAGGATGTCTTTGCTTCCAAGGTCCATTTTATCCCTTGCTCCTTCTTCAACATGTTTGTGATATTTCTAAGGAGCTCAGCTAGGTTAGGGATGAACCTTCTCAAAAAGTTTATCTTTCCAATGAAACACTGCAACTCTTTGATATTTCGAGGATGAGAGATTTGCAATATAGCCTCAATCCTCTTTGGATCTATCTTTATACCCTCTTCTGAAATAATGTGTCCACGAAGCTTACCTTCTTGGAGACCAAATAGTGTCTTCTTAGGGTTTAAAGATATTCCAAACCTTTTGCACTTCTCGAAAATTTTTCTCAAATGTTCTAAATGTTCTTCATCTGTTTTTTAAAACACAGTGACATCATCTAGATAGATAATGATGAAGAAGCCCAATTCTTCCGAGAATGCTATGTCCATGGCTCTCTGAAAGGTTGCTCCAGCGTTCATTAGACCGAAAGGCATCTTCACATACATGAAAGTGCCCCATGGAGTAGTGAAAGTTGTCTTTAATTGATCAGCAGGGTGAACTAAAATCTGATTATACCCTGAATAGCCATCAAGCAACGAAATCCTTTTAGACCCCACCACCCTTTGTAAAATGTGATCCATTTTTGGTAAAGGGTAGTTATCCTTTAACGAAGCTTTGTTTAAGTCTTTAAAGTCTATACAAAGCCTGATTTCTCCAGTCTTCTTCCTAACGGACACTAGATTAGATACCCACTCAGAATATCTAATAGGGACAATAATGCCAGCATCGTGCATCTTCATGATTTCCTTCTTAACCAATGGCAACTGGACAGGGTTTATTCTACGCAGTTTCTGTTTGAATGGTTTTTGGTTTCTTTAAGAGGGATTTTGTGCTGTATTATTTCAGTGTCATAGGATTTAAGATCTTCGTAACTCCATGCAAAAACATCAGAAAATTCTTTGAACAGCTCTATGTATTTGAGTTTAATGTGAGCTGGCAAAGTTTTGGACAGTTTGATCATTTTCAGTTTTTCCTCACTGACTATATTGCACTCCTCTACTTCAGTCTCTACAGGTTCCAGTTTTGGTTTATTGGCCACATCGTTAAAATCGAACAACTCCTCTAAAGGCGTTAGACCACTCGGAAAATTTTCATCTTTAGAATGCAGAGTTTGTAATTCTTCCGTTTCTAACTCTGCACTTAATTCTGTTTTGTTCCTAAGTTTGCTAGACAATAGGTTAATATTGGCAGGTTGAGGAGACGATTCTTCTTCACCAAGAAAGTTTTCTTCACTGTAGTCTGTATCATAATCTGAATCTGAACTGTGCAGTTCGAACTCATTTCTGAATTGCATGAAGTCTTCTATTTGTTTGTCATTGTCAAACACTTGCCAATATTTTTCGTTATCAGGCATTGCCGATCTAAATTTTATCGGAGTTGTGTTGTCTCGAGTCTCATATGGCGTTAGACATGTTCTGGCCGCAAAAGCTAAATTATGGGCCATAATGTTCTTTTTCCTTGGGACGAAACTCAGGTTTGACTCCTCAAATGTTGTCAACAGATCCATGACATCATTCCGATAGGCTCTAAGTCTGGGATGATTCACATTATACTCCCCATTGACTTGCCTAATGATTAACTCAGAATCCCCGTACACATTAATTCTTCTGGCTCCTAATTTCTTCAAGAGATGCAAGCCTAAGAGAAGGGATTCATATTCTACTATGTTGTTGGAACACTGAAAGTTTAATTTGCATGAGATGCATTCTGTGTGGTTTTTTTCAGTGTTAATGATCCAAACCCCTGCACCAGCATTATTTCTAGTGCATGACCCATCAAAATACATACTCCATAAAGGACTGTCTTCGGTTTCGTCTGTTTGGCGAGTGTCCTTTTTAACTATGGTGCCTTCTGACTGTTCATGATTAGCAGCACCCAATTGAATTTGTTTTGACTCCTGAAATTCTTCAATAGATTGAGGGATGATGCCAAAAATGTTAGGGGTATTTTCTGGGTTGTTAAGTCCTAAAAACAATGGACTCATAACCGGTAAATCAAGACCTATGCTTTGTTTACTAATTTTTTCACATGTGGCAAACTGTTTGGACACTTGTGCGTTATTATACTCTTCTTCCCTGTCGGCCTTTAATTCTGTTAAAGTGACTTGCTCACTAGGAGTTTCATTGTTAAACATGATAAAAGAATCAAGGCCTGTATTGACAGAATATATAGGAGAGTTTCGTGGTCTGTCTTGACTTGTAACCGTGTATTGCATATGAGACTCCCTGTAAAGTCTTCTGGTCTGATTGAAAACTAGGATGGTCGCATATGTCATGTCCATCTGCATAGTCCCCTGTAACTTAGCTCCCCAGGATCTTGATAATAGCATTCCATACTTTGGGGGGACATCATCCACAACAATGTCCATGAGTAAACATTTGGCTGGAATCTGGGCTAGGTTAACACAGAGGTCTTTGATCAATCCTAGACATTTTACTCTATTTGAGTCAAAGGAGTATAGGTCTTTGTAGGGTCTGGTAATTTCTAAACCAAGGCTCTCCATCACAGCTTTAGGCATTAAATTATGAGAAGCCCCAGAACCATGCATAGCGTTGTGTAGAATTTTGTCATGAATGTTCAAACTCACATAAAAGGGAGGAACTGGTCCTTCTTGAAACTTCCCTTCAATCTTAGGGCCAAAAATCAACTCTGGTAGGTAGTCACTAAGATTAACTGTATCTCCATTTTCCTCTATATTTAAAGCCTTCAAAATTTGGTTCCTATATACATGTTGGGTAGCTAACTCAGTTAATGGAACAGAGATTTTGATCTTTAATATTTCCTGTTCAAGGCTGAAAGGGGTTTGATTCTTTGAAGCACTTGTTTCAACCTTATTAGCTGTCACTCTATCAACAATTACAGCTTTCTGATTTGTTTTACTTGACACAACTGTTGTAGAAGGAGTACTAGCTGAAGCGTTAGTACTGCTGATGTCTTCACTCTGTTTTTCAGAATTTTGAGTGTTTTCTCCTTATCCTTATCAGAATTAACAACCACTGTTTTGTCTTTTTGTTTGGTTGTTTTGGGTTTAGCTGCGGTGCTGCTTTGAGAGGATTTTTCAGAGGTTTTGGTGTTGGGGGCTTGTTGACTGGTGTTGCTTCTAAGGTCATATTCTCTTTGAGGTTCTATGACGACATTTTCCATGTCCCGATAATAATTTTCATTATCATTTATTTTGTCGTCGTAAGGTGTGTAAAGACCTTGTTTATTATCATAATGAACCTCAAAGTCATCATCCTCTTCCCAAAACATGTTGATATCCTCTTCCTCTGCTATGTCTTCTGTTTTTTCAACCTCACTTACATAGTTTTGATGAAAGGGAGGAGTGATCTGTTGATCATCTTCCCTGGGTTTGTTTGGAGGTTGGTTCCTTCTAACATTCTGATTCTGGTTTCTATTTTGAGGAGCAGTTTGATTTTGATTTGCTTGTGCTCTCTTAATTATGCTCATCTCTTTCATCATTTCTTCCATCATTCTCTCCATTTTTGAGTTGGAAGTAGAAGGTGTGGATTCCTCTCTAAAAGATGCTCTCTTCTCGCTCTTCATTCTTGCTCTTTTCTCCATCAAGTTCACTTCCACAGAAAGAGCACCCCTTTGCATGTCTTCAAGAGTTGCAAAAACTCTTTCTCTAAGTGAATATGTCATGTCTGGATCAAACCCTTCAGGAAATTTGTTTAAAGCTGAGCCCTGAGGAGGTTTTAGTTCGGGGGAAAGTGCATTATAGATGCTGTTAAATCTGGTACAATAAGATTGTACACTTTCCCCAGGGTTCCTATGGAGATTGTTATAGTCGGCAAGGACTTGGAGAGGATTCTTTCTCACTTCCCATTTTTTTAAGAATGTTTGATGGAAGGCTTGGAGATCGTTAATACTATGGGGGGTTAAACCTTTAAACCATTTTCTTGCTTCTCCCCCCAAACTTTGAGCAAATAGTCTCAACTTGACAGAATCATCATCAATTTCGTTTCTGTCAAAGTAGTCATTCACCTTGTCCACATGTTGAGATGTTGTTATAGTATTGCTAGTATCATACAATGGAATTTTGGACTGATAGTCCTGTGGAAGATTGGCTAATGGTACAGGAAGGACTAAGGGAGCATACCATGCTGCCATGATAGGTGGTGGAGGTGGATTTACATAAGGGAAAGTGGGCTGAGGTGAAGTGGTTTGAACAGTGGATGTAGGGTGAGTAGAAGTGGATGGACCAGGAGTAGACTGTTGAGATGATCTTGGATGGGAGACACCTAAATTGTGAAGGAAATGTAAATCAGGAGGTGTTGTTTCCCTGCTACCAGGATGTTCACTTGTTTCAGGAGATGAAAGTGAAGATTCAGAGTCTAATTGGATTATATCATCAAATGACCTAGTCCTAAATGGGTTCACTAAGTCAGTTTGTGATCGTTGCAGAGCTGAAAGATTTTTAGGGACTGAATTAGCTCTCAAGGGTGATCTGAAAACAGTTAATAATTTAACCTTAGGAGACTTCCAAAGGATACTTTCTGGATTATCAACTATCTCAGGCGGGTTAGGGTCTGGATGGGCTCTGGTGTGAATCTTTTTAGAAGCCACTATGCTATGTTGTTTAGACCTAAAACAAGAAAAGTTCAACCAGATATGACAATCTTGGAGAGGTTAACCAATCTGTTTTTACAATTTTTAAATCCCACAGTCCTCTAACCGAGTTTGAATGATTTTATAATGATAAGGGTTCTTCCCAGAGGAGTCTTAAGGTCTGCTAGGATTGTGGAGTCGCCAAGTGGAAATTTTTAGCTCCTTTCAGAGGTAAAAGGTCTTATGGTCCACCACCATGTTTATTTAATTCCAATCTGAAATATTTTTAGGTTTTTCTAAATCATTTTTCAGTTTTGTGGTTGTTAAGAATATCCTAACTTTGTTTCAAAACTTAGCTAAGGTTGCGAGACAAAGGCAGTCTACTCTTATGGCTAAGCTAGCTGATTTTTCAAGGTTAGATGAAGTCTTAAGAGAAACCTAGGGTTTACCTAGTTTGTCACTGATTCAAACAAGTTCCATCATGATTACCTATATTAGGAAGTGCTTGAAAAGGCTGCTTTTTACTCTGGTTAATAAAGCAAATGCTCTATGAACCAAATCTCTGACGTCGTATGATTATCTTTAAATGAAAATGATTCTGGTTCGATAGTCCCCAGCGGAGTCGCCATAAATGTTAGGTCTCTGTAATTTATTAGCAAGATTGGGAGAGTCCAATCACAGAGTTAACATCATTTCAACCAACTTTGGGATTCTAGGATCTAGCCCTCCTGAATCCGGAGAGGGATCTCTCCAATATGTACAAAGATGGATATTGTCTTTGAAAAGCTCAAGGTAATGATATTAGGCTAGTTATGAAGGCCAAGGGTTTTGTTTTGTTTTGGATGGTTGAGCATGAAATGTTACTTGAGGAGAAAGTCCTAAGTGCAAAAGTTTCAAAAGTGAGAAGTTGCAAGCAAATAGAACAGTTTTGGCAGATAGATAGATATAACGCTGGTTTTTAGTCCATTGGGCTATGGAGTCATATCTGGGCTTTAATTGAACAACAACATCAAGTGTGATCCAAGGGGCAAGTCATCTATACCACAAGATTATTGAGATTAAAATGATGAAATGGAAACATTAAAATGTTGGAGGGGTGGAAAATGATAATAATTTCTCAGAGGATTTATAGTCAGTCCAAACAAGAAAAGCCTCTTAAGTAACTGTTTTAAAACCAACCAAGGACAGGGCTAACCATAGACTTCTTGGGCAAGTTCTTATTAAAGCAGCTTAATTGACAAACAATCCAGTAATCCACATAATTACCTTCGGAAAGTATGAAAACACATAAGAAAAACAGAGTGTAACTTAAGATCAGATAAAGTGGCACTAGCCCTGATGCTTTTGGAAATTACGACTGAGGAAACTTTAATCTGCCTTTGGAGAAAAGAATACAGAATGGGGCAAACCATATCTTCTCTGATCTAACTTTAATAGCAAATAATGGAAATAACATTAGAAACGATTTTTGAGAAAACGAGGAAGAATTGAGGAAACGCCAACATTCTGCTTGTCTAAGCTGTACTTGATCATTCTTAAATAAACAAATCTGAAGAAAACATTAAGATAAAGATTTCTCAGCCAGAGAAGGTTACTGCTATACAGAAAATCCTAACCCTGTTTAAACTGTTCTTTACAGAGGGAAAATGGACAATATGGCATACATAGAAGGAAAACGATTAACAAAGAAAGAAGCACTTCACCAGTGATAAAGACCAGGATCCCAAGAAACAGCTTTTATATTGATGTCAAACCAGTTACAATCTTCAAGTCCAATGTTTCAGTTCAGCAATCATCTTCACTATTCAACCTAACTACTCTAGTGCAAACAGAGCTTCAAGGTCCAGTGAACACTATGTACAAATAGAAGTCTCGAGCTCAAGTGTGTTTCAAAGTTCTGCAACCAACAATTTCTCATCTTCTTCTGAGGTATTTATAGAAGGATGAGGAGGTGATCTGAGAAAAGATCTCTCAGAATAATTAATACAGTTTCAAGACTTCGTGGCCTTTTGAGGGGCTCGATGAAGAAATTCACAGGTGGAACACTGTATTATTTATTTACAATAAATATCAGCTCGGTGGGAGCATTTGACTTTGATGCTACGTACGGTTGTGTGGAGTAATTTCTTAGTGTCTTTGGAGGCGAATATACGATTTTCTTGATAACTTCGGCCTCTGTTTGAATGCTTTGAAGACAACGGGTGGCTCGGTGTCATTGAGAATCGATTTGCCTCGGATGTGGGTGGAGGCTATGCAATACGATAAAACACTGAGTTTTCTTTTAAGCGTGTTTTAGATTAGGATTTGGAGAGAGCTTTTAATAAGCGTTTTAGCGTAATCCCCCGTAAAAGCACGTCTTGATCTTCATACATTGTGCTCATCTTCCAAAGCGTGCTCTTTAAGCGTGTTTGGATGCCGCCGGTGTCTTGTCGATGTGCAGACCCGCACTGGGCTTTACGGCATCAATACTCATAGAGTACTGACGAAACATGGAATATAGCCCCGTGAATGGCTTCCCTGTAATGAAACGAGGGCATGAGAATCGTCATTCCCAGCCCTTGGAATTTCTTCGTTATACAATGGAAAACCATTTAGAACACCTGCATCAAACACAAAACAATTAAGAAATCCTGCGGAAAATAGGTTTAAACTGCTTCAGATGGCGGGGGAGGAGCGTAGCCGTCGGATAAAAACATCTAACGGTGGAGATCGGCGCAAAACAGAAAAATGAGAGCGGGGAGAAGAAATAAGGCGGGGTGGTTTTGGACCGTCCGATCTGGACACGTGGACGGTCCAGATCTAATCGGAGGATCTCAATCGGGGGTGGCAGATAAGTGTGTGCGATTGAAACGCAGCGATGCGATTAAGCACTGGTCGTTGATCTGCAGATCAGATCAACGGCGGAAAGTGAATCGGAGGGTTTTGAAATGGCGGTAAGACTTGCGATCGGAGGGAATAAGGACCGTTGGATAGGCGGGAAATGGACGGTCGGGATCGAATCGGGGATCGGCAATCGGGGGGGTCACACAACAACCTGCGATTGAAACTTTGTGATGCGATTGAGCGCAAGCCGTTGGATCAAAGGACTAGATCAACGGTCAGGATTGAACCGGGGATCGACAATCGGGGGGGTCACACAACAACCTGCGATTGAAACTTTGCGATGCGATTGAGCGCAGGCCGTTGGATCAAAGGACTAGATCAACGGTGGAGAATGGAATTGGGGAGAAACCCTTTTATTTTATATAAAACCTGAACTTTTGAAATAAACAAAGGTTTTTATGGATCGGGGTGGAAAAACATATATATAAAGCGGATAGGCGCCCGACTGCGGGGCCTTTGGATGTATGAAAATTGATAGGCTCGGGGCTTTATATATAATAAGGGCCTAATCGCAATCGGAACTGCGGGCCTGGTCTTTTCGATCAACCCATTGAAATTTCCCCGATTGCGATTGCGCGATCGGTCTTTTTGATCTAACCATTTTATATTTAACATGTGACTTTGGCTCATTAAATCAAAACTTTGGAAAAAGAGGGTTTTTGTAATTTACAAAGGAAAAATGGGTCGGAAATGAAATATTCACAAGGTTTAAGCGCTGAGGGCGGGCTCAGGGTTATATGAAAATAATATGATCGGGGGTCTTAAGCAGCAAGGCTAATCGCAATCAGAACTTTTGGAGTATGGCAAAGACTTGCGTCTTTGATTCTTTCCGATGCGATTAGCACCTTAACGTATTAGCAAGTGGTTCCAGACCCAAAGCGTATGGTGGGGAAGTGGTTTAGGGCTTAGCCCAAGGGGCTTAGATCCATAACAATGAAACTTTGTTTTTTATGAAAAATTTCAAGGTTTTAAATGGATTTGGGGGTTTCGGCACAGCTCAAAAAGAAGTTTTAAACCATGTCAGGAGGATTTTCATGAATGGAAGGAGAAACTTATGAAAAGTAGGGAAATAATATGGAAAAAAGAGGGAGTAAATGAAGGTTAGTTATGAGTGGGAGAAAGGGGAAAAATGATGGTTTCTTCAGCAGTTTCTTATAGGAAATCAGCAGAATTAATAGGGAAAGTGATGAAGATTTTGGACAGAGGCATGAGGCCTACAAGGAGTCTTCGAGAGCCAACAAATTTTAGTAATGAAAAATTGTTCCTTGAAGGCTCAAAACAGATTTAGCCACCTTTTGGTATAAAAAAATATTATAGGTGGCTAACACTACAAACCCAATGCTTCCACCCAACTCTCACATCCGACGACCGTCGTCGTATTCACCACCAGGAAAAGCACTACCTTGTGCTGAATGATACATTATATCGTCGTGGTATCGATACTATTCTCCAGCGTTGTCTCACTTTCAATGAAGCCGAACACGTTTTGAATGACTACCACGCAGGGGCGTGCGGTGGTCATATTTCGGGCATCACAAAGAAAATGCGTGCTCATCCTGCCCCCCTTCATCTGGTTATCTCCATTGGTCCATTCACTAAATGGGGAATTGACTTCATCACCTGCAATCCCATTTCAAAAAATGGACACAACTACATCGTGGTTGCGGTCGACTATTTTATGAAATGGGCGGAAGCCATTCCCACTTTTAAGACCGATGGCGAAACCGCTGCTCTCTTCCTGTTCAATCAGGTAATCTGTTGGTTCAACATACCCCTATCTATTGTCACATATCATGGATCCCACTTTCAAAATCATATGATGACCAAATTAACATACATGCTAGGTTTTCATCAAGATCAATCTTCGTCTTATTATCCTCAAGCTAATGGTCAAGTTGAAGTTGTAAATGGCGTCCTCAAAACCATGATTCGTCGATTGGTCAGAAACCATAAAACCACATGGAATAGGAAGTTGTATTCCATGTTATGGGCATACCAAATGTCAATCAAAACTGCCACAGGCTGCATGCCATTTCAACTCGCATTCGGCCTGGAGGCAGTACTTCCAATCGAGTGTGAAATTCCATCACTCAAGCTGGTTGTTGAACTCCTACTTCGCACCACTACCATAGAAGAGCGCTTTCTCTCACTCGATCATTTGGACGAAACTCATTAAGATGCTACACTAACACTCAAAGCTCACCAACGCCAAGTCAAAGCTCAATACGACAAATTTGTCAAGCCTCGTTCTTTCCAAGAGGGTGATCTTGTTCTACTCTATGATCAGAAACATGACCTCTTGGGGGTAGGAACAATCCAAGCATTATGGCTTGGTCCTTACATCGTCACTAAATTCCTCTCAAAAGGGGCTTACGAACTTTAGGACTGTAAGGGAATTTCGCTCGCGGAGCCCCGCAATGGGCTCTATCTAAAGTATTTTGCCTAGTTTCACACTAGGCGTATGCTTTGTAATTTTATGTATATAATTTTTTCCTATTTTTTTGATGTCTCTGGATATTTTTTTCTTTTTGAGGTGTTTTTCTCATCTACAATATTTTTCCTTCACACAGATTCCGTCATCCTCCTTATCATACATCAGATATGCGGACGGTGCTAGTCATCACACTAGACACATTGCTTCAGCTGCTTGGGTTCTCTACACTCCTGAGTTGGAACTTCTTGGTTCTGGGGGAATTTTCCTAGTTAGCGCCACCAATAACGTTTTTGAGTACATGTCATTGATCCAACTCCTCACGAAGGCTACATCTCACGACATCTCCAATTTAGTGGTCAAGTTAGATTCCCAACTCATCATTATGCAGTTAAAAAATCATTACCGTGTCCGTCATCCAGCCTTGTTACGTTATTTTTTAAGGGTGCAACTTTTAGAACGTCAATTTTAAAAAATCACATTTGAGCACGTTCCTAGAGAATTTAATGCATTAGCCGATTCTTTGGAAAAATATGTGTTAGATTGGCATTTTTCACATTTGTTATAAAATATTTACACATGAGTATATATATTTTTTATCCCATAGAAAATACATAAAAAATTAAAAAACACAAAATCACCAAAAAGTATGTATATATATATATGTCGTGTCTAGTACAATAGTTACATCAAAAAATCTTCCAAAACTTGGGTGTTTTTACAAAAAAATTGGCTATACTATAGCCACGCTATGAAACTTATACATCTACTCTGCCAGCTAAGCCTGATGCTCAAAATAACATACAACTGCCCTAGCTATCCTTCTCAGAGGCACGAGTTATCTCTCCGGAACACCTATGGTATGTCGCTGCAGATGAACTGGAACCTCCTGCATAGGAAGGGGTGGTACACCCATACTCAAACCCTCCAATTTTCTTGAGATTTCATGCAAAATTTGGGTATCATCATCCCCGGTGGCTTCCGCATCCTCAGCTAGTGCGCCAACCTAGAGCAGCTGCAGTCCTCGCTGTGCATAACGAGGGACCCCAACTGGGTGGACAGGTGCCACATCTGTGTCAAGCAAGAAAAATTCATGTCAAAACATATTTTTCACCCTATTTAAACAAAAAAAATTCATAAACATTCAAAAGACAAAAACAAAGTACTTCATAAAGTACACTGATCATTTCTTTCTTACCATTGAGCCCTCACTGGGTGCCAGGGGGCAACACTAACTCTGGATCACTGGTGAAGTTCATCCCTGCATAGGGATAATCCTCAATCATAATGATCTATGAGATCAGCCAATCAAAAAACCCATCATCAAAGCAGTGACGGACTGGACCCTCTCCAGTTTGCGGAATCAAAGCTGCCCATCGAGCATGTCTTGGCTCACATGGGCCCAATGGCGCTGTAATGATCCTGGGTCTCATCAATGGCACCTAATCTAGTAGGAAAGAAAAAATCAATGTGCCATACCCAAACTCTCTTTGGGTACGGGTCTTGCATGATGTGAGCTCTACTCGAACCCGACAGACAACTCCATCACACCAGTCAAAAACCTAAGCTTGTTTACAATCCAAGGCTAGTAGCATCTGGGCCTTGGTGGACACATGCTGACTCTTGGCCCCTGCCAAGCGAACAATCATCCATAGTATAGACCTCAGTGGTCTCAAAGCCACCCATGCAATAGGCACCCGATTGCTCAATGCCTATGTGTTGTGTATACAATGAGTCAGAATAAGATCAGCAGTGGAGCGCAAATATGATCTAGACCCCATCATGTTGGGTCTCAGTCCACGACATGATAAGCCGGTCAAAAAGTAAACATCGTCCTTCTCAATTGAGAGCTCATTGCCCCCAATCCGAAAGAAATGGTGACGCTCGTCCTATTGCTAAATCAACCACCTCAGGAGGTCCTCTTGACCCCTCATCAGTTGTAAATGTGCATATTTTAGCAAACCACATCTGAAGAGAGCCATCAAACTTGCAGCATCAATAATCATACCTCTTTATTCCCGTTCATTTTCTCTCTCTCGCCAGATACTCATGATTAACAGCTGAATACCTACCAATACAACATTTTCAACCGATTAGAAATTGCCTAGAACACTTCAAAATTCTTATTAATGAGTTCTTAAAATATGCTCTGCGCCTAATGCGGGCCATAGAGAAAAAAAGAGCGTGCTAACGCACCCTTCCTTCACGGAAGTTCACTTAAAGTAGGTCCAACACTACTGGCCCACGTTAGCCGCTAATATTTTTTAGGGCCTACCAAATTTCTCATTTTGAACCAGCAAAACTTCACAAAAACACAATAAAATGATAGTAGGAGGTTCCAGCTCTTACCTGGATCTCGCGTGAAGAAGAACTATTGCCCGGATTGACCGCAATAGCCAACTGAAGTTTTCACCCTTTTTCACACCAGAGCTCCTTCACAGCATTCAAAAAAGTGAAAATGAAAGTCTTCTGACCTTCTTATAGCCATTTCTGGGGCATGACTCTCTTAGCTAATCTGCAAAAAGTCATGAATTCTTGCTGCATATGTGTCGCAACTTTTGAGGTTGGTTACTGATGTTCTGATGACTGATCAAGATCTATATGCAGACATAACCATGTTTTGACCCTGATCCCGAGCATTCTTTTTATGATATTTTTCTTTCTCGTTAATCCGAAAAACCTCGAGTTCTCTTCTTCGGACTTGTTAAACTTATACGAAGTTGATGTCGAGTGTTATTTTTATGGTCTTTTTTCTTGCTCGTTTATCCGAAAAACCTAGAGTTCTCTTCTTCAGACTTGTTAAAACTAATATGAAGAAGCACTGAGATTTCTTTTTAGGGACTTTTTTCTAGCTCATAAAATTGAAAAAACCCTGAGTTTCCTTTGTTAGGCTCATTAAACTACCACGACAGAGAGTAAGGAGCCATTATTTTCCTCTTTTTCAAAGCTCTTTAAACAGAAAAAGTGACCGATTTTTCTCCGCATGACTCGTTAAAATTTCACGGAGAGCACAGATTTTTCCTTTGTTGGACTCGTTAAAAATTTCACAAAGAGTACTGAGTTTACTTCGTCTCCTTGTACTAAAACAAAAGTGAGGTAGACGTGGATCGAACATATATTTCTCACTTTTTCGGCTTCGATGGACTAACTCATGGAAAATGAATTATTTCAGGCTTACTATTCTCTTTTTGTAGTGCCCGGTTATCAAGACATGACAAAGGTACCACATGGAGTTGTCTTTTATGACATTTTTCAGACTCTCTAAACATGAAAAATTCACCGATTTTACTCGTCTGGACTCGTTAAACCTAATCAGACAGGGAATGGAGTTGTATTTTATGACATTTTTCAGACTCTGTAAATATGAAAAATTCACCGATTTTACTCGTCTGGACTCATTAAACCTAATCAGATGGGGAAAAATTTGGACAAAATGGATACTACCTCTGTTACATTTCAGAAAGGTCGATTTGGCAGCAAAAATCTTGAACATGGCACTTCCCAGAAAACTATTTCACAGTTAGTCGAACCCTACCATCTATGAGTATTAGCCTACATCTCCCAGTGTTCCTACACTGGTAAAATCATAAAAAACTCTTTGGTGTTCATTAAGCCTCAGTTTCCTAGTACCCTGTTACAGTGCCTTCTATTGTTCAAGCAGATCTCTCTATCTACTGCTCCTCTTATCAACCAAACCACTCATTATGCCAGAAATTATTTCTCGCTATTTATCCCCATTTGCTCTTCATTATTTCCATCAAAAACAAAATCATTTGGTTTCCGTTTCATGTTTACTGATGTACGACGCCTCAGTGCCTACCTTTCAATAGATCTCTTCCTATCGACTTCAAAATCTTATCTAGGAAGTTGATCCAGAAACCCATCAGTACCCAGATAATTGCAGACATAAGTGGCAGGTAATCTTGTGTTTGATTAGGAGTCTTCATCATTGGCTCCTGATCTAATTATTCTATGAGTGTTCGACTTCAACTCTTTTTATTCACACTCGCTAGATTGTACTGTGCATCTAAGGGACCGTCATCATTATCGATGGCCACCTTCGCGTATGTTAATAGTTTTCATTATCGACTAGTAATCAGACGATTTCTCACATGTTCGATGACAGCTCCTTCATTCACATGTTGAGAAATATACAGTTTAAGTGAAGCGGTGGTCAAGACCTTGGGGCAAAGGTTACATCATTAAATCTATGTTCCCTTCCCCAAGTTGCGATATTATTTATGGAGACAACTTCTTCAGCCTGATCCTGTTATGACAGACACTTCCACATTATGCTTATCGGTGGATAGATTCTTCATATCTCTGTTATAGAGAAATCATGTCGATTAGCTACTGATCATGGGAATGCCCGACTCAAGATAGATACTATATTTTCTAACATATGTTGTTGTTTCAGGTTTTCCTCATCCCTTCAATCTCTTTATCTCTACTACACACATTATAAATTATTTCAGCCATTGTCTTCATCTCTGACCTCAAAATTTAGGGGGCATCTGTTATAGGTCAAATAACCTCCTCATCAACTTAGAGGAGAAGATAAATATGGAAGGAATACAGAGACCTAAACTAAACCTACTTCTACCAAGGTAACGCACCCCTATAACAACAAAAGAGCGTTATAAATCACCTGAACCATGAAAATGTCATGTTAGTGGCTAGGGCAATGCTCTGTTTATACCAGAGGGAAGAGTTACCCATGTTTTAAGTTTGAAACAGGAAAAAACCACAGAGAATTATTTGAAATTCCAGCTTTTTCTCATAAGAGAGTCCATACAAAATAGAAACTGCAAAGCACTAGTCTCTTATTGGGCCTTGCCAAAAACAACTGAACTCTCAAGGAAGGCAAAAGCATGGGAAGTTGAGGAAACATCTTGGTTTTTTATATTTAGAACTGGTGGAAGGAGAAAGGAAATGATTGCTCTCTCCATCTCCTATAAAATGGAGTTGTAGGCTCTTGGTTCAAGGTTGAAGGATTGTAAAAGTTTTTGAATACATGTGAAGCAGAGCATTATTTTTGTAGTGTGAAGGTCAAAAATCAAAGAGGTTCATTGATAACTTGTTGATCAAGACATCGCCACATTGAGAGATAGAGATATTGGAAGGTTGAGGAGGGCTTGGTACAATCGACAGTTGTAATCCTCCTTTTTATAAATCAATAGAACTGTATCTGTTTTGTCCATTCTATTTGTTGATATTTTTATTGTTCTTCAATTAGTTATATAGCATGAGATGAATGGCTTAGATGTGCATTTTTTAAATGTTTATCATATATTAACTTAATTGATAGGAAATGTATGTTGTGGTAGAGATTACATGGGTGCTTTGATTGATCACAGGGTCAAGATTTGGAGCTAGTGAAGGAGGATCCCTGCTTCGCTGCTTAGCGCTCTCCAAGAGAATTCAAGATGTTAAAGAGGTAATCTTCCATATTATTCCATCAAGTTGTTTAAGTTGATATGAACATGTATGTATCTTCTTTGTGAACTATACAGCTAATCTTATTGTCCGCCTCGGGCATCGGAAAGCCCTGAGAGGGATATTCGAGAACCAACAACCCAACCATTTTACCCTATAGCAGGTAGAAGTCTCTCTTTGAGCTGTGATATGCTCATTGAGATAGTGTCATCAAGAAAGGACCAAAGACTTCTCATGTCAAGATGTATACGTTTTATCATCATAACCTCCATTGCTTCATGAGTGAAGCTACGTTTAAAATTCTCCAAGAATAATGGGGCCTCTTCATTATCAGTTCTACTAAGTGACAGCACTGTAGATCTGCAAGGTAATACGTATACTGTCTCAAAGCAAGGTATAATACTGATCTCATAACTAGTCATTGTACATAGGATCTTTCTCATCCATTCTTCTGAAATTCTACACTTCAACTCAAAAGGTTAAATGTAGTCCATCCATGACAAATTGGAATAGATTTTCATCCCCTCCTTGATTAGATCAAGGGTCCTCTGTGTTGTGATATGTTGCTGCTTCAAATCAGCATTTTGTTTTAACCCTTGGTTATTCATCGGCCCTGATGGAATGTCCCCATAATTTTCAATAAGATCTACTGAAACAATAGGTGATGAATGTGTATGCATACCTTGGATCAACTGATGTGTGGGAACCTCTTAACAGAACACAATATTTCCTCCAACCGGGACAATGGTGTCTCCAATTGCTACTAAGAGAGATTGCTGCTCTTCTACCAATGTACCAGTGTTGGAATCTACCTCCTCTTCCTCATACATCTCCTGAATCATGTATGGGACTCTATATGTCAAGAGCTCAAGACTATCGTGCAAATTTACAAGTGTCTCTTCTCCGGATGAAAGTACTTCTACAGTTGGTGGTGAATGTAGTGACCCCTTTTCCAGAGTGACAAGATTGACATCCTCCTTTGTTTCCTTAGGAAATGTCTCTTTGTGACACATCTCTGGTTTTCTCACATCAAAATTCTTCTTCAACTTGTGAAATAAATCTGAATATTTGGTCACCTTTGCATGCTCCATGTGACAAAACCACCAATCATTGGCCTCACCATAAAGATGAAGTGTTGCAATCTGGACAACCTCTTTTTCAGGGATAGGATGTAGCATGAAAAATGTATCTAACTCTTTCCTTAACAGTGCTTGAGGAAGATCCTTCAAATGTAGGCAAATAAAATCTATTGTGCCTCTTCCTTCTATTGCTGCTATAGGATCTTATTTCTTCTTTGATTTCAAATAATTCTTGGAGAGTTAGAGTTTCCTTGAATTCTCTATACTATGCTTTATACTCTTCAAGATATAGATTAAGAGTCTTATGAGTCTCAGGTTCTCTTCTTTCTTCAATACTATACCTCTCACCTTCTTCAAAGAAAGTGGGGATAGTAGATCTATGAGGAGATCTATGATTCTCTAGTTTTCTTTTCTGTTGATAGGAAGTGCTTGGACCTTCCTCATCAAATCTTCTTCTTGGATCCTTCCATTTTCTTTCTCCCCTCATTTGATAGACCTCCTTGGAGATATATTGCTTGGATCTATAGAGAGGAATGGAAAAAATATCCTCCTTCATGATAGATATCATCTATCTATTTCTTATTTTAGCGCAAAATATGAAGTGTCCACAAGCTGAGCCAAAGATCATGCTCCGATACCACTGTAATATCCCAAAAGGGAGAATGCATTAATACTTAAACACAATATAAGAACTACAAATAAGTAAACAATAAATCTAGAGAAAACATTAGAATATATAGAGAAGCTAAGACATTTTATTATATGGAGATGGATTAGTTACACAATGTACAAACAATGAGTAGATCTAGCCCAAGAGATGGCCTAGAATCACCCTACAATGATGCTACAACTAGCACTGCGTAACTGGTGAGTTTACAGGAAGCAATACTACACTATCCCTTCTGCTGCTGATATGCATGAGCTACTGCAAAAGGAAATGTAGATCTAGAGATATCAAGAGCTCTGATGATGCCAAGATTCAAGATCTGGCCAATGTGATGGGAACCCAAGATAACCCAGAAAGGATTTTCCATATCTACAAATTTGGAAAATCACCCTCCTAGGGTTTGATCCTTTGTCTGCTAGATTCATAGATTTGAGGCTAGATCTAATCTAAATATGGCTTCAATATGATATATAAATAGATTTATGCTTTTAGGGTTGATCCCTCCTTCATATCTACAAGCTAGAAGCTTGAGATCTTGCCTTCTCTTCCTCCTCCTTCAATTTTCAGCAACTGATTATGAAGTTGCTATAGAAACTGCACTGTACAAGAGAGAGAGGCATTATTCCTACTAAAATATGCTGCAATAGTCTTCAGGTTGATGGAAATACTGATGGCAAGGTGAGGGGATGACCCCTCATAGGTTTACTAGTTGAAATGCTAGCAAATTCCTTCCTCCTTTGGATCTGCAATAATGGACAGAGTAATTCTGGAGGGAATTACTGCTGCTAGGAGGTCAATAAATTTTGGCCTGATGCTAGATCTGAAATTAAGCTTTGGGAATGCTAATCTTCAAGCCCAAGGTGATAGGAATAAACCTTCACCAGTTCTCCAGTTGAAATAATGAAGACAACCTCCACCTTCCAACTGATCTTCAGAAATTATGTAATTTATGAATATGGATGTTCTACAGATGATGAAAATGATCAGTGGCACAAATTTTTGATGTATAATGGAGTAAAACCCACTTCCAAGAGATCGCTCAATGAAAGAGGAGGGATTCCCGACCAGGAACACCCTGTGCTAAACAACACTTAGAATCTTTAATAAACAACCCAAGAAAGCAATTGAATGTCACATGAAAATTATAGATCTAAACATACCACAAAATCTATAATCAATAGACTGCATTCATTGTTGTCTTCATCTACTTTATATATTTTATGAGCCTTCCCATGCCTTTACCCTCATCTAAACTACACTGTGCATGTGGACATGATCCTCCATGTTTGACTGCACTATCTCTCCAAGTCATCCATCATGTCTAGGTGCAATGTACACCCTCTCCATCATGTGTGCATTATTTGAACAACTCCTCCATCATCTCATCATGAATGCTCCATGATCTTCTGTTTGATTCCTTCCAAGATCTTAGTTTACTGTATCAACCTCCATGATCTATCTCATTAATGAGACATGATATCCAATCCATTCACATTAGTAGTTTCTACACTACCTCCTTTATGTAGATCTAGGCTTAATTAATCCACATTCACACATAAAAAGTGAATATTTATTCATCTTGAGGGTTATGGGTCTCTCTACCCTTTTACTTACTTAATTCATTAAGAAAATTAAGAACTCTAATATTCCAAATACAAGTGAAAATTTGGGTTATGAAAGTCCATACATACATGGATGGTGCCTATTTTCTTGAGAATGGGATAGGAAAAACCATCCCACTTGAGCTTATCGATCAGGGGTTTGAGAGCCTCTCATCGAGAAATGGGTCTCAACTTTTGACAGACAAAGTAGGCATCAGGCCACATGTTGGTATGATGTTTGAAAATGGTTGGATCGTTTATGGGCATATCTGAATAGGACTTGGTGGAAACATTATGGAATTCTTTGAGTAGCTTGGTGTAAGCCTCAATTTCTTCTGGGGCGCTATGTGCCCCCAAGGCAATGTTTCCTTTGTCAAAAGCATTAGGTACAAAAATGGGATTTCTAAACCGATTGACCTCATCAAAGGTGAATTCTTTAGAATCCACAACATACTGATCAAGGGACTACTGTAGAAGGAAGTACGCATGGTGGTGCATATCATCCCAAGGAAATTTAAGGGTGTTCATTGCTTCCATACTATCTTCATCAGAGTTAAAGATGGGGGGACTGGTAGAAGAAATACCACATGATGCGGTGGGGCTACCTGACACATCATCATGAGATATATGGTTCACATACGCATCGCTACCAAGGGTAGATGAAGAGATAGTATATGAAACATCTATCGATGTTGAGCCCAAGTTGATTACCAAAGGAGGTTCAATTGAAACAGAAGGGAATTCCCCAGAGGATTTTTCTGCCAAGGATCTTATGGATGATGATAGATAGAGTAAAGTGGCCGAAGTATCCATCATCTCGACATCGGGTGGAGGTATGACAATGTCCTCCAGTTCTACCGAAGAAGAATGCACAAGTAGGGGGGTACATGATCCACTACGAGTGACCTATATTTCACGAACAGCCTCAAGGGTGTCACGAAAGTCATCGAGACGAGGACAATGGTGAGAATAGTGGCCATAAAGATCACACAAAACACAAAGGTGGTTTGTGCGCACTGATTTGAATTTATTATCTGAATCAGGTAAGGTAACATCGACCTCTAGGATATAAAATTCAGGAAACGCTCGTTGAACACAGGTTTGAGACAAGGAAGTTCAGCAAAATTTTGGGTAGCATTCCCAAAAACATCACACAAAGCACACATAGGTGACTTCTTTGGAGGCTTTTACCCTCTTGAACAGATTATTTCACAACATGAGTATATTTCTATTGAGTTGGCTGAGGCACTAAACCAAAGGTAGGATTCGTGACGACTGGCTAGAACGGGGTCAAAGCGGTATAAGGTTTGAGTTGACCAGGCGGGGTTTCAACTGGGGGATCAATGTAACATATTGGGATCCCCAGGGTCAAATTGGGAAGGCTCAATGTAGCCATAACAGGCACTGAAAATACTCCAAAAGGGGGAGTGAGAAACGATATCTGATTAGAAGGGTAATGGCATGGTGGAATGGCTCCCAACTGGTTAAGGCTAGGGGGAACCGTTCCTGGTTGAAAAGGAGTGGAAGACACACCAGAAGAATAGGAAGTTCCTTGAAAGGAAGCCCTGCAGGCTCTGTCGAGTGACCACCAACAGGTTGCGGAGGCTTAGGCTGCTGGGTGGTTGAACTAGATAGCTTATGGCTAGTCTGAGATGATTGCATCAAGCAAACATTCGACGAGATGGGATCTTCGAAAAAAAGGGAGGGACTAGGAAAAGAACTAAGCAAGGTGGAATCTTTATAGACTCCATGTGACACACTGGTGAGAGGTGTGACTGATTTTTTATCGGCCACCGAAGATATGATAGACTTGGGGGAGAGTTGAGACTTCGGTTCGTAATATGTCAACTGATCAATGGTAACAATCTTTCTATTGTGAGGAAAGCACATATTATGGTGAACTGCATATGCAACAACAAACATCACATAAGTATAGCTACGACCCAACAATATTTTGTAATCCAAGGGGGGCATCAATGACTTCAATGTCAATACAAACAGTCTTTCCCGCAAGAGTAACAGGAAAATTGTGGTACATTCCAAGGGGCTGAGAAGAGTGACCATCTCAAGCACGCAAAGTGATGGTGGATGGGGCTAACTTAGGTGATCCGAGTTTATTCCAAATAGATGGGGATATCACACAGGTGGATGCACCCTCATCAATGATGCATCGCAAGACATGGGCATTACAAAGCTTGACAGGTATTTGGAGAGCTTCTTCCTCTTTTTGAGGAAAGTGAGATGCGGCATATTTACCAATAGAAGGAAAAAGCGTCCTGAGAAACCAATCCGTATAGACACAGTCATCGAATGTAGTATTTTGACATAAGCTCCTCCTTCCTCAACATTCTTGGACATGGTCAGAAAGGCGGGTGGCAAAAGTTTGACAGAATGCGGTCAACAACTCGGTACCAGTATCATATCAGAGAGGTAGCTAGAATTAAGACATAAATGCTTTAGCAAGAGTCGCAAAAGTGGAATGAGAGGCAGAGGCCGAGTCAAAATACCACTTAGCAGTGCTATAGTGAGCGTGCGTTGGAATAACCAAAGACAGATAGAGTCATCAGTGATAGAATTGGATGAACACCACATGTGAAATGAGTGGGCGTGATTAGTAGGGTCCTCTCTAGCTTTTCCTTCGAACTTAGGAATTTATGTAGGAATCTTAGTTGGCATAGAAGGCCAACTTGTATCATGGTGTATAGGGTCACTAATTAAGTAGCTGAAATCGGGAAGGCTTAAACCTGCCATTAAAGGTAGAAAGGGAGTAGTTGGAATGGTTCTGGTAGTGGTTCCGCAAGTAGCAGCTCTAGAATTAGGGTTGGGGTTACCACTAGCATTAAGACTAGCACCTGCATTAGTGCCTGACATGGTGACAGAATGAGATGAAGGGGAACTGGGTTCGGAATCAAAGGAAGGGCCCAATGAACTAGAATCAGAGTTGGTATGGGGACTCAGCGGAGGACTAACTCAACATCTACAAGGTGGAGTAAGTCTTCCTAACGGAAATGGAGGATGAAGGCCTAGGAGTCTTCAGGATAAATGCCTTGGTGGCGCAATGATCGCAAGACACAGATACATAAGCAAAGGCTCAAAGGGGAAGATAAATTAATTACGATGTTTATGTCTTGGATTGGCAGTGTAAACCAAGAGCTCTTCGCTTTAGGTGTGCATGTGTGAAATATGTGTGTTAATTTTAATTAAGCCCAAATAGTTGTGTATAAAGAAAAAGAAAAAATGTTATATAACTGTAAATAAAACTGAAATGACAGTAAAATAAATAGCTAAAGATGCATAAATTAAACCCAAAAAGAAGGGCTCCCAAGCAATTGTTCAAATAGGCAGGCGGAATTGACTCAAAACACATAAATAGGAAAAAATATCTAAGGTCTAAGGGACAGGAATCTAATGACATAGATCTACTGAAAAGAGGTGCATAAAACATCAAGAAACTAGAGGGAAAAATGCTGCAAAATAGGAGGTGGCAGGTTAAAACCCTAAGAGAAATAAGAGGGACCCTAAGGGAAAGGTCAAACAAGACTCAAGAGGGAGACTTGGATGATATAATAACCGATCTAAAGGGATCTAAAAGAAAGAGAGATCAAACCCTAAACAATGGCTGAAAGAGAGGCAAAATCTCAGACTACCTACTTAGTTAAAACCCTCCTAAAAAGGTGGAAGCATATTGGAGCCCTAAGGGGCTTGTTACCACTTTGAAGAGAAAAATTGAGCATATCTAGGCCTAAGACGAGTGGAGACAGAGGTCATGTTGGAAATTGGGTTCAACACTCCCCATGTGTTTCGTGACATGGAATAACTGCCTCTTATGGATCCTAACTCTGGCGATTGTAGCGGAGACTAATGCCTGCAGGTTTTGGTCTTAACAGAAATCATGATTCAAACATGTAATATTCCCAAATAGGGAATGCAGTAATATATGAAATTTATGCAGGAAAATAATGCATATCATCTAATACAAAGCAGGAATCCAATAGAGAGACCTTTCAAATGTATTTACAACAGCAAAGTAGATGTACAATGAGGCCCATTAGATGCATAACTGGAAATACAAGTCACCAATAGAAGAAAATCCTTAAAAAGAGGTGCTGCAACCATATATTAAGATTGAAAAAGGCTTGACAAGGTTATTTTAATGAGCCACAATAGCTGTTGATTACACTTTAGATCTAGATAAAATCAGTGCATGAAAAGTCAGATCTATAATAGATCCATACACTAGATAGGCTCCTCTCAAAAATCCCCTTGGGGTTTTCAACATTACACCATGTATAAGGAGTAGATCTAAGATCTGAATCTGTAGATCTGCAGAAATATTTAGAAATATTCAGATCTGACCTGATATGAACAATATTGATCCCCTCCATTGGATCTCAAAAGTGAAGGGGAGATCCCCAACACTTGAAAACCAATCCTCCAAATGATGTGCCAAAAGACCCTGCAACAACACCTACAGTAATAACGCAGATCTAGAAGTAAAACTGCACTGTAGGGTTTAGAATGTGGTTGGCCACATGCCAATATCTGAAAATGTAGTCCAAACACTCCAATACACTCCTTCCAATGGAGTAGAAGCCTCCTCCACTGAAAAAGGGCACTGAAATGGTCTAGATCTGAGTAGATCTAGCCTCCACTTGCTGCATCTTGCAAAGACAACCAAACCCTTAACAGGATCTGCATTGTATTTGAAAGAAGTAGCTTGGCCTTCAGCCAAATAGTGGACTATGAAATACAAGACTCTCCCAAGAGATACTCAATGGGAAGAGGTGGGATTCGTGATCAGGAACACCCAATTATAAACCGCATTTGCAATCTAGGCTAAACAGCCAAAGAAAGTTGTATGTCTAAACATAAAATACATCAAAATCCAATATCATTCAACAACCTTCTCGTGCTCCCATCCTCTTCCTTTTATAAGTTAAGAGCTTGTAAACCTTAAACCACCTTCAATGAAATAGCTTCTTTCACACAAGCCATCTCCATCTAAAACTCCGTTGTGCCTCATTGATGGCCACTCCTCCAAGACAACGTTGTAGATCTGGTCAAGGTTGACCCAGTCAAAATATCTAGCCCCTTTCACACCTAAGGGTGCTTATTGAATCAGCCAAGATTTTAGCCTTTTTACATTTTGCATTGATTTATTCTTTATCAAGGAGTTTTATGAACCTCCTTTTCTCTTTTATTCATCAAACAAAAAAATAAAACAAAAATGAATATTCCCATTAGCTTATGACTAATTGGGAATATTACAGTCCTCCCCTCCCAAATGTTGCTTGTCCTCAAGCAACTGATAAGGTGAGTGTTGTAGCTCTTCTCCTCCTCCATTGGTGACACCATCATGTGATAAGCTTCCTCCATAAGCTAAGTTTTCCCCAATCCAACTCTCCCTGAATTGCTCCTCCAAAGTGTGTAAGTTGGCCTTTGGTGGATAAACCAAATGGCTCTCATCATGAAAGAATGGAAGGTCTATATGGAAACCTTCTTGCTGATCGATGGCCTCGTCAAGATAGAAGTGATGACAATCATGGGGAACTTCATTACCAATGAAAGACTCCCATCTCCATGCTATCATCCAAATGAAATGAATCACCTCCCAACTTGGTAATTCATAGAAAAGATCCTCCCAAATGCTCATGAGAGTCATATCCCAAGTGTTCCAACCCATCATATGGTCCACCTCATAAAGAAACAAGTGATCTACTATAGTGGCCATATCATTTCCCATGCTCCCCTTGAAACATGTAGTGCAAAAAGTGTGGGAAATTTCTTCCCCCATGGACACATCCACCCAATGTGTCTCTCCTCCAATCATGTTCCCAACAAAGATAAGAACATTTTCAGCATATGAAATCATAATTAAAGTTATGCTAGCTGCCATATGTAGTAAAGGAGAAGGACATTAATGGTCCCTCATGTGCAACCAGCCCAATTTTACTCCTAACTTCCATAGGATATGATATAACAAGTGTTTCTCCCACCACTTGTTTAATGTCCCATTCTTCTTGTATGTTTGGAGAAGGTGTATGATAGTTGGTTCTAATGAAGAACACCACGAAGAATACAACATCTCCCCAAAATATTTTAGGGAATGGTTAAAATTTCCATTTCTCATGTCCCCAAATAGCCCATGAAGCCCACAAGAAAAGGTGCCCCCTCTTGGAGCAATGCCCAGTACATGAGTGTTAAGAAAATACCAGCATATAGTAAATACATCATGATGTTCATAAATACAATTCTTACCAGACACTTGATTTGAATTAGTGAGGTAGCTCATGGATGAGCTCCCTCTCACACCCAATAAATAAGGAGGTGGCAATGATAACTCTTCCCAAGATCTATGTTCCTCCTCAACCAGCCAATAATATATGCACTTTCTCATGTGATAGTGCATCTCCTTTTTGAAATTTTCCCACATGAATCCCTCCAGGATGGTATGGTATGCTTTAATAAATTTAGTGGGTTTAGAAAGCAAGATCTCATAGGTTGCATTAAGTAGTTTATCCTTGAGCTTAGAGTCTTTAATCAAATAGATTTGATCATGGAAATAAATGACTCCATCAACTACTTTATACCTCCCATCCATCACTTGCCCATCAAGAACCTTACACGTGAAGAGGTTCTTGGAGTATTCCATCAAGAATTGGGACTCCCAATATGGATCTAGGCTCCCCAGCAATGACAACGCTGTAGAAATCTGAAATGCAGCTCCTGTCATAACATGGTTGTCCTATTTGACATGCTTGATGCCAAAGTCACATGTTGGAGTACTATCACCTTTCTTTTGATGCCTTTCTTATAGCTGATCTTTCTCAAGACAAGATTGAAGCAGATGGAAGTCAACTTCTCCTTGAAATGTTTTTTCCTTTAAAAACTTCCTTAATTTGGCCCATGCATGAAAGAGTGTTGATATCCTCTTGTCATGTTCAGAAATCTTCTTTGTGTGTGGAAATACCATTGGCTGCTCAAAAGATATGGAGTGTCCCTTTGATATCATGCTCATGTCAACATAGATTTCTGAATTCTCCTTTTCCAGCGCAAAGAGCTGAGTGGGAGATAGCAATGTCCATTTCAGAAGATTTATTACCTCTCCTTTGAACCTATCAAATATTCTCTGCGTGGTGCTAGCTTCTCCCAAGGCTCCTTCCTTAGCCAAATATGTCCATGTTGCACATAGTTGAGAGAACACTTTATTTTTCTTCCAATCAGGGGGTCTCCCTGGTGGAATGCCTCCATGCAAAGAGACATCAAGGCATAGAGCAAGATGTACATGTGTGTGGACAGATTTTTCCTTGCCCTTCTTCCAAAATCTTCCTACCTCCTTTCTGTATCAATATTCTGAACTAAAGAGGGGTATGTGTTCCTCATCATATGATGTCCGTCCTCCCCTTTATCTCCTTCTATCTTCAAGATCTCACCATTTGAAAGTGATGGCACATGCTACACATGGATTGTGCCAGGATCTCCATATGTGAGATTATTTGGAACTCCTTGCAAGAGTGCAAGGGTTTCTATCCTTGGAGCAAGTGCTCCATCTTCCTCTTTATAAGGTACTGGATGTGCTCTTGATATGAAAATGTTGTTACCTCCAGCCTTTTCTTCCTCCTCATCAATAGTTGAAAATTCCTCATCAACAATAAGAGGCCTTAGATCTTGGTCTTCCCTTGAAGGTGGAATCTCCATGTCTTTCTCTTGAGAAGAAATCTCATCATGCAATGGGGATCTTTCCCTTGGAAAAGTATACAAGTTTTCATCCCCTTTAATGGTTTTCTGAAATGGAGTTGGATTTATAGATCCTCCCAACTCATGAAAAGGTTTTGTTTGTTTTGGTTTGATAGGCTCCATAGAAGGTGTTTCATAAAGTTTTTTATCAAACCTTTCCACTACTCTTCTAATGAAATTTGCATAAGTAGATGTATTTGAATTCTTTAAGGAAAAGGATTCAAACAACCACCAAGCATAAGCCTTACCTTCAAAATGCAGTGTTGCTACTTTGATGGCTTCATTTTCTGAAACTTGATGTTATTGCACATAGGTGTCTAGCTCCTTCACCCAAACCCTAACTAGACATTTAGGTGATCCATAAAAATTAGATAGAAAGAATCTACCCACACCATGCTTCTTTCTCCTTGTGCTTCTTTCTTCCTTGATCTTGCAAAACCCTTGGAATTTCAAGTGATCTTTGAACCCCTTAGATTGAGCTTCATACTCTTGGAAATAATCACCAAGAGTATCCTTCTTTGGCACATCTCCTTTCTCCATCTCATTTGTCATGAACATATGGCTGGTAGAGAATTTTAAATCTGATGGTGTGGCTGAATACTCACACCCATAATATGAGTAATTAGATCTTTCCTCATGTACAAATTTTGATGAGGGATCTCCATGTTTTTCCCTCCTCATTTCCTTGATGTCTTTACTGATGCCATGCAAAGTGTGTAGAAGAAGTTTTGAGAACTTCTACCCTCCAGAAAATAAGGTTTTGCCTTGATCCCTTTTGCAGATCCTCTCCTTCTTATGAGAAGACTCCATAATGGTTGTAGTACACAGGCTGAGCCAAGATTAGAGATTTGATACCACTGTAATATTCCCAAATAGGGAATGCAAAAATATATGAAAGTTATGCGGGAAAATAATGTAGATCATCTAAGACTGAGCAGAAGGCCAATAGAGGGACCTTTCGAATGTATTTACAGTAGAAAATTAGATGTACAATGAGGCTCATAAGATGCATAACTGGAAATACAAGTCACCAATAGAAGAAAATCCTCAAAAAGAAGTGCTGCAACCATATATTAAGATTGAAAAAGGCTTGACACCATTATTTTAATGAGCTACAACAGTTATTTATTACACTTTAGATCTAGAGAAAATCAGTGCTTGAAAAGTCAGATCTATAACAGATCCATACACTAGATAGGATCCTCTCAAAAATCCCCTTGGGGTTTTCAACATTACACCATGTACAAGGAGTAGATCTGAGATCTAAATCCGCAGATCTGTAGAAATATTCATAAATATTCAGATCTGATCTGATATGAACAATATATTGATCCCCTCAAATGGATCTAAAAAGTGAAGGGAAGATCCCCAACACTTGAAAACCAATCCTCCAAATGATGTGCCAAAATACTCTGCAACAACACCTATAGGAATAACGCAGATCTAGAAGTAAAAATGTGTTGTAGGGTTTAGAATGTGGTTGGCCACATGCCAATATCTGAAAATGTAGCGCAAAAACTCCAATACACTCCTCCCAATGGAGTAGAATCCTCTTCCACTAAAAAAGGGCACTGAAATGTTTTAGATCTGAGTAGATCTAGCCTCCACTTGCTGCATCTTGCAAAGACAGCCAAACCCTCAATAAGATCTACGTTGTAGTTGAAAAAAGTAGCTTTTCCTTCAGCCAGATAGTGGACTATGTGATACAAGACTCTCCCAAGAGCTACTCAATGGGAAGAGGTGGGATTCCCGATCAGGAACACCCAATGCTAAACAACATTTGTGGTCTAGGCTAAACAACCAAAGAAAGTTGTATGTCTAAACTGAAAATACATCAAAATCAAATATCATTCAAAAACCTTCTCATGCTACCATCCTCTTCCTTTTATAAGTTATCAGCCTATAAACCCTAAACTACCTTCAATGAAATATATTCTTTTACGCAAGCCATCTCCATCTACAACTGTGTTGTGCCTCATTAACGGCCACTACTCCAAGAAAATGTTGTAGATCTTGTCAAGGTTGACCCAGTGAAAATATCCAACCCCTTTCACACTTAAGGGTGCTTGTTAAAACAACCAATATTTTAGCCTTTTTACATTTGGCATTGATTTATTATTTATCAAGGAGTTTTATGAACCTCCTTTGCTATTTTATTCTTCAAAAAAAAAAAAAATGAATATTCCCATTATCTTATGAATAATTGGGAATATTACAAAACAAGTGGTATCAGAGTGATAGGTCTCGAGTTCGAAACTCACCCGGCTCGTGTTGGGGGGGAGATTGTTGGACATTGGGTTCAACGCTCCCCATGTGTTTCGCGACATGAACTAACCACCTCTCGTGGATCCTAACTCTTGTGATTGTAGTAGATACTACAACCTGTGGGTTTTGATATAAGTACAATCGTGATTCCAATAGGTCAGATAACCCTGAACAGTGTTTGTGGAAAACCCTAAAAATTACAGAAAAAAAACCCCGTAAAAAGTTGTAGCTCGCGGGTACTGACCTGTAGGCTACTGAAATCATAGTTTTTGGCCTAATAGCTACTATTTGAGCTGAACTTGCAGGTTGTGGGCTAAAAAGTACGAGTTTCACTTCTGGGAGTCTCTAGAGGTAGGTTGCGGAAAAAATTGTCGTCTCTGGCATGACTGATACCTATTACCTGCGGAAAACACCCAAAAAAATGCGAAAGTTAGATTTTTTACTGTTTTCGAACATAAAAGATTAAAAAAAAAACATTAAGAGGCTAAAATATAGCTGAATAAAAACCCTAAGTGCTGAAGCAGCTGGTCACATAAGAAATCTGAATAAAACCCAGTGGAGTCGCCAATTATTAGTATGAAACCTTAACGCGACTGTATGAAAAGAGATCACTTTAGCTGCACATGAAAAACAACTCTAACAACAAATATGGTTGTCTAACTTCTTTAGATCTGCAATATACAGTCGAAACAAATGCAAAATAAACCCAGATATATGCAATAAAAGAAACTAACAAAAAAATAAAATAAGATTTTCTCCAAATATCCAATGGAAAAGACAAGATTTATAAATAATTTTTATATTATGTAAACACCTAGGAAAGGAAAAAATAATTATGTTACTAATCCCACTCAATTGGATGGGTTCTTGGTTTTCCTCAACTCTTTAGCTTCAAAGTTTCTCTCTGTTGGGAATCACGATTTCCGTTAGACCAAAACCCACAGGTGTTAGTTAACGATCGTATCGCCAAAGATAAAGATCCATGAGAGGTGGTTAGTCCATGTCACGAAACACACAGGGAGTGTTGGTTTATCCAATGTCCAACAATCTCCCCCCCAACGCGAGCTGGGTGTGTATCGAACTCGTGACCTACACTCTGATACCACTTGTTGGGAATCATGATTGCCGTTAGACCAAAACCCATAGGTGTTAGTTAACGATCGCATCGCCAAAGATAAAGATCCACGAGAGGCGGTTAGTCCATGTGACAAAACACACGGGGAGTGTTGGTTTATTTAATGTCCAACACTCTCTCAATGGTGTAGAAAACCCAAGACGTGTAGAACTCGAAGGGAGCTAAATAAGCAAAAAGAAAAATAAAAGTAATCAAAGTATGACAATGATAAGAGGATCAAAGTCTGACCATGATAAAAGGATCAAAGGTAAGAAGTGAATGGAAAACCCTCCTATTTATAACAAAATATTGAGTTATCCTTGATAATGGTGCATAATGTAATACTCCAAAATTAGCATGTTGCTAATTGGAATATTGATTTTTGTTGTTTACACCTAGGAGATGAATAAATGGGTAAGGAGGCCCATACATTTCAGAAATAGGAACAAAATCCATCATAATGTAAAAAGGGGTCATCATAGGAGCTAGATTTCACACCATCATGTGTGAAAAGGGACATTTGCATAGGGACAAGGTCAAGTTTGAGCAAGTCAACAAAGCTGGGATAAGAGGTGGAGATAATCTTTGGAAACAACATAGTGACAGTGGGAGGAAGATTCCATGATGGAAGAAACTCTAATGAGTGGGACCCAAGGTTGCAGGGCTTCCATTTCTATAAAAGGAGGGCAAGGGAGCTATAATGTTCCCAAAATTAGTATGAAGCTAATTGGAACATTGATTTTGCTTATATCATCTAGGAGGTGAATAAATGGGTAAGGAGGCCCATGAGTAGGAATAAAATCCCTCATAGTGTGAAAGGGGATCATCAGCATAGCTATATTTTGCACCCTCACGTGTGAAAAGGGGCAAATGCATGAGGACAAGGTAAAGTTTGACCAAGTCAACAGCGCTTCCATGGAGGGAGTGGTTCAATTTGAAAGATAACGCAGTACGAATGGGGGAGAGATCATTTGGTGGAGGAAACCCTAATGTGTGGGGGCCAAGGCAAGAAGGCTTTCATTTGTATAAGGGAGGAAAAGGCAGCCATAGAAGGATATGTTATTGAGTATTTATTTTGGTATGCATGACTATTTTCTTTCTCCAGTTGTTTAACTGAGATTTTTGTGCTTCTTAGCACAAGGAATTCCTGTTTAGGAATCCTTCTCCCTTCTCGAGAGGCCTCTTGAGGGATTGTACTTCATTTCTCCACATTCAGGCTCAAGGCAAGCCACCTCCTTCAGCTACAATGTTATTCCTGTAGCAGGAAATGTTGTGTTGCAGGGTGTTGCAGTGGAGGGTTCCACAACACCACTTCTAGAGCTTATCTTTCAGAGGAGGGAGCTTCTATTCCTATGGGAGGTCAGTGAGGAAGATTCAAGAGCTGATTTCATATCTTTGGCATCAGGCCAAGCATTTCTCATCACCTACAACGCAATCCCTCTCCTTGATTGTATTATTCTTGAGAGTATTTGCAGTGGGGGTTTGCACCACTATTTTGGAGGGTGAGATCTTTAGTGATTGGATCAGGCTTTCACCTGAAATATCCATTGGATGAGATTCAGTCATCATATGTAGCATCTTCAGCCATCTTCATCCATTTCTTGAGTTGCAGCTGCTACTTAGTTTGAGACTGAAACTCCGGCATTTTGGCCATTTTGTATATTCCAGCCAATCCTTCTAGGATTGACTTCAAATTGTTTTCAGGGGTTTAGAGCTTTGCTCCCCACCTTATTTGATCCATACATTTCTAAATCTATGTATTGACATTAATTATGTATCAGTGCCCCTTATAAATTGTGCAGTCATAGCCTTGGCTTTTCCATATGTAGCAGTGTATTTCATATTTCTTGTGCATGTTCCTTTGAGGTTGGTTTGCCTAAGCTTGAGTGATCATTTCCTCAAGATTTTGTACACATTCTGCTGTTGTAACATTAATAAGATGGCTATGAGTTCTTCTTGCATTTTATGAGTTGGATTTATCACTGCTACTCCAGTTTATGTTTATATATTTCTGGATCTCCAATTTGGGAATATTATAAGATATTCCTTACATTGTAGATTTTCCCTATTTTGGGATATTACAGTAGCCATAGCAAGACATGATATGGATTATTGATTTTAAGGTCTGCATGACTATTGTGATTTCTTCAACTGTTTAGTTGAGATTGTTGTGTTGCTTAGCACAAGGCATTCCTGTTTAGGAATTCCTTCTCCTTTCTTGAGAGGCCTCTTGAGGGAGTTTGTACTGAATTTCTCCACATCCAGGCTTGAGGCCAAGCTACCTCCTTCAGCTACAGTTCGTTTTTGTTTAGAGCTCGACTGTGTTGCAGGGTGTTGTAGTGGAGGGTTGAAAACTCCACTTCCGGAGCTTGTTTTTCAAAGGAGAAAGCTTTCTTTCCTTTGGGAGATCAGTGAGAAAGATTCTGAAGCTTATTTCAGATCTTGGCACTTGGCCAACATATTTCCTTTCTCCTACAGCGTAGTCCCTCTCCTTGACTGCGTTATTTCTGTGACCATTTGCAGTGATTGATTGGAGGGTGAGATCTTCAGTGTTAGGACCAGCCTTTCACTTGGAAGATCCATTGGAGAGGTATATTCATCTCATGTTTTATATTCAGCCATCTCCATCTAGACTTCGAGTTGCGACTGCTACTCAACCCTAGGGCTACACTCCGGCATTTTGGTACTTTTGCATTTTTTAGGAAATCCTTCCAAGATTGTCTTGAGATTGAGTTTAGGGGTTTAGATATTTTCTCCCAACATTGTATGAGCTGTATATTTGCATATCCATGTATTAAAATACTCTAGCATCAGTTATATCTAATAAAACTGCATTTTCATAGCCTTGGGCATTTTCTGTGTAGTAGTATACTTCATTTTCTATGTACATGTTCTCTTGAGGCTTGGGTTGCCTATCTTGAGTGTTTATTTCCTCAAGATATTGTATAAATTTTGCTGCTATAATAATAATATGATGGCTATGTGTTCTTCTCACATTTTATGAGTTGATTTATCACTGCTACTTCCAGTTTTATGTTCATGTATTGCTGCATCCCCATTTTGGGATATTATAGTGCTATCAGAGCATAATCTTGGCTCAGCCTGTGGAATCTCCACCAATATGATATCAAGAAGAAAAGAAGAAGAAAATATGTATAGAAAGGACAAGAATAAGACTCTGTTATTTGGAGGAAGGAAGGAAGAGAAGCTCTCAAGGCTTCTTTCTCAAACTATGCAGAGTAGTAAGAGAGATCTCAAGGAGATGAGGAAGGAGATGTATAGAGAATCTCCAAGAGAGTTTGAATCTGAAACGAACTCTAAATTTTCATATGATGAGTGTGAGAATGTAGCCACACATCATGATGCACAGCGCAGTCCTATGCTCAGATTTCATATAAGGGAGATAGAAGAAGAAGAAATGCCTAAGAGAGAAACTCTTAGTGATTTTTTGCAAGAGTATGAGTCTCAGACTCAGAAGTTTAGAGATCATATCACTTTTCTAGATTTTTTCAAGATAAATGTGGAGAGAAGCAAGTAGCATAATAATATTATATTTATCTTATCTACTTTTGATGGTTCACCTACATGTTCAGCTAGAGTTTGGGTGGAGGAGCCAGACACCTATTTGCAGAAACACCAAATTTCTGAAGATGAAGCCATCAAAGTTGCAACACTGCATTTTGGAGGTAAGGCTTATGCATGGTGGATATTTGAGTCTTTTTCTTTGAAAATTTCAAATAATTTTTCTTATGCAAGGTTCACTAAGGCATTAGTGGAAATATTTTACAAGAAACATTCTAAAACACATGTGGTGGAACTAAACAAACCTAAAACCTTGCATGTGTTGGAGGGACCTATGAACTCAATTCCACTTCAGAAAACCATTGAGGAGGCTGACATATTGCATCATAACTTGTTAGAGGCAAGACCTCTATCTCATATTCTTGAACAAGAGGGCATGGAGATCTCTTTTTCAAAAGAGGATCCAATTCTTGGGAGGTTTCCCATTCATATTGGAGAGGAAGAAACAGTTGAGGGCAACAACGCTATCATTTCTAGAGTAGATCTAGCACCTCATGCAGAGGAAGATGGAGCACATGATCCAATTAGAGGGGTTATTTCATAATTGAAAATAATTCCCCAGGATCTCATATGTGGAGATCAAGGCACAACCCATGATCAGCATGTGCCATTGTTGACAGATTGTGAAACCATGCAGATGGAAGGAGGAGGTCGGGAGGATTATCAACATCATTTGATGAGGAGCATACACCCCTATCTATTTCAGAGGGTTGATGCACAGAAGAGGGAGACTGGATTGCACAGTGAAGGCAGGGGAAAATATGTCCATTCATTTATACAGTCTACTCTTGATGTTGATGTCTCATTGCATGGAGACATTTTGCCAAGGAGACCACCAGATCAGCAGATGATGAGAGATGCTTCACATTTTTAGGCACCACTCATTGATTCCAGAGGAGTGGAGACCTTAGAAGAGCTTGATACAACACTAAGAGTCTTGGGTATACTCAAGGAGAGGAGACACATACTCTCAACATCATCATTACCCACTCTCATTTCAGATTCTGTGTTGTGGCAGGAGCAGCATGGGAGGGATAGAAACCTGCCAACTTGCATCTTTGGCATGGGAGATGTCAAAGAGGAGGAAAACCATATGATAGATGTTCTTTGTGATAGATCATTAGTGCTGTCACTATGGAGGATAGATCCATATTGGAAATCCCAGCCGTTGGTGGATTATTCCAAGGATATTTTTAATTGTACGATATTGGATAACCAGTTGCATGAGGAGGGATATTCAGTCAGAGATGGGGTCATCTACTATCATAGTAGGATCTTCTTATCTAGAGCCTCCAAGATCAAGGAGAAGTTGCTACAAGCAGCTCATGAGGATTTTCTCTTCAGCCATACTTATTTTATGAGAGCATAACACACCATCATGGAGGGGCACATTTGGGAAGGCTTTGAGGAGGAAATATATCAGAATTTGAGGAGATGCATGAATCATGTGGAGATGGAGGAGATACATAACTCTTTGAAAGATTTAACACAATCACCTCTTTTCTCTTTGAGAATGAGAGGGGATTCATTTATGAGCCACTCCATTTGCATGAGAAAAACATATGGTAAGGATACTATTTGGATGCATAATGATTTGTATGTGCATTCCTTACCCATATATGTGCATGAATTTTCTCAAAGGAGGAGCATTCTTCCTTCTAGAACTCTTGGTCTACTTGAGGCCATGAGCAGTATTGATGGCCACTCCCTATGAGGACTTGGGTTGGAGATATCTTATGGAGAACATGCTTACTATGCACCATGCATCATACACTTTCTCCAAACTTGTGAGGAGATTGGGGCAACAAGCAAGTGGTTGAGAAGCCACACATTATGTCATTCTCTATTGCAGTTGAGAGTCAAACTACATTGGCTGAATTTGAGGGACCATTTTCCTTCTCCCTTGCTACATATGGTAGCAAGTATGATTCTCATTATGGTTCCCTATGTTGTTGTTGTTCTTTTTTTTATTGGGAGCATATTTTGGGGAGAGACACATTGGTTGGATGTGTCCTTTGGGGAAGAGGATTCCCACACTTTTTGCATTACATGTTCTAATGGGAGCATGGGAGGTGATATGGCCACCCCAGCAAAACACTTGTTTCTTTATGAGTTAGGCCATGAGATTAATTGGAGCACTTGGGCTATGACTCTCATAAAACATTGGGAGAAAATCTTCTATGAGTTTCCATGTCATGTTGTGCAACAACAGTTAGGAAAATTGTGCTATGACCACTTCGGAAACTATTAGTACCTTTCAGCTCTACATGAAACCTTTAGTATTCCCCTCACTTGTATGCGATATGATGAAAATTTCATATTCATCATATATGGGATGGTTTGGGCCAGCATGATTCACAACATTGCGAGGAAGATATTTGGAGATCCATTTTTCTTCTTACCACTTGGAGGAAACATTTTTGCAGCCCAAGATCAGTAGATACTCTAAACTTATCATAAGTGGAGAGGAGGAAAGCATAGGGTAGGATGTTTTTTCTACCATGATCATATTTCTAGCCCACCTACATTGCAGGAGCCAAAGGTGGAGGAGAATTTTCAGGAGTTGCCATGTTGCGAGGTAACACATTTTGTATGGATGATAGCTTGGGGATGGGAGATTCATATGGGGATGGTAGATCCTAATATATATCAGACCTCATGCCTCAAGAAGGCCTTTAGACAGACCATTATTGCCTCCATTGATGTTTTAATTATACACGATGATAGTTATTTGGGATGCTCACCAAAAGCTAGTTTGCATACTTGGGAGGGGCAACTTGGAGATGTATTAATGAGACAAAATCTTGATCTTTGGAGGATTTTATCATATGAGGATGCTACAGGGAGAGAAGAGGAGGCTTTTTAGTTCTATCCTTGCACTTTCTTGAGGACAAGCAACATTTGGGATGGGAGGACTGTAATATTCCAAAATTACCATGCAACTAATTGGAATATTGATTTTTGTTGTTTACACTTTAGAGATGAATACATGGGTAAGGAGGCCCATAAATTTTAGAAATAGGAATAAAATCCCTCATAATGTAAAAATGGATCATCATAGGAGTTGTATTTCACACCCTCATGTGTGAAAAGGGACATTTTCATAGGGACAAGGTCAAGTTTTACCAAGTCAACAACGCTGGGATAAGAGGTGGAGATCATCTTTGGAGACAGAGCAGTGACAGTGGGAGGAAGATTTCCTTGGTGGAGGAAACCCTAATGAGTGGGACCAAAGGTTGGAGGGTTTCCATTTGTATAAAATGAGGGCAATGCCTCCATAACAAGACATGATATGGATTATTGATTTTGTGGTCTACATGACTATTGTGCTTTCTTCAACTTTTAGTTGAGATTGTTGTGCTGCTTAGCACAAGGAATTCCTATTTAGGAATTCCTTCTCCTTTCTTGAGATGCCTCTTGAGGGAGTTTGTACTAAATTTATCCACATCCAAGCTTGAGGCCAAGCTACCTCCTTCAGCTACAACATAGTTTCTGTTTAGAGCTGGGTTGTGTTGCAGGGTGTTGCAGTGGAGGGTTGACAACACCACTTCCGGAGCTTGTTTTTAAAAGGAGAAATATTTCTTTCCGTTGGGAGATCAGTGAGGAATATTCTGGAGCTTATTGCAGATCTTGGCACTTGGCCAACATATTTCCTTTCTCCTACAGCACAGTCCCTCTCCTTGACTGCGTTATTTCTATGACCATTTGCAGTGAGGGGTTGTAGTGATTGATTGGAGGGTGAGATATTCAGTGTTAAGACCAGCCTTTCACTTGGAAGATCCATTGGAGGAGGTCTATTCATCTCATGTTTTATATTCATCCATATCCATTCAGACTTTGAGTTGCAGCTGCTACTTAGCCCTAGGGCTACACTCCGACATTTTGGTACTTTTGCATATTTTAGGAAATCCTTCCAGGATTGTCTTGAGATTGAGTTTGGGGGTTTAGATATTTGCTCCCAACATTGTATGAGCTATATATTTTCATATCCACGTATTGAAATACTGTAGCAGCAATTATATCTAATAAAATTGCGCTGTCATAGCCTTGGCCATTTTTTGTGTAGCAGTATACTTCATTTTCTATGTACATGTTCTCTTGAGGATTGGGTTGCCGACCTTGAGTGTTTATTTCCTCAAGATCTTGTATACATTTTGCTGCTATAATACTAATATTATGGCTATGTGTTCTTATCACATTTTATGAGTTGATTTATCACTTCTACTTCCAGTTTTATGTTCATGTATTGCTGCATCCCCATTTTTGGATATTACACATAATAAAACATTATTAACCAAGATCTAGATCTAACTTCTTGGAATATTTTATTATATTTTGTTGGAGGAAAAGGAATTTAAATTGGTTAAATCCATTTATTTAGAAATAATAAATAAACAACTAATTTATTTATCATTTCAAGAATTGGGTTAAGGAATAATTAAACAAATAATGATTTATTTAATTATTTCTAGGATATTTAGTCAAATTTAACAAGGAATAATAATTAAATAAGGATTAATTAATGAAAAATTGGTGTAACAGAATGTGCACCTCCCAAGACTTTCCTATCCTCAACTGCAAATTGCGTAGTTATATTCAACAATAGTGCCATCCTTTTCCACTGTGATTGTGAACTTCATAGCACCTAGCCTCAATTATGCATTGTACACTTCCAGCTAGTAGTTTTCATCCATTTTGTCCACTATTGATGTGAACTACATGGTAGGATACCCTCTCTCTCTAAACAATTTTTCATTGCACAGTCCTAAGGCTCAAATCATAAACCTTTCCCCTTATTGATCCATCATGTGCAGTCTCTCCTCCTTGACATTGCATAGTACGCACTTCTAGTGACCATTCAAGTCACCTTTCCTAAATTTTACTATCTTGTGCTCAGAGCTTGCACAATTTTCCCTCTTAGTGGCTATCTAAAGGAAATGGAAGTATAAGATGTAGACTTTAGCCACCTTAGGTTTGGTTAAATTAGTTTTCATCAATATGCCCCCAGGGGAGTGTGAAAAAAACACTATGTTAAGCTCCATTCCTCCTATCCTTATGTTTCTATATCTCATGAAAATGAGGAAAATATTAAGAACTAGAATAGTTCTTCCATAGAATTTAGGCCAAGTGATAAGGCAAGACCTTCTAACACAAGTCATATACCAGATATTGTTCAAGAAGGGAACCAAAAATAAGTGCTTACTCCAGTTAGTGTTGTTAAGCTAAAGACGAAAATCATGCATGATCCAGAAGAGGAGAGGAGCAAAAAATTCAAATTAGATCCAAACACCAAAGTCACAATTGAAGCGGAGAGGAAAAGAAAGGAATTCAAAGAAGCATGGAGGAAGTGGCAGGAAGAAGAGAAGAAACAGGAATAAGGGCACAAACAAGAAGAGGAACATAAGTAGAAGAAATAATAGTAAAGGAAGAAAAGAGAATGTATGCAAAAAAGAAGGAAGAGCTAAGAAAGACAAAAAAAGAGGAAGCTAGGAAGAAAGAACAATAATAAGCTTTGAAAAAGCAGCTAAAAGAAGAAGAAAGTAGGAGGAAACAGGAGGAGGATTTGTAGGCCCAATAAGTAGATGATGAACAAGAGGAGGATGAAAAATACACATATTTTATGTCAATTTTTGAACAATCAAGTTATAAACCCCCACCACCTTTTACTAGTGGCCATCTACCATTTAGAAAAATGGGAATAATTCCTTTACCAGAAGATAGGGTCATCAATATTTCAAACTTCACCTTCAATGAGTTGAAGAGAATATTATTACAAGAAGGAGAAGGTATTTTTTGAATGATCCTAATCACCTTGTTTCCATAAACACAAAAAGGGTGAGTGTGAAAATAACAGGAAGAATCCAAGAGCAATTGTCATAGAAAATGCAGCCTTTACAAAATCCACTGAGGATAATATTGGCTGCTTGATGAAAGAAAATGAAAAATTAGTGAAATAATTGGTTATTATAAGGAAAAACATTGATAATATCATGGAAAAGAATCAGAGTTTTTTTACAATAGTACCAGTAGAAAGGAATTCAAAGAAAAAATACTTGAATAAATAAATCCATTGGAAGACACCATGAAGCAAGTATATGAATAGATGATTACTCTTCATGAAGCATTGGTGTTCTTGCATGAAGTACATAAAGAATCACAAAATATCGTGAAGTTGCTAATGACAAATTATACATCCTTATATGTGATCTAGGATTGGGGCACTAAATATTGAATGTACCTGAGGTGTTGGTCAGGAAAGGAAGATAAGATGCTAAAATAGACAGGGGAGAAATTAGGATGTTTATATATATTTATGAGCAACTCCATACTTTTGTAACCAACACCATATCAAAATATTCATGACAGTATATTGGATTGGATTCCTTGGTGACAATGCACAAGATACCTTCTTTTGGTACATTTATGGAAGTAAAGAGAAATAATTTTATCGGGCGAGAAATAGAGTATTTCTTAAACAACATCAAATAGGAGACCACCCGAGATGATCTAGAGGTGACAAAAGAGAGTACTCTACAATATATAACCAATCCAACCAAGATACACATGAATTTAATCATTTTTTTTTTTTAAATCCAGGCATATTTCAAGACTATATATTTGAATGTATTGGAATTGAGCTCACTACTGAAACGGGAGGGTGAATCCGTAGTGTGAGGTTTTATTAACTTTTTAAATATTTGTATCAAAACAACCTAGAATCAGTAAACCATCATATAACATAATAAATCAACATAAAATCAACATATGAAAGCACCATGAACAACATCAATCATGCACACAAGAGAACAAAAAAAAAATCTGGTGGAAAACCCTCTCCAGGAAAAAAAACCACTTATTTTTGTTGCTTCTCAAATCTTCTATTATGCTGGATTTTTTTTAGATAGATGAGTTAGAACCCACTAGCTAGAAGAATTGACTACTAAGATAGTCTGGTAGCTACATCAACTAGAAAGAATATTCTCACGGGACTCTACTAACAACCATTTGTTGGAAGCCACCACAACCAATGAGCCTCACCCAATTCTACTGGACCCTGGAGAAAATTCTTCCAATACTTATGTTCCTACTAGAAGGCCCCCACCTTATCCACATAGTGTCTGTTATGAGTAAGTAGATGGTCTCAGAGTGAATACATAACAAAGGTGTTGGAAATATTTAATATGCAAAATGCAAAACCATTTAGTTCACCTTTGGCTATCCATTTCAAAATAAGTAAGGAGATGTGTCCAAAGACCCATAAAGGGATGGATTATATGTGTAAAGTTTCATATGCATCAGCAACTGAAGCTTAATGTATGCAATGGTCTGCACAAGGCCTGATATTGCACATGCAGTGGGAGTTGTAAGTAGGTATATGAACAATCTAGGAAACGAGAATTAAATGGAAGTGAAGTGGATTCTCAGGTATTTGAGAGGTAACACAAATCAAGAATTATGCTTTGGTGGTTCAAAAAATTCTGTACAGGGATATGTTGATGAAAATATGGAAGGTGATAGAGATAACATGAGGAGAACCACAGGGTATGTGTTTATTGTATATGGAACATGTTATGACCCAAAAATTTTCAAAAAAAAAAAAACATCATTGTGTTATGTTTGTTTTTTTTTCTTGGTTCAAATTAGGTTTAGAAGTCAATTTAGTTTTTGGTTAAGGGTAGGTTAGATTTTTATAAGTTCAAAGCCCATCCTTAAGTTTAAATAAAGTCTTTTTTAGGTCCATTCATTTTCAAATATCCATAAATTCCATTTGTGAGTCATTTCCTAAAGTATCATGTCAGAACTGATCAAATTAGCCAATAAAACTTACTTTCGTAGTGCCGATAGTTCAAAAAAGTTGATTTGTGCTACGAAACTACTGAAAGTTATGAAGCAAAAACTCTGTTTTCTGGTTTTGAGCAGTCAATTTCCAAGGCAGTTTTTGAGCTACTGAAAACGAATTTAGAAAAAATTAAATAGGTTTTTCTTCCTAACATACCTAACTACAAAAGCCTCTCTCAGTTTCTTCAACTTCACTAGGATGTGGGAGAAATTGATAACCTACAATGCGCTACGAAACTGCTGTTACAAAACTGTCATGTACATCACTGTTTAGCAGTCAACTTCAAGTTCAGTTTTTGGCCAAATGCAAACTTATTTTCGAATTATGAAAGAGGTTTGTCTTCATAATAGCCCCATATACAATAACCAATCATACGGTTCTCACAAGTTTTATCAGTTGGGAGATACAAGGATTTCTTTGAAACCCTATTTTTCAGAAAATAGAGTTTTCCTGTTTTATACATGTTTTTCAAAGGCAGTTTCTGGACAGCAAGGGATGTATTTAAAAAAACAAAGAGAGATTTTTATTCAAGACATAATGGCCTATAAAAAATCCTTCAATTTCTCAAACTACATCATGAATTAGGAGATATAAACTCTGTCTCAAGGCTTATTTTTCAGATAAAAACAGGAGAAATCTCCAAGAAGTTAAGAAGTTATAAAGGCTGGAATGACAGTGTTTTCAGTTGATATGACTTTTGATATGATGAAATCAGTTTCATTTTGAGTTTTTTAACATTTACAAATTTTCATTTTAGAAAATTTTGGACAAAACTACTCAATCAGCAGTTTCGTAGTGCAGACAGTGTAAAAAAGAGTGAAAAGCGCTACAAAACTATTGTAGCATCTTTTTTCACTCTTTCTCATCAAATTTTGAAGGGAAAAAAGTTTTAATTATGATCTGAAAATTCTAAGGAGGATGTATTTATAGATACTAAAGACAATCCTTGAGGAAAGAAATCAAAATTTTGAAGAAACAAGGGTTAAAAAGCAGCGCTACGAAAGGCGCTACGAAACTATGTTGTTTTTGTAGCGCAGTCTATTTCATCTCATTTGAACAGTGTAATGATGGTTTTTTGACAACTAGAGCTTAGGGAGGATTATTGGAGGTATTATTTCAGTTTCCAATAGTAAATGAACTCGAAATAATGAGTTCATGGTGGTCATAATGTTTCAAGAAGTGCAAGGAACCCTATACCTAGAAAACAGGAGATTGTTCCTATTTTGATGGAGGTCAGCATCGTGGTCATGAAGAGTTGAAGTCTATCCTCTGGATTCAACCATGTGTTATAACACTTGGAAAAGGATGTAACTTAACTAAGATAAGGTGGTTATAGATAGTGTTGGTCATCAGTAATTTTTTACCTGTTTAGATGACTAATTTCTTATCTTAGATTTCTACAAACAAAATTCTTAGATCTTGTGAGTTTTAGAAATCTCACTGCCTTCATTATCCTCAGGATAAATTTTTCATTCTTCCACTACTCTACCATGCCTTAGCCATCCTATCACTCCCTGAAGACCAAATCATGGACCAATGTAGCTCACTCTCACAATGTTTGCCACCTCTACCTTTAACACTCTTTTTCTATTTGCCTAAGCCCTCTATTTTCACACCTTTGTTTGCCAAGTAACCCAAAAATTTTCTCCTACTCACCAAGTGCCTCAATCAGTGGTGATTTTAAAACTCCCTTTCTAAAGCTCTTTAGATAAATCAAAGTTTTTTAGTCATCTAGGATGGCTATGCATACAAGTGTGTCAAAACCCTGTCTTCACCTCCAAACCCTAATTCAAGATTTTCAGTCAAAAACCTATTCCAGAGGACATCCCAATAAGTGATATAAGCTCTCCTAGGTTATGCATTGTCATAGTTATAAATTTAATATTTCCATAGATATTCAAAGGTGAATTCAAGTGAAAACAAAGGTGAACTTATCATTGTCCAAAGACATCAAAGGCCTCCAAAGGTATCTCCTTGATCAAACACTAAGTCTGCATAAAGATAGTTTGCCCATGTTAAAGCATTTATGCGGGAATGCTTTATGATGGTTAACAACAGAAAAAATTAAAAGTAAGAGTCCTAAACTCATAAATAATGTTACCCAGCTGAGGAGATACAACAGGCCTAAGTTCACAAAGAGGATCATGGTTTCATGACAAATTGTTTGTAAAGTGCTGCCCAGCAAAGAGCCCATGCATAAGATCCTGAAGACAGTGACACATGAGCACAATTGTGCACAAATCAAAGATTCAATAAGCAAGAAGCCAGAGTGAAAATCCTCCTTAGTGACTACAGGCAGATATTAGAAGATGATGTCAGGGAATAATTTCTAGGGTTTGTTAAGAGAACATCATTTCACTACACCAAAGGAAAATATTGAAAAGGTATTAGTATAAAGGAGGCCAAACTCTCATTTACAATCAATTATCCATGCAGAAGGCGAAAAGGATAGAGATGCATAGGTTCAATATGTAAAAATGGAGAAACCAATCAAAATCACCAATTTGCCAAGGGTTTGAAAAAAGTGCCAAACTCCAAAAGAAATGAGAGGATAAAAAAACATTGTTTTTTGAGACTAACTGCAAAAGGAAAAAGAGCACATTAGAAAAAGGGAGAACCACACCATAAACCTTAGAAAAGTGGGTTTTTATCTTTAATATTTTCAAAAGAGTATAAAAGCAACCCAAGAAACATCTCTCAATCACCATTTGGTTATTTGCAAAGGATTTGAGGGTTTTCAAGTTTTTTTAAAAAAAATTCCTAACAGAGTCTTCGGGCAGATTTTCCGAGCGCTGCGCTCCTGTGAAATTGCGTTGTGCTCCTGTGCACACTGCCCATATACTTTTCTAAAGGGCGTTGCGTTCCTATGCAGAGGCACTGCGCACTTGTAGAAAATTCACCATGCAGACTCCACCCGACTGTCACTGTGTAGATTCCGCCCGAGGCCCGACACACTCGTTGCACGCATAGCCATGTAGGCTCTGTTCGACCTCTCAACGTGCAGACTCCACCCAACGACGTGCAGGAGGCACATGGCAACATGCAGGAGGTGACCTGCGCTGCACTTCTGCATGTTTAGGACCGCCTAGGAACACACACAACCACCTGTTCAACACTACCCAGCAACGCGTGCAGGAGGCGCCTGTGTTGCGCTCCTATCCGTTCAAGAGTTGCACGATAATGCGTGCAAGAGGTGCTCGTCTTGCCCACAATCTGTTTTGATCCTGTTGCTTCATCTGTGGAGATATTTTTAGAGGTATTTAAGTTTTTCCCATATATTCCTATTTTTCTAAAGGTAGGATTATAAAGAATATTGAAGGTTGAATTTAGAGAAGGAAGTGAAATCCTAAAGAAAGTACTTGGTATCTACACTGTTGAACCTTGACATCATTGCAACCTCACCATGTCATCCACCCTTTTCACATCATTCCACAAGCAGTGTCAATTACTTTTAAGGGTCTTGAGGCAGCGGTGAAGGAAAAAATGTCTGAAGAAGAGAACGCTAACAGTGGTGAGACAAACCAAAGGCCCAAAGAGCAGCAGAGGAAGGGTGGGAAGCCAAATAGGTTTGAACCTATAAGCACTGAAGAACCGATAACCTCTCCTACTATAGTTTCTTGTTTTCAAGAATTAGGATGCTATGAGTTCTGTGAGAGAGTACAAAAGATCCAAAGTCACCCTCAGCTGACCAAGCTCTTTGCCCTAAACCTTCATAACCACCAAGTACACCTAGCTGGAGTGAAGTTTGAGTTGACCACCAATGCCATCTTTATGACCACTGGAATACCTTATATAGGAGAAAGGTGGTTCAAACAAATGTATCTAGACCTAAGCCACTATCACCCATTCTTGAAACCAAGTTTTCAAGTTGGTTGCAAAACCATGTTCTCCTTTTCTCATTTACTAGACATATATGCTCTCCTAATGAAGATCATTATGAAATACTTCACCTGTGAGGGTAGGTTCTCTAGAGTCTATTCCTACCACATAAGACTACTCATGCATTTTACCAAAACCAAGATGCTACATTTTCCCTCCTACCTTTGTAAAATTATTGAGAAAATGTCTTCCATCATGCAAAAGAGGCCTCCATCCCAAAACGTTTCAAGATTTTTTCATCATTCCTTCATCATAGTGATTGTCTCACACCAACTAGAACAATAAGGCATCCCATGGGAGGTTTTCATCGCCCATGATTATTTCACAACTCCATAGCCTCTCCCTTTGCAAATTATACCATCATCATCTCAACTTCCTTCTCACGCACCTCCATCACCCTCCATTGACCATGATTCATCCTCTTCACATGAATCATCTCCCCAAACAAACCTCCCTCTTTCACCTTCTCCTAAGAAAATCAGAACATGAAGAAAACAATGAAGGAGAGGAAGATGAACATGAAGAAAGCAGTGAAGGAGAGGAAGATGAAAATGAAGAAAGCAGTGAAGGAGAATAAGATGAAAATGAAGAAAGGAGTGAAGGAGAGGAAGAAGAAAGTGATAAAGGCAATGACGAAGAAGAAGGTGTTGATGAAGAAGAAAGAAGAGATGAAAACAGTGAGCCTAATGATGAGAAAAGATACCAAAACAGTGGGTCAAATGATGAAGAATATGACTCCGAAGATACAAGGACAGAGGCAGCTTACAATTTTGAAAACAGTGAGCTAGAAAAAGACCAAAATAGTGAGCCTAATGATAGTAAAAAAAAAAAAAAATAACAGTCGAGGAGAAGAAGTAAATAATGAAGAAGAAGATGACACTGAAAATACAAAGGATAGTGGGGAGGAGGCATATAAAAGAAGTGAAGAGGACAAAGGAGACAGTGGCAAAGATGGAAAAAGAAGCTAAGAGACAGAGTTTGAAAGCAAATACAGTGAGAAAAACCATGAGGAAAATGAGCCCAATAATGAGGGTAATGAACCAGACAGTGTAGAAGAAGCCAACCAAGAGGACAGTATATATGATAGGGAAGGGACAAAATCTAAAGACAAGGATAGTGAGTATAGCAAAAGTGAAGATGATGCAAGTTATGAAACAGAGGTTGAGTTTGAAAATAAACATAGTGGGTCCAATGATGAAGAAGAGGACATTCATGGAGATGAAGATCTACCAAGCAATGATGAAGACACTTCTAGCATTGCAAAAATAGAGGATGACAGTCTTGAGGCTCTTGGCAGTGATGCTAGCATAAGAGATAGTGAAAATATCTCTCAAGAAGGCATTCAAGGGCAAGGTGAAGAACATGCACATACAGATATCATCCATGAGGAGAAAAGCAGTCCTAAGGTCACTAATGATCAAGGTTTTCAATTAAAACTTGTTGCACCTTTCCCCCTTACCTATCATACAGGAGAGAGGCATGTGTTTGATGCCTCCAAAGGGCAAGGGGCCATGCCATCCTCCTCTACTCAAAAGATTGATAAAGGTAATCAAAAGATGGAGGAGGAAGAAGAAAGTCATGAAGAGGAAAGAGAGTTTGAAATCATTCACATAGACAGTGATGAGGAAAATGAAACAAGAATTTCAAACTCCCTTCTACAAGACAGGAATGCATAGATCATGGACTTGGAAGTTGAATTAGATAGAGCTAAATATGTCATTTACTTCCATCATATGCAAAGAAAATAGATGAGTGTCCAATAGGCCATCTATGAAGCAAGAGCACTCAAGTACCGGAAAGAGGCTCAAAGGTCACAAGTAAAGTTAGAGGAGTTCATGGGTGCCTATGAAGAAATTAGTGATGAAGAGGGTCAAACTAGAAGGAGACCTAGGACTATGGGTCTTAGGAAAGCTTTGGCAAAGCAGAAAGAAGAAGAATCAGCCCAAGCACAACAATTTCCCCTCACTGAACTCCTTGCCATGGAAATTTATCATGATAGGGAATCATGGCTTGAAAGGGCTAACATGCACCTTGAAGCCAAGCTGGAGAAGGCCAACAAAAACTTGGACTTGCAGAGGAGAATGGCTAAGCACTATGCACGAAGAAACCAAATTGCAAGGAAAAAACTCAAAATTTCCCAAAATGAGGTCCAAGCGCTAAAAAAGGAAAAGGACCAAGCTAGCCTTGATATTTTTGCCCAAGCATCTCTACAGGTCTCCTAGGACCCATGAGGCACTCATCTACCAAATTTGGGAGAAATTGAACATCTTTTTGTTTTTTTCAAATTTGTGAAATTTAGAACGCGGCCTGCATCTTGCGCTTTCAATTTTCAAGAGAGGCTTAAGTTGTCTAGAATTTTCACTTTTTGGACAGGTTTCAGAGGTTATATTGAATAAATAAAGGTATATCTGGAATTTATACTTCAAGGGATTTCCAACGAGCCATCACGGAGCCTTTTCCGACATCGGGAAGGTCTCCAAAACACTGCTGCAAGAAGGCCTATTTTTCTTGTCTCTATGCTGCGCTCCTGACATAAATTCAAATTTTAATATAGTGTGCTGTGCTCCTATGGTTGACAAGGCAGAATGTGTGTTTAACAAGTTATTTTGTGCTTTTCAGGGCCTAAAAGTCAATTTAATTGCTATATATTTCTGAAAAAATATATTTGTTAGATATTTTTGTGCCTTGGGCCTTGCAAGGCCTCAAGGACAAGTTAGGATATTTCTTGTTGGCCAATAGGCTTCTAGATGCTCTATTAGACTTTCCTCTTCCTTGCTTGTTATATAAGGCATAAGGATTCATTGTAACAGTTGGGCTTTGATTTGTTTAATAGAAATACATGGTTTTTAGAAGTTGATGAACAATCTAGTGTTGTGGAGCTTGTGGATGATTTGCCTTGGTTGATAATGATGAAGGCTTGCTTGCAGCATTCCTGAGTTTAGTTAATGGTGAAGTATCCCTTATTTGTTCATTTTTTTCTTGTTTTTCATATGTCATTCTTTCTATATTGCAATAGCTCAGAAGAGTATAGGATGAGAAATGTTGTTAGAGGCACCTCAGTCCTCCTGTTTGCTATTGTCTTCATTTTTTCTTCTGCTGGGTTAGTTTAAGGAATTCTTAGTTGCTCCTTAGGGCCATCTAAGCTTTTCTATTTCATTATTGGATTAACATGCTAGTTTTCAAACATGATTCATGGTAAGCCTTACTTGTTTTATGCTATCTAAACTCTGTCTTGAAATCTCTCTTTGATGTATTGATTGATTAGGTTAAGCCAAAGAGGTCTTGTTTCGATCTTGCCCTTTGTATATGCTTATCAGTTTGCCTCAAAGTTCTTTGTAGTTTAATGAATGATGTTTAGGAATTCCCTCTTCATTTATTAATGCTATATGTCTCTTATATTTTTTCAAATATTGAAATTAAAATCATTGAAGTTAGATAAGTTGCCTTACTTCATTTTCTCCACTGGATTGTATATCTTGAATGTGTATTTTTTAAAAGTGTTGTTATTGAGTAAATGGTGTGCCCTATATCATAACTAGTATATTTTGCTTATTAGTATTCAATATCTCTCTGTTCATAGGTATTTGACAAAGGATTCTTAACTGCCCTTTTCCCTACCTTGGTTCCCAAACTTAATGTCCATTTCACCTCATACATAAAATTTAAAGATCCATTAACTACATTAGATTTGCCTTGTGATGTACCCCGATTCATTATCGAGATATCAATGAATTCATAGACTCCATAGCCCAACTGATTTGATAACCTCTCACTCCACCTATCCTACTTAATCATCTTACCCCAAACAAAACAAACAAAAAACCTACACTTAACAACTAGCCTAAAATCAAACACTTAAAGAAAACAAGTTCACATCCTTCGCATAATACAGAGAGCCCTCTCTGAGTCCAGAAAGGCTAGGTCCTATGACTCCAAAGACTGGTCTGATGTTACCCTATCATTTGGTTTACCAATCTTCCAAATCACGGGACAGTAACATAATGGCGGTCACGGTGGGTGTAATATTCCTTTTCAGGAATTTCAACAATATCTCCAATGAGGACATTGTATAAGAAAACCAGTGCAAGAATAACATAGTCCAGGGATTGGATCCTCTAAAATATGCTTTATGTAGCTTAAAGATAGAATGGCATCAAAAACAAATAACTCTAGCTACATTAAACAGATCTCCCCAACTCAAATATGCTAAAAAGCATCACAACCCCAGTACATCATAAAATAGAAATGTCGGAGGCAGCAACAGCGTTATTTTTATTATGAAAACTACAATAATAGATGGAAAAACATATATCTATAGCTTTCATTCATTATAATATTATAAATGAGAGGATTGACCTCTTTTACAAACACATTAGGACCCTCCGGTAAGGGTTTCCGGCAAAATAGCAACACAAGATACAACACTGCAAAAAATAACGTTGCACCCAGCAAATCTGTATTGAGAAATATCTGATATGCTCAAAAAAGGGACACACAATACAAGAATTGGCTCAAGGTCTCCCTCAATAGAACTCTTGGAGTGGAAATCACCTCCTCCTATTCTGAAATAAGCACAAATGGATAGGTACAACCCCGACTACTGCAGCTACTGCAGAAATAACGCATTCACTGGAAGTGACTGTGCTGTCAAGGTCAGAGGATGGCTTTCCTCAAGAGATTTGATGAGAATTGAACTCAAGACCTCCTCCTTAACTCTCCCAATCAGCTATATAATGATGAAACTAGAATTCCCGCATGAGAACTCTTGCACTAAACAGTGCTGCAACTCCAGCTAAACAGCTGAAGCTTGCAATCAGTCATAAGACTGAAACAAGAAGTATGAGTGAATGAATCCTTTTTCTGCTATTCCTTCCCTTTTATCCTAAGTGAGCTTCTCCATCTTGGGCCCCACTCATTGGTGATGTAGCTTCCTTGAGAATTTTCCTCCTTCAAAATTGCGCTGCCCTAGTGGCTTTCCCTCCCTTGTGACGGCGTTGTTGACTTGGTCAACTATAGCTAGCTCATTGCTTTTGCTCCTATTCACACTCAATTGGCTTTATTTTATCCTCCTACCTCAATCCTTTTTCACACTGGGATAGATTTTATTGTGTTTCCTACTTCTTATTTAAAAAATGGAGCAATTATAATGTTCCAAGTAGCAATGGTTAATTGGGAACATTACAGTCCTCCCCACTCAAATTTTTCTTGCCCATAAGCAATAGTAAAGAAGGATGTTGCAAGATCTTCTCTCCCTCCCAAGTGGCATCCTCATCTGGTAGATTCCTCCATCGAATCAGATATTCTTTGATGACATTATTTCTCAACTGCCTCTCCCTTGTGTCTAAGATTGCTTCTGGCTGCAAGATCAAATGGCCCTCATCATCAATAGGAGGAAGTTCCATGTTGGCAACTACATTCCTCTGAATGGCCTTCTTGAGGCAAGATACATGGAAGATATTGTGGATCTTGGTCCCCTTAGGAAGCTCCAGCTCATATGCTACCTTACCGATACACCTGTTCACCTTGTATGGCCCATAGAAATGTGGTTTGAGCTTTTCAGTTCCCTTTACCTTGAGTGTGGACTGTTTGTAAGGCTGAAGGCATAGGTAGACAAGATCTCCCACCTTAAACTATCTCTCTATCTGACCACGGTCTGCATACATCTTCTGTTGGTTCTGAGTAGTAGCAATGTTATCTTTGAGTGCCCTGAGTATGTCCTGGTTCTCTTGAATCCAATCCCTTGCCCTTGGAGCTTTACTTGCCCCAAACATAACATCAGCAAATGAAAGTGCCTCATATACATACAAGGCTTAGAATGGAGTCATGCCAATAGAGATATGGTGAGTAGTGTTGTAACAATACTCCCCCAAGTGGAGCCAACACAACCAAGCTTTCTACTGCCCTACCACATAGTTCCTCAAGTAGCCTTCTAGCCACTTGTTCACTATATTAGTATGCCCATCAGTTTGGGGGTGATAGCTGGTGCTGGGGGTCAAATCAGTCCCCACTAATCGGAAAAGTTCCTGCCAAAAGCCACCCATGAAGCTGTTGTCCCGATCACTCACTATGGTCCTAGGAAGACCATGGAGTCTAAATACATCTCTGAAGAAGAGCTCAGCTACCCGTGAAGCAGTATAATGTGCAGAAATGGCAAAGAAATGAGAGTACCTTGTTAGTCTATCAACAACAAAAAAGATACAGTCCTTACCCTGCACTATCGGTAAGCCGGTGATGAAGTCCATAGAGATACTTTCCCACTTCCCATCTGGAATAGGTAGTGGCTGCAACAACCCAGTAGGATAAGTGTGCTCTCCCTTATTCTATTGGAAAGTGGTGCATTCCTTGACATGCCGGAGCACATCCTCCTTGAGACCCTTCCATGAGAATCTCTCCCTGATAGATCTGTAAGTTTTTGTGAACCCTTGATGCCCGACAAGTGGTGAATCATGGGAGGCCAATAAGATCTTCTCCTTGAGCTTAGAATTCTTAGCCAAGTAGATCTGATCCTTGTAATAGATAACCTCATCCATTACTCTAAATCTCTCATTCGATACCACCCCATCAAGTATCCCACATGCAAATTCATCTTTGGAGTACTCAACTAAGAGTTGAGCCTTCCAATCTGCATCCATGCCCCTCAAGGACAATGCTATAGGCCTCCTAGAAGGTGCATCAGCTACTATATTGCTCTTCCCCTTGACATATTCTATGTCAAAGTCATAAGCTTGGATTTTTCTCACCCACTTCTGTTGTCTCTCTTGAAGTTGCCTCTGTTCAAGAAAGAATCTAAGGCTGTTGTTATTAGTCTTCACCTTGAACTTATTCCCCACAAAATATTGCCAGAATTTTTCTAATGCATGCATGATAGCCAACATTTCTTTATCATATATTGGGTATAGCCTCTCATGAGGGAGAAACTTCCTTCTCTCAAAGGCTATAGGATGTCCTCCTTGCATCAAGACTACTCCAATACCTTCACCTGATGCATCACATTCTAGCACAAAAGGTTGAGAGAAGTCAGGTAAAACCAAAACAGGACAACTACTCATTACCTCTTTGAGCTTATAGAAAGCTCTCTGCACTGTAGGTGTCCAATGGAAATCCCCCTTCTTTTTCAAGTCTGTAAGTGGTGCTGCTAATTGTGAAAATCATTTCACAAAATTCTGGTAATAAGTGCATATGCCCACAAATCCTCTGAGTTCTGTGACATTCCTAGGTTCAGGCCAATCCTTGATAGCCTGAATCTTCTCCTCATGTACCCTCACTTCATCCACTTCTATGATATGCCCCAAATACAACATCTCTATGAGGTCAAATTCACATTTTGAGAGCTTGGCATAGAATTTCTTCTCCTTGAGGATATGTAAGACTGTCTCAATATGCTGCAAGTGCTCCTCCCAAGTGCGGCTGTAGATCAGAATATCATCAAAGAAGACCAATACAAACTTTCTCAAATGACCCTGAAAGATATGGTTCATACAGGATTGGAAATTTTTTGGAGCATTAGTCAATCCAAAGGGCATTACCAAAAACTCAAAATTCCCATAGTGACACCTGAACACTGTCTTGGGGATATCTTGCTCCCTCACGGTCTTGATTTGATGGTACCCGGACCTCAAATCAATCTTGGAGAAGTATTTGGATCCCCTTAGGTCATCCATGAGTTCATCGATCCTGGGTATAGGGTACCTGTTCTTCAAATTCTTCTTGTTCAAGGCCCTATAATCAATGCACATCCTCAATGTGCCATCTTTCTTCTTTACCAAAGCCACCGAGGAAGCAAAAGGACTAGTACTAGGCCGTATGTGCCCTAGTGCTAGCAGCTCTTGGATAGCCCTTTCAATCTCATCCCTATAGGCCTTGGGATGTCTATAAGGAGTGGTGATCATTGCTTGGACCCCTTGTTCCAACTCAATGGTGTGTTCAAGCCCTCGGTCAGGAGGTCTCCTTGGTGGGATATCCCCAAATACTGTATAATACCGGTCCAAAAGAGATTGAACATCTGGATGCACCGGTGAGTCCTTGCCCTTGACCTCAGATATATGTAGCTCCACTACCCATGTAACATATCCTCTATGCATATCTGCCTCCATCCTATGTGCTGAAACAACCTGAGGGGGATATGTATTCATACCCTTGATCTTTTGTTGCTGGCCATCCTCCCCTCTAGTCCATTCCATCTCCAAAGTTCTCTAGTTAGTGGTAACTCTCCCAAGTGTGACTAGCCACTGGACTCCCAATATGACATTTGTGTCTGGAATATCTACCACAAAGAAGTGGTCTGTCAAGGTACAGGTACCTATAGTAATGGTCAGCGCTGGAACGTACTTGGCACATTTTAGAGTCATGGCTCCTGGGACCAAAACTGAAAATCCCTCAAACTCCTCCATGGGAATTCCTCTCTTTTGTACCAGTTGGGAGTCAATAAAATTATGAGTGGCTCCACTATCTATCAATACAAAAAATCTTTGCCCCATGATGGTGCCTCTCACCCTCAAGGTTAGATACTTTGGGACCCCTCTTAACGCTGCAACAGCTCCTCCTCTTGGAGCAAAGTCTTCTATGGGTTGTACAGCGCTGGCATCCTTCTTGGAGAAGGTCTTGGTATGATGTGCTTCCCCTATAACACATTTCTCCTCCAATTCCTGAACAGGGATTGTCTCCCTTGGCCTTGAGTGGACCTTCTGCTGCAAAGAGGTTGGGCAAGATGTGTTGTAGATCTCTAGCTTTCTCCACAGCTTCAAGGAGTGTAGTTGGTTTGGTACGCTTGACCAACCCTTGTAATGGTTCATCCATCCCATTAAAAAACATTCATACCTTCCTACTCATAGTGAGGTTGGATACTATCACTGAAAGCTGCAGATACTTAGCAATGTAATCCTCAAGATCTCCCTCATGCTTGAGCTTGTTTATCTTGGCAAAGTGGGCTTCTGGATCCCTTGGATCAAATCTCTCCACTGAATTCTTGGTGAAAGCTGAGTATGAAGTGATATGATGATGCCCAAGTGTGGTCAGTCCATGAAACCACCAATCTTGAGCTTCCCCTTCCAAGTGCAACGCAGCTATCTTGATAGCTTCTATCTCAGAAACCTTGTGGAGCTGGAAGTATGTGTCCAGCTTCTCTACCCATGATTTTGTTGTGCACTTATGTGTCCCATAAAATGCGGGAAAGAAGAACCCTACCATAATGCATTTTATGGCTGATCCCTGCATCAAGATATCCTCCCTTTGATGAGGATCATTCCTCCTTCCATCCTTGATCCGACAAAACTCCTGAAAGCTCAGGTGCTCCTTGAACCTTTGATATTGGAGCTCATATTCTTCAAAATATTCCCCTAGAGAACCCTCCTTATATCCTTAATTTAAAAATGAAGGCATGGTGGAGCATTTTGATGTAGTTGAATGTCCCATTCCATTTTTAGAGCTGGTGCTTGCCTTATGGAAAAACCCTAAAGAGTCTTCTTCCTGCCTCATCTCCCTGAGATCCCTTGCAATGTTCTGAAGGGTTTGAAGTACGAGCCTTGAGATGTATTCCTTCTCCATGCTAAAGATAAATCTCCCCCCACAATATGAGTCAAGAGTAGAGCTATGATACCACTGTAATATTCCTTTTCAGGAATTTCAGCAATATCTCCACTGAGGACGCTGTATAAGAAAACCAGTGCAATAATAATGTAGTCTGGGGCTTGGATCCTATAAAATACGTTGTATGTAGCTTACATATAGAATGGAATTAGAAAAAAATAACTCTAGCTACATTAAATAGATCTACCCAACTCAAATATGCTAAAAAGCATCACAACCCCAGTACATCATAAAATAGAAATGCCGGAGGCAGCAAAAAAGTTATTTTTATTATGAAAACTACAAAAATAGATGGAACAACATATATCTGGAGCTTTCATTCATTATAAGATCAGAAATGAGAGGATTGACCTCTTTTACAAACACATTAGGACCCTCCGGCAAGGGTTTCCGGCAAAATAGCAACACAAGATACAACACTGCTGAAAATAACGTTGTACCCAGAAACCCTTCTAATATCTGCTACTGATGTTGCACTTTTGTACTCTTAGTAGATATTGGATACCCTGAAGTGCTCTTCCTATTAGAAGCACAACCTGCCCAATCAGAATCAGTGTAACCTACCAATCTCACTCCATCCCCCTGCCTGTAGTCCAGACCATAATCCACTGTCCCCTGCAAGTATCACAAAATGTGTTTTGCAGCCACCCAGTGAACCTTCCTAGGCTCACACATAAACTGACTCATCGTCTTGACTGCAAAACAAATATCTGGTCTAGTGTTGACCAAATACATCAAGGAACCAATCAGCTGTCTGTACAATGTGGGATCCACCAACTCGGAATCCGAAGCATGAAGCTTCTTCCGGTTGGTGATCATCGGTGTCGACATGGGTCTACAATCCTCCATGTGGAATCTGCCAAGGATGTCCACAATATACTTCCCCTGTCCCAGGAAGAAATGCCCCTCCTCCTGCCACACCTTCAAACCCAAAAAGTAATGCATCAAGCCGATGTCCTTCATCTCAAACTCCGCCGCAAGATCTCTCTTGCAGTGCTCTATGAGTCTCTCTGCACCTGTAATGACTAAGTCATCCACATACAACACCCGAATGAGAGGCTCCTCACCTATCACAATATAGTAAAGGTTCGGATCTGCCTCACTCTTTGTGAAACCCATCTTCTGCAAGTAAGTATCTATCCTGGAGTACCAAGCTCTGGGAGCTTGCTTCAGGCCATAAAGGGCCTTCTTCAGTCTACACACATGGGACTCCTTCCCATGCACCTCAAAGCCCTGTGGCTACTCAATGTACACCTCCTCCTGTATGAAGCCATTGAGAAATGCGGTCTTCACATCCATCTGGTGGATCTTCCAACCCATCTCTGCTGCTATCGATATAATGGAGCGGATCGAAGTATGTCGAGCCACGGGAGCGAAGGTCTCCTCATAATCACCATGGATTTGCCCTCGAGCCTCGGCACCACCTCCCAAACATCATTCTTCATGATAGAAGAATACTCCTCCTGCATGGCCTCTCTCCAGACCTGCTGGCTAGCTGCCTCCTCATAGCTAGAAGGCTCAGAGTCAAGGATGCTGGTAGCCATTGCCATATAGCTACAAAACCTCTCAGGTGGTCTGCTCTCTCTGAGCGGCCTCTTAGGACCAACAACAGATGTGGCCTCTCTCAAGGTGTCATGAAGCCACTTGGGCTTCCTCTTCCCTGAGCATACTTCTCCCATTGGAGAATGAAACTCCTCCTCCTCATCATCATCAGGAGCCTGAACTCTTGATTGTCTGTCTGTTGTCCTCCTGCCTGCACCTGAACCTGTAGAAGCTGAGGTACCGTGTGAACTGTCCATTAGTGGACTCCCTAGTGAACTGCTCTGTGGACTGCTCTGCATGCTGCCCGTAGCACCACCTCTCTAACTCTGTGAGCCACTGCTCACTGACGGACCTAACATCGTCATAGATGTACCTCCGGATCCTCCTGATCCCTGCCCACTGGATCCCTGTGACTGGCTCAGCTGCTGCTGAGCGTCTGGCTGATCCAGATACTATAACTCCCGTGACCTCCTAAAGGCCCTATCCTCCTCGAACTTCACATCCTGCCTGACAAAAACTTTCCTCTGTGCAGGAATGTAAATGCGAAAGGCCTTGGAGGTCTCACTGTAGCCCACAAAGATACCCTTCTCTGCAATGGGTTCTAGTTTGGTCCTCTTATCCTTGGGTATGTAGGAGTATGTGATACACCCAAAGATACGAAGATGACCAATATCAGGCTTCTTCCTAGAAAAAGCCTCCTCCGGAGTCATATGCCCGAAGGCATGATGCAGACTCTTGTTCTGCAAATAAACAGTTGTGATGTAGGCCTCTGCCCACAAAAACAATGGCAACCCCTGATCATGTAACATGGCTTTGGCAGCCCCTCCGATGGATCTGTTCTTCCTCTCCGCAACCCCGTTCTGCTGGGGGTTGTAAGGAACAGTGAACTCCCTCCTAATGCCTGCCTCTGCACAATAGTCAACAAACACTCCAAGGGTGTACTCTCCTCCATTGTCTGACCTCAGGGACTTGATATTTCGACCTGTCTGTGTCTCCACAAGAGCTCTGAACTCTTGAAACCGCTTGAAGACCTCACTCTTGGTCTTCAAGAAATAGATCCAGGTCCTCCTGGAGTGATCATCAATGAATAAGACATAGTAATCATATCCACTCAAGGAACATGAGACATCTGACCGCTCACATCGGAATGACTCAAATCAAGTATCCCAGTCGCTCTGCTGTCACTGCTGGGAAAAGGGGATTTGGCAAACTTGCCCATCGCACATCATTTGCAAGTATCAAATTGATCAGTATTGAAATCTGGCACACCTGTAGTGATCTCCCGCAAGGTCCTCAAGGCTCCATGATACATATGTCCCATCCTGCGGTGCTAAATCTCACACAGCTCAAAACTGCTAGCTCTACTGTCGGTACTACTACTCATTGCCAAAAGGGGCTGAAATGCAAACTTGTACACCTTTGCATGGCGTACACCTATCACTCTAGCTGAATCAGCTGGAGCACCCCTGGGATACATCAACACCTGTCCTCCCCTGAACAGTACCTCATATCCTCTATCCTCCAAAGCTGAGATGGATATGAGGTTCTTCCTCATCCCTGGCACATAAAGAACATCTGACACCTTCAAGGGAGGTTTAGACTCCCTCTGAAATGTCAATGTTCCCACACCGACTGCTCTAACAACTCTGTCATCACCGAGTACTACCTCTATATCAGTGCCACTCTCTGAAAGCTCTGAGAAGTACTCACGGACTCCTGTCATGTGATGTGAAGCCCCATTGTCCACATACCAGATACCCGAAGATGCTCCGCTAATCGAGGGAAATGCATGCTCCCTCTGAACCTCTATGGCAGATAATCCTGCACTAGAAGACTCACACGCAATGAACCCAAACTCCCGGTCAAAGCGATCTGCAAAGTCCTCAACCTCTGCTGAAGCTGCCATGCTCTGGTTCTTCCCCTTCTTCTTCTTCTTCTCCAGACACACAACTGCATAGTGTCCCATCTTCTGACAATTCCAACACTTCACTTTGGAATAGTCCTTCTGTGAGTTATCCTGTTTACCTTTACCTTTGCCTTTGCCCCCACCATTGCTTGTGGAAGCCTGCTTCTTCCCTTTGCCTTTCTTGCGTCCTGCCAACGGTGCTACATCCTCATCCTGCTCAACTGGCTTGGCTGCCCCAAGCTGACCTTTCCTGATCTCTGTCTGAATGCAATCATCCCAAAACCTCTCCCATGTGGGAAGGGTCTCACGTGCACGAACCCCATCAGCAAAGTTCATCCATGAACTGGGGAGGCCATTCACTGCAATCCGCACCAACTCAGTGGGTGGAATGGCCTCTCCAATCGCTGCCAACTCATCTCTCACATTAGTAATCTTTGTGAGATATCCAGCTGCACTATCAGTCTTACCCATCTTAATGTTCTTCAGCTTCTCCTTCAGGACCATTTTCCGGTTCTCATTGGTACTCTAGTAGAGGTTGGTCAATGCTGTCCACATCTCATGAGCATTTCTCTTTCCTCTCACATGAGGAATGCAATGGTCTTTGATTCCGTCTAGAATCGGTCTCTTACCCTTGTTGTTCTTTTTATTATATGCTGCCAACTGAGTAGCATCAGTAGGCACATTTACAGGGTTCTGTGCAGTATGCACCATTATGTCCCAGACTTCCGCCTCCTCAAAGATACTCTGCATTCTCTCCTTCCAAACACTGTAATTGGTATGCCCATCCAACCTATCCTCCACCCTCAATCCCAATGACATCCTGTTGTCCTAAAACTGAAAAATAGCACTGCTGTAGTAAAGATAAAAAAAAAAATTTGTGAAAAATCAACTTGCTGGAATTTTCTGAGTGAAAAATCAGCAGGCTGTATTTTTCTCCTTGCTGTCCCAAACTGCTCTTTCAGCACTCAAGCTCTGATACCATGTAGAAATTTTGTATTTCCCACCCCGGTTTTCAGTTTCACCTTATTTCTCCAAAATAGTTAAATGCCCTTTCCCATATCCATACATTCAACAACTGGAAAATAAATTTTGCTGAAAACACAAATTCTGGAAAATTTTCAGAATGCTGGAAAATGCAGAAATAAAAATCAGCAAGCATAAAACAGTCATTCACACATTTTAACACAGATATTTTTGGTCAACATGACCCTGGAAAAAACCCCTACAACTCTTGGGGAAAACCAGTTTGAGAGCTCCTTCTTATTTCTGAAAAATGCTTTTACAGTGAGGCAGAAATTACAGCAAAAATTTCAGCAACCAAACAACTGTACTTCTCTCGATTTCCGTGCGTTCACTCTGCCTTGGAAAACGTGCAGAACAGTAAAAACCAAAAACAAAAATTTTACAGCATTTATTACAGCATTAAATGTTGAACTGGCTTTCTCGAAATGTGTGCCCAACTGTACGGCCGTACTGCTGTACTGACTGTACGGATTTGACATCAAACCCTCCTCCTCGATTTCTGTGCTCCTTTGCCTTGAAATCTGTGTCGAAGCTGTTTTTCTGCTGCTGTACGGATTTCTAGAAATTCGTGCCACCAACCAGCAGTATCTCTCCTCGATTTTCATGCCCAGAATCTGCCTAGAAATAAATGTTGAAGCTGTTGTACGGTCTTCCTTGAAAACTGTGCCTCTCTCCCTCGAAAAATGTGCCCAACACTTGCTGTACGGATTTCTATCTTGGGAACTGTGCCTCTTTGTTGTTGTACGGATTTTTCTGAAATCTCTATCAGCTGTCCTTTTTCTCCTCTCTGCTTAGAAATCTCCCTTGCTCTCTTGCTCTCCTTCTCTCAATCTGCTCATGAAATAATGAATGACCTTTTCCCTCCTTTTCCTCCTTTAACCTAACCCTAAGTGACTTTTGGGGAATCCCTAAATCCAATGGCTGAAATAGATTGAGATCTAGGGCTGAGATTAAATGCTCATTTAAATTTCACTTTCTATTTTTTAATTCACCCCACTTTAATAAAGACCCACTTAGTCATTTATTTCCAAAGTCACTTTTCCTTTCTAATTTTACATTGACTTTACTAAAGTCACTTTAAAATTAGACTTTAGTAACTTTATCACTTAAAGTCACTTTTAAATTAGATTTGACTTTATAACTTTATAAAGTCACTTTAGGAGAAAAATTAAATTCTTTTGGACACTTTTCCCTAGGCCAAAGATCAAAGCCTTAGGGAACCACCTGTCCTTCGGTACCAAATTTCAACATATTATCGGTTATTATTCGAAATCATTTTAGATCACATAAACAAGATTACATCCCGGGTTTAGAATTGGATATTTCTGTTTAAATTAGAATACAATTTGCATATGATTAGATTAGAAATAGAATAAAAGCATTTCACGTAGAAAACTTTTTTAGAAAGGAAATATCTATTCTCAACACACACACACACATATTGGGAAACTGGTCCAATCATCTCCAGTCGGACCCACTACACCAAACAGAAAAAGAGTTGCTAACCAAGGTCTGGACCGGGTGGGTATCCCCCTTGTTGTAGACCCGATTTTCAGGGCTTCAACAGGTCTAAAATGGGCCTCCTAAGAAAAATGTACATTCAAAATTCGCTTTATGAGAACTAATCACATTTTATGGGATGACATCATCCTTAATGGTTGAGGTGGCATTTCTTGAGTTAAAGGTACTTACTTGTGAGATTCTCAATGGTGGATAAAAACTAATGGTTAACCATGGTAGTCCTCTAAGTACTTTTAAAGTCAAAGTAAAGTACTCATAATAAATGTCATTTCACACTTTTTAAATAAAAATGTATTATTGTCATTTCATATTTCTTAAAAGAAACAATGCATATCCCTATAAATTTATTATATTATATTATATTGTATTTTTTAATATAGTACATTAATTAATGTTATTATACTATTTAAATAATATAAATTTTAATTAATGGCATATAATATAATTAAGAATTTATAAATTTATATTTATATTTTATTTTAAGTTATTTAAGTACAAAGGACAAATGCATTAGTTGTTCAATGATAATGATTTTTTCTTGAAAAACCCATTCTTATTTATACTCACATCAATACAATTTTTTTATTAATTTTATTTTGGTACAACTTTTGAATTGGATTTAACTATGCTTACATGGATTGTGGTGCAAAAAGTGAATTGCAAATTCATAAATATTATTTTTATTGGTTTAGCTATTATTTTATTATTTCCTTAGGAGGCCCATTTTAGACCTCAAAATTCCCGTAATGGCAATCTCAACTAAACAGTTGAAGAATGTAAGTAGTCTAAACAAACCATATACAAAATAATAATCCCCAAAACATACCCATATGGCTGCCATCCTCTTCCTTATATAGATTATGAGCTTCCTTTCCCTTGGCCCCACTCAATTAGTTCATTTCCTTCATGAAATCAATCTCCCTCCAAAACCGTGTTATTCCTCATTTAATCTTATCTCCTCCATAACAGCATTGTTGACTTGGTCAAAGTTGACTGAGTCAACATAATCCAACCCCTGTTCACACTTAGAAGTGCTTTATTTAGCTACTTAGAAGGTCTTTTTTCACACTTGAAGTGTTTTTATTGTTGCTAAGGAGATTTATGGGCCTCTCCACCCACTTATTCACCTACCTAGTGATAAAACAAACTATAATATTCCATTTAGTTGAAGGCTAAATTTTTGGAATAGTACACAAGAGCAGACATAGCTAAAGGGGATTGAGCTAAATATTCAACTATATTATAATGTTTTGCAGCTCTTGCTCGAGGATTATATGTCAATTTGTGAATTTCTCCCTTTGATGGCTTGATTGTCAATTAAGGAATAGCAGTAGGCGGTATTGATTCTGTAGACGGATTCATAGTCGAGGTAGTAGGTTGATCAGTGGCCTAACTAACATAATCTTTATTACACGTTGACACCAAAATATTTGTTGAAGGTTTTGTGGCGGATAACATAAGTACTTGAGAACTAAAAGCTGGATACGTAGCAACCAAGTTTGTGTCTGGATTTGGAAACGAATCTGTCAACACAGCTGACGCATTGGAAGTCTTAATGATCTTTGAGACTTCAGCACGGTGATGAAAATCCATAACAAAGTGTTCCTCATTATTGATTATGCATGGATAACGAGGTTTCCTAGGTCCAAACGATTGATCAGATGATCTTTCCTACGGGTTAGAAGTTTGCTTTTTCTTAGATTTCCTCTTTTTCTTACTTTCGGGTTGCTTGTCACTTTTGCCTTTGTCAAACAACACGGCATTAATTTAGGAAGAGGGTGCAGGATCATATGCAGTAGTATGATGTGTGCTTGCAGAACTAATCAAGTCGTCTCTAGCATGAGAGTCCTTTAATTGAGGAGGAATAGTAAAATTAGATCTTGGAGCATTAGGAATTTTTTCGTAGAGCGTGCCAGAATGAGTATAAATCAAGTCTAAATATTGGGCACAAGCGATAACGTGCTCCTCAGTGACGGCGCCACCCTTAGACACATCCTCAGTTATAGATGGTAATAGGGACTTAATGAACCACTCAACAAGTAGTTGATCAGGAACAAATGTCTTAACCATTCTACGACGACAACGCCACTCATGAATATGATCAGAAATGTGAGTAGCATTAGTCTGTTTGAAATTGGTCAAGAGTTACGTTCCAGTTTCATATCTGATGAGTAACTGGAAGTAAGTCAAAAAGACAGTAGCTGGGGTAGTGAAATTATAAAAAGAAGCTCTAGGTAACTCAATATACCATTTTTCAGCTGGACCTGTGAGCGTACGCTCGAAAAGACGTAGACAAACAGAATCATTATTTAGGGAATTTAATGAACACCATAAATGATAAGTCATGACATGAGTCAACGGATCTTCTCTAGGGTTTCCATTGAACTTAGGAATATCCGAGGGTAATTTGTGAGGTATCACCGACCACCAAGGAGCATAGTTAATTGGATCATTGGTTAGCCTGTTTAAATTTGGTAACTCTAAAGTTGCAACAAAAGGCAACTGTCTATTAAGGTCAAGTTGAGCATAGCCAGGGTATGATGGAATTGCTTGAGCAATAGGCCTTTAAGCACCAGCATAAGGAATCTACTGCTGGTAACCCAGATAGGGGTTGTTTTGAAAAGAAAACGCTTTAGGATTCTGTTGACCAAAACCTGGATATGAAAGTTGTTGAAATGAAGCCTGAGGTATTTGTGCCTAAGGCTGCCAAGGGGTCTATCCACCAATTTTATAACCCAAATTAGCATAACTTGGATTCGGTTGATAGGTATAAGTAGGTTGTGGCTGTGATATCCCATAAAATGGTAAACCAGCTTGTGAATAAATGATTCCGGATACAGGTTTTTGTAAATTAACCCAAGGATTTGGAGTCTATGGACCCAATATTTGAGGGTACTGAGTTGAAGGACCCGCTTGATAAGGTTTGTTTTACAACATTTTGATTCTGTAACAAGGGTAAATATGTATTAACAAGTGGAAATGATGTGGGTGTAACAAGTTGAACTGGTCGATACGAGTGTACAACCGTTTGTGGTTGGATAGGCAGAGTGGGCTGCCATTGAAAAACATTCATTTTGACATTAGGTTGACCAAAAAGTGACGGAGTACTGTCATATTTGGTGACCAAAGGTTTCCCCCAAGCATGAGGAGGATAATAAGACGGAAAATATTGTTCTCCAAATGCTGGGAGTCCAGTTGATATGGTACTTAAAGGAATAGACCCAGAAGGACCGGCTTGATATTTCCCTAATTATGTGTATAAATAATCAAGTCGTTCAGTACTCACTATATGACTGCCAGTTAGAATACCAGACGATGACATCAGTAAATTCCATGGTTTTAAAGATGCACCAGAGAAAATTCCAGATAATGATTTGTAACCTGATGGGACCATAGGGCCACCATGAAAACATGACTCTGGTTAAGTTGTAAACATCGACGGGGTAGCAAGGGCAGGTGCTGACGTAATTGGAACAGATGGCCCAACCGAAGATGTTGGTTCAGGCATTGTTACTTGACCAATTGTATACCCTTTTGAATCGACGAGAGTTTGAATAGAAACAGGATCAACAAAAGTAGATGGTGATGATTGAGGAAAAGACTCGTACAGATAAGGTCCTCCCCAAAATGGGTTGGATTTAAAGGTGTCTCGTCTTGTGGGATTTCTTCAATCGCAATTAAAATAGGTGGAAGTATTTCACCATCAGGCCCAAAGTATATTTCAGGAGGTTGACTGTGTGATATGGGAGACTCAATGGATACAGAAATTTGTGGGATGAACAAGGTAGGAACAACTTCCAGTTGTTCAAATTCGGGATTCAGATGTTCTCGAAAATAAGACAGATGATCTGGATCAACTTCTGGTTGAACAACATCGGGTCTAAGAGGTATGGTCTCACTGATTGGATGGATCATGACCACGGCTAGTTGTGAGGACTCCGTTTTGACAACAGTAGATGAACCGGATGTGTAGAAACAACTTGATCTAACTCTAGTATATGGGAAGATGATTTTTCACCAGAGGTACGAATAGTACTTGATTCGGTAGAGTGTGATCGCCTTCGCCGACCAGGACTAACTTCTGGTGGTAAAGGTGGTTTCAATGCTAATATATGCGAACGACGGGGGAAAGGATTTTTTTCTTCCATGATTACTGATTTATTTAAGCCAAAAACAAATAAACAAAATAAAAGGGCAATTCTAGGCAAAAAGGTTTACCAAGAAACTGTGAACTACAGAATACCTCCTTGCGAACCAAGAAGTACGAGCAGGCAATCTCCCCAAATGTTGTGTTCAGTGTATCAAAATTTACAAGGTATTCGACTTGGTTCACTATGGACGGATAGCACCTAAAAGTTGTCTTCCAAAATATATCTGAAGGTACATGGAGGCCCAAGTTCATATTAGCGTTGTCTGATGTGAAACTACACAGTGAGAGCACCCCTTCATACTTTTCGTACTCTAACACCGCCCAATATAACTGAAAGTACATGGACAAGCTATGATATACTTATGTACGTGGAGTGAGGTATCACACTCGGAATGTATCGCATAAAAGTTAATGACAGCTACTATGTTTTATAATGCCAGAACACGTCTCTAGCCTAGACCTTCTAAATGTTATCGTTATGGTTCCAATGCTTTGTTAGGTAAATTGAGATAAATTTTAAGTTGATCTTGTTTATCAATTTTCCTTTCAAAGGTTCACCACGATGATATATTGGAAATTCCTAAAATGAAAACTAAGAATGATAAGAAAACTGTCACTTTTAGTTTTTCAATGAAAATTCTAGCTACTAGAGGGAAAGAGCAATCAATTTGAGAGCAAACAAATCAAAGAGCACAAACTAAATGCAGATTTCCTAATTGTTCCCTTTGCAAAACACACAATCCAATACATGAAAATGCAAGTTTTTCTTTTTATTTCCTTTAATGTTATGAATGCAGAAAAGAAACTAAGTGCATCAAATCAACAAAAACAAATGCCTTTTAATTTTGAGAAATGAGGAATGTAAACAACAATTTCTCTTTTGAAGGAAAAATGAGGAACTTAACAACAATTTCTCCTATCAGGAAACGAATAATTTACGACAATTTCCTTTTCAAAATCAAATGGATCTAATGCAACAACGAAAATACTTTGAAACTAATTCGTCAATGATAAAGAAAAATTCTTTAAACAAACATTGAACAAACGATTATTTCAAAGGAGGCAGAGGTAGATAAGTTCATTGGTCAATATGAACTATACGAAAGCAACGTGTCCTATCCAACAGTGTGTTGGGCGCAGTGTACAATGAAAAACACAGTTGTTTAACACACTTCTAATGCAAATTTGGATTTCAAAAAGCCTAATATTTCTGAGTAAAAGTTACTGGGTGAATATAAATTGGCCTATAACACCTATATAAAAATAATCTTCCTTAGTCTTCTTGTCAAATATATTTTTAATATTTTCTTGAAAAACTTGAGACTTCAGATAGAAATCTTCCCTTGTTTGCTGCAAGTATATGGTTTGATTTATCCTTCTCTGGATATCATTGGTTTCTACTTTCAATTCTTGTATTATTTTCATTGCTAGTACTCCTAAATAGGATGGAAAAACAACATCCATCCCATAAACAAGCTGATAAGGGGATGTACCAATAGATTTCATTATGGTAAGTCTATCTGCCCATAACGCATTCACTAACCTTTTGTTCCAAGTTTTATTATTGTCTTCTAGTAGTTTATTGATGATATTCACAAGGCTTTTATTGGAGGATTTAGCAAGACCATTACCTTGAGGGTAATAAGAAGTGGAATGACCAAGGGTAATGTGGTATTTATTACAGAAGTCAATCATCTTTTGAGACTCGAAAGCAGTTGTATTATCGGTAATGAGCTTCTAGGGGCATCCAAATCTATTCAATATATTATTTTCTAAGAATGATATTATGACAGTATCAGTGGTTTGCCTAGAAGGAATGGCTTCTGTTAGCCACCTATGGAATTTTTGTCAAGAAAACAGGTGGCTAAATTGTTTTATGAGCCTTCAAGAGATACATTTCCCATGAAAGTATCTCATCCTTGAAGCCTCTGTGTGCCCATTACCTTTAAAAATATTCTCACTGTTGTTTCCATCCAAAGGCCTCACTGACTGTAAAAAATTGTGCTCAAAAAGGCCTTCATTTTCCCTTTGTATCCCTGCAGAATGTCCCATTTTAACCCTTTTTTCCCGTTTGTCAAAGTCTCCCTTTTTACCCCCAGATCCCTACCTAAACCCTCTAAATCATCTCCAATCCCCTTTAAACCTTGCAAACATCCTTTGTTTGTCCAAGTAACCTCTTTTCCTCCCTATCGTTTCCTCTCTTTGGCCTTAAATTGCACTAAAAACAAGCCAAAAACCCATATTCTTCATATATCAGGCTTAGCCCCTTCGGCCTAGCCCCTAAACCACTTCCCCACATGACCCGGGCGCTAAAACCAAGCGCTAGCCCGTAAAGCGCTTATCGCAATTGGATAAATGGTCGAGATCGCATTCCTGTGTTAAAACGAAAGCTCCGATGCGATGACGTTTTGTTCTATGGATCTCGGGAGTGCTATCCACCATCAATTCACCCTTAATCCGATGGCCATCGCAAGTCTGCTCCGATCGCAATCACATTTGTTAAACTATGCCACCCACTGCATCCCCCGATTGAAATTCGCGATTGCAATCTCCGCCATCGATTTCTCGTTAATCCAACGGTCATCGCAAGTCCCATCGCGTCCGCATTCCCCGTTTCACCCTTCCGATCACATATCAACCGTCGATCTGATCTGCATATCGACAATCCTCAAATCATCCGCCCCGGTGGTCTCCGCGGTCAATCACTTTGCAAAACCGACGGTTTTGATCCCACCGCTTTTGGAAGGAGGGTTGTTTTTCCCGTTCGGAAGCAATCAACACCGCAGGCCAACACGTTTCCTCTGGCTGTTTTAGAAATCTGCTCTCCCCAGGCGTTAAATACTGACTGTGGGCCCGGCGCGATATGCGTGTATGTCATCCGATCTGGGGCAAGGCCATCCGACGGTCAACGCGCCCAAAAGATGCTCAAGGGATAAGCGAAGTAAACAAGAACCCTGGCCCACAAGCGATCGCCCTCCGACGCGAATCACGATCATCGATCTCCTCCTGAGATCTGACGGTCCAGGTCAGATCGCCCTCGCCATTGACCGGGTCCCACTGCCAGAGCTCCACGTCACCTATTTTCGTGGCATTTTCCCATTTCATTTGTATTTCGCCCGATTTCCAAGGCCCTTCTATCGTTTAATTTACGTCGTTGATCTTCGCCCCCATGCAATGATTGAACGGTCCCCATGCATTTCTTCACTCAAACCCCCATCAGAGCAGATTTCCACCATTTCGCTGCATTTTTTCACCATTGGCATTCGCATCCACTGTTTCCACCATGCTGCGCTGCCATTCTCACAGCCTTCCATCGCATTTGTCCCTATCCAGCATGGTTTTCCTTAAAAATTTTGTGTGTTTTGTAGGGAATGTAGATGATGAATACCGTTCTATTCTACACAGTCACTGTCTGCGTCACAGTAGCACAGAGGAAATTTTAGCAGAGCCAGTGTTTGCAAGAAGAATCCTGAAGGATTCTAAATGCATATTCTATCCAAATCGAGGGTATTAACTCTGCTTAAACCTTCAACACCATAAGCCTTTCAAATTGACAGTCAAAGACAGTAAATGGAGCGGCAAGGAGTATCAGTGGAAGATAATAAGTTTAAGGCCTGTAATTGAAAATGTTTGGGCTTTAATTCGATGATTGAAAGGGAACGTACCAGATTGAATACCCAGAGACTGACACAGAAGGTCCAATAGGGCCTAGGGATCAGAACACAAGATACCAGCATCACCATTTGCAGAATGTTCTTCCCCGTAAAAAGATGAAACGCCCATGTTGTTTTCATTCTATACCATGTTCCAGAAAAGATCTCTGCCCTGACAACAGTCCTAATGTTACCAGAAGCATTTTTTACGCAGTATGGAAGACCTAAAGACATCTATCTACCTTTTTGTTTATTCAGCAGAATACTGCAGAGGTACTACAGCCGAAAGTACAGCAAAGGCATACCTGGAGTAAATTTCAGCCTGTCGAAGACCACTCTTTCACCCAAAGAGTACCGAAGATTAAATTGCATAGATGTTAAAGCAGAATGGGTCTCAACCCTCTTCTGACTCTGTTTTAATGTTTCATTTAGTGTTTGATCCACCGCCTCAACCTCTCTTTCAGATATAAAAACTCATGAGAAAACGTTGTAAAGTTTGTTGATCGGATATCTGTGAACTGTAAGTTGTTTCTCTTGAGACATGTTCTCTGTGTAAAGTTGTTAGATAGGCTGAGGAAGATGTTTTCAGACTGAATATCAAGTTGTTGGTAATGTTGTACATGACTGGTGTTGCTCTTTAATATGACAGGCAAATTTCTATGGATCCTGATTTAAAGCAGCAGTGATGTTTTTCTATCTTAGTCTTGGTTTTCCTTTGTAGTCCATTACATTTCATTTATTTTGGCACGCATCAGAAATCTGGTTTAGGATATACCCTCGCATGGTACACTAAGCTTCTGCTCTCCCTGCCTTTAATTTTTTCTGCTATATGTGTTATATGAGCACTGATTCAAGTTAATTTAACCAGTGTAGTGGCTAATATTTACTGTTAGCTGATGTATGAATTAATGAATATGTTTTCAGATGTTCTTGTTAGGCTTTAATTGAATGAATTTGGATACTGGGATTTTAGAACTCTGTCTCTATCTCACTAGGGTCCTTTTCAATCAATTGAACCTTTCTAAGTTCCCTTAATTTGGATGCCAAAGCATTGAGAGTTCAAAGTCTCTCTCTGATCTCAGGCCTTCACCTTTTTGTTTAATTCTTTAACATTTCCTTGTCCGAAGAGTTTACCTTTTAGGTTTCTGGATGTCCAATGGCATGTCTTGTCGCTGGATTTTATTCCTGAAGGGTCACCTTGGAGGTTTCCTTGCCTTTCACCTTATTTCTTACCATTTCATGCCACATTATCATCTTTAAGATCCAATGCTTTAGATGACTAGCCCAACTAAAAGCCTGCATATTGAATAGCAATTAAACCCTTTTCTGACTCCATTTCCAAATGGTCTCGAGTGTTCTTTGAAATCATCCCTCCTTTGCCTAAAATCCTCTTTGCACATCCTTGCCTCACATTGAACCCTTCCTTTCTGATTCCCAACAACCAAACAAAAATCAATCAAACAAACTCGTGCCTATATATATCCTAATATCTTAACACAGAGTTTAAAGGACACAAAAACTTTGCCTATATAGAGATATCCCTCTCTGGACCCCAGAGGGTTAGATCCTGAGGTCTGAAAGTGGTTGTGATGTTGTCTCATCTTTTGGTATTGCCAAACTTGCCAAAACATGGGAACTCCAACATAATGGTGACTCCACTGGGGAAAAAATCTGAGTTCATAACTGCTAACATTGGTTTGTGTCCCATTGTCATCACCAACATAATGGTGACTCCACTGGGGAATTTAAGTAAAACACACCTTTAAACACTTCACAAACTCAAAGAAGACCATAGTAGCCTTAGTTTGGTGGTTAATCACTGTGGTGGACAGTATACGATTCTTGAAACATTCTAAACCTTCCACCTAGCAACTCCATAGTTCCCTAATGACTAAAGACTCCACTGGCGATCAGTAGGACTACTGATTACCTTGGTTTTCACATAAGACTCCACTAGGAGACCTGCCTTCATTACAACATCAGCCATAATAGAAGTGACAAGTAGGATTAAGCTTCTTTGTTTAAAGACAACATTCTGGCCTCAAGAACCATTCATACAAGAGCTTATCCTAACCCAAGCCCACCTGAAATAGTTTACAACTCCGAGAGCATACTCAGGAAATCTCTTACACCTAGAAGATCAACTATTTCCAAACACATCCATAGAGCTAACTCTGCACCAGAAGACTTTACAGCTCTATCAGACCCTCTTTTTGACCTAGACTCTCCAAGCAGAATACCTAGAAATAGGTCATTCGGTGCTGTAGACTAGCCAGGCCTTGAGCTTCCTGGTTCGCCTTCTCACAGTGGTCAGCACATTACAGATAGAGAGACTCCCCCATCTACACCTTCGGATATTCATTTCATTCAAAACTTAGGGCTCTTCCATCCTAAATCAGCTCAACAGACTACTGTTGGTCCTAGTATCCCTGTCATCCACATACCAGCCGCTCAAGCCCACCCTTTACCTCCTTAGAACATCATCATGGCAGCCTGGTATGCACCTCTAGTGTTACCTCAGCCTCTAGTGCCCTTACCCAATGATTATCAATCAAAGATCCCACATTTCACTGCGAAAGAGTCCACTACAGCTTAGCACCATGTAGATATGATGGAAGATTCTTTTGGCTATATGGAAATAGACGATGATACAGTCAAAATGAGAATATTTTCCCAGAGCTTAGGAGTTGATGTGAAGAAATGGTTTAAGGGCATACCTCCTAATAGCATCCAATATATACCCTCCTTATATCAGACATTCATAAATAAATGGGAAGTTAAGGCCAACCCTCTCCAAATCTTAGCAGAATACAAGAACCTGAAAATAAACGCAGGAGAGAGCGTCCATGACTACTCTACATTAAGGTTTAACAGTGTTTATAATGCTCTTCCTCCACATATGAAACCTCCCCAAGGTATGGCTTTAGTGAAATACCCTGAAGGCTTTGATGTTGACATGGCCTACTAGCTTAGGGAGAGAGATTACAACACATTGGAGGACATGCAAAGGGGAGCAGTTAGTGTAGAGGCTAACCTAATTGAGAAGAAAGCAAGAATGAGGGCTGAGAAAATGGTGACATATAGGGATGACATTGTAGCTTCCACATCTGACCCCAATCATGATCGTCTATCTAAAAACGTGGAAAAGCTATAGCAAATGATGGAAAAAATGGTTTTCACAGTTAGTAATCAGAACAGAAACCAAAACCAGTACCAGAACTTTAGAAGGAACAATACCACTCCCCACATACAAAGAGAATCAGATCAACAATTTATACCCCCATTTCAAGAGAACTTCCTTGAGGAAGATGGGGGGATAATAGAAGAGTCTGAGGAGAACATAATAAATATGTTTGAGACAGATAACTCAATCCACAATTGTTCCATGGAATAATATCAACCCTCACCCTCATATTGGGATGAGGAAAGATTAGAATCTGAGGATTACAGACTTGGATTTGAAAATGCCATCATGCAGGTCAGAGAACAGTATGAAATTAGAAGCAAAAAGAGCCTAGACACTCCCAAACCAAGGGCTTATGAGATTTCCATCAAGAAAAGGCCTAAGAAAACTTCTAAAGTAACTGCTGAAAGTAACAAATCAGCAGCTGAGAGTTCTGGGAAGAACAAAGAAAGAGACAACCAAAATACCAAAAGACAAAGTCAACCAACTAGCAGCACTAGCACCGCAGTTAGTGCTCCTGATAAGAAAATTCTTGACACTATACATAGTGAGAGTCAGCACGCTGATTCTGTCACTAAAATAGTGGCCAACAAAACAGAGTTGAGTCTTACAAAGAGTCAATCCATTTTCAATTTGGAGAGTGATATTTCGAAAATTAAAATCTCTGTCCCACTCTCTGAGCTGGCCACTCAGGATGTATATAAAGGCCAAATTTTGAAAGCATTAAATCTAGGGGAAAATAGTGACACGATCAATCTGAGTGATGATCAACCAGCCCTTCTATTTGGTCCAAAGATAGAAGGGAAGTTTCAGGAAGGGGTAGTACCTCCTTTTTATATCAGTCTCAATATCCATGACAAGATCCTTCACAATGCCATGCATGACTCTGGGGAATAACACAACTTAATGCCTAAGGTAGTTATGGAGCGGTTAGGCCTAGAGATAACCCGTCCTTATAAATACCTTTAATCATTTGATTCTAGCAGGGTAAAGTCTCTTGGCCTGATCAAAGACTTGTGTGTGAGCTTGACCTAGATTCCAGCAAAATGTATGGTTATGGATGTTGTAGTGGCAGATGTGCCTCCTAATTATGGTATGCTACTATCGAGGTCATGGGGAGCCAAGCTGCAAGGTACAATGCAGATGGATGGGCATATGCCACAATCCCTGTTTTTAGCCAGCTTAGGAGACTATATAGAGAGGCACAAATGAAATTTTTGGTCAGCAGCCCTGAAAAACCTGAGAATTCACCTCTGTACTTTGTACATACAGATCTGGACTCCTTCATCCTTTGCAACGACGAACCCTTAGAAGAGCCAGAACCAGAAAACAGAGATACCAACGAATGGGTGGAGCCCATAAATTTTAACATAATGGCCACTCTAGACTCAGATGAAAATGAGGTTGAGACCTGTGGACAGTGCACTGAAAACAAAACTCCAAGTCAACAAGAAACAGAAGGTAAATAGCTGGCTATTCACCCCTCACTAACTCATACACCACACGAAGAACGAAACCATCCACAGTCCAACGCAAACCCTATAACACAACAGACCAGTGAAACCCACATTAGGGAGGAAAATGATGATAAGCCTGAGAATGATCCCCTATGGGAAATGAATTTCGATGGGTCGTGCACCAGGAGAACTGCAGGAGCAGGAGTGTGGGTACATAACACAGATAATGACTATGCAGAGAGTCATGCCTTCAACCTGAACTTCAAATGTACAAATAATATCGCAGAGTATGAGGCTCTTATCCTAGGCTTGAATCTGTTGAAATAATTAGGAGCCCGTAGGATAGTTATGCATGAATACTCTGAGCTAATCATTAAACAAGTGAATCGTGAATACACAACGAAACACCCCAGGCTGAGAACGTACAGGAATGATGCTATGGATTTATTGAAGACCTTTGTGGAATATGAACTAGTGCTTATTCCTAGGAGTTAGAATGTAATTGCAAATGGATTAGCCTATACAGCTAGTTCATATCACAAGCCTCCCAGTGATCAACAGATCATCATTCAGACGAAGTTTATACCTGCAGTACCTGATAACGAGAAATATTGGTAGATTTTTTAGGGAGATAAGCAGATTGAGGATTTCCTGATAGGAAGGAACGAGTTTGAATTTTCTGATTCAGACTCTCATTCCAATTATAGTTTCCTAAGTGAAGAGACCTCATACGATGAAGAACCACCCTGTAACATAGAAATAAACACTTTAAACGAACAAATTGGAAATCCAACTGAAGAATGTAAAAACGCAGATAATGAGGAAATAGAGGTGCTACAGGAAAAAGATAAGAACATACCCCAAGGTCTGGCACCTTTAGAAGATATTTTCAATTTCGATGATGTAGTGAAAAAGCCCACCATAGAACACTCAGACTCTGATGTCGAGGAATGCAACATAGGCACTGAAGATAAGCCAAAGATAATTAAACTGGATAAGTCCTTACCTGCAGACATGAAAAAGAAATACATCGACTTATTTAAAGAATTCATTGATGTGTTTTCCTAGAGCTATGAGGACTTAAAGGCCTACGACACAAACATTATACAGCACAAAATACCTTTGAAAGAGGACCAGAAACCCTTCAGACAGAAACTTCACAGAATTAACCCAAAACAATTACCTGCAGTAGAAAAGGAAATAAAAAAGATGTACGAGGCAGGAATAATAGTTCCCGTGAGGTTCTCTAATTGGGTCTCAAACTTAGTAGCTGTGAGAAAGAAAACGGGTGAGATCAGGCTGTGAATTGATTTGAGGAACCTTAATAGAGCCTCACTCAAAGACAACTACCCCTTGCCAAAAATGGAACACATTCTTAAAAGGGTAGTAGGCTCAAAAAGGACCTCCCTTTTAGATGATTTTTCAGGCTATAACCAAGTGTTAGTACTCCCAAAAGACCAACTCAAGACAGCTTTTACCACTCCATGGGGCACCTTTATGTACGTAAAAATTCCTTTTGGACTGATGAACGCTGGTGCAACCTTCCAACGAGCGATGGACATAGCTTTTTCGAATGAGATAGGGCACTTCATTGTCATCTATCTGGATGACATAACAGTCTACTCCAAGACTGATGAGGAACACCTAAAACATCTGAGAAGAGTTTTCGAAAAATGTAGAAAGCTCGGTCTGTCATTAAATCCCAAAAAGACTATATTCGGGTTGCAAGAAGGTAAGCTTCTCGGCCACATTATATTTGAGAATGGAATTAGGATAGACCCACAAAGAGTTGAGGGAATACTACAAATCACACACCCAAGAAACATTAAAGAGTTACAGTCATTCATTGGGAAAATTAACTTCTTAAGGTGGTTTATTCCCAACTTAGCTGAGCACCTCAAGAATATGACTAATATGCTGAAAAAAGGTGTAGGGGTTAAGTGGACTGTTGAGGCTTAAAAATATTTTGAAACGGTTAAACTTGCTCTCACCCGGGCTCCTATCCTAATCAGCCCAGATTTCTCAAAGGATTTCCTGATCTTTTCATTTGCCTCCAAGCATACAGTGGCTGCAGTTCTGCTGCATAAAAATCCAAAAGGAATGGAATAGCCCATTGCTTTCTTCAGCAAAGCTCTGAGGGATGCACCCTTGAAATATAACATAATGGAAAAATAGGCCTATGCCCTGGTAAAGGCCTTGAAAGACTTTAGGGTGTACATACTGCATTCTCACATCATAGCCTACGTGCCAAACATAGTGGTTAAAGACATCTTGTCCCAAGATACGGAAAGAGGGGCAAATGGATTGTTGTAATCTTAGAGTATGACCTTGAGATAAAACCCACAAAACTGATCAAAGGCCAGGGCTTAGCTCGATTGATGGCTGAATCAAATTTGCAAGCCCTTGACATAAACATGGTAGATGCCTTGGATGAGCAGGAAGGATTGCCTGACCCTACTGTTGAGGAGCAGTTTCAAAACTCTCCTTGGTATTCTGATATCATGTATGTGCTCACAAACCTCAATGACCCTCCTGAACTATCAAAGACTAAGGCCAGATTCCTAAAGCTAAAAGCCAGAAACTATTGCATACTGAATGAATGTTTATACTGGAAAAATACAAATGGCCTATTGCTTAAATGTTTGCCTGAAACCGAAGCAGAGAGGATTAAACAGGAGTTCCATGCAAGAGAGTGTGGGGGCCACTTGAACTGGAAAGCCACTTCCAACAAAATACTCAGAGCCGGCTATTATTGGCCCACACTTTTCAATGACATCCATAAGATGATAATTGCCTGCCATAAATTCCAGATCTTCGAGGGCAAAAGAAAGCTCCTCCCATTACCATTACAACCAATTTCTGTTGAGGGTCCCTATTTGCAATGGGGCCTAGATTTCATTGGAGAAATACACCCTGCTTCTTATGCACAACACAAGTGGATCCTTACAGCCACAGACTACTTCACTAAGTGGATAGAGGCCATACCTTCTAGGAATGCCACAGATTTTGTCATCATTAATTTCCTAGAAGACCACATCCTCTCTAGGTTTGGCTTCCCAAGAAAAATAATCACTGATAACGCTGCTGCTTTTGGATCCAAGAAAATGATTGATTTTTGTCACAGGTATCAAATAGCAGTCATTCATTCAACTGCTTATTACCCCCAAGGTAATGGGTTAGTTGAATCATCAAACAAGAGCTCGGTGACCATCATCAAAAAGCTGCTTGAAGAGAACAAGAAGTCCTGGCACAACAATTTAGTGCATGCCTTGTGGGCTGACAGGCTTACAATAAAGAAATCCATTGGCATGTCACCATATCAGATTGTCTATGGAACAGAAGCAGTGTTTCCTACCAGCCTTGGGGTACCAGTGATTAAACTTGTCCAAGAGATTCAAACAGAAGAAGACAGCATGGTGAGGAGGATAAACCAAACAATTCATCTCCAGCAAACAAAGGAAGAGGTCTATAACAGAGCTCTGAAAATTCAGGAAAATATAAATAAGTTGTTCAATAAGAGAACCAAGGCTTCTAACTTCAAAATTGGAGATAAAGTTCTGAAGTGGGACTCAAGGAGAGAAGACAAGGGAAAGCACAGCAAGTTTGACAGTTTGTGGCAGGGTCCCTACATCATCCAGTCCACCATTGGTCCAAATTCCTTTTTTCTGCAAGAGCTATATGGTACAGATTTTTTTGGGGGTCCTATCAATGGCAAGATGCTCAAACATTACTACTGCTGATTTCCAATTTCCAGTTTCCATTTCCATTGTAGATACCATCGTTGTGTTATGTTTTCAAGAAAAAGAGAAAATGTTTCAAAATGAGAGAAAGAGAGGTTCAACCATGCTCAAAACATGAACCTCTGAAGTGCAAATATTGGCTCTAACACGATCAAAACCTGAGCCAAATTAAGTGAAGACAGCTGGTTCTAACATGCCCAAAATCTGAACCAGCGAATAAGGAAGAAGAGTCAACTCTAACAAGCCCAAAACCAGAGCTGAAATGAAGAAGAAAGTGACTCTAACAAGTTCAAACTTGAGTCACAAAGAAAGGAAGGATGCTTCAAAGTTTCAAATTTCAAGCCTTCCAGATTTTGTTTTCAGTTTTCTGCAAAGTTTTCAGTCCAAAGAGAAGTTTTTCCTTATGCCTTGGATCCACAACAAACTGGACTGTCTAATCCTAGTTTGACTGTTTTAAATTTATGTTGTAGAATGTAGAGAAGAAATCTGCTGGACAGTTTAATCCCAGCAGATATTAGATTAGGTAGAGAAACATATGAGGCCAACAGTTTAATCTGGTCTCATGGAGTAATAAGGGTAGAAATAGAATAGGTTTATTTTCCTTATTGCAAAAATTTGATGTTGTAAAGGGTCTGCTAGTTCAAATGTACCTTGAAGAAAAAATGTTAGGACCGTAGGATGGGTAGGTAGATTGTTTGGGGAGTGTGTTCTGTTGATTAATGTCCATCATGTTTGTAACAGCTGAAATCAAATAAGGGAAGATGGCTCAAGGATCAGGCATCTGGCCTGCTCCCAAAGATTTATTTTCTGAATTCCTGACTCCTTCAAGAAGAAGCCATCCCCATGTGGAGCCACTGTTAGCCACCTATGAAATTTTTGTTAAGCAAACAGGTGGCTAAATTGTTTTATGAGCCTTCAAGAGATACATTTCCCATGAAAATCTCTCATCCTTGAAGCCTATGTGTGCCCATTTCCTTTAAAAATATTCTCACTGTTGTCTCCATCCAAAGGCCTCACTGACTATAAAAAATTATGCTCAAAAAGGCCTTCATTTGCCCTTTGTATCCCTGCAGAATGTCCCATTTTAACCCTTTTTCCCCCTTTGTCAAAGTCTCCCTTTTTACCCCCAGATCCCTACCTAAACCCTCTAAATCATCTCCAATCCCCTTTAAACCTTGCAAACATCCTTTGTTTGGCCAAGTAACCCCTTTTCCTCCCTATTTTTGCCTCTCTTTGGCCTTAAATTGCACTAAAAACAGGCCAAAAACCCATATTCTTCGTATATCAGGCTTAGCCCCTTCGGCCCAGCCCCTAAACCACTTCCCCACATGACCCGGGTGCTAAAACCAAGCGCTAGCCCATAAAGCGCTTATCGTAATCGGATAAATGGTCGAGAGCGCATTCCTGTGTTAAAACGAAAGCTCCGATGCGATGAAGTTTTGTTCTATGGATCTCGGGAGTGCTATCTACCGTTGATTCACCCTTAATCCGACGGCCATCGCAAGTCTGCTCAGATCGCAATCGCATTTGTTAAACTATGCCACCCGCTGCATCCCCTGATTGCGATTCACGATTTCAATCTCCGCTGTCGATTATCCGTTAATCCAATGGTCATCGCAAGTCCCATCGCATCTGCATTCCCCCGTTTCACCCCTCTGATCACATATCAACCATCGATCTGATCTGCAGATCGACGATCCTCAAATCAGCCGCCCCGGTGGTCCCCGTGGTCAATCACTATGCAAAACCGGTTGTTTTTATCACACCGCTTTTGGAAGGAGGGTTGTTTTTCCCATTCGGCAGTGATCAATGCTGCAGGACGACACGTGTCCTCTGGCTATTTTAGAAATCTGCTCTCCCCGGGCATTCAATACCGACTGCGGGCCCGACGCGATATGCGCGTACGTCGTCTGATCTGGGGCAGGGCCATCCGACGGTGATCGCACCCAAAAGATGCTCAGGGGATAACAGAAGTAAACAAGACCCCTAGCCCACAAGTGATCACCCTCCGACGCAAATCACGTTAGATCGCCCCCGCCATTGACCAGGTCCCACCGCTAGAGCTCCACGTCACCTGTTTTCGTGGAATTTTCCAATTTCGTTTGTATTTCGCTCGATTTCCAAGGCCCTTCTATCATTTAATTTCCGTCATCGATCATCGCCCCCATGCAATGATCAAACAGTCCCCATGCATTTCTTCACTCAGACCCCCATTAGAGTAGATTTCCACCATTTCACTGCATTTTTTCACCATTGGCGTTCGCATCCACTGTTTCCACCATGCTGCGCTGCCATTCTCACAGCCTTCCATCGCATCCGTCCCTCTCTAGCATGGTTTTCCTTAACAATTTTGTGTGTTTTGTAGGGAATGAAGATGATGAAGACCGTTCTATTCTACACAGTCACTGTCTGCGACACAACAGCGCAGAGGAAATTTTAGCAGAGCCAGTGTTTGCAGGAAGACTCCTGAAGGATTCTAAATGCATATTCTATCCAAATCGGGGGTATTAACTCCGCTTAAACCTCCAACTCCATAAGCCTTGAAAATTGACAGTCAGAGACAGTAAATGGAGCGGCAAAGAGTATCAGTGGAAGATAAGAAGTTTAAGGCCTGTAATTGAAGACGTTTGGGCTTTAATTCAATGATTGAAAGGCAACGTACCAGATTGAATACCCAGAGACTGACACAGAAGGTCTAATAGGGCCTAGGGCTCAGAACACGAGATACCAGCATCACCATTTGTAGAATGTTCTTCCCCATGAAAAGACGAAATGCCCATGTTGTTTTCATTCTATACCGTGTTCCAGAAAAGATCTCTGCCCTGACAACAATCCTAATGTTACCAGAAACATTTGTTACACAGTATGGCAGACCTGAAGACATCTATCTGCATTTTTTTTTACTCACCAGAATACTGCAGAGGTACTACAGTCGAAAGTACAGCAAAGGATTACCTGCAGTAAATTTCAGCCTGTCGAAGACCACTCTTTCACCCAAAGAGTACCGAAGATTAAATTGCATAGACGTTAAAGCAGAATGGGTCTCAACCCTCTTCTGACTCTGTGATAACGGTCCAACCCATAGTCCCGGCTTTTGGCAAGCCACAATCTCAATCCGTGTATGAGTGTGTTTAATTTTCGCTGCTCAACCCAGTCCACAATCTGGCAACTCACACTCTCTCTAACTTCTGCATTGGTAAAATTAAATAACCAGCTCTGGACTATGTTAATATCTCAATTCAGTGAATTGAGATATTAATTTACAATTCCATTATGTATACATATGCGCCTCCATACCTATATATATCAAGGTTTAAATAGACAACTGATCGCCCGCATAAATCACAACTTCACCTTTAGACTTAAGAACAACTCGCTTACCATTCATATGTGTACAGTACTCGGGCCCACTCATTTATTCATTAGCAAAAACACAACATATCTTTGTTAAATCCACATGCCCATCCAACGGATGTTATCACTTCGCATCACTTCAATTGATCCAATGGATATCGCACGAATTAATTGCACGAACGATAATGCGCGATGGCGCGCAATGAAAGCGGATTTTCCAACTTGCTCAGGGACACGCGTCACCCACTCTATGGAGTCACTCCAATTTCCTAAATACCGCTTGCCCGAAGAAAGCGGTGCGATCAAACCCGAAAACCCGCCTTTACTGTTCACTCCAAACCACGTTCACTGTTTATACTTGCATGGTTCCATCTTCCTCGACGCACCCGGTTCCGCTCTTCTCCTTTACGCTCAGGTTCCGCCCGGCTTTCGCTTAAGGTTCCATCGAGCACCGTTCTATTACCACCATCCAACTCTGCCCAGTCCAATTCAATCAATAGTTCGATTGCAGCGTGATCACGTTTGGCTACATGGCAATCATCCACCGTTCCTCAACGCCAACCCACTCGTGGTACCAGTTTATACACACACGGTTCTCTGAAACCTTCCAACTCTGGTTTCAAGTCCGAGACTCAAACATCTCCGCAGAGCCTATTCATGATGGTTCTTATACCTCGGGTCGGTTCAAATACACAGAACTCAGTTCAATCAAGGCACATACAATCTCAAATTGCAAATTACATATTTACACATTCTTGTAAAATTGGTTTTGAGATATGGAAGTTATTCACTCAGCAATTAACGCAACAATGCCCTTCTCACAGAAGGCAGATACAATTTATTTTATACATATCCAAAGGTACTCATTGAAATTCGAAGACATTCAAACAGGATTTAACCCCATCCAGACATACTTAATTCAGAGACAGTTCTTCCATAAACAGATATATATATACAAGTGATCAATCTCAAAGCAATTTCTTACAATTTTATGACATGCCAGTTATTCAATTCAGTGGCCATTATCCTCCTACTCTGTTGTTGAAGAAGTTCTCTAACTCTAACTCTCCCCCTATCTAAACTCTTCAGGATTACATTTATACCAGAAGGATGACTTGAATCGATTCAGGTCTCCAAATAGTTCAGCAACTCTTAGCATTCCCAATTCCTAAAATTAGACTCAATAACTAAACTGATCCTAAATTGACTCTTCGTATTCCTATCTTAACCAATTTCTCATGTTCTCAAAATGACTTGAGAACAATTACAATTCCCTACCAAGTTTATTCAAAATATTTATATTTACAAGAAATTTAAACAACATGGGACCCCCTGTGTCTACTTATGTACAAAGTAACTTTTGAGCCTAATGCCCTTGCATCAGACTCCCAAGCTTCAATTTATTCATGATCTCCTGATCATGTGCTCTCAGTCTCTGCCTCCAGGATCCCAAACTTTGGGTTGCTATTGTCCATCAGCTGCATCATCCTTCAACTGATCTTCTCCAGGCCTCCAGACTTTGTTCTGTGATCTGCCCCCAGCTATGCTTTCACAATCTGCCATTGTCCTTCTTTTGCTAAAACTCTCCTACTTCCCTGCTGTTGTTTGTTGTTCATGAGTCACTCTCATCATCAGCTCCCTGATGTCTTCAATTTCTTTGTCCAGCCTATCTTCTAGTTGGATATTCCCTTCCCTACTGTTGTTGCTTCTACTTTCTGTGGTAGCCAACATTGTTGCTTTTGATGTTACTAACATGTCTTCAATTCCTGCAAATGTATCCCCCCATGTTGCATCTGCTGCCACCATGGGTGAAGCTGATGCCAATGTTGCCTCCGCCAAAACATCCTGAATATCCTTTAGGATATCTCTCTCTGCAGCATTCTCCTTTTGTTCATCATCTGCAAATTCATTCTCGGAAAACAATTCACCATTTACTTTCCTACCAGCAGTGACATATTCCTCTAGTATACTAGTAAACAGAGTATGATTCTGCAAGCTTGTATCTGTTCCTCTCTTCTTCACTACTTCAGGAATTTTCATTCCAGTGTCCGTAGTTTCTCTCTCTTCTTCAAATGCTCCCAGCAAACAACTCAGCCAATTCTCCTGTGTTTGTTTTACATCTTCAGCATGCTGTAATTTAAACTCAACATTTCCTTCTTCTTTGTGGGAAATCTTCAGCAATTGCCTCTCATCTCCTTGATTGACTTCAGCAATCAAATCAAGTTCTCTGGCCACTGTATCTTCACCTTCTGTCAGCATGGAATGCTGATTCTTCCTCACTTCAGCAACTTTTAAAATCTACCCTCCAGTCTGCTCTTGGCCTATCAGTCTAGCCAATTCTTCTCTGTCAATGACAGTGACAAATTCCTACATATGAGACGTGGTTGTCTCATATTCCTTCAGCAACAGTTTTTCTTCTCTCAAGACAATTTCAAAGGATGAATTGTCTTCTGCATCACCTGTACACATAAACAAACTGTCAGTGTTAAAACCATGGGACCCAATGGTCTCAATTGATGACCTGGTCACCAATTCTTCTCCCAGCAATTCTAAGTATGGTTCAAGGCTCAGAAATTATTCATCATATTTTTCTTCAACTATCATAGCCATCTCCACTGCTCCAATCACCATGTCCAAATGATGATCCCTCACTATGTTTTCAGCCAACACAGTTTCCTTCTTATTCATCTCTCTGACAACTTCCAACTGTTGTTCTTCCTCTTTCTCTGCATGATTAACACATGAATCATCAGCAGTAAAGTTCCAATGCTTTAATGCCTCCTTTTCCTCTGACAACACATCAGTATGTTGTGCAGAACTCCTTTCCAAACCTTCTGTTAGCACCTCAGCATGCTGATATACATCCTTCATGAGACTGTCACCTAGTCTCACTTTTCTTCCATCATTTGTTCCATGAACTCCATCCATGAAGATCTTCCTACCTTGCTTTCCCAGCAACCTATCCAGTGCATAGGTCCTCTACTTTTCCAATTCTCTTCTTCGGAAATCTAACCTCCTATATAACTCAACAACTTCCATAGGAGTAGATTTCAGGAACCTTACACAACCCTTTATGCCTCTGCTTGTTCTTGACCAATATTATGTTGGTCCCTTTCTCTCAACTTTAACATTCTGTTGGATATCTTCATTTGACTCTTCAGTCTCCATCTCTTCCTGAGATCTCACTATATCAGCATTGATCTAAACAGATTTCAGATTCAATGTCTTCTTCTCATCAACAAACTCTGAAGCTTTTTCATCTTCCAGTGGTGTACCTGCAAACACACACAAATTTTTAGTTTTCAAATCACAAGACTTTTCAGTCTTGGCTGCTCCCTCAAGCACTTCTTCTTGAACAGGTTTGCACATGGGATCTTCAATTCCCATCCTTGCCTCAAGAACTCTGGGTTCTTTTTCCTATGTGGAGTCTGTCAACACTTCACATTGGTCAGACTCAAAAACACAAGCCCTTACATCGTCTGGACTCGTCCAACAACTCAGGAAATCCTAAATGATCTCCTCCTCATCAAGACAAGATTCTTGCTACCTCAAGTCTTCACTATGTCTCACAAGATCTCCTGCAGGTCTCCACTCTTCACCTGTGCTCTGTTCTGCTTCACAGGCAGAAATTTCTTCTTTCAACTCAGCTGCTCTGAGTTCTTCTCTCAATAAGGCAATATTCTTCTGCCTCAACCTCAACTATAATGGTTGCCAATTTACTCTCTTTTTCATGAGCCAACCAACTCTCTGGCTTTCTTCTATCCTCAGTTTCAATCTGTTGAACTCTTCCCTGATCTCGCAAATTCCTTCCAATACTCTTCATCTGTGAGTCTCTTCCTCATGCCAACTACTTTGGCATCATCCGTCATTCTTCTGTTGTGGCTTCTCTCAGAACCTCTGCAATATCTGTAGTCTCTGTTATGGCTCTCAATAGCCATTTTCTTCTCTAGGAGTTATTCACTCGCAAGCTACACTAAGCCTCTGCAACAGCAAGCTCTCTTGCTGCAACTTACCTCACCAATCCCTTCCTCTGGATCCAGCTTTTGGAAAGTACTGGTTCACTGTCTGCTGGAACCTTCTGAGCACTCTCTTTTGCTCACTAGGCTTCACTCTACAACTTTATCAAGAACACCTCTTTTCTTCTGTCATCCAACCTTTGTTGGGAATCTTCCAGGTTCTGCCACACTTTTCTTCTTTACTCAAAGTCCCTTGTTTGACTCTTCTACCACTGCTCTCAAAGCTGTGATCTACTTCTGCTGAGATGTCTTCAATTGTCTGCACTCTGACTTCTGCAAACAATCCTTCAACCAAAGTTAAACACTGCTCACCTTCTCTAGAGAACACTGCAATTGTCCTCCTTATCTAGCCTCTAGCTGAATACCAAGATCACTTCCTCCACTATCAAGCTCTGTCTTTAATTTTTCGCAACCATAATTCTGCAAATCCAAATCAAGTTAATTACCTGCAAGATCATGATGTTGTCCTCCACTCACTCTGCAAATCCTATTCACTGTGATTCTGTGTACTTTGCTGCCTGATCTTCCTTCTTCAAATCTACAGTCTTCAAAACTCTTGTCCTCCAATTGGACTCTGCAATTCTGCAATCACCTTCACTGTATCTCTGTAGGCTGCAATCTTACCAGTTCTGCAAGTCTGGTTTCTTCGCGTTCACCAAACTTGGACTTTTCAAAAAGAGCTATTCCTGAAGCTCTGATACCACTTGATAACGGTCCAACCCACAGTCCCAGCTTTTGGCAAGCCACAATCTCAATCCGTGTATGAGTGTGTTTAATTTTCGCTCCTCAACCCAGTCCACAATCTGGCAACTCACACTCTCTCTAACTTCTGAGTTGGTAAAATTAAATAAGCGGCTCTGGACTATGTTAATATCTCAATTCAGTGAATTGAGATATTAATTTACAATTCCATTATGTATACATATGCGCCTCCATACCTATATATATCAAGTTTTAAATAGACAACCGATCGCCCGCATAAATCACAACTTCACCTTTAGACTTAAGAACAAATCGCTTACCATTCATATGTGTACAGTACTCGGGCCCACTCATTTATTCGTTAGCAACAACACAACATATCTTTGTTAAATCCACACGCCCATCCAACGGCTGTTATCACTTCGCATCATCCAATGAATATCGCACGAATTACTTGCACGAACGATAATGCGCGATGGCGCGCAATGAAAGCAGTTTTTCCAACTTGCTCAAGGACACGCGTCACCCACTCTGTGGAATCGCTCCGATTTCCTAAATACCGCTTGCCTGACAAAAGCGGTGTGATCAAACCCGGAAACCCACCTTTATTGTTCACTCCAAACCACGTTCACTGTTTATACTTGCATGGTTCCATCTTCCTCGACATACCCGGTTCCGATCTTCTCCTTTACGCTCAGGCTCCGCTCGGCTTTCGCTTAATGTTCCATCGAGAACCGTTCTATTACCACCATCCGACTCTGCCCAGTCCAATTCGATCAATAGTTCGATTGCAGCGTGTTCACGTTTTGCTACACGGCAATCATCCGCCGTTCCTCGACGCCAACCCACTCGTGGTACCAGTTTATACACACACGGTTCTTTGAAACCTTCCAACTATGGTTTCAAGTTCGAGACTCTAACATCTCCGCAGAGCCTATTCGTGATGGTTCTTATACCTCGATTCAGTTCAATTATGCAAAACTCAGTTCAATCAAGGCACATACAATCTCAAATTACAGAGTACATATTTACACATTCCTGTACAATTGGTTTTGAGATACGGAAGTTATTCACTCAACAATTAACACAACAATTCCCTTCTCACAGAATTCAAACACAATTTCTTTTATGCATATCCAAAGGTACTCATTGAAATTCGAAGACATTCAAATAGGATTTAACCCCATCCATACATACTTAATTCAGATACAGTTCTTCCATAAACAGATATATATATGCAGGTGATCAATCTCAAAGCAATCGCTTACAATTTTATGATAGGCCATATATTCAGTTCAGTGGCCATTATCCTCCTACTCTGTTGCTGAAGAAGTTCTCTAACTCTAACTCTCCCCCTATCTAAACTCTTTAGGATTACATTTATACCACAAGGATGACTTGAATCGATTCAGGTCTCCAAACAGTTCAACAACTCTTAGCATTCCCAATTCCTAAAATTAGACTCAATAACTGAACTGATCCTAAACTGACTCTTCGTATTCCTATCTTAACCAATTTCTCATGTTCTCAAAATGACTTGAGAACAATTACAATTCCCTACCAAGTTTATTCAAAATATTAATATTTACAAGAAATTTAAACAACATGGGACCCCCTGTGTCTAATTATGTACAAAGTAAATTTTGAGCCTAATGCCCCTGCATCACTCTGTTTTAATGTTTCATTTAGTGTTTCATCCACCGCCTCAACCTCTCTTTCAGATATAAAAACTCATGAGAAAACGTTGTAAAGGTTGTTGATCGGATATCTGTGAACTGTAAGTTGTTTCTCTTGAGACATGTTCTCTGTGTAAAGTTGTAAGATAGGCTGAGGAAGATGTTTTTAGACTGAATATCAAGTTGTTGGTAATGTTGTACATGACTGGTGTTGCTCTTTAATATGACAGGCACATTTCTTTGGATCCTAATTTAAAGCAGCGGTGATGTTTTTCTATCTTAGTCTTGGTTTTCCTTTGTAGTCCATTACATTTCATTTCTTCTGGCACGCATCAGAAATATGGTTTAGGATATACCCTCGCATGGTACCCTAAGCTTCTGCTCTCCCTGACTTTAATGTTTTCTTCTATATGCGTTATCTGAGCACTGATTCAAGTTAATTTAACCAGTGTAGTGGCTAATATTTACTGCTAGCTGATGTATGAATTAATGAATCTATTTTCAGATGTTCTTGTTAGGCTTTAATTGAATGAATTTGGATAATGGGAGTTTAGAACTTTGTCTCTGTCTCACTAGGGTCCTTTTCAATTAATTGAACCTTTCTAAGTTCCCTTAAGTTGTATTCCAAAGCATTGAGAGTTCAAAGTCTCTCTCTGATCTCAGGCCTTCACCTTTTTGTTTAAATCTTTAATGTTTCCTTGTCCGAAGAGTTTACCTTTTAGGTTTCTGGATCACAGGTTGTCTAATGGCATGTCATGTCCCTGGATTTGATTCCTGAAGGGTCACCTTGGAGGTTTCCTTGCCTTTCACCTTCTTTCTTGTCATTTCATGCCACACTATCATCTTTAAGATCTAATGCTTTAGATGACTAGCCCAATTGAAAGCATGCATATTGAATAGCAAGTAAACCCTTTCCTGACTCCATTGCCCAATGGTCTCAAGTGTTCTTTGAAATCATCCCTCCTTTGCCTAAAATCCTCTTTGCACATCCTTGCCTCACATTGAACCCTTCCTTTCTGATTCCCAACAACCAAACAAAAATCAATCAAACAAACTCGTCCCTATAACTAGCCTAATATCTTAACACAAAGCTTAAAGGACATAAAACCTTTTCCTATATAGAGAGATCCCTCTCTGGACCCCGGAGGGCTAGATCCTGAGGTCTGAAAATGGTTTTGATGTTGTCTCATCTTTTGGTATTGCCAAACTTGCCAAAACATGGGAACTCCAACAGCTTCTATCCACTTAGTGAAATAGTTTATGGATGTCAAAATCCATTTGTGTTGGGCTGATGAGGGAGGGTGGATTTCACCCTAAATTCAAGACCCCATTGTTGAAATGGAATTTTAGTGGAGATGGGTTTAAGGGGTAAAGGTAGTAATTTTTTCTTCCCTTCAAAGGTTTGGCATTTGTGACAGGAGGTCACATACTTTTTCACATCTGCAAACAGTGTAGGCCAGTAAAAAGCAGCTCTCAAGATTTTATCTGAATTTGACTTCCAGTAAAGATGTCCTCCACAATCACCTGCATGAAACTCTTCCCTAACTTTATCAGCTTCATCTTTAAGCAAGCAATTCAATAAAATGCCACCATGATCTTTCCAAAACAGTGCATTATCTATGATACAAAATTTCATTGCCTTTAACTTTAAAAATATAGCTTTAGTTCTTGATAATTCAGGAGGAGCTTGTAAATTTAGTAATACAAATATGATATCTGCATACCATGGTGAATCTAAAAAGGCTTCATTGATCTATGGAGTTGCCATCTCTTCCTGATCATCTAATTAGGCAATAAAATTTATATCTAAAGCATGAAAATTTGATTCAGCCATGAGTTTGGCTAAACCTTGACCTTTAATGAGTTTGGTGGGCTTAATTTCTATGTCATATTCCAAAATGGTGGCAATCCATTTGCCTCTTTTACCATCAGGCCCATTCTGAGTCAGAATGTCATTCACAACTCAATTTGTAACATAAGCAATGATATGTGAATACAAGATGTACACTCTAAAGTCTTTGATAGCCTTCAATAAAGCTAGTGCATGCTTTTTCATTATGTTATACTTTAAAGTGGCATCTCTAAGTGATTTGCTAAAAAATAAATTGGCTTCTCATAGCCCTGATCATTCTTCTGTAATAAAACTGCAGCAATAGTATGTTCTGAAGCAAAAGAAAAAATAATGAAATTTTTTTTGAAATCAGGACTTATTAGGACTGGTGTTCTTGCCAAGGCTTGTTTGATTGATTCAAATGATTGTTTGGCCTTCACATTCCATTTAAGTACTAAGTCTTTTTTCAACATGTTATTTAGTTCTCTAATTATTTCTGCTAAGTTTGAAATGAATCTTCTGAGAAAATTGATTTTACCTAAGAAACCTGCAATTCTTTAATATTCCTAGGATGGCTTATGTTCAGAATGGCCTCTATTCTAGCTGGTTCTATCCTAATTCCTTCTTTTGATATAACATGCCCTAATAGTTTGCCTTCTTCAAGTCCAAAAAGAGTCTTTTTGGGATTTAAAGAAATACCAAATTTCCTACATTTGATAACACTTGTCTGAGATGATCTAGATGTTCATTGTCAGTTTTTGAAAATACAGTAATATCATCTAGATAAATCACAAGAAACTCATGAATTTCTTTAGCAAAAGATATATCCAGAGCTCTCTGGAAAGTGGCTCCTGCATTCATTAATCCTAAAGGCATTTTCACATACATGAAAGTATCCCATGGAGTAGTAAATGCAGACTTTGGTTGGTCTTCTGGCTGAACTAAAATCTAGTTATATCCAGAGAATCCATCAAGCAATGAAATCCTGGAAGAACCAACCACCCTCTATAAAATTTGATCCATCTTGGGGAGAGGGTGGTTATCCTTTAGGGACACTTTATTTAAATTGCGGAAATCAACACACAGTCTGATCTCCCTTGTTTTCTTCCTAGTGGGAACTATGTTTGAAACCCAATCAGAATATTTGATAGGTGCAATTATCTGGGCTTCATACATTCTCTTAACCTCTTTTTCAATTAAAGGCATTAAAACTGGATTAATTCTTCTAAGCTTTTGTTTGAAAGGTTTTTGATCTTCTTTTATGGGTATTTTGTGTTGTATTATGCTAGTGTCATAATATATTAAGTCCTCATAACTCCATGCAAATACATCCTGAAATTCCTTAAACGGAGCTATGTATTTCAATTTTTCTTCTTTGGGTAAGGTTTTTGAAAGTTTTATCATCTTAGGATTTTTTTCTGTTCCCATATTGCATTCTTCAATATCATATCTTAATGGTTCCATCTTTGGTTTTCATGCAACATCATTTGAATCAAAAATATCTTCTAAAGGGGCTAATCCCTTAGGTAAAAAGTTTTTTTTAAGGTTTAAAATGTCAGAATCATCATCGGCTAATTCTTCAATCTCTACCTTTTCTAAATTATCTATTTCTACTTGAGTGAATTTAGTGGGTTTAGTAAAATTTAAGTTATATACATCTATCTCATTTTCTATTTTATCATCTACTGTACAATCTGTGTCTATGTTACAACTGTGAAATTCTCCCTCAGCATTCATGAAATGATAGATTTGTTTATCCTGTGAAAAAAATTGCCAATATTTTAGATTATCTTGTATTGTAGGCCTGTGTTTAACTTCTGTTGTATATTAATGATTTGGTTGAAAAGGCAGATTACATGTACTAGCAAAAGTTGCTAAATTGTGTGCTTGTATGTTTTGTTTTCTAGGAATTACAGCAAAGTCACACTCTAGCCATACTTTGATCAGATCTAAAATTATTTCTCTATATTGGCTTAATCTAGGATTATACACAGAATATTCTCCTCTAATATGTTTTATAATTAAATCAGAGTCTCCCATGATTGAAACTCTTTTACCTCCTAAATTTCTAACAATCTGCAGTCCTAAAATCATAGCTTCATACTCAGCCATGTTGTTTGTACATTTGAAATTTAATCTAAAGGCATGACCTTCTGCATGATTGTTTTCCATGTTATGAATCCAAACTCCTACTCCTACTCCTAATTTATTCACTGATCCATCAAAATCTAGGTGCCACATTGATTCATGGAATATGTTCTCATTGTCTGGGTATTTCTCTTTATGTTTTAATTATGTGTTATTTTCTATACCAGTTTCAGAATTACATAAAATGAAGGAGTCCATATCAATAAGTGTAGAATAAATGGGATAATTTCGAGGTATTTATACACTACTAACTTTGTATTTCATTAATGTCTCTCTGTAAAGTTTCTTGGGTTGCATAAGACATATCTAGTTGTAAATATCCCTGCAGTTTTTCTCCCCATGAGAAAGATAACAACATTCCATACTCAGGAGGGATGTCAACTACTACAATATCCATGACTATGCTTTTCCCTGGGTATTGAACTAAAGTGACACATAAATCTTTGATTAATCCTAGACATTTCACTTTGTTGGAATCAAATGAGAAGAGATATTTATAAGGTATAGTGATGTCTAAATTCAAGGTTTCCATTATTGCTTTTGGAATTAAATTATGTGAGGCACCTGAATCTAGCATGGCATTATGTAAAATCTGATTTAATGTAGAAAGGAGGAACTCCTCCCTCTTGGTGTTTTCCATTTACTTCAGGACCAAAAATTAGTTTTGGTTGTTCATCACTCAAATTGACAGAATCTTCTCCATCATTCATATTTAAAGTGTCAATGGTATGTGATTTGTTTAGATCATGCTTAACCAATTCTGTTAAAGGAATTGGTATCTTCAGTTTGGCAATTTTAGCTTGGATGTTGAATGGTGCTTGTGATTTTCCTAACTGAATTATTTATTCTTTTGTAACTATAGTTTGGGTGTGTTTATCTTCTTTTTCTAAAGTTGGTTTTTCATTTTTTGTTTGTGTTTCCACTGTTTTGCTGCTTCTTATTTTCTTTTCAGGGACAGTTTGAGATGCAGTGGAAGTTTTGGCAGGTTTTGAGGTTTCAATAACTTTTTGGCAGTTGTTGTTTTAGGATCAGCTGATTTTGGATCAACAACAGATGTTTTTGGATCTAAAATTGTTGTTTTAGCAGAATTTGTTGTCTTGGAAGCAGCAGATTTTTGAGGATCTGCTAATGTTTGAACATCAGTATCTGTTATATCAACAATTTTAGGACTAGGTGCAATTTTAGGGCTTGAGATTTTCTGATTAGGATTTGAATTTTTCTAAGTTGAATTAGAGTTTTGTTGAGTTTCCCTAGGAAGAATTTGCCAAACTTTGTTTGTAGGAGCATCTATTGTTTTCTTTGTTTGAGTTTGGGCATATTTCTTAGCAGGGGCTTCTACATTTTTCTTACTCCTAAGGTTATATTTCTTATGAACTTCATTTATTGCAAATTCATAACCTTGCCTATAGTCAAAAGACTCACCAGATTCTAATTGTAACTGTTGTAATTCATATAACTCTTGTTCTTCTTGAAAAATGGTGTTATCATCATTAATGCCCATTAGATTGTTCTGATTGTCTTCATCATCTTCGTTTTGGTGAGAAATTTCAGCATAGTTCTCTTGGAAAGGTGGTCTTTTTGTTTGATCAGGTGTTGATTCTCTAGATTTACCAGTGTTGGTTTTTTTCCTAAAATTGGGATTTCTTATTTGAGGGCCTTATTGTTGGTTATCCCATTGTGGCTTCCTTTCCATATTATCTAACCTATCCATCATTTTTTCTAAATTTTTTACTAAGTTATCTATTTTCAAATCTGAGGTTGATGTTTCCTCTTTTATTGTCACTCTTCTTTCATTTCTTAATCTAGATTTCTTGGTTAACAAGTTTGCCTCTACACTTACAACATTACTTTGCATCTTCTCTAAGGTTTTTGGGTTTCTCTCTCTTAGTTGGTAATCCATATCTGTATCAAATCCATTAGGGAATTTGATCAGGGCAGAGTCTGGAGGAGGTTTAAGATTAGCAGGGATTGCATTGTAAATATTGTTATATCTTGTACAATAGTCCTGAATTGTTTCATTTGGTGCTCCTTTTATATTTTCAAATTCATACAAAATTTGTAATGGATTCTTCTTTTTCTCCCATATATTAAGAAACATCCTATGGAAAACAGCTAAATCTGCAATACTACCTGCAGAAAAACCTTTAAACCACTTCTTCACATCACTAGCTAAAGTCTGAGCAAAAAAGTCTCATTTGAACATATGCATCATCAAGTTCATGCAATTCAAAGTAGTCTGTCATTTTATTAACATGTTGTTGTGTAGTGTAGTGAGTTGTTCCATCAAATTGAGGGATTTTACTTTGATAAACTTGGGGCATGGCATTTAGAGGGGCTTGAAGGACCAATGGGGCATATCTGGCAGCCATAGCTTCAATTCTAGCTTAGCTAGGAGGTAATTTTGAAGTACTTGGTGATGAGGTTGAAGTACTTGCAGATGAGCTTGAAGTACTTGAAGATGAGGTAGGAACACTTGAATATGTAGTTGGGATTCTAGAAGAGGTGTTGGGAAATGTGGTTGAAGTGCCTGAAAATGCAGCAACATTGCTAGAGGATCAAATTGCAGTATTTTGGGTTGGAAATAAACTCTAGGTTGAAGTGGAAGCTTAGGAATGAAGGATTTTCTGGACTGAAGTGTGGTGGAAATAATAGATGAGGTGGTAGTAAATAAGGAAGAACCTACAGATTCTAAATGACTGGAATCTAAATGACTGGTAGAAAGCTTAGGGGTATAGTCAGATAAAGCAGTCAATACAACTGAATGTTGTAAATAAGCTTCATCAAGTTCCTTAATCAAAGTTGCAGATATAGCATCAAGTTTATCATAAAATTCTAAGACTTTTTCATCTGAATCTAGTGAAACAGTTTCCTTCTTACTTTCAATGAATGAAATGAAATCAGGATCTATTACACTATTATGTATGTCACTTTTTGATTTAGTTCTAAACAAAGATTGCTCAAAATTTAAATCAAATTCAATGTCTTGTAAACTTGACAATTTATTTGGAAGAGAATTTACTTTGATCAATGAATTAATATTACCAAAACTTTCTACTTTTTTGTTTTTCTTAAAAATTCCGTCAGGATTATTTACAATGACAGCAGGTTCTGAATCTGGATTAGACCTGGTATAGTAGACTCTTTTGGAATCTAGAATTATTGTTTTTTTATGGAAAATTTACTAAAAACTCTTCAAAATAATCTTAAGGTGAAAAGATAAGTAAAAACATTTCTTTTAAGATCTATTTTAAACACTGAGGATTGATTACTTCCCCTGTTGAGTCGCCAATATGTTATCACTCCAATAATTCTCAAGAGTTGTTATTATTTTTTTATGTTTGAAAGAATATTAGAGGGACCACAAACCTCCTTTTAAGCCTTAGGATCTAGCCTTCCTAATGCTCAGAGAGGGCTCTCTCTGTATGATTTATCTTTGTTGATTGTATTTTATTTTAGGCTAGTTATGTAGGGTTACTTGGGGTTTTGATTTTGGATTTGATTTGGTGGTTAAATCACTTACTCAGATGGATAGATGTAGGTCTGTATTCCATTGGGCTAATGGAGTCAATGTGTCAAATAGTCAGATCAGGATCAAGGTCTAAAGGGAAATGTTTACAGGGAAAGATAGTTGAGTTACTTCATATCTTCAAGGCTGATGGTGAAAATGGTTTTAATCGAGGTAAGAGAGCAATTAAGGGTTCTCAAATCCGGATAATGAGTGAAAAGATAGAGGTCAATCGAAATAAGGGAGCAATTAATAATTTCTTTATCTGGATATTAGAAGAAAAACATATAAATGATAAACAGTTCAAAACATAGTGCTTTTAACATATTCTAAAATAGCATTCCTGATATATCATTTAGATTTAGAAAGACATACAAGTATTGGTGAAAAACATAAGAAATTGACAAAGAACAAGTGAAAATACTTCACCAAAGTGGCCCAACACATTAATCCTGTAATATGATGCTTTATTGCTTTAATCCAGTCTGCTGACTTGAAATTGGTACAATCACCCTTTGGTTCAGAATAGTACAAATATAGAAATGTTCAGCAATTCATCCACCCTCAATACTTCCAGATGAGAAGTATTTATACAAAAACTCTTACAAAATATTCTAAAACAAACTTAGGAATTATTCATGGAAAATAATAATCTTCATGCAAGAAGATAGTGACAGCTTTCTAATTAATGCTAGTTGTCCTTGTTTTTATTGAAATTACTATTTGTTGTCTTCATTTTGTTGTTGATTTCTCTCTTTGTTGTTGCTCAATGAAGGCTGCAGTTTACATAGTGGAGTATCCTCTATGTTGGCAGCTTTCACTTTGATTTTTACTGATACACTTTAAACTGACTGATACTCTTTAAACTATGATTGTTGTTTTTACTTTTCATCATTTACTGTTGATTGTTTTCATTGTTACTACTCTTTTTTTTACTACAAACTGATTTCACAGTAAATCAGTCATATTTTCCCAAAATTCTACCTCTGACAATTTTATCTTCATCATTCTTCTAAATATACCATCAGCTTTAGTATACTTTGACAATCTAGGCTTATTGATAAATATGTGTTTTACCTCATGTTGCAGGTAAAAAAATTCTCAAAATTCTTGTAAAGTACCTTCCCTGTTAGAATTCCTTGTGAGGTAGGCAGATTAGTCTGATCCTTGGCAATTTCTCTCATTTTATTATCATATTCATTCTGCTTCATTCGTTTGTCATAAATAACTAATGGATTTGGAAGGCCTTTCTGTCTTAGGACATCAAATTTCATCATAAACCTTGTGATGGCAACCTCCATTTTCTGGCATTTCTCCTCTAGCTATATCATCAAATTATTTTTAGAATTTGCCTTCCTAGCTTCTAGGATGGTTTATGTTCTTTCATTAATTCCGATCTCTTCAAGTTCTTGTATGTTTTTAGAATTAAGAAATGTGATGATTTCAAGGGCTTCTTCAGGTTTCTTACCAAGTTTTTCTTTTATCTTTTGGATAGCTTTTCTTGTTGCTTTTACTAAGTCTTTATGTTCATAAATAATCTAGATTGATGGCCAAATATCATTCGCTGCTTCAATGATATTGGACCATAGTGGTTTCCTGACTTGTGCCATTGATTCTTTCAATGTTAGATCTTTTTCCAACTTCTTCAATTGCTCATATCAATCTGTTTGCTCTTTGTTCTTCATTTTTATGCATTATCTTAGCAAGTTTCTTTTCATCTTCAAGACTTTTAAGTTATTCTTTAAGTCTGTTAATCTCATTGGTCTGAATAGACATGTCCTGCATAGCTTTTACTAACTTGCTTGCTTCATCTATATGTTGTGTTGTTGTTGTTGAAGACTCTGTTGCAGAAATTTTTGATGAAGTGACTAGAAGTGTTGTAGCCATTGAAACTGTAGGAGCTAATGATTCTGCCAATGTGGAAGGTACAACTGTGGTGACTACAGGAATAACTGTGACTGGACATTCTGCTGCTCTATCCTTTTTCTCTTGGACCAACTTGTCCATTTCATTCTCCATTTCCTTGATTTGTGCAATCAGCTGTAATATGAGATTCATCATCTTATCTTTCTGGTTTCATATTGTAACACCTCCTTTGCTTGAGGATGTTCAGTAGGAGGGAGCTTAAGTTGCTTCTTTATTGCAGCAATGTCTACATTCTTTTTTTTTATCAATTCATCTGCAACTTTGACATTACTAGGATCAAATCCAACTTCAATAACCAAATCTTCCAGTGATTTGATTCTATTATCTTTTGCTTGAGAGGATTCCTTTTCTAATCTGAGTTGATCTATGATGTCTGCAAGAGTATTTCGAAGCTTATGAACACTCATTTCCTTATTTGTCATTGTTGAATAAAGCATTTCACCATCTTGTTTGTGAAATTCAATCTGATCAATGGGATGAAGGTCATTTGCTTGAACTTCACATGATGATTTTTTGTAATCTACTGGTGTTTTAGGATGCTTGACTTTAGGCTACAGGAAAGTCATCTGCATTTTCCTAGTCTTATAGTCAAAAGCATAAAGCAATCTGCTTTGTTCACTGGGTGAATACTTCCAATACCAATTTTATGTATCAGTCTTCAATGCTTCATTTTTCATCTTTATCTCTCTATATTTCTACATAATGTCTATTTCCTTCTCTTCTAGTTTGATGGAAGGTGACATGTCAACACTGTGTTGCTTCTTAATAAGCTGAGTTTTAGAAGTTGAAGGTTGTTCTTCTTCTTTAATCACTGTAGGAGGTGCATTATCCTTTGCTGTTGTATCTGTATCAACCACTTCTATTGTTTCCACTTCTTCATTGACAGGATTTAATTCAAGCTTCTTTTTGTACATTAATTTAAATTTTGTTTATGTGGTTGTCTCTGTAGTGTATGATCCTTCCTCTTTGTTTCTCTTTGCATTCCTGTCTTCTTGGGTTGGAGTCTGCAAGGTTTGACTAGTATCACCTTACTTCTCTGCCTCTACCAAGGTGTTATCCAACCATTCAGATTGATTGGAGAATTTTTCAATGTCTAGTTTCTTCTCATGCACATAAGGAATTAGTTTTCATTTAACTCTCATTTTACTTATTACTCCTAGAGGATCATAGTACCATAGAAAACTCTTACTAAATTTAAACTCCTGTAAACAGATGCCTAGGGTCTATATGAAAGGATTGGAAGGCAAGAAGCCTTCTTCAGGTCTGCAGATGGCTTCTAAATGATCCAATTAATCAAACTCTGTGTTTTAAAACAGTCTTAGACATCAGAATCTGTGAAAATAGGTCCAGGGTTTGCAGAAAGAGATTTTAGGAAGTAAAAGGGATTTCTTTAGGTTTGCAAAAGGCTCTTAAACGATTCAATTAGTTGAATTACTTCTTTAGATCAAGAAAAATGCTTTTTCTTTGAGGAATACCTGGGAAACATGAAGATTTTTCTTTGCAGAAGGGGTTCTGAAGCAATGGAGACTTTTCTGAGGCACTTCTGGTCTTTATAAGCTTCAATTCGGTTTTGAAATGTCTTGTAGCGGAAATGGTATTGATTTCTGGTGGAAAAGACTTAATTACAGGTTGGTTAGGTGATCTGGTTGCTTAAAAAACAGTCGAAAACACTCTTTCAGCGCAAAAATGGTAACAGAAAGTGGTAAAAGGTCTAACAAAGGGTGGCTATATACATTTTCAACCAATAATGGTTATCATAAATGCGCGGGTCTATTTGAATTGACAGGGTGGTTTGACAACGGTTAGGAGAAACCGCTAAGCAGTTTTCCTACTGGCCAAAGTGGTCGGGCAGTATTTTTTGGGTCAATGCGATCAAATGAAAAGGTGCCATGTAGCTTGGAGCGGAGCTTTGAAAACCACACTTTTCACAATTTCTGGGGTATGTTAACACTTGGGTTATGGTATGTGTGACAAATTTTGATAGCCATTAGATATGGCAGGTGATGATCTAACAGATGGAATAGTGTGATGCAGTTTCGGGATTGGATAGCGTGGGGCCCGAGGTTTAAACTATGCGGGATATGTATTTATATATTAGCCGGGGTTTATACGTGCCAATGGGGTTAGGGTAAGTGTAATATTATAATAGGCGGGGTTTATAAAAAGTTGGGTATGGATAAGTGGGACCTATAATATGCGGGATAATATAATAATATCTATATGTTTAATTAACGTAAGGTCTGAGACTTATATAGTAAGGATTTAATATATACGGGATAAAAGGTATAATGGGATTTAATATATAAATTCAAATGTTAATATGTATAAATGTAAATAAGTGTGGGATTTGTATAATACAGGGGAAATATAAAAATACACTTAAGTAAAAATAACATCGGGGTGAGCTTTTATAGTGGGACCCGATATGTGTTTTCAAACTTAGGTTTAATGTATTTTTATGGGTTTTTTGGTGTATTTTTTAAATTAAAAGGGAAATTAGTAAAGGGGTTTTACTTTTCCCAAGGATAAATGTGCATTTTAACTTAGGAAAAGGGCTTTTGTAAGGAAAAATGAGTGATAATGGGAAAAAAGGGAAAAATGAAGGGGAGTGGGTATTTTTACAAGGGGAATGATTTTGTAAGGAAGTTAGTAAATGAAATAACCAATTTTCTTATCCATGCCTTGTAAACTTCTTTTACGTACCCATCAGCTACCCTAACATTTTTTTCTTCATTTACATGGGTGCATTTAAGCTTGCAGACCCTTATTCGTTTTTCTTTTAAATAGCAAACTAACTAATTCTATCCTTATTTCTTCCAAGGGTGCAGATTAAACTGTTGAGCTCGTTATTATTCTCTACCTAACTACTAATCTGCCAAGATTAAACTGTTTGGCTAGATCTGTATTCTCTATCTATCAACATGAACTTTAAAGCATGAAAGATCAAGATTAAGCAGTTTGACCTTCATGTATTGTGGTATTTTTAACAAGCTACACACAATATTATTTTGCAAAGTGAAGTAAAAGTAGTGGCATTTGAATTTGCATAACTTTCATGTTTTATTTTTATCTCTTTTTTGTTTGGGGTTCATTTTCTATTCTTTTTTTATCTTTTTTCTTTCAAGTCCTTTGATTTTTCTTTTAAGGCTTTCACCCTCTTTACATTTTTTAATTTTCTAATATGGGAAAACAATTTGCAGAAAAAAAAGTATGTACATATTACAAGACTAATCAAATTCAATTCAAAATTATGAATCCTATTATTATAGGACCCTAACAGAGTGCAAAGCATTGCTAAATCATACTATCGATGACACTTACATAAGGAACACAAACCATGTCCTCTATCTCCTCTTGTTTCTTTGGACATTTATCAATAGTTGGTCTTACCCCAATATTAATTGGGATCATCGCTAGCTCACAATCATGCATGTTCAAAATTGCCTCTCCACACTTCCTCTAATTCACCCAGAGTTTCCTAACTATGTGGTCTCTCTTAATCTCCATTCCAATAAATAAATTTATAATTAGAGCACAAATGCATCTCCACCTCTCTAATTGCAGCCATGTAGTTTTTTCCCAATATCACATCATCGACATACAACACTACATATATGAAACATATATCTTCTAACTTGATATATACATACTGATAAGCTCAAGTTCTCACGATTTCCAATCCTTGGATGTATGTGTCAAAATTTCAATACCAGGCCCTATGTGATTGCTTCAAACCATAAAGGGACATCCTCAATTTGTATACTAGCCTCTTTGTACCCTTTACAACAAATCCTTCAGGCCATTTCATGCATATTTCTTCCTCCAAGTAACCATGCAAAAATGTTTTCTTTACATCCTTTTTCTCTATCTCTAGATCAAATGTTGTGGCTAGAGACATTAGTATCCTAACGGAAGTTAATTTTTCAACAAGGGAAAACATTTCACCAAAGTTAACTCCCTCAAGTTGGGAATAACTTTTCCACTAGTCAAGCCCTGTGCTTCTCAACTTGACCTATTGCATTCATATTTTTCTTGAACACCCACTTGACACCAATGGGTTTCCTTCCATTAGGTAAATGGACCAAGTCCAATGTCTTATTCATGTGAAAAAATTCCATTATTTCATCTGTTGTGGCTCATTCGCAACATATTTTATTTTTAATTTTTCAAAAATAAAAATAAAAAATAGAAAATTGTTAAAAGGTATGTTAAAGTATACAATTTCATATACTTTAGCGTAAAGATGTAATATTTTTTATATGTAATTTTAAAGTTAATACTTTAAATTTGCGTGAAGGTGGGTCCCATTATTCAATTAACTAACAAGTAGGTCCAAAAGCAGGATCCGTTGATTCATCCGACAGGAAATCAAAGTGGCAACCCGCGGGCACTTTTAGCGCACGGGTTAACGAGGAGAGTGCCTCTCCACAGTTGACCCTCTTGACTGCGGGGCCAATTCATATATGTGGCTTAGATTAACTGCGGGGGCATGAACCGAAGAGCCCTCCGTATTGAGACATCCCACAGTGACGTGAGCAGCCAGTTGGCAACAGCTATCGGCCACGTCAGAGTTCTTTAACGGTATTTTGGTGCATCATTTCAGCATTTAAGTCTTAAGCCCGCGCCACCTATTTAAGATGGTTTCTCATTTTTATAAGGTCATTGTTGTTAATTTGTGTCTGAAGTTTTTTCTGCCCTGTATCTTTCGTTGTTGTCTGCCACCTTGTCAATTGTTTGCCACCCCAAACTGAATTATGGCCAAGCATCCGTCCCTTTTGGGTTCTTCCAGTCATATTCCTCTCATGGACACTGAGAGAGATATTAAAGACACATTTTTTTGTTTGGACCACCTCCAGTTCTATCAAAAATTATGTTTAAACAATAAAGCTTCTCCAATTTTTACCACCATGGTCAGGTCAAGCGTGTTGTCTACATGTATTTCAAGAACGCACCTTTTTCCTAAGTTTATATATTGTCTCGTGTCTTTCATGTACCCAGGCAAGTGTTTCGTGATGAGTTGTCAAGGAGAAAATGTCTTACAGGTCTCTGCTCTTCTAATTTTTCAAGCTCTTTGTTACCCTGAGTCAGAGTCATATGTCCAATTTACTGATGATTCGTTGATAGCATATTATGATAGCTTTGCAGGTCAAGAGTTCAATCAATTCATCTTCTTCTTGAAGCCAGATACAAAGCAATTTGTACCTGACAATAAAGAATTTTCCATGGAGGTTTTTTATGAAGAAATCCGACCGGTGCTGAGATGCATTTTGAAGATATTGTGGAAAGAAGATGACAGCATAGTAGACAAATCAGTTTTTGGGAATGTTTTCTTTGATGATGAAGCCAGGGGTGGTGCTGGAAATTCCTTCCTATTGGAAAGAAGTTGTCAATTCTCAGCTCATGAGCCTATCACTGGCGGGTTCATTCAAGTTCCCCTCTCTTGTTATTTATCTTTTTCTATATCAAAATGTAGAAGAATGCATGCATCTGGGTTTGAATATCATGGATATGAATAAAAAGAGACAGTTAGTCATATTTTGGACGGACATAGTAAGGAAAGAACAGAATGAGGTGGGTATGTGTGATTTTGCAAGTCATTTTATGTCTACTTCATATAATATTTTGAATGGAATCTCTCCCCCATGCTTCCTGCCGAAGGCTCAAGAGTTCTTGCAGCCGAGGACAAGTTGTAATTTTGGTGATTGGTATGTCTTTGAAGATTATTCTGAAATTAGGGTCTATGGAGTTGGTGTAGAACTGTATAGGCTTCATGTATTTGTGCTTATGAGATTATTTTCTTTGGAGTTCATTAGGAAATGTTTAAATGTTGATCAAATACATTTTGTGCCTATGAAGAAAGGTCATATGTTTAAGTTGCCAATGACTATTGGTCCTTTTATAGTCAATATGAGACAGGCAACTGATGAATTCACTAGGATGTTAGATGAAATGCATCTTTTGTTAGGAGAGAAGTGGGCTTATGACCCTCATAGTGTGATTGCTAACAGGAGAATTGAAAATGGGAATTCATCATTCATTCACGGGAGCAGACTTGATATAGAAAAGATGGAAAATAAGGGTTTTGCAGGTTTTGTGAGCTCAAATGTACAAACTCCTGTCATATCTGAAAAGTAAAATAAGAGGGGTAAAGAAATAGTGATTGATTCAGAAGATGAAGAGCAGAGAACTGAAAAGAGGACAAAGCTTAGTGAAGACTTAGTAGATGTTCAACTTGGTTTCTCACTACAATTGGGAGAGGATTAAAATGTCTCGGCTTCACCAAGAAGACATGAAAACACTCAGGAACAAGTGCCATTAATTAAACAAGTGTTTTCTCAGATTGCAGAAAGAAATCAAAAAATGAAGGCAAGCATGGAGGCTCAAGATGAGTTTCAAATAACCCCAGATCAAACAAGATTGTTGACTACAATGGATCTTGAGAAAGATCAATTCAAGATTTCCCTTTCACATCCTTATGATATGTCTATTGGTTCATCCAATAATTTTAATACTGTGAATCTAACTATAGATGTAAAGAAAATTCCACTGCTCGAAAAAGTAAATATACATATGCAAACAGGTCAATTGATTGTGAATGACTTAACCAAAACCAATACAATGGCACGTAAGGCTGAAAGCATGCTTGGAAAAGTGATCAAGCAATTAAAGTTAGAGAAATCCAATTCCAGGGATTTAACAATCCAAAATGAAGAACTCAAAATGATTATTGTTAAGATTGGGGTAGATCCAAATGATAGGTCTATTGTACAAAAACTGCTGCAGAGTGTCGAATCAGAAATCTCTATGCTGAAGAAAAAGTTGAAGTTGCCTACAGGAGAGCACTCTATCGCTGCAGAGGTTGCAGAAGTAGAAAATGAGAAAGAGAAACTTCTTGAGCATCTCTTGCAGAGGAAGAGGAAATCACAAAATTGAAGCAAACTGCATTATCATTACAGAATCACATTGAATCTCATACTTGTACTTTTGTCTTACCATCTAGTAATGAAGATCAAGTAGCACAAATATCTCAATTGACCATTGAATTGAAGATGGAAAAGAGAGATTGAAAAAAGGAACAAACTGATCTGGAGACAACAATGAAAATAATGCAAGCCAAAGAGGGGGAAATCAGTAAGTACAGATCAGATTACCAAAATGTTGAGGCTGAGATTAAAAATCTCAAGGAAAAATTGAAGGGAAATATATCCCTAATACAAGCTAAGGATATCATTTGGAATGATATAATTGAAGAGATGAAAGCAATTTGGGGTTTTCTGAATGTTGTAGCAGAAGAAAAAGTATCATCAGAGATTTTAAGGAACAGGTTATGGTAGACAAGCAAAAGACAATTAACAGAGTTGTTTGGGCAAGAAAATTCATTGATTTCATTGATTCCAAAACTGATCAAGAGTTGGAAGAGAATGAAATTAAGGACAGGATTTATATGTTGTGGAAATTAATAAGATGATTGTTAAAAATGATTGCAGGAAGTCCGCAGAGAAGAAGTTGATAGAGCTCAAGGAAGCAGTGAAATAATTTGATAGTTTATTTGACAAAAGAGCTAGAACAGGTTTGTCATCATGTTGGGGCCTTAGAGGTAGTATTTTATCATGGGATTATTATGAACCATTACTTGTGTTTGAAAAAATCAAGGTGGACAACACTCATGAAAAGACTCAGATTCTTAAAGGAGCAACAATGATCAATTTCCTTCAAAGGCACTTTCAGCTGTTATGGTTAGTGAAGACTTTATTTATAGAGAAGCCATCATTCAACAGAATCACTGCTTTTAGATTGGAATATCACAAGCTGGTTCATTCACCTAAGACAAACATCGAGGTATGGAAGAAATGTAGAGCCTGGATGACAGATCTACCAAAGGATCCCTCGACTTCAAATAAAGATAAACCAACTAGTCAAGGAAATGCAGCAGCAGCATCATCAATTCACATTCAGCAAATAGATTAGGATTTAATTTTTATGTTATTTTTCTATTTTAAAGAGAATGTAATTGTAATAAGACATTTTGATGACATGTAATAGGTAGTTTACGAAGTCCTAAGTAGTTGAAGCAATTAGGATTAGTTCCAGCAGTTACAACTGCTTTCTATTGTATTTAGAGAGATAGACAAGAAAGAAAAAGGTTTGGAGTTTTGGACCTTCAAACTGCAAATTTTGTACTTGGTTTTTAAATAATTAATGAATGAAAAGCAAGGTTTTGGCATTTGTTGATATTGATATGTTTTCAAGTTTACATTGTGTATTTTTTGTCCTTGAATAAAATGAAGTAATGAAGTTGCGGGTCTCTTTTTACATATGTGAACAAGAATTAAAATCCTTAATGGGCGCTCCTTCATTTTAACTAATCTTATGTCATAAAATTCTTTTGAAGTTTAAAGTGATAGATATTGTTTACCAGCATATCAATTTGGGCTTCCTTCCTTCATATACTTCTCATCATTTCATTTAATATCAACAAATAATGGCATTGCAAAGCATTTAATGCATTTGATTCTTGAGGGTTTAGTAACAGTACATCTGAAGGTGGTTAAGCAAAGACCCTTGATATTAAAATTCTGTGACATACATATATAAATGTCTTAAGCACTGATTCCTTTATACAGCCAAGGGATTGTCTCTTAAGGTACAACATTTTTTGGCGCCACTGCTGAGGACAAAGAAACGAAGTTCTTTCCCTGGGTTTTATTTCATATTTCCTCTAGTTGTTCAGAGAGGAGGAAATATGAGATTTTATTTCTATTTCAGAATTCTGGCATATAAAAGGCCACATACGAGGTCAGACACTTCGCAACGAAAAGCACCAATTTTGTCAGACCCTAAAGAATTGGTTTCTAAAAAAGTTCAGAAGCCAAAGAATTTTTCTACACCTGATGTTACACTGCCTGCACCTGGCAGCAGTTCACATAGTCCCTCATCTAAGGATATTTTGAAGAAACTCATTTTCTCGGAACATGAATCCTTTTCCCCACCAATTCATTTTCAAGAACCAAGGTTAGAAGAACAATATTTTGAGTCTGTTTCATTTACATTTAGAGAATTTCAACCAAATACAGTTGTCAGTTCTTCTGTTATTATTTATCAACCCCTTCCTATATCAGTTGTTTCACCCCATCCATCCACATCTACAACTAGTATACAAACCCCACCTACTCAAGGAGCAGTTAACCAAGGTATAAACATGGCAACCCGTATTCTTGCTTTCTTGATGAATAGATATGCACCGTTAAATCTTCCACAACCTATGAATGCAATTCCCCAAGAATACCTCAAGTTACTTCCTAGATTTACTAGTGAAGATGAAGTAATTGCATAACAACACTTGCCATTGTTTTTCACTTTTGCTGAGAATCTAAATGTTGAACATCTTGATGTGGTAATGAGGCTTTTGTACAGTCCCTGAACGGAGAGGCAAGAAAATGGTTTAAAGGATTACCAAATGGCTCAATTAATAATTGGGATGAATTAGAAACACAATTCATCCAAATATGGGGTGAAAAGAGAGATCATGGTTATTCATTGACATAGTTTAATGCTATCAAGAAAAATATAGATGAAAAGATGATTGATTTCATTAAAAGATTCAATAAATAGTTTTCCTGTAGAAATGAAGCCTCCTCCTATTGGAGCAAGAGTAGTTTTTGTTGGAGCATTTGTATCATATTTTAGTTTTACTTTGAGGGAGAGAAGATCTGCCACTCTTGAAAAAATTCAAACCGATGCTTTGGAGATTGAAGCAAATATGACTGTTGCTGGAAAAACACAAGAAAAGCAGTCAATTCAAGATAAAGGTAAGGCCAAAGAAGATTCACCACAGGATCAAAGGATTGATGACATGACTAAGGTTATCAATAACTTGTCAAATAAACTAGTGAAGATGGAACTAGACAGTAAGAAGCCTACACAAAAAAACAGAGGAGTTTTCAATCCACAATTCAAAAAGCAGCCCTTGCAGATTTTGCAGAGGGAAAAGAGAGATTAGGATAAAGTTCAAGCACCTTTGTATATAGAAGCAGCACCTTCACAGTCTGTTGAGGATGATCAGAAAGAAGTTGAAGATCAGATATACGCTACTTACATGGAAGATAATGAGGAAGAAGAGGAATGTGAAGAAGAATGCACAGAAGCTGATTTTTCATTTGATCAAGAAGAAATGGATGAGTATTGTAAACAATTCACAAATTTTATGCAAGCAGAGCTGCATAAGAAGTATGACTTGAGATCAAAAAAGAGATTAAGAACTCAGGATGATGAAGAAAAAGAGCCAAAGTCAGTGCCTTCTTCAATGGCGACTCCACAATCAAAGAACTCAGTAAAACAATCAGACAAGGGGAAACAACCTATGAATTCAGCAAGTGGAAATGAAAAACAACAGGCTGAGGCTTCCCAAAATAATTTTATTGATTCTAATATTTTGGAGAAGATTGTTACTATACCTTAGCAAAATGTTAATCCTAAAAAAAATCAAGAAGAACCTGAGAATATTATTAAACAAAATAAAACCTTTAGTCTGTCCAAAGAATTAGAAAAGATAAAAATTCAAGTACCCCTGCTTGAGTTAGCTAAGACACCTGGTTACAAGAAGGAAATTGCAGAATTTATTAATCTTTCTCAGTCTGATGATATTGGTGATACTATGAATTTGCAAGAGGAAAAACCAGTGGTCACTTTTGGTCCACATGTGGAAGAGGTAGATTCTTCAATTCCTCCATTTTATATATCAGTGCTTCTTCATGATTTTATTCTTCATAATTTTATGTTAGATTCTAGTGCATCACATAATCTCATGCCATTATCTGTAATGAAAGAATTTAATTTACAAATTACTATGCCCTATAGAGACTTATATTCATTTGATTAGAAAAGGGTGAAGTTTGTTGGGCTTATCAAAGACATGGTGGTATCCCTAGCCCAAATTCCAGCCAAAAGTATTATGATGGATGTAGTAGTTGCAGATATTCCAACCAGATTTGGTATGCTTTTGTCCAGATCTTGGGGAGCAAAGCTTGGAGGTGTGTTAAATCTGGACTTTACGTATGTTATCATTCTTGTGTTTCATGGGGAAGAAAGAAGGTTATATAGAGAAACAAGATTTGTTAAAACTACCACAAAGAAAGATGCAGGAAATTCTCCTATTTATGGTCAAGAGAAGGAAGATCTTTCATGTTTTATGCTGCACGAAGATGCAGAATTTGTTGAAGACTCATAGAAGCAGCTCTCTTCAACAATTGTACATAATGAGTTGGGTTTAAACAAAATTTGGAAATGTTATTTTGATGGTGCCTATTCAAAGGATGGCACAGGAGCTGGATTTTTACTCATATCTCCAGAAGGTAATCTTTTGCCTTTTACTTTTAAGCTTGAATTTGAATCAACCAATAATGTAGCTGAGTATGAGGCATTAATCTTCAGTCTTCAAATTTCTAAACAATTGGGAATTCAGTGTATTTCCATTTTTGGTGATTCTGAATTGATTATAAGACAAATTAAAAATTTGTGTCAAACCAAACATCCAAGATTGAGATAATATAGGAATGAAGTATGGGACCTGATTGAGAATTATTTTGAGGCTTTGAATATTCAATTCATTCCAAGAGAAGAAAACAGAATGGAAAATTCACTGGTAGTTGCAGCCAATACTTTCAAGCCACCTATTAATCCGAAACTAAGATATGAGATTGAGTTGAGGCATAGACCCTCAATCCCTGACAATGTAAAACACTGGCAGGTCTTCGAAGATGATGAGCAGATCAATCATTTTCTAACAATGATTGGAAACTTTGAAGATATTGAAATAGATCAGGAAAGTGAACAGGCTGATCAGAATGAGGACTTGAAAAAATTTAAGCAATCAATAGGTGATCAGAAGATAATACAATTGAAAGAAAATGTCTTACCCATAGGTTTAGTTCCTCTTGAAAGGTTGTTTGATGCAAATGATGTGGCACTAGATAAAAATAAGGTCTCTCAAGAAGGTGAGATGGAGGACTGTAATCTAGGAACTCAGCAGGAGCCCAAGGTTGTCAAGATATTCAAAGGAGTCCCAAAGGATTATAAAGAAAGATACATTGATCTTTTCAAGAAGTATATGGATGTATTTGCATGGTCCTATGATGATTTGAAAACATATGATCTGGATATTATTCAACATAAAATACCATTAAAGGATGGGCTTAAGCCTCACAGGTAGAAGCTTAGGCATATTAATCCCTTGCTCCTTGCTCCAATTGAGAAGGAAGTAAAGAAGTTGTTGCAAGAAAAAATTATAGTCCCACTTAGATATTCAGACTGGGTTTCTAACCTAGTTCCTTTGAGGAAAAAGAATGGAGATATAAGGCTATGTGTTGATTTTGGGAATTTAAACAGAGCTTCTCTAAAAGACAACTATCCTTTGCCAAAGATGGATTATGTTTTACAAAAAGTGATAGGAGCTTATAGATTATCTATGGTTGATGGCTTCTCTAGGTACAACCAAGTAGTTGTTGAAAAGGAAGATCAAAAGAAAACAGCTTTTACCACACCTTGGGGAACGTTCATGTATGCCAGGATGCCATTTGGTCTTGTGAACGCAGGTGCCACTTTTCAAAGGGAAATGGACATAGAATTTGTGGGTGCTAAATTTGTAGTTATTTATTTGGATGATGTGACTATCTTTTCAGGTTCTGATGATGAACACTTGGAGCATTTTCAGAAGGATTTCCTAAAATGTAGAAAGTTTGGGTTATCACTGAATTCCAAGAAATCCCTGTTTGCTTTGGAAGAAGGAAAATTTCTAGGGCATCTAGTTTCAAATCAGGGGGTGAAAATTGATCAAACAAGAGTTGAAGCTATACAGACAATTCATTTGCCTAGAAGTAAAAAGGATATTTAGAGGTTTCTAGGAAAAACTAATTTCCTAGGAAGATTTGTCTGGAATTATGCTGAGATTGTCAAGAACATAACAGATATGCTGAAGAAAAATTCTGAAGTAAAATGGGACAAAGATGTAAGAGAATCCTTTGCCATAATTAAATAAGCTCTTCAAGAAGCTCATGTTTTGATCAGTCTGGATTATCAAAAGCCTTTCCAAATATTTTCATTTTCATCACCTTCAACCATTGTTTTTGTTTTGTTACAGAAGAATGAAGAGGGAAAAGAGAAACCTGTGGCACTTTTCAGTAAAGTTCTCAGGGATGCAGAACTTAAATATAATATCTTGGAGAAACAGGTATATGCCTTAGTTAAATTATTAAAAGCCTTCATAACTTATGTGTTGCAGTCTCAAATAGTTTCATATGTACCTAACTCAGTTGTAAAATATGTGTTAGTTCAAAGTGATGTTGAAGGAAAAAGAGGAAAGTGGATTGCTAAAATTCAGGAGTATGACTTAGACATTAAACCTACTAAATTGGTAAAAGGACAGGGCTTGGAAAAGTTGCTGACAGAATCTAATTTTCAAGCTCTGGGAATTAATCTGCTTGCACCCTTGGATGAAGTTGTTGATGAAAGGAGTCAAAGTAGCACAAAGTCAGCAATTAATACAAGTTTCTCTACTCTGATTAGTATAAGGATATTATTCACTACTTGTGATTTTTCTCCTGTCCACCCTCAATAAACAGCACAAAGTACAAAGCCCTTAAGCTCACAGCTCAACCATACGTTATAATTGATGCTAAGTTGTATTGGAAGGATCCTGTTGGCATTTTATTGTTGTGTTTGACAGAAGGTGAATCAAAGGAAGTTATAAAAGAATATCATGAGAATGTATGTGGAGGTCACTACAGTTGGAAAGTTACTGCTCATAAAATCCTCAAACTAGGTTTTTATTGGCCATCCTTGTTTGTTAATGTATACAGACTGGTTAGAGGCTACCAGAAATGTCAATTATTTGCAGAAAATAAAAGGTTAGCTCCTCTACCTCTTCTCCCAGTATTTGTTGAAGAACCCTTTAGGCAATGGGGATTAGATTTTATTGGGGAAATCAATCCACCATCCAGTGGGCAGTTCAAATGGATTCTGACTGCCACTGATTATTTTACAAAGTGGGTTGAAGCAATACCTACCAGAAAGGCAAATGAGAAGGTAGTAATGAATTTTCTGGAAGAAAATATCTTTAGCAGGTAGGGGTTTCCTATTAATATTGTAATTGATAATGCCCAAGTATTCAATTCAGTCAGATTCATTAATTTTTTTCAAACATATAATGTCATTTTATCTCATTCTATAGCATATCATCCTCAAGGTAATGGGCTAGCTAAATCTTCCAACAAGACATTGGTCAAGATTCTGAAGAAAACAATTAATGAAAATCAGAAAAACTGGGATTCAAAATTGACATTTGCACTTTGGGCAATAAGGATGACTACTAGAAGATCTACAAGTAAGTCTCCTTATGAACTAGTTTATGGTACTCAAGCTTTATTTCCTACTCAGTTGGCCAGGCCAGTGACTTCTTTTCTTCAAGAAGCACAAGAGGAGCCTAATTCATTGGTAAGAAGGTTGAACAAGGTTATAGAATCAAATGAGAGCAGGAACAAAGTCAGAGAAAATTTGATCACCTATCAAGATAAAATGAAGACCATTTTTGACAGGAAGGCTAAGGAAATTCTTTTCAAGCTGGAGATTTGGTACTGAGATGGGATACCAGAAGAGAAGAGAAGGGAAAACATGGTGAGTTTTACCCACTCTGGTATGGTCCATACAAGATTGTTGAAGCCAGATCAAATAACACGTTCATGTTGGAAGATCTTGATGGAGAAAACGTGGAACTGCCTATGAATGGGCAGTTTTTAAAACATTATTTCCAGCATTAAGGGTTCATGGTTCATCGTTGTACATATTCAGTTTTCTCATTGTTCATATTTCATCAAACAGCATTTGACTCCATGCCCGAAGTGAAGGCACTAATCTACAGTTCTTAGCGTTTCGTGGCAAAAAACACTATCCCTAGGTGGAGGCAGATGTTGTGGCTCATTCGCAACATCTTTTATCTTTAATTTTTCAAAAATACAAAAAATATAAAATTTTTAAAAGGTATGTTAAAGTATACAATTTCACATATTTTAGCATAAAGATGTAATATTTTTTATATGTAAGTTTAAAGTTAATACTTTAAACTTGCGTGAAGGCGGGTCCCATTATTCAGTTAACTAATGAGTAGGTCCAAAAGCGAGATCCGTAGATTCGTCTGACAGGAAATCAAAGTGGCAACCCGCAGGCACTTTTAGCGCGCGAGTTAATGAGGAGAGTGCCTCTGAAGTTGACCTTGTTGACTGCAAGGCCAATTCAGATCTGTGGCTGAGATTAACTACAGAGGCATGAACCCGACGAACCCTCTGTACTGTGAGACCTCCCACAGTGATGTGAGCGGCCAGTTGGCGACAGCTATCGGCCGCGTCAGATTTCTTTAACAGGAATTTGGTGCGTCATTTCAGCATTTAAGTCTTAAGCCCGCGCCACCTATTTAAGATGGTTTCTCATTTTTATAAGGTCATTGTCATTAATTTGTGTCTGAAATTTTGTCTGCCCTATATCTTTCATTGTTGTTTGCCACCTTGTCAATTGTTTTCCACCCCAAATTGAATTATGGCCAAGAGTACATCCCTTTCGGATTCTTCCAGTCATATTCCTATCATTGACACTGAGAGAGATATTCAAGACACAGTCTATTGTTTGGACCACCTCCAGTTCTATCAAAAAGTTTGTTTAAACGATAAAGCTTTCCAATTTTTACCGCCATGGTCAGGTCAGGCATGTTGTCAGCATGTAATCCAAGAACACACATTTTTCCTGAGTTTATATATTGGCTCTTGTTTGTCATGTACCCAGGCAAGTGTTTCGTGATGAATTGTCAAGGAGAAAATGTCTTACAGGTCTCTACTCTTCTAATTCGTCAAGCTCTGTGTTACCCTAAGTCAGAGTCATATGTCCGATTTACTGATGATTCGTTGATAGCATATTATGATAGCCTTGCAGGTCAAGCGTTCAATCAATTCATCTTCTTCTTGAAGCCAGATACGAAGCAGTTTGTACCTGACAGTAAACAATTTTCCATGGAGGTTTTTTATGAAGAAATCCGACCGGTGCTAAGATGAATTTTGAAGATATTGGGGAAAGAAGATGACAGCATAGTAGACAAATCAGTTTTGGGAATGTTTGCTTTGATGATGAAGCCAGGGGTGGTGCTGGATATTCCTTCCTATTGGAAAGAATTTGTCAATTCTCAGCTCATGAGCCTATCACTCACGGGTTCATTTAAGTTCCCCTCTCTTGTTATTTATATTTTTCTATATCAAAATGTAGAAGAATTCATGCATCTGGGTTTGAATATTATGGATATGAATAAAAAGAGACAGTTAGTAGTATTTTGGACGGACATAGTAAGGAAAGAACAGAATGAGGTGGGTCTGTGTGATTTTGCAAGTCATTTTATGTCTACTGCATATAATATTTTGAATGGAATCTCTCCCCCGTGCTTCCTGCCGAAGGCTCAAGAGTTCTTGCAGCCGGGGACAAGTTGTAATTTTGGTGATTGGTATGTCTTTGAATATTATTCTGAAATTAGGGTCTATGGAGTTGGTGTAGAACTTTATATGCTTCTTGTATTTGTGCCTATGAGATTATTTGCTTTGGAGTTCATTAGGAAATGTTTAAATGTTTACCAAATACATTTTGTGCCTATGAAGAAAGGTCATATGTTTAAGTTGCCAATGAATGTTGGTCCTTTTATAGTCAATATGAGACATGCAACTGATGAAGTCACTAGGATGTTAGATTAAATTCATTTGTTGTTAGGAGAGAAGTGGGCTTATGACCCTCATAGGGTGATTTCTAACAGGAGAATTAAAAATGGGCATTCAACATTCATTCAGAAGAGAAAACCTGATATAGAAAAGATGGAAAATAAGGGTTTTGCAGGTTTTGTGAGCTCAAATGTACATAATCTTGTCATATCTGAAAAGTCAAATAAGAGGGGTAAAGAAACAGTGATTGATTCAGAAGATGAAGGACAGAGAATTGAAAAGTGGACAAAGCTCCGTGAAGACTCAGTAGATGTTCAACCTGGTTTCTCACTACAATTGGGAGAGGAGAAAAATGTCCCGGCTTCACCAAGAAGACATGAAAACACTCAGGAACAAGTGCCATTAAATAAGCAAGTGTTTGCTCAGATTGCAGAAAGAAATCAAAAAATGAAGGCAAGCATGGAGGCTCAAGCTGAGTTTAAAATAACCCCAGATCAAACAAGATTGCTGACTACAATGGATATTGAAAAATATCAATTCAAGATTTCCCTTTCACATCCTTCTGATATGTCTATTGGTTCATCCAATAATTTTAATACTGTGAATCTAATTGTAGATGTAAAGAAAATTCCACTGCTCGAAAAAGTAAATCTACATATGCAAACAGGTCAACTGATTGTGAGTGACTTAACCAAAACCAATGCAATGGCACTCAAGGCTGAAAACATGCTTGGAAAAGTGATTAAGGAATTAAAGTTAGAGAAATCCAATTCCAGGGCTTTAACAATCCAAAATGAAAAACTCAAAAAGATTATTGTTAAGATTGAGGTAGATCCAAATGACATGTCTGTTGTACAGAAGTTGTTGCAGAGTGCCAAATCAGAAATCTCTATGCTGAAGAAAAGGTTGAAGTTTCCAACAGGAGAGAACTCTATGGTTGCAGATGTTGCAGAAGTAGAAAATGAGAAAGAGAAACTTCTTGAGTAGCTCTTGCAGAAGGAAGAGGAAATCACAAAATTGAAGCAAACTGCATTATCATTGCAGAATCACATTGAATCTCATACTTGTACTTTTGTCTTACCATCTGGTAATGAATATCCAGTAGCACAAATATCTCAATTGACCACTGAATTGAAGATGGCAGAGAGAGATCGCAAAAAGGCACAAACTGATCTGGAGACAGCAATGAAAATAATGCAAGCCAAAGAGGGGGAAATCAGTAATTACAGATCATATTACCAAAATGCTGAGGGTGAGATTAAAAATCTCAAGGAAAAATTGAAGGGAAATATATCCCTAATACAAGCTAAGGATATCATTTGGAATGATATAATTGAAGAGATGAAAGAAATTTTGGGTTTTCTGACTGTTGCAGCAGAAGAAAAAGTATCATCATAGATTTGGAGGAATAGGTTATGGTAGACAAGCAAAATACAATTAACAAAGTTGTTTGGGGAAGAAAATTCATTGGTTTCATTGATTCCAAAACTGATCAAGAGTTGGAAGAGAATGAAATTAAGGACATGATTTTATATGTTGTGGAAATTAATAACATGATTATTAAAAATGATTGCAGGAAGTCTGCAAATAAGAAGTTGATAGAGCTCAAGGAAGCAGTGAAAGAATTTGATAGTTTATTTGACAAAAGAGCTAGAGCAGGTTTTCCATCATGCTGGGGCCTTGGAGGCATTATTTTATCATGGGATTCTTATGAACCATTATTGGTGTTGGTAAAAAGAAAGGTGGACAACACTCATGAAAAGACTCAGATTCTTAAAGGAGCAACAATGATCAATTTCCTTCAAAGGCACTTTCAACTGTTATGGTTAGTGAAGACTTTATTTACAAAGAAGCCATCATTCAACAGAATCACTGCTTTTAGATTGGAATATCACAAGCTAGTTCATTCACCTAAGACAAACATCGAGGTATGGAAGAAATGCAGAGCCTGGATGATAGATCTACCAAAGGATCCCTCAACTTCAAAGAAATATAAACTAGCTAGTCAAGGAAATGTAGCAGCAGCAGCATCAGTTCACATTCAGCAAATAGATTAGGATTTAAGTTTTATGTTATTTTTCTCTTTCAAGGAGAATGTAATCGTAATAAGACATATTGATGACATGTAATAGGTAGTTTACGAAGTCCTAAGTAGTTGAATCAGTTAGGATTAGTTCCAGAAGTTACAAACTGCTTTCTATTGTATTTAGAGAGATAGAAAAGAAAGAAAAAGGTTCCGAGTTTTGGACCTTCAGACTGCAAATTTTGTACTCAATTTTTAAATGATTAATGAATGAAAAGCAAGATTCTGACTTTTTTTTATATTGATATGTTTTCCAGTTTACAATGTGTATTTTCTGTCCTTGAATAAAATGAAGTAATGAAGTTGCAGGTCTCTTTTTACATATGTGAACAAGAGTTAAAATCCTTAATGGGCGCTCCTTCATTTTAACTAATCTTCTGTCATAAAATTCTTCTAAAGTTTAAAGTGATAGATACTTTTTACCAACATAACAATTTGGGCTTCCTTCCTTCATATACTTCTCATCATTTCATTTAATATCAACAGATAATGGCATTGCAAAGAATTTATTGCATTTGATTCTTGAGGGTTTAGTAACAGCACATCTGAAGGTGATTAAGCAAAGACCCTTGATATTAAAATTCTATGACATACATATATAAATGTCTTAAGCACTGATTCCTTTATACATCCATGGGATTGTCTCTTAAGGTACAACATCATCCATGGATTTTGATCGTAGTTTACTCTCTATCAAATTGACTTCCTCCCTAATGATCAGGGTTTGTAATTAGTGGAAGATAACAGCAAAAATAACTAAACATATAGTGGATTATACCTTTTATGTTGGTTCCTTACTCAACCAAACCTCCTTAAGACTGGATCATATGGTTCCACCTTTTCATCTACTTCAATCAACTCATTTGAATCAATTCCCTTGTTCTTAATTCAAACACTAGCTTGTGTTGCGCATCCTCCTTTGAAGCCTCTTTAGTCCTATAAGTACACCTAACTTCGCTTAATATCACATCTCAACTATAAACTATTTTCCTTGTCACTAGATCCCACTACTTATATCCTTTCATTCCATTCTTGTAACTGATTAAAATACACTTAACTACCTTTTTCTCTAGCATTGTCCTATTTTCTTTCAGAACATGGACAAAATCATCACATCCAAAAGCTATAATATGTGCAAGTGATGGTTTTTTACCAAAACAAACTCCATGTGGAGTCTTTTCGACCCGTATTAATGAAGGGGACCTATTTAATAGGTAACATAAAATTTTAACTACCTCTATCTAGAATTTTTGTGCCAATCCTACACAAATGAAAATGATCCTTTCCTTTTCCATCAATGCCCTATTCATTCTTGTTATCGAATCCATTTTTTTTAGCGATATATGGAGTAGTCATTTCAAATACTATCCCATGTTTTCAAAACTACTCAAACTCTTTACCACAAAATTCACCTCTATTGTCACCTCTATATTTTTATATTTTTGTTTTATACAATATTTAAACTCTTGAATTTTTTCAAAAAAAATCAGACTTCTTCCTAAGGGAATACAACAATTCCATCTTAGAGAAATCGTCAATGAAAGAAACATAATACAGAGATACACCTAGCAATAGTACTAGTACTAGCCAAAATACATCACTATGAACTAGCTCTAGGATCCCCTTTTCCCTTATAGCACCAGATGGGAAGCTAACATGATTATGCCTTCCATAAATATAGTGTTCACAAAAATCAACTTCCAATGAGTTATCAGGAAAACCTTCGACCATACATTTTCTTTGCATAGCTAGAATACCTCCAATATGTCCCATCCTCTGATACCACAACATGGTTTCGTCGACTAGATAAGAGGTTGACTTATCAATTCCACGAATGAATTCTCTATTACACCCACTCAAGTCAACTTGGCCCGAAAACTTGTACAATGTTCCAATCCAAACACCTCTCATCAACACCATTGCACCATGAACCATCTTACATGAATCCTCCTCGAATATGGTATGAACCCCTGCATTAGTCATTCAGCTTATATATATTTAGTTTCTTTCCAAACCTGGTATGCGTAGCACACTTGGAAATATTATAATCCAACCATCCCTGAGCATCAGTCAAACTCAACCTCAAATGACTATCCTGGTTGTCGAGTCATCCCCCAAATAGGCATCCCCTCCATCATATTCTTCATACTAACAAAAACACTCCCTGTGGGGTGTCATATGATAGGATTCTCTTGAGTCGATTAATGACACCTCATGATCTAACTATGTACTCATTGAATTTAAGTATACATCCCCTCCTTCATTCAAAGAAGTTCTTTGTTCGATTTCTTGTCAAATCCCTTGATCTACTCATAACCTTGAACTTGCAATCTCTTTTGTAATTTCTTGCTTTACCACATTTCCAACATCTTCTTATCAATTTACCAGAAGATGTAGATCTTCTCATTGACCTAGATCACCCTTTAGATAATTTTCCTTTATCATTATCAATCAATTGGTCTCTCATAGATAGTGCATCCTTGGTCGATCCTTCCATTTTATTTCACCTCATCTCATCTCCTTTGACAATAGAGATGCCACCACATCAACAAGCATCAAAATGGTCGTCTTACTCCCAATATCCATGATTAGACAATCTCATGAGTCTAGAAAATAGCACAATAGGCTGGTACACTTCTCCTATGTTACAGAGATATCCACACTCAATTATTGACTAATCACAATATTGAATGCATTAAGGTGTTGTATGTTCAAATCGCCCTCTCTTATCCTCATAAGATAAATTTTATTTTGAGTAAATAACTTGTTAACTAGAGATTTCAATAGGTACAAGTTTCCCAACTTATCCCATAGTTTCTTGGTTAGGTCTTCCCTTGAGACATTAAACAACATTGAATTTGTAAGACAAATCCAAATTTTACCCCTCAATTTTCTTTTAAGTTTCTCCTAATCCTTCATCAACGTGCTAGTTGGAGGTTTTCCATATTACATAGCTATCCATTACTTTTTATCCATGAGGAGATATTCCATTTTCAGCTTCTAGAGCTCAAATTTCTGTGTATTTAACTTCTTAATCTTGATTCTTGTAATTCTAGATAGCCTTATTTAACTGCATTTTTATCTTAAGACTCCAACTTTAAAAAGCTTATCTCAGATATAATCAAAAATGTATTTCTTGAACATTTATAGGTCAATGATCCACAACCTTTGATGGTAAAGGTGTCTCCCCGCAACCAAAATATGCTATGATACCATATGTTGGATTTCAAACACCATGTTTATAGAGCTAATACCAAAATATGGAATCACCAAGTGATGTTTAATGATATTTATCAATCTTGAACACTCTTTACCTCTAATTATAGAGTCAACCAAACATATAAACCAATCTAGAAGCTCTCTTAACATAAACCTTTAATTTCACGTAATAGAACTTAAATAACATAAAGTAACAATGACACGCCATAAATATTCACACAATATTTAGAGATTTAAATTTAGAAACCCTTAACCAAAAAACTAGTCGACCTTTCATCTTCATTGTCTTATATTCTTAATTGAACATTTAGCCAAATTACAATGAATGTTGACCTTGGTCAACACCTAAGACCGATGCACTTATACATCACCCAATCTCTAGTGATTATGATTTTTTCATTATGTTTTTCCATCAACCTTACATCATGCTCTATTTATAAGCATAGAAAATGCTAATTCGTAGCTCCCAAATCATTTACAAATTTATGATCCTATTGGCCTAGGTCTCAAGAATCTTGGGACTCCTAATAATTTCTGACACAATTTGGTTGTAATCTATTACCCTTCAACTACTAGTCTTAGTAGACTACGCTTGCACTTTAATTGAGCTTCTTATCCTCGATTCAATCATCAATTTGTCTTCAACTTAACTGTTGATCCATCAACTTGACTAAACCATCTAGTTTATTCTCCTCGACTAGATTATTGAAGCTCATCCTAGTTGATCCACCCAACTAGACAATCTACCAATTGAAGTCCATTCAACTAGGTTTCCACTAAATAATATAACACCTCAACATGTACTACAGTTACAATGATTCTAGTAGCAAGGGGGAGTTTTCTTAATTGGTATGGTGATTATGGGCTTAACAATAGTCAAACTTTGGAATGTGTAATGGAATTTAGGCTCTATGAAAGGGACTTTAATCATGGATGGGAATGGAAAGAAATCAGTGAGAAGGAGGTCATATAGGGGAGTAAGGGTACCATAAAAGGTCAACCAAGAATCCCTAGAAAATTTCCTAAGAAGATAGGGTATCAGAGAAACTAGGGCCAAAAAAGCATATCAAAGAGACTAGGGCCAAAAAAGAAACTATAGAAACTATTCACATGTACCATAACAAGTTTTGTGATGAAGTCAAGATAGAAGTTGAGAAATTTCAAAAGAAAGCTAAAGATTAAAAAAATAAGACTTAAAAAAAAATGATACAAAATTGCTTTAATAAATGCTAGATACAAACTTATCAAAAAATAAAAACACAAAAACTTGTAAGAATAATAGAAATATATTAACTCAACAAAATCTCATTTACATAAATAATTAAAAAAAAACACACATGATAAAAAGAAATCTAAACCAATTGAAATTTTTTAAAATAAACAATATACTTTAATATATATAAACTTAATATTTTTTAAATCTAGTTTTTCAAACCTTTACTTCAATATATAAACTTAATAATTTTAAATATAGTTTTTCAAATCCTTTAGTAATAAGCTTTCTTTTGACAATATACAATTAAAAAGATCATAATTACTTTCAGAATATTTATTTCCTACCCATTATTAAAAAGATCATGATTATTTCTCAATTTTAACACCGTTGAATATTAAGAGCGTTAATAAATATAATGGCTCTACTGTTTCCTAAATACGATGGATCTATTCTTAAAGTGTATTTTTTAAAACGCTTATACATTCTCTCAATGATATTTTAAAATTGTTTAATAGTAAAATCACTAACCAAAGATAATGACTTTACTATTTTTAGTATACTAAATCAATTCTTGACATATATATTTTAAATATTTATACTTTACGTAACCTAGAGCCTAGAGGGTAAATTAAGCAAAATCAAAACTATCATCTCTAACATCATTGCTTTAATTCTATTTATTTTTAAATATTTACACATTTTGTTCCATATTTTATTTATTTTTAAATATTTTCACATTTTTTCTATATTTATTAAACAACGCCAACTAAAACCAAACCCAGAGAGTGAATTAAACAAAACCAAAACCATCATCTCTAACGTCTTTGATTTAATTATTTTTTGTGAGAAGATATATAACAAACTACTAGATCACTTGGCCAATAAATAATTGAATCTAGATAAAACATTTTGGACATAGATATTAGAAGGAAGATACAAATCTTAACAAAATGGTCACATTTCAAAATTTTCAAGTCCATTGTAAATTTTTAGATACCAGTGACCTCCTAATTACTCTAGTTATTATTGCTTATAATCATAGCCAAACATTAAAGAGTAATAAATAGTGGGCGACTCAATAAGGTTTTATGTGGTTACATGTTAATAGAAGGTGGTATATGGCACTTTGTACTACAGCTAAGCTAATTATGTAAATTGATCATTTCAACCATCTACAAAGATTTTCACTCCTAGATCCATCGTGAATCAAAAATAAGCAAATTCCTAAGTCATATGGAGTATAACTAGCTGCAAAGCTAGCATATCCAAACTTAGAACATGTGGGTAAGTTCGTATTTGGCTTGAAAGATATTTCTTGCATTTGTTGTTTTCCTTATATTTCATCCCACATCTTTGTCATAATGAGCTTCTTTTCCACAGGATGTTTCCTCATCTTGAGCTTGATTCAATTAAGTCCTTGCTAGACCAATGTTTTTCTATCATCCTTTGGTTTTTCTACATTATTTTTAGTGTACTTACTCTAGTTGTGTTCTCTCAACCTTACTAATTACTCCCTCGGTTATCTATGCAAGAGAACCTTCAATCCTTATCCCTTCTCTCGACTATCTTTTCTCCATCACATTCCTTCAGCTAACAACTATGTTCCTTCTCGTATAGTGTCTACCTATTCCCTTTGGTGCTTTCCCCTACATCCTCTCTTTACCTTGTCCATTCCCCTACGTGGAGTGATACTTCTCTGATATTTGAAAAGATAGTGCCTCATTGTGGATCAAACCATCAAAACAAAGGCAAGTTTGGAGTAGGATCCCCCTCTTGATATGAGTCCAAGTCATAGCTAAGAGATCAACTTCTACCTACTCGAGAAACAATCCCATTGCTATTAGGTCAGAAATCAACACAACAAATAAGAAGACAGTGTTGAGAGAAGATTCATACATGATGAAGAGATTATTAGCAACGTAAGCCAGTGGATACCATACACAAGTATTGGCAAAGGGAGATTTAACACGAACATATTTTGGCAAGTTAAAACAATCATGGGAAATGTCCTCGATAAAAGAAGCAAGATACAACAAAAGATCCAAATGTGCATAGACACCTTACAATTATAGGCAAACCAAAAAGTCACTAAATTGGCATGGAAAGTAGTCAATCTAAAAGTCACATTGTCTAAAGAAAAGAATAATTCCCAAAGAAGGAATATGAGGTCAACATTTCTAACTAGACATGCCTAGCCTCTTTCTTTTTGGCATGTTTCTATTTCGTAGTATATAAGTCACTCAAGCTAATACATTGAATAAGCTAGATAGCACATGTGTATATTCTAGAGTACAATTTAGTATCCAGGTACTATCTACCGCTATCAATTTTGACAACACACTGGAATTCATGTTTTGTTGATCTAAAACATTGTTGTTATGTTATGGGTTTGATTTCCTCTAGAAGAAAGTAATAATAAAACTCATTCATTTAATCGTATCTTGACTCAATATAATACCGAAAAAACAAAAAGAAAAAAGAGTTTAAAAAAAAACAAAAAAAAAACTTTTTATTGCACATAAAAAAAAATAATAAAATATTAATTTTATTAATATTTATAAATCATTACCGATGATTTTTGAGCTTCAGGTTTATGAAAACATGTGATATTGACTCGTGGTATTCATGTGGAATATAGCTTATTTAAAGGGGGGAATTAAATCACCCTAGATCCATCTTAATTTTGGATCTACCAAGTTGAGAGGGATCAGAGGATCTACCAAGCCTAAGCCTAAAGAGATCAGATCACTTGATATGCAAACCTCTTTTAGAGTGAAAAGATTTTTGATCCCTCTTAGTTTTTGGTAAATCCATAATTATAATAGGTCTAAGCTACTTAATAGTAAATGATACAATAAACCAATTAATTTTTAATATATATTTTTTCAAACACTTGTACATTTTCTTAAAAATATTTTTGAATTGTTAAATAATAAAGTCAATAATAAATGTGATAATTATGATACATCAATTCTTAATTTAATAATCACATAGGTTTGATATGTTAGAAATTTTAATCTAGTTAGAAATAATTATGTTGATAAGAGTGTTTATTTTGAAATAAAACTTCCATAATTTTAATTTAATCATTAATAATGATTAGGTGGTTGATAAGGATTTAATCTTTAGCGAATATTTTAGAATGTTTATAATAGTATTCACAAATCAAAGGTTAAGATTTATCTCAAAAGTAGTTGTTTTTTTTGTTTTTTTAATTAAATTTATTAATAAAAAAAATGTCTTAAGAATATGAGTTATGTTTTTTTGGCCATATGATATTAGTAAGTTATAGTGTTGGCCTCTAGTATTTACAATTAAAAATCTCCATGATTAAAAATCTTGTTACATGTTTTTTTAAATCTATATATGTTTAACTTGTATGTTAATTCCTTTGATTATTATTATTATTATTAATTTACAATAAAGTTATATTTTAGTTAACTTTTATGATTTTTTAATGTTGACAAAGTGAGATGTATTATGAGGTAAGTGTTTTGATGTCTATTAGCATTTTCCCCCGTTTAATTTATATGGCTACGCTAATTACTTGGTGAAAGGTAGAGATTTAACCTCGAGGAAATATTTTAAAATATTCTTAGTGGTCACAAATCAAAAATTGAGAATTATCTCAAAAGTAATTACACACTTTCTATGTTTTAATTAAATTAACTAATTAAAAGGAAATTTCATATGAATATAAGTTATGATTTTTGGGCTATATAGTATTAGTAAGATATGGTATGGGAACTTCTCGATTTGAATATTTTTGGTTGGGCCCTTCTAACATTAAGTTTATGGAGAGCTTTGAATGGTGAAGGTATATGGAAAGAGATAATAAAAGGCAAATATATGAATGTTAGGTTGATTTTGGATTGGTAAATATTTGGATTTGAATATGTGAGGAAAGGATCATTTATTTGGAACAATCTCATTAAAATTAGGCATTGGTTGCTTGAAAATGTACCATGGGAAGTGGGTAACATAAATAGAATTCTGGTTGGCAATGATCCAGTACAAGGTATACAAGATCCCATATACCTTCTTGTGTAGCTTTTGCATTTTATAAATGGTAAGGGTATTTTTTTATTTTTTCTGGATCAAATTTCAGAGGGATGTGATCTTCTACACTCTCGCCTGCTTTGGAAATATGTCGAGTATTTGGGTCTTTTTGGGTATTTCATTGATATGTGGAATAAATATATTTGTGCACTTAAGATGGTCAACATCTCTATGTTGGTTGGTCAAGATGAGCTGGTTTGGAATGGATGCCTACATGATATATTTTAGGCACTATGTGGATCCTAGGAGCTCTATGATGGTACAAGTCGTTTTGGAGTTTGAATATCCCTTTGAAGATCGTCATTTTTGGTTTGTTGGCTTGGAGGAATTGTTGTAAGAGAGGTTTGTAGAGCAACACAAGAAAGTGTGCAACAAATTTTGTTACTTTGTCCGTTGGTTGTTGAGGTATGGGCTCGAACTGCACAAAGCTTCAAATTTTATATAGGATGGTGTTTTAATTCTCTGGAAGATTGCTACAAATGGTGTTTTTGTAAGGGTGGAGGTTATAAGGCTCTTCCTTGTTCATCACTTGGGAACTCTGGCATGCCAGAAATGCCCTGATTTTTATGGATGCCCTCTTAATATCTCTAACATTTGTAATAAAATACAACTTCGAGTTGCTGAAGGAAACATTATTCATCACAAAGCAAAGATTATGAGACTTCTTTTGACTAAACATTAGGTAGTTCTTCCTACTGGTTTTTTTTTGTGGTGTGACACAAGAAGGGTGATGCCGTTGTGGGGTTGTCATACAGGTAAATGAAGCTATATAACAAACAATGTAAACTTTGAAACGGGAAATATAAACTGAAAACGGGAACTCTAGCCAAAAAAACCCCAAAAACATGAAAAACAACCCAAAAACGAAAAGTGTGTATTCCAGAACGAGGTTTTTTTTTTTCAGGGTTAATTTGCAACATTTTTTAAAAATAGCAGTAACACCAATTTTCATGTGCCAAATAAATGGAAAAAACACACAATTGTTGGTGCTAGAATACCATTTTCAATGGAGGAAATGTCTGAGGAATTTCTAAAGTAAGTTTGTTATTTTTACGTTTTTTGGATTATAAGTTTCTGTTAAATATAATATTTTGTTGTTGGTAGTATTTGTTATACATATCACTATATTAACATTGTTTACTTTATTTATTCAGTCACAAGGTTTATATGAGAATACAAGAACAAATGGTTAAATTGTTGAATGAAGATAGTTGGGATGATGTTGTACGCAACTACCTAGATTCAAGTTCTACATCAATGCTAAAATATTTTTATCTTGCATTTAAAAAGGTATGTTCATTCATACATTCATTTCTATTCATATGTATAATATTTTTATTTTATAACTTATACATATATTTGTTTATTTTATTACAGATGAAGAAGGATGCAAATAGATCACCGGATAGTTTCAGAAGCTTTATTGAAAAAAGTAAAATGGAAAGGATGAAAAAACAATGTCTTAGTGATGTTAGCCCCAAGATTTAGCTCAACTGGTCAAGTCCCCATTTCTAAGTACTTTTCCGGTTGGGAGGTCACGGGTTCAAATCCACTTGACGCCCTTGGGGTTAAGTCTTGCATGTAAGTTCAACGGTTAAATCCCCTCAGGAGGGTCTGCCGAGATTTTTCCATGGACATAGCGGGCACATTAGATTCGTGAACCACAAGTGAAAAAAAAAACGTCTTAGTGATGTTGAACTTGATCCCAGTCTTAATCATTTCATTTGGAATGGGCTCCACACTATCCAATATCAAATAATATCAGGTGATTATGAAGACATTGCAAAACTCATACCTAAAAGGGATCATTCCCTAGTTATTGCAGACATTCCTCATGGTTTCAATATCCCAAACATTGAATATGATAGTCACCCTTATACTTATCAAGCATTTAGTAAAGTGGTTGTGAGATTTTTAGAAGTCACAACATCACCATTTTCGAGACTTGTGACATTTCATTCAAACACACAATTGGGGTTGTTATTATCAAGCTTCAAGGGAAAAGAAAAGTCAAGGGTGCAGCTTACATGGTAAGACGTTGAAATTGTATGTTTGATTAATATTAAAAAAAATCATTTATGTACAAGTTAATTGAAATTTTACTATTTCATGTTACAGGCAAAAGTCAAATCTTATTTGTGGCGGAATCAACCAATTATAAGTGACTGTGAGTTTATTCATGTTGAAAGTTGGACAAAGGATGATAGCTATATGCCTATTCTTTTAATCAAGTAGATGGAAAGAGTCATAGCCAAGTTATGGTCCATGATGTTGTTGTAAAAAAACCAACATATGAATATAAAGAAGCAAAAGGAGAAATAGTTAACATATATCAAAAATCATAGTCATTGATTAACTATCTTTTAGATTTATGTTCAAATGAAGGAGATAGGGTTTTGGATTTATTTTCAGGCTCAGGTAAGTTTTATTATATAAAAATGAATTTCACTATTTTCTTTTTTAATTTTTTTGTGTTTATACTAATTTACTAAAAAAATTCTTTTGTACTTGATGATTAAGTACAACACTAGCATGTTGCTAACAAAAAGAAGGAAATTGCATTTCCATTGAAAATGACCCAGTACAATGAAAATTTATTGAGCAAAGAATTAATACTCTTCAATTTCTTCCAGATGCAATGCAAGAAGTTGGTTTGAGAAAAGAGGATTTTAATGAATCTCATTTGGAAAAAAAAGCAAAGGAACCTCAACCACCATTAAATGGAATGATTTGAAAGACATACTTTGGGACATTCGCAGAAATCAAAGATCCATCAGAAGAGGAAAATGATGAAACTGAAGTCAATAATGAAAATATTGTGGAAGAGGACAATAATGAAACTCTTGAAGATGAAGAGTTTGGGTTATGTGATATTATTGATTAAGTTTTAGTTAAGCTTTCAAATGAAGCTCATTTTTTGTAATTATTAATAATTTATACTTTTAATGTTTTGACTTTGACATTTTGTGAGAATAAATAAGTATTCAATTTTTGTTATTATATGATTAGTATTTGTATAATGTGATTTTCACTTCATTTTTATGTGAATCGTTTAAGTTTTGAAAAAAATTGTAATTATTATTAACTTTTGTCATAAAATTCACAAAAATTGTTAATTTTATATTTTTTTTGTTAATTTTTTCCTATAAATATGGTTTATTTGACATGTCACTTTTAGCAAAAAAGACTCAAAATGCGTATTTTCCAGTTATATCTATATTCAAAATGTGTTTTTTTATGTAAATTGTTAAAAATTCTTGTTTTTTTAGTGACAATTATTTCATTTGCAATGAAATATTATTTAACAATATATAATTATATAGAAGATTGAAACTTTAAAATTTTGACCTTTTTTGTTTTTTTGACACTGCAAACAATCAAATATCTCGCTACCAAAAAAAAAAATTAAAAGAAAAACCAAAAAACAAATACCTAAAAAACACTTAAAAAAAATATGTAAGTGAAGAGGAAGAAGACGAGTACCTCAAAAATTGTTAAATTTAGAAAATAATTATTAGCATTTAATAGATTAGAAAATTTTAAGTCAAAAATAAGTCTTCTAAAAAAAGGGATGATGTTGACATCAACACTTTTCAAAATCAACATAAAAATCACTAACATTTTAAAAGTACTGTCTATACTTGGTACATAAGAAAATTTAATGTGTCAAAAACATGCTAAAAAAATTAAGAGTATTCTGAATGAGCAAAATCGGACCATTTTTTGCTATCTAAAAAAAGCGGGTACTTGTTTTCTTTCTCGTTTCAAAATTTACATTGTTAACACCAATTCTTTTGGTTTGGTGGGAACGACTCTAATAATAGAGTAGAAATCATTTCTTTAAGGGGAATTATGCGCAATGCAAAAAGAATTAATCTTCAGAGTCTCAATGTTTATGGGGATTCGAGAATTATTGTGGATTGGGCAAATGGGAAGAACGATTTTGTTGCTCCACATCTTGCACATTGGATGAGACGCATTATGGAAATGAAGGAATTTATTTTTGGTATTGTTTTTTAACATATATGCAGGGAATATAACATGTTGGTGTGTCCAAGGAAGGTATTTCTATTACTTCAGTGTTTCTCCATGAAGGTCGCTTTCCGATTTGATGATCTTGTTTTTTTATGAAGTTACATTTTGGTTTTGATATTAGTTTATCAAATAGTTGGTGCTTATGGGATAGACACATCTATTGTGCTTACATAAGCTCTTTATTAGCTATATTTCTAGTTTTTCAAACTCCAATGTATTTTTTTATATGTTGTATTAGATGTTAAAGGGTCTATTATGGTTGTGGACTATATTTAAAACATTGTGGAATCTCACATAATCACTATGATTTAGTTGATGATGTTAATATTTTATGTATGTACAAGTTTTATTAATATAACTCCAACTATATTTAAAACATTGTGGAATCTGACACAATCACTCTGATTTAGTTGATGATGTTAATATTTTTTGTGTCGAAATTATACAAACATAAGTATATCAATGGATTCAATCCGACCTAACGATGTACTAAAGCTAAATACTGAATCGCTTCTACAAATCAATTACGGAAATTAAACATGATCACCAATCACATGAACCAAAGAAAGAATCAAATCAAACCACAACACAGATAATTTCCTAGGGAAAGCTTGCTACTCAAAACTCCTCTATCTTATATTGTATATTAACTATGGAATCATAAAACAATTACAATGCACCCTTCTCACAAGAGTCGCATGCACTTTGCTAACTGTCTCACACTGTCCTAGACAAAACTGACCAACACTTAGCCAATTCTCAACCTCTAAACAGCCTGCCTTGCTTGCGCAATTACTGATGAATGCAATCCCTATTCTTTAGGAATTTTGACCTTCCTAAACTGCGCAAGGATCATGGGCACTCCAATGGATGTCTGGTTGCATGCAAGCAACCTAATAATCACACAACTGATAGTTAACCTCCCTTTCACCTTTGTCTCAATTGGGTCTCCACTGAAACTGACATGCATGCAACTAATAATAGTAAATCATCAGTAGCATGACAGATCATTGATTGTGAATTAAATAATATTTAATTCACTTGATCTCTCACTAATGCAACAAACAGTTACAACTAGTTCAACTGACTCTAACTCACCTAACTAAGTTAACTTATTACACATGCATTAAACTAATGCACCAACTGTCATTCGAACTCCATAACTAATAGAATTACTATGCATGCCTCACCAACCACCCTCAACTCGAAATACATGAGCTAACTGAGTTTATCACACTTAGTTAACTATCACAAGTGATCATGAGATAAGATTACATTTTATTGTCCATTTTAATTAAGGGAAAATTAAAATAGACATTGCACCAAATTTAGCACACACTAGTGTAGGTGTTGTTAGGACCTATTGGTCCTACACTAGTGTAGGTGTTGAAATTTATTTTTAGACTTCAACACTCCCTCTCAAAAAGAAAGGGATTATCTGCCACCCCGATCCTGCCTCTATGGTATTCGAATTTGCTCCTGGTGAGGGCCTTCGTCAGAATATCTGCATCCTAATTTTTCGTGGGAATGTACTAAAGTAAAATTATGCGCCTTTGAACACAAACTCTGAGATGGTGGTACCAAATGTGTATGTGCTTGGACCTATCATGAAAAACAAGATTAATCGAGAGTTTCATGCAACACTGGCTATCACAATGTATCACTTTCAGATCCATCTGAGAACCAAACAAACCAACCAGGATATTTCTCATCCAGATGGCTTCACATGCAGCTTGACTTGCTGCCATGTACTCTGCCTCGGATGAAATAAGTGCCACATATTGATGCTTCCTGTTGTACCAATAAACTGTTGTCGATCCTATGCTGAAGATCCCTCCTGATGTGATCTTTTTGTCTGATGGACTGCCTGCCCAATCTGCATCCGTGAAGCCTTGAAGCTTCACTCCCTTTTTCCATTTGTACCATAATCCATACTATGTAGTGCCCCTAATATATCTCAAGACATGCTTCCTCGCCTTTCAAAAGAGCTTGGTCGACTTAACCATAGCTTCACTCAGTTGGTTAACTATGTAGCAAATGTTTGGTCTGGTGTTCACTAAGTACATCAGTGAACCTACTAGATGCATGTAGACAGTAGCATCCTCTTTCCTCCAATTTCCTGGAAGAGGAGTATCCATGGGTTTACAGCTCTCCATGTGAAACTTACCCAGTATCTCTTTGGCATACTTGCCTTGAGAAACAAAAATTTCACCATCCCGCTCCCATATTTCCAAACTAGGGAAATAGTAAAGGAGTCCCATGTCCTTCATTTCGAATTCCCTTGCAAGATCCTCCTTGCATGAGTTTATCAATTGCTCATCATTTGTCAAAATTAGACCATCAACATAAAATACGATAGTCAAGAGCTTACCATCAACCACAATTGGTACAGGTTTGCATCAGCTTCACTTTTAGTGAAGCCCAACCCGGTGAAATCGTTGTCAATCTGAGTGTACCAAGCACGAGGTGCTTGCTTCAGCCCATACAGTGGTCTTTTGAGTCGACACACATGTGACTCACTATCAAAGATCTTGAAACCTTTTGGCTTCTCTATTTACACTTCTTCCTCAATAACTCCATTGAGAAACGTAGTTTTCACATCCATCTGATGAATGTGCCACCCCATCTGCACTGAGAGTGCAAGGATAGATCTAATGGAAGAGTACCTCGCGACTGGTGCGAAAGTCTCATCATATTCGATCCCCTCAACTTGTCAGAATCCCCAGGCCACAAATCTGGCCTTGTACTTCTCCACACTCCCATCAGCAGTTTTCTTCACCTTATAGATCCATCTAGATCCAACCACTGATTTTCCGACCAATCTTGGGACAATATCCCATGCAATGTTCTTGATGATAGAGTCATACTCCTCTACCATAGCATCAACCCAAATTGGTTGTTCACTGTCTCCTAAAAGGAATATGGTTCTATCACAACACACTTGCTCATAAGAGCCATGTATCCAGTAAACTTGTCTGGAGACTGTCGATGTCTGCACAGTGAAGTAGGGGCTCCTACATTCTCTGTTGCATCAAGTCTCAATCTATCAGCTTTCGTGGTGTGCCTTCTACCATTTCTGGTGGATGGCTCTACATGAGTGTTTTCTACCACTCCATGATCCTCCGCATGTGGTTGTTCCACATCTTGAGGTTCATTCTTTGGAACCAAGAGTTCCTCTTTTGCATGCAAATCCATCTCCCTCTCAAGGGACAATCGCATGGCTTTCTCCTCATTAAATTTTATATCCCGTCGCATAATAGTCATTCTGTTGTTTGGAAAATACACTCAATAGTTGTGGGGAGTTTCAGTGTACCCCAAAAATATCTCAATCTCAACTATTGGTTCCAGCTTCTTCCTGGCGTCTTTGGTCACGTGCAAATAAATAGATGAGCCAAAAATTTAAAATATGAAAAATCGAGTTTCTTACCAGTAAAAGCCTCTTATGGTGTACTCATGCCAAGTATCCGATGAGGACAATGGTTTTTCACAAATACCGTTGTGTTGCATGCCTCCACCAATAGATGCAACGATAGGCCCTGGTCATGCAGCATTGCTTGTGCTGCACCCACAATTGTTATGTTCTTTATTTCTGCGGCCCCATTCTGTTGTGGGTTATGAGGCACAATCAGTTCTCTCTAAATTCCTTCTTTGCTGTAGAAATTCTTGAATTCATTGGAGATGTACTCACCACCATTATCGCTCCTAAGAGCCTTCACATGCTTCCCCGTGTCTTTCTCCACCAGTGCTTTGAACTCAAGAAACTTTGAAAATGTTTGATCTTTCTTCTGCATGAAGTAGATCCAGCACTTTCGAGAAAATTCATTAACAAATATCACATAGTACTTATGCTTTGCTGTCGAAGCAATAGAGAATGGTCCACACACGTCTAAGTGAACTCTCTCAAGGATTTCTGAAGCTCAGTTCTCCTTCTCATGAAAAGTGGCCTTTGCATACTTCCCCATAGTACATCCCTTGCTTGTGTCTAACTGCACAAGTGTACCCTTGGGAAGACTCGTAAAAATCTATTGCATGACCTTCAAGGCTCTGTGGTGAAGATGGCCCAATCTCATGTGCCATAACTCACCCTCATCCCGGCTCACCACTTTGTCTGCCTTACCCATCAATGTTGTGCAGCCATCTACATCAAGTTTATAGAGATTCTTAACTCGAATCCCAATCTTCTTGGCTTGTCCTATTGTTTTGTGTCGCAGGAAATCTTTTCCTTCACTGAAAACAACATCATAGCCTCTATCCTCCAACATTGCAACTGAGACTAAATTTTTCTTCAAGCCTGGTACATGCATTGCATCTTTTAATTGAAATGGTTTACCTAACTATCTCTGGAAGGTAATGGTACCAATCCCGGTAGCACTGTACCGCCCGTCATCACCCATTTCGATATGCATCTGGAGGTCCTTCTCCTCCAAGCTACTAAAAATTTATGTCTCCGGTCATGTGAAAGGATGCACCACTATCCAAGTACCACACCGATCCCATTGCACTTGACACCATGCATGGAATAAGCGAGAAGTCAAGCTCAAATTGCGAGGCCAAAGCCTCACCAGCTGCAGATCCCGAAGCCTTATTGTTCTTCTTCTTTTGTGGACAATTAGTGGCATAATGTCCATGCTCGTGATAGTGAAAACACTTCACTCTAGACAAGTCGCGCTTCTTGCCATCTTTACCGGACTCAGATTTGGAATGGAATGTCTTTCCTTTCCCCTTCTTCGCCTTGGCAGCCAAAGCACAATCCTCTTCATCTTCATTCTTAGAAGAAGATCCATCTTTGGTATTCCGCCTAAATTCTTCTTGCACCAAATCCAACCAAAGTCGTTCCCAATCTGGCAGCTTTTCCCTTCCATTGACAGAGTCCTGATAACTATGCTAACTCTTGGGAAGTCCTAGAATAGCTAGGCTCACTAAGTCATCATCAGCGACAGTAATGTCAACGCTCCGAAGCTCATCCCGACATTGGACAAACTTTGTTAAATATTTCGGCATGGTTTCGCCTTTCTCCATTTTGATCTTCCTGAGTTTATCCTTCAGTGCCAATTTTCTATGATCATTATTGCTCTGAAATAGATCTATCAAAGCTTTCCACATTGCATATGGTGTCGCTTTTCCATGGAGACTTGAGACAATGTGGTCTTGTACACCTTCTAGTAATATCCTCCTCGCCTTTGCAACTTTCTTTTGCCAAGCATCAAGATTTGCAGCATCTGTTACAGTGGGTTTGGTAACATCATTGTCAATGAATTCTTTCAACCCATTGTCCTTCAGTACTGCCTCCATCTTGTCTTTCCAAGCAATATAGTTAGAGTTGCCCTCGAGTGCATACTCCAATCTCAAGCCATTGAAAGCCATTTCGATCCTGAATCACTTGTTGCTCCAAGAATGTCTTCTGCAAATTTGAATTATATTCAGTCACAAACTCAGCTTCTCCTCCATTATATTGATTTCTTGTGCTCTGATACCATGTAGAAATTATACAAGAATATGTATATCAATGGATTTAATCTGATCTAACAATGTACTAAAGCTAGATACTGAATCGCTTCTACAAATAAATTTCGGAAATCAAACATGATCGCCAATCACATGAAGCAAAGAAAGAATCAAATCAAACCACAACACAGTTAATTTCCTGGAGAAAGCTTACTACTCAAAACCCCTATATCTTCTATTGTATATTAACCATGAAATCATAAAACAATTACAATGCACTCTTCTCACAAGAGTCTCCTGCACTCTGCTAACTGTCTCACATTGTTTAGAACAAAAATGACCAACACTTAGTCAATTCTCAGCCTCTAAACAGCCTGCCTGCCTTGCGCAATACCTGATGAATGCAATCCCTATTCTTTAGGAATTTTGGCCTTCCTAAACTGCACAAGGATCATTGGCAATCCAATGGATGTCACACAACTGATAGTTAACCTCCCTTTCACCTTTGTCTCAACTGGATCTCCACTGGAACTGACATGCATGCAGCTAATAATAGTAAATCATCAGTTGCATAACAGATCACTCAATGTGAATTAAATAATATTTAATTCACTTGATCTCTCACTAGTGTAACAAACAGTTACAACTAGTTCAACTAACTCTAACTCACCTAACTGAGTTAACTGATTACATGTGCATTAAACTAATGCACCAACTGCAATTCGAACTCCATAACTAATAGAATTACTCTGCATGCCTCACCAACCACCCTCAACTCGAAATACATGAGCTAATGGAGTTTATCACACTCACTTAACTATTACAAGTGATCATGAGATAAGATTACATTTTATTGTCCATTTTAATTAAGGGAAAATTAAAATAGACACTGCACCAAATTTAGCACACACTAGTGTAGGTGCTGCTAGGACCTATTGGTCCCATACTAGTGTAGGTGTTGCAATTTCTTGTTGGACTTAAACATTATGTATGTACTAGTTTTATTAATATAACTCCAACTATATTTAAAACATTTTGGAATTTGATACAATTACTAAGATTTAGTTGATGATGTTAATATTTTATGTATGTATTGGTTTTATTAATATAATTTCAACCTTTTTTATTTCATGAGCAAATATATATGGTATTGGCATATGTTATTATAATAAAATTTATTTGGAAATTAAAAATTTATATGATAAAGTAGAGATTAATCTCTATGACTAAAAATTTAGTTACATATTTATAGAATGTATTTATATTTAATTTGTATATTATTTTTTACAATTAATAATAAATTAAATTTTAATTAAATTAAATTTAATATATATATAAGGTCTCATCAACAAAACCGTTTTCATATATATAGAAGTTTGGCCATTTAATTAGTGTAATATAAATTTATAATCAGACTATGGACATCGTCATCGATATACACGTATGGTCAAATTTGTGTTTCGAACATTATGAGACTCAACACCAATCAAGTTTTATTGTGATATGTATTATATTATTAAACTAGTTTATCATAATATGTATCATATTATTTTATTCAGCATTAATATGCTATATATTATATATTTTACCGAAAGATAAAAATAATATAACATTAAAGTTAATAATTTATGGTCGCTGCCACAGGGAACTATGAAAAAAATGTCCGGTTGATTTAAAAAAATTACTTGACCTTCAATTTTGACCGCATGCTTGTAGCGCCTGAACTTGATTCACCATCATTTCTCCGCCTTACAATTAAGTATTCCGACCTTGAGAACATCTAAACTGAACACTGTTTTATTTTGTCATCTTTCATTTCGGCATATGCATGGGAATATGGAAGCATGCTCTTACCTTGGGGTTTACAACTATATCCTTCCCAAAACAATATACAATAATGAACCAAATCAATGTCCCACCTGAAACTAAGTAATTAATTTTAGTCTTAAGACTGTAATTTGTGAATTGATTTGAAGTTTAAAATAAAGACTTGCAGCAAAAATACAAAAACACTTTCTGAAAATACTGAAAAACCATTGCATTTTGCTAACCAATGGTTAATGGACCCGTACATAGAAAACTCTGCAAGCAAATGCTTTTGCAGCAAGGCATTGGTAACTCCGCTCTAGTCCAATTCAATTTTCTACTCATAGCAGATTTGCCTGGGATGGCGGCCGCAGTTGGAAACTTTTATTGGAAAATTGAAAAGAAAGAATCTAAAATGTGTGGATATGGTAGACGCACAGTGCCCAAAGCCTATCGCACTGGTGGTTTTTTAGACTTTAACTCATGTTTAGACGTTTTCATCAAAAGTTGTGTTACAAAGTTTGCATGGCTAGACAGGGGATGGAGTGGAACAGTGCCTAAAAATAGGACGGCCGAGGAACTGTAAAGACGAATTCAAGGACAGGAGGTGACAATTCGAGTCCTTACAATAAATTTGAATTTGAAAATCTGAAATAGAATTTTAAAATTATTTTTTAAAATGTCAGAGCATAAAGAGGAAGAAATCTAAAAGATGTAGGAGATTTTGGGAAAAAAAAAAAAAAAACTTGTACTAATTTAAAGAATTTAATGGAGATGTCCCATTCTCATGGAAATTTATTTTAAAAGGGGGAAAATTCATACACTAAATTTAAATTTAAAGAGTTTTATAGAAATTGTATATTTGCATTCAAGATTCATCAAAATCTTTTCAAAGCTTGAAACAAGGGAAAGGGGAGAAATTCATACACTAAATTTAAATTTAAAGAGTTTTATAGAAATTGTATATTTGCATTCAAGATTCATCAAAATCTTTTCAAAGCTTGAAACAAGGGAGAACCTTTTTAACCAAGAATGAAATCTTTATTGAATTCTTTTGGCAAAACAAGGGATAAGTTCTGAAGTTTGGACTGTTCAAACGTTCAAAGCTGTGAAGGATCGTTTAAATAAATTCTCTGGGGTCAATAACGTAAATGCCTATGTCTGGACTCTGGATTCTAGAAACGCGATGCTCTCTTTAACGGCGTTTCGAGTTATCGAATCTGTCGGACATATTTTGCAGCTTCGAACACGTTTCGGGTGGATGCATTTAACCTAATATGATGGTGTTTAACGAAGTTATGCCTTTTTAAAGTAAGTAAAAAATTTACGTGCTGTATTTTCAGTCCTAGACAGAGTTGTGAGCCGAGGAACCGCCAGTAGTCCGTGAACGGTGACAGACATCTGATTAAAGGAAGCACCGGGAAACTAAAAAGATAAAAAATAATAATAATAAAGAATAGACTTGAATTGGTACCTGCGGAGGAGGACGCCGGACGCCGGAGGGGAACCATGGCTGCAGGCTCGCAGGCTGCAACTTTCACTGTCCCGACAGGATCCTTCCAAAAAACAAAGCAATATTCAATTCGAGCTCGTCTTTCTCTGAAAAATTGCGTGCATGGCTGCCAATAGCCTGCTTATAATGAACGAACGACATACTTCAGAAGCTGATAACATTACTGAACAGATTTTTAAAACGACGACGACTGATAACATTACAGGCTGTCAAGAAAACAGTACACGGGGTTCGCCAATCAAGAAAGGGAAAAAGGGAAGGCGTGCGGTGATAGATTTGGACGACGCGAACCCCAAAATCGGTCAAAGCTCGGCTAATTATGAATCTAAATTTGACTGTTTCATATGATCCTTTCGGACAAGTAGCATGCCAAAAAACGCTATTTTCTTCAACTGCCTCCGGAAAACAGCTGGATATCCAGAATTAGCAAACAGAAGAGGCGGGGTTTCAGACACTTATCCGTCGTTATTAAACAGCTTTCGTAAAACTAAGGCGCCGACAAATCATTAGTCCACCGAATCGCCTGGGAAAGCGAGGTACAGACAAGGCGAAACTAACGCAAAAAAATCAGAAGCACCAAAATATGTTCAGAAGGCTTCATACCTCGAAACGCTGATCCGGACTGCCACCAGAGTCCAAACACAGGCATTTACGTTTGTTGACCAGATAAAAATTTATTTAACGATCCTTCAAACCTGTCACAGTCCAAACACTTCAGACCTCAGGACCGCAATCTTTTCTCGTTAAAATAACCGTTCAATATCACTTCTTTCAAGCCTTCAGTTTATTGGACAAGATTAAGTTAAAAGTTTCCTGAAACTAAAGCGACATCTCAATTAAACAATATAAATTTAGTAAAGGACTCTGTGAATTTTCACGAAAATATAACGTCTCCATTGAATTCTTTAAATTTACCGCCATATTTTTTGAAATTGCCGTTAAATTTTCTCTCTCGTTACGGTATGTAAATTTTCTGTAAGATCTGTTGAAATTCTCTAAATTTGCTACAAGGTGTTATGTTAAAATCCCACGAATATACAAATTCTTTGAATTTACAAGAAGATTTTGCTTAAAATTTTATTAAATTATCTCTCTTGGAGCTGTAAATTTATTACAATTCTTTTGTTGAAATTTCCATATTAATATAAAATCCTGTGAAAATAACTATAAAGATATACATACATTCCTCTCTTTAACTTCAGTTTCAGGTCTAAAGCTTTAAATTTATTGAAAATATATATGGAACTGTGAATTACTTGAGGAACTGGGATCTGTGTTTGTTTGTTAGTTGATATCTGTCAAATTTAATATGAGGCAAATCGATTTCTGCAATCACCGGCGCCCAATTCGCTCTGGTTTACATACATTTAAAGCCGCAAACACGCAGAGAATATACATATTTAAATATATATATTTACATTTTATAACTCCCGAGTGCCCGGACGCCAGGTGGTCGATTAAACTACGTTTTAATTAACCTGCAGTGTCCGGAAGCGCGGTAATGTCCTTGCATGGCCATCCATCCAGGTATGCATGACCTCGTTGCACACCACATGGGTCATGCATGGATGGATGGGGTGTGATGCATGCATGGGATGGATGGGCCCCGGGACATACGGTAGGAAGCCGATGTACGCGTATCTGGCGCACGGCAGGAAAATTTATACATACGTACGGGCGTTTCGTTCTTTTGAAGGGCGGCGTGCGAGAATGCGCATGTACAAATGACATGACAGCGACGGGAGCACACCTTTTGAGTTTGGCGCACTGGGGGGATACGAGAAGGGGGCGGGCCCCACTGTCCACACACAGCCGGTGAAGCGGCGGGCCAGGGGCTGGGACCACAGAGGGGACGACAGCTGCACCGCCTGGATCATTCTGTCGGGCGGTCCCTGTGGGCCCCGCCGGTGCCCGCCATTTAAGCAACGAGGGGGACCGACAGACGACAGCGACCGGAAACAACAATAATAAATAAATAAGTGAACCAAAAATACATATATACATATGTTTTCTAATTAATTTCCTTTCCTCTTCCTTCCCATTGAGGAAATGAAAAGCATGTGTGCATCTCCCCTGGCAAATTTGGTTACAATTTTATTTTATTTTTTAAATGTAATTGTTTTATTTTTATTTTTAATAATTAATTGTTTTTACCTTTATAGAGTTAAATAATTTTTTTAATTAATTAAAGTTTTTATAAAAAAATTTAAGTTTTGGAATATAAATCTTGAAATTAGTTCTGATTTATATTCACAATAACTTAAAAATAAAAATAGAACCCGAATAAAATTTATATAAAACCGAGGATTTTTATCTGTGAAATATTTTTATAATTTTTTTTACCTAACTGAGAATTTTTTTTTTTTTACCCAAGTGAGTTGTGCGAGTGATACTTTCAAAGAAAAATTGTGATTTTATCAATGGAAAGATTGTGTATATAAAGGAGATATTTACTAATAAAATGATTTTAAAAAAACAAAAAGAATTGAGGAAAATAAAGAGAAAAAAACCCAATACTTTATTTTATGCATTATATAGAATATTATTAATGATTTTAGAAAACAAAAAAGTTAAATTATTTAAAAACAAGAAGATAAATATTGTATTGTTTTTTTTTATACATTATATAAAATATTATAAATTTTATAGAGATTAATTTTGTGTCTTTTAAATAGAGAATTAAGTGGAGTACAATAAAGTTGGCTAAAAAAATGTTGTAAGTAAGAAACACATAATTCATAATAGAGTTTAGGATGTAACAGTTAAAGAAAACATTGTGACTTTATCTACTCAGATTATATATGAAAAATAGATTTTACACAAATTTTAGTAAGTGGTTTTTTTTTCCTTTATTTTTTAAATAGATTTTTTTTTGCCTATGTCAAAGAAATAATTTTTTTTTTTTTTAATTACTAGAAGAAAGGTTATGGTATGTGGAAATAGAACATTTAATATTGAGTGTAGGTTGCTCTCTTTCCCCTTGGAGAATCTCAATCTCATGTTACGAGTTTTTTTTCTCCGTGGAAAATCTCATTTTAAGATATGTTTGACTATGTAAAGTGATTATCAACCTTGATTCCTCATAATAACAAGTAGATGTTATTCTTGAACATTCCTGACTATGTAAAATGATTATCTACCTTGAGTCCTCATAATAATAAGTAGATATTCACAAAAGTAGCTCGTACCAAATTAGTACACTGAATCCCTCTCTCTATATATTATATAATGTACTTGTAAATCTCATAAAAATTAAATTTCCATCTCTTAAATAGAAAATCAACATTTCAGATGGATCTAATAAAATATTGAAAAAATATTCCTAACAAAAAAACACATAATAGTAAGTGGAATTTATGATACAGCTAACCCTAAATGTAAAGCCAACTAAAATTTAAAACTAAGTCAAGTTCATGATTTAGAATTTGCAATTAAATTACTAATTTCAATATTCTTAATTTCATACCTAAGATTAATATATATAATATAAATTTTATTATTTTATATAATTATTTAAACTTATATGCACTTTAATCAAATTTATTTTTATATCTTTAATTTTTATTAATAATATAATATATACAAACAAAAGCATAAAAACAACGCCGCACTTTCCACCTATCAAAACAACGCCTCTACATTCACTTTCATAGATAAATTGACCTCCAAAAACTTAAAATATTGAACTTAAAATCAAGCCACTTTCCTTTCTAAGGATTCAGCCAAATCTTTTCCGTGTGAAAATTTTTCAAATTCATATTCCATTTGTAACAAAACCTTGGTCAACTATAGGGTTCGAAATTTGATTGACCCAGTTTGGTGTAACCAATCTCACCAACTTATAAGACCTGTAATGAGTGGTTTCAAATAACCACTATAAATTTTGATAAACCAGCCATTGACGTGTATTCACAATTCAAAGACTTAACATATCTCGTACATAGTACATACTGTACCATTACACCACAATACACAATGTACATCATTGATAATTAAAACAACAGAGTACATGATGTGTATATCACAATTCCCACTCTGTGGTACAAAATGTATATATACTATCTGTCATTCGCTTTTTCTCCTCATTGACTTGGGTCTACGCTTAATGTTTTTTCTAATAATTTTTTTTCCTCGGTGCGATGGTTTAGTTTATTTCTTATATAATTAATTATAAAACAATTTTTGAAATACTTACATTTGTAGATGATATTTTTTTAATTATTATTATATTTCATTTAAGATCATTTTAATCGCATATTTGTAAAAATAAAATTAATTAAATATTGCTAACTTATTATTTTATTTTATTTAAAAAAATAATTTAATATTTATAAATATAAAATTAACTAACTACTTAATAATATAATATTGTTTTGGTTTGGAGTATGTCTTAAAATTGTTTTTTTTTGCCAAAAGCTTGTCTTCTTAGAATGTAAGGAAATATGTTAAAGCCTTAAAAGACATGTAGTCTTAGCTAAAGCCTACCCAAAGCATCTAGCCGAGCTAAAGTCTATCTCTTACAAACTACCAGTGAGTTATTGCAAGTGGAGTGATTTTCCTTAAATAACAATAATGAGTCAACTTGTATTGGCTAATAACAACCAATAATAATTGTCCTCGATGCTGGTTTGACCACTAAATTATAATAAATTTTCTGTGTAAAAAACAAAAAATAATATTAATGATAACTAATTCAAATAATTTTTTATAATAAATTCTGCCAAAAAAAACCTGAAAACATACCATACACCAATACTGATAAAATCCTGAACATGTTATGAATAACAAAGAACCTGTGGACACTAACAAAGTCTGAAGAACAGAGCCATAATATCATGGCATGACACAAATTAATTTTGTTAGATCATGCTTGTCATTAACTATAATATCCGTATAGTTTACCATTGTAGTGAACAAAATCATTTACAGATGTTGATTGGAGAGAGGATTGATATGATATCTAAACAACCAAGTTAAACATTCAAGGTGAATCTAATGATAATTCACCTCCATTCCCAAGTTAAAGCCCTCGATTCTTGCTATTAAAACTTTGTAATATATATAGTACTTTCAACTGATGATTTTACCTTGATGTTAGTGCTCATAGGTATCATTCGCTTTCAAGAGTTATAATTATTGCTTTAAAATATCGCTAAGTATATAATTTATTTAATTATTACTTAAATATAATAGATTAATTTATATATTAAAATATTATAGTTATAGCTAAAGTATATTAATAAAAGTATTATAGTGTATGATTATTTTAAACATAAATATATTCACATTCCAAACCATTATTATAATTTAAATTACATCTATTTCTAACTTGAAAATCTATATATATTTTGAAAATTTATACTTTTAAAATGTATAATAATGATATTCTCTTACTTCTTAAAGTTCAAGAAAATTGCAACCCGCTTTTTAGCAAAATTCCATATTATTACGTAGTTTTTCAGCCTTTCCTAATTTTTTCCTTCCCGACCTTTGCATTGACTCAGGTAAGAAAATATAGATCATCCACCTTTGCTCTTTTTCTTTCGTGGCGACCTTTGCATTGACTCCGGTTAGAAAAACATTTTTCCGGTACCTTTATTTTTTTATGAGCGCAATAATACAAATGGGAGGCATTTCTTTATCTTCTTTATCATTTAAAAAGAAAAAGTCCGGTTTATATGCAAGCCCCAGCCTTTACCTTCATCATGGCCCTATGACCTGATTTTTGGGATCTAGCTTTGAAAATCGTGCATGGAAAATGCGGAATGGCCCAGGGAACTATTTTCTTAGAAGGGCATTCATCTTTGGAAATGGAAAATCTATTCCAATTCCTGTATCTATGAACCGGAAAAATTTAGGATAAAGTCTACTAGGATTCATAGCATTTGAGTTGGATGGAATTTGACAAGCAAATTGTCTGTTATGGGATGATTTGATTGGTTAAAAATTTTGTTAAACCGTCAAGAATTTTTTGTTGAAGTTCTGAAAATGAGTGAGAAGATGTGAAAATCTGTCAATTTGATGGGTGAGTTTGTTTTGAAATTCCAACCCTAATTTTGGTTATTTTCTGAAAAACAATCATGAACCTTTACTATGTTTTCAGATATAGTAAGGTAAGCTTTTGCAGAGAGATCTAGATATATAGATAACTAAATATAAAGTTTTAAATTTCCAATTTAACAAAAAAAAAAAAAAAAATGAAAGATTGGCACTTATTTTTTTAACTCCAAGTTGCAAAAAAAGTATTGAAACCCAAAAAGAAAGTGAGGCACATTTAAGGATGCATCATATCTGGTTAGGAACTCCATCAGAGAGTTGTCATTCATGATTATAAAATTTTGATTAAAACCATATTTCTAAAACATCAATTTGTATATTTAGTTCAAGGATTTGTTGTTTAAAAAACATTCATATTTTAGGCTAATTTTGTTCTTCACATTTATTTCATAAATATTGTAGCCTATTTGGATCCAAGACTTTATTTTCATAAATATTATAGCCTATTTGGATACATTTATTTTCATAAATATTGTAGCTTATTGGATCCAAAACTTTATTATGAACTCGTTACTTTTTATATCATTACAATGCATTTTCTAATCTCAATTTGTCACAGGCATTCATTCTTTGCTAAATGAAGATGGCAACAATTTTGTGTACACTGTCATAATTTTAAATGTCTTTATTTCAAAGTCTGAATATATTCTGTTGATATTTACAAATGGCAAAAAGATACTAATTAAAGTCTACATATCTTTTGTTGATATTTAAAAATGGCAAAAAGAAGCTAATCGAAGTCTACGTATCTTTGGTTGATATTTACAAATGGCAAAAAGAAGCTAATCAGCATAGCTCTTTTATGTTATCAACCTTTAAATGGAGTAAGCCAATAATATTTAAAAAATACCCTGGTTTAAAGAAATACATTAAAATCATTCCATATTTTGTCATAAGGATTATATATTCTGATATTTTCTTTATATTGATGCAAATGTTGTATAATATAATGTGTTTTTTCTATAAAACTTATTATTTATTATCAGCCTTATAATTTATTACTAGCATTTTACCATATTTTCCTATCTTTATGCGATATGAATCCAACAATATTATTTATTTATCTATAATCCAATAGCACTACATGTATGCTTGCTCATACATCACCATTATCCTAAATGCAAAGAAATGAAATACCTTCTAAATTCTAACATGCATCATCTAAAATTTACCTAATAATCCTAAGCCACTTTCAATTCATCTATCCTAAGCAACTTTCAATTCATCTAATTCACATCTCTAATCCTAAGCCACTCTCAATTCATCTATCCTAAGCAACTTTAAGTTCATCTATTTTACATCTCTAATCCTTTATTTACTTCACCTCTACTTTTATCAATTCACCTCCATGCAAGCCTTTTAGTTCCTTCACCTCTATCTTAGCAAATTTATTCATTAATCATTCCCTTGCTCTTTATTGCTTGTTGCTCAAATGATGTGTACAAACAATACAACAAACCACGGTCACTTCATCCAAACTAAATCTCTAATCCTTTTCATATCTTTCACTTTTCCCTTTATCAATTTACCTGTATTGATGCTGAAAACATTTTAATCCTTTATATATATTCATTGAGCATCCATTTTCCTGGTTGCTTCTTGATGTCTACAAACAATCATAAATGATGGCAAAGATCAGTTGGTATATTTTGCATCACAATCAATTATATAGATTACATTGTTATACATGCGCTATTTATTTTCAAAACAATAACAAAATGCTGATTCAACCAATGCAACTTGCAATCAAATAACCAATATTCTATGATTTAATCAAACACAACTGAGCTAGTTGCAATTAAACAATACAATCTTAAAAAATCATCATTATTTCAGAGAAACTGTTAATTATGTAATACAATACTTTGGCATCTATAAAACCCTTCGATTGATTTTCAGACCCACCAAGCTTGCTTTATCATATAGATAAAGCAAAATACTTCACCCTATGAGCCCACAAAAATCATGAAGAGGTGAAACGGCTCTCAAAGAGAAGTGCCATTGTTTTGAAGATTAAATTGATCAGGTTGTCTTTGCACATGAAAAGATAATCCACTCTAGCGCTAAGTGATAATTGCAATGCATTTTATTGGTAAACAAAAATAAATGTATAAACATATTACAATGACAGACATGTAAAAGTGTTTTTCCCTGTTAACAATAAACTGTTGCAAAGCATATAATCTTGACAAATGTGGATACAGCGATTTAATGAATTTAGCATTTTGCACTTGCTACTTGCCATGATATATCCTGCCCATCATTACTACATCCAACACTATGTAATGAAAAACAAAACCACCAAATAAAGCACATGAAAACCAAAATTATGCAAATTATAGCCATCAAATGACTAGAATCAAAATATTGACCACAATCAAAGGACCACAATGTCTCACTGAGAATCTTTAAATATAACAAAATGCAACAACAAAGTGCTGCTTACAAAATCCATCCAAATTGTCTAATAGTTCAGTATATGAGTTCTGAGAGTATTAGCCAAACAAGCTTAATAAAATATGTGATAATTTAGCCGACTACTTAATTTCCACAAAAATGAGTATTCATATACTCTTCTGCATGAACAAAATGGTCACATGAAGGACCAATTCATAAACATGAAAACGATGCAGTGGGTACTGTCTTCGTCATTCAGAACCTTCCAAGCTATTGCCCGGTCATATGAAGCAGGCCTGCCCATACTTGAGAGACATATCCCAGCAGGTAGATAAGCATAACCCTGAATGAAACATGATTTTATCAAATTAGTCAAGAGTATAGTACTTAAAAATCTGTTTGTACTCCTAAATTAATCTATTCAATTGTGTTTACTACAAGGATTCTGAGAAAGCAACAAAGAGTATTTATTCAACGTCACCTGTTGAATAATTTGACCATAATCTGTGAAAAAACTTTTGCGACCATTTTCGTCCAGAATTTTGTCCAAAGATATATCTTGCAATGCAACCAATGTCGTTTCCAGCATGTCCAAGCCTGCTTGATTTGCAAATGTAAAAACTGGCAATGACTGCATATTCACAAGCAATGGGCCAGATTTAGTAACTTCACAACCAGGAAAATATAAGGCAGATATCCAAAGTGCTATACTTCTTAAGAATTTTGTATGAAATAGATACCTTCACCGAACAGCACATGATTGCATCTGAATGGTGCCAAAGTAGTTTCAGTACAGACTCACTGGCTTCACAATCAGCTCGAAACAGGTCTACCCCTATGTGGAGTCTGTCCAAAAACTTGCATTCAGCTCCCAATACAAAATATTTCAAAATTAAAAACTAAAGAATGTCAAAACATAAGAGCCTTGAATGCAAGCCTCCTATTTACCTGTAGCTCTGACAAATCCAACGGGCGAGAGTAAGTGCTTCTGGAGTCCCAGGAGGTGGCCTTGGGCCAACATGTGAATTCAGTCGAGAAGGAGCTAATGCCATGGCAACCCTCTGGACAGATGCTACAACACTACGCACATATTGACGAGCCATAGCTGCTACATTTTCTCGCAAGTGGCTCTCATAAGTGAACTGGAATGCAATAGTCAACACAGATCTAAGATTCGAGTTGGTGCCAGAATCACCAGACGTTCTAGTTCCAGTTGATCCAACCTCAAGAGCAGAAGCCAAGTCCAATGTGCGGTTGGGACCCCCAGATCCATCCTGCATCATATATATTCATTTCTTCAAGCTCCAAGAAATAAATATGTAATGCAGCACCAGATGCCAGTTGTTTTGCATGAAATCTTAGCATAGATGAAAAATCAATTCTAGATGCCATAAATGTTTGCAGAATATACTCAACTGTTCTTGATTCCAAAGGAATAACCCTGAACCCAGAAGGAAGCAAAGGAGCATCATCAGCAAAGGATTCGTCAATTGGTGCAAAAACAAGTTCAGCACATGCTCCAGCTGCATTTTCATCAATTCCGCTGCAAAGCTGTCCATAAATGTCGTTGATAATGTTAACATTAAACAATAAACCTTAATACATATACACATAGCACAATCATTGGTATAGAAAGTAACTTTGGCAATACAAGATACCTGTAAGAGAAACATATCTCTGGACAGGACAGCTTCTTCTTGAGTAAGGCCATGACCCTCCAGCTTAATGACCTCTAAGAACTGCAGTTACATTTATTTCAGCTTCAAAATTGTATAAACCAACTGAGAAAAAAACGTTTGAAAAAATATAGAACCAAAAACACCAGGAAAAATATTGAAAAGCTGTCACAATGCAGTTTTAAGGCAACAAAATACAAAACCAAGCATCTCAGTAACCACTCCCTACCTCCTCATGTTCCACAGTATGTGCCAAGGGAAGGATGACTTGACTCCCTGAAAAGCCCCCTGCTCTTGATCCTGGAACACTATAAGGGCTTGATTTTAAAGCAGCTGCAGAATAGGCATCAATGTTGGAATCTGCCCACTCTGATCGGTGCTCGCGCAAGAAACGTACAAGTAATGCTGGAGGCACATTCTGTATTTACATTACACATCATCAGTTATTCTATCAAACAAGACTCGGATCTCAGAAACAAGTATTTCAGGCTCCCATGATGCATTCTAAAATTATTGCATAAAATTATGTTGTTTACATTTTTTTAAATAACTAGCTTGAGAACCTGTAAGAGCATGGATGCCTTTGCACAAAGGATGCCACCACCAAGAGTTGCTAGCCCATTATTAGAAGCATTAACTTGGGAGGCAAAATGTTTGTTTGGAGATGAATTGATAGCAATAGTGACATCCTCCACTCCATCACTACCCATCAAAGACCACCCATCATCTGTAAATCCATTCACAGCCTCATTGAAACCCCTGCATTTTTAAAAACAAGTCTATTAGACACAATCAGCATGGTTCAGAAATGGGAGAAGATATCATCCTGCAGTAGTCACATTACCTGCTTAACCTCTGGCTAAATGTCCGCAGAACAGCTGGCTGTCTTCCCCAACCAAAAACTACTTCACCTGTGGATTCCTGTGCAATTTGGCGTAATCTACGCAACGCCTGATCATGAAGATTTCAGTCAGTGGAAGTCTTAGAAGAATTGTAATACAATCTCACAATGGCATTAAAAATGTCCTTACTGCAATTGTCATTTTCTGGGCAAGTACAGTTGATGATTCATATAGTGGTCGTAAAACCTCAGGTACACTCCATGGCTGAATAGCAATCATCAAAACAATGAAAAGATCAGCCCATCTTATAATAGCTACTCTGGAAAATTAATTGTATAAACTACATTGCAGCTTCTAGCCATCAACAACTAGCATGTACCTCTAGATCCATGTGATCAACAATACGAATTATGGAACCACCACCTTCACATGGTTGTATCAAATATCCACTAGGAAGCATTTCTGCTCTCACAAAATGCTGCACGGGCGGTATGCTTGGACCACCCTGAGTACCACTCAAGGACCTTTCACAAACCTTACAGAACATCATAGATAAGTTATAATTAGCAAAACCCCTCCACTGCAAAAACAAGGAAGAAAATCCAGTTGTGCTCACAAAATAAAGGGATTAATGAAAGCATGTGTAATTGTTCAGTTATCACATACCACAAGACTGCCATCTTCCAACACTGTTGTGTATCTCAGAGTCCAGAAGTCTCTAGCAGAAGCTAAAGTAGTGGCAGCATATGTCTGCAGTCCACGTCATACAAAGAATGATAAATCTGATTTTGCTATTTTTTGACCACTTATAAGTTATGGCAACTTATCAGAATCAATTTCAGAGAGAACAGCAAACCTGCATGTACAAAAGCTCGATTGTTCCACCATTTCCAGTAGGAAACGCAGTCAAGACATCAAGGCAACGACAATCACGAAGCCAAGCTGGGCGATCTTTAAGAATCTCTGCAACCTGAATAGAAAACTTGCATGAGCATGCCTGCCTTCGGCAACAAAATAATCATTACTGAATATCAAACAATGATTGCACCCATCACCTTTGTAGGATCTAATCCTACAAGACCGCAAGCACGTGCAGCTACTCCATTACAAGTATTCGAAATAGCAACAATACCAATCGAATCCGGACCAGGCTGCAAAAACACCCTCAGACATCTTAATACACCATAGATCAATAATTCAAGCAAGCACATGATCTATTTTTAGAAGAGGATCTTAGGAACGCAAACCTTCATCCCAGGCATCTGGACCCAATCGACAGCAGCTCCTTTAGCCTTTGAAAGGAACTCTGCCAAGGTCTCCTCTGCTATAGACAGGAGTCTGGAATAGAAAAAAACAGAGTCCTTTTATACCTAGCTACAAAAACAATATCATGTTTCCCATAATTTGGAAAGCTAAAACAATGCCACGTACCCAGCGGGGCTAGCATCCCTTGGGGGATGCTGAGGTGTTGGATTATGTTGGTGCTGACCACTAGTTACCACAGACTCACAGCTTGTGTCTGTGGCAGCCACAGATGCCTGCAAAATGCATTGAAATTTAAATGAGCCAAAAATCTGATTAAGCTCCTAACTTACTGATTTTCAATACAAAAATGCCATCAATCTAAAACAAGAACATCCCCCAAGGAAAGAAGCATCGATCCTATCCATGATATTGACTTGGTATATATCTCTGAATGTATAGCCCCGCATTCAACTGTTTTAAGAAGATTGTAATATATTAGTGACAAAGGATCAGTAGTAAAAGCTTTCTAATCCGGACAGGAACACTTTCAAACGACAATTCCATATGATTCTTTTTGGCGGATTCACAGACCTGGTCACGTTCTAAAGGTAGCCCACCTGACCTATCCCCATAACTGTTCCGCTCAACTAGAGTTCAGTGCTACAATCAATGCGGTAGTGATCAACCATAAGCAGGTGTGCGAGGTTAAAATCCACCACGGCCTTATATCATTGCAAGGAACAAGTTCCAATTTCCGTATATGGCATAAGCCTATTCTCACTTCGGAAAATATATATTTCAATCTCCACCCAGATAAGCTACCCTTTGAAATTCATTTTTATGCCGCAGACGAAGAAGAGCTGAGCAGAAATGCATTTCAACCTCAACCAAGATGAACCACCCCTGGCTAAAATACAATTAGCAAAAATGTATTTCAATCTCAGCCGAGATGAGCTACCCTCCAGTTAAATGCAAAAGCTTTCACATGTCATTCTGATCTTGACTGATGCAGCTCAGGGCTCAAACCCAACTGCATGCAGATTAGGCACCCACTTTCCCACCATGGCTTTGGCACGGGAAGGCTTCCCCGGAACAAAATCAACAAAATGCAACACTACAGGCATTTTGGGGGGTAACAAGTTCAAGGTATTGTCGATGATGTGCCTTATTTTGTGCAAACTGAGTTTTGTTCTGATCATGCCCTAAACCTTTAAGGCTGTAATCATAAAAGCAAAACAGATAGAAGTACAAAACGCCAAAGACTGCCTCAAAAAATGCCTAGAGAGCTTACATTCTGCAGCTGCTGTCTCATGTAACCATTCTCGTACACCAACTGTGAAACTTGCTTCTGAAGGCGATCGTTCTCCTCCATGAGCAACTTGTTCATTGCCGTCAGCTTCCTGTTAACAGTCTGAAGCCTCGAGGCTTCCTTCCTCTGCTTCTCTCGGCACCTTCAACAAACAAACAAGATAAAAAGAAAAAAGAAAATCAATACCATTCCAAACCCAAACAAACCTCCATCGTTCACAACCTTCCAAATAAATCCACCAAAATTAGCAAAACCAACAAAACCCATTACATACGCAACACCCATTTCAAAACCAGGAAAACTCATTTTCATTACAGATAAAAACAAGCACCCACGTTAGAACCAATAAAACCCATTTCATTAGAGAGGCAAAAACAACGCCCACTTCACAAGTAACAAAACCCACTTATTTTTAGCTTCAAAATGACAACACCCACTTCAGAAATAACCTACCCACTTCATTTGACACTAAAACAACAACCCCTACTTGAGAATCATCAAAACCCATCTGAAGCAACAGAAAACAAGTGAAGAAACAAAGAACACTAAACCTCAAACCCTGCCCCATGTCACCAGATCCATTCCCTCTAACTACATTTTTTTTATTTACCTTCGATTCTGAAACCAAACTTTGATTTGCTTGGGCTCAATATTGGAAAGTATAGGGCACTCTCTAATAAGCTGCTGCCGCCTAAGCGAGCTCGGCTTCGGACACTCACTGTAAACACGCTCCAGAGCTTCTACCTGCTCAGAAGTATAACGAACATACTTGCTCGTATCCATTGAATTCTTCGCGTCCTTATTGTTCGCCATCACTGCCATCAAATTTCCCCAAATTCACCTTAAAATACCTGCTCTTAGAACCCCTGATACACAAAAATTAAGCCCATCCAAAACTCAGCTCCCAGAAACATTTGCCCAAATTCAAATAAAAAAAATGGGATAACAAAATAGCCGGCATTACCTGCAGCCAGCGACCTCGGCTCCCTCTACAAAGAGAGCCGCCCTCCTCCCACATCAGAGGTTAAAAGCAAGCTCTGCAATGGTGATCAAGGCCTTTAAGCTAGCGTAAAATTAGCTGAGAGAGCACAGTATAGCTTCCAGTTGGCATAAATCATACTATTACATAAGCCTACGAGTACGCACAAGGCAAAAATATAAGTTTAAATGGGGTTCGAATGACCCAAATGCGCCATTATATATCCCCAACTGTTTATAAATTTCATGCGAGGAAACTTGAAGTTATATGGGGAATAGTTTTGACAAAATGCCTGAAGGGGGCGGGGCAGGGCAGCAGTGAGAGTGTTTGTGTGAGAAGTAGTGTACTCCGATTTGTAGTAAAAACTGAAACGTAAAAACGCATGCGTTAGCCCTGGGCTGAAAATATAACTGCGCCTCCAACCCCCAGACCCCCTCACAGTCACCATCATCCCAACCCATCCCATGAGCATGATGAGCATGATATGGGTCATGATTATGCGTGCCATGGATGGAATGGGGGGATGCCATGGATGGTATGGTATACATTTTCGTCATCATCGCGCGTGGATGGATGCGGCCATGCGCAATCATTGTCTCCTTGCGCTTGTTGTGTTGTATGCATAGGGACATGAGATGGCATGCCAATGGAATCCATGTCCTGTTTTTACCGACAAGGTTAACTTATTTTAATTGTCACACTGTTAATTTTTCAAATTAAATAAAAAAATGAGGAACGTTGAAGAGAAGGCATGGAAACGGGGAGAGAAAATTGTAAAGCATATGGCTCAGGTTGGATGATGCTAATAGCGTCGGTGGTAATCATAGAGTCATGGAATAGATAGGGATGTCAAGAAGAACTTTGCCTTTCTATATTATCAAATTCTCCGAAGTTGTTATAAGAGTAAACCATCCTTAAAAAAAAAAAAAAATTGGGTGGAGTTTTTTGTTTGAATTTGGGTGGAGTTTTTTTGTTTTTATTAATATTGAATTTTGAGTATGTTTTAAAAATGTTTTTGTTTTGTTAAAAGTTTGTCTTTTTTTAATATAAGAAAAGCTTGCTTTAGTAAGGTAATTTTATTTGTGTGGTTTTCTTCCAATAAGAGTGAATGAGTCAACTTATATTTAGAGATAGCAATCAATTGTCCCCATTACTAATTTGACAACTAAGTTATAATAAATTTTCCTACTCTTTAAAAAATCAACATAAAAACCAACTATTCTATATCAACAAAATGTGGAGTTTTCATTTAAAATTGTTTTCATTATACACCTCCTCAAGTTGTCACTGACAATTCACTATACCTGCATAATGATATGTAGTGTGTGGATAGTGATTCTTCTTAGTATCCATAGCATGGCTAATGAGTAAAACTACTCCCAACTTTTTTGCTATATCTAGTAATGTTGTTTTTCTCACCATATGGATTATGGTAAGCTTTTCATGTTTTTATGAGTTTGCATAAGAGGGTTGAACTAGGTTTGAGAGGTAAGGATAAATTGTGTAGATTATATTAATGAAGATGTGTTGGCATTTCGGAGAGGTTGGGGTGGGAGGGATGATATTTAAGCTCGAAGAAAAATATGAAACAAAGTTCGCATGGGGACTTGGAAAAACCTCGAATAACCAAACCGAAGCTCTCTCTCTTTGGCAAGGTTTGAAGCTAAGCATTTCCAAAGGCATAAAAAAATTGATTATTGTGTGATACAAAATTGTGTAAGGCTATCTAGAAACGAGCAACACTCTGACGTCGACCCTTCTCCATTGATAACAAGCATTATTTGTTTATTAAATAAGCTTGATAATTTCAAATTTTATCATGTAAAAAGAGGGAATAATTAGAGGGCAAACCATCAAGCAAATTTGGGTGTGGCTTTACCCCAAGGGGTATTGCATACTGAGCTCGAATATATCAACTTTTCACATCCCTTAATGAGCGGATTAATTAAAATTGCAGTGGAGTACAGGTGGTCCATCGGGTTAAGAGCGGATCAAAGGTAAACTCCCTTACCACCTCGGGGATGGTAACAGAAATGTTGGTAGTTTTCAAGTGACGTGGAGTATTTAATAACAGGTGGGTGTAGCAGTGTTTAGCAACCATGAAATGGGACAAGTGGAACTTACCAAGTCGTGTATTAAATGGCGATTTAGGTGATTTTATCTCTAGTAACTCGCTTGCAATGTGACAGTGATTTGACTAGAGGAGTGTGCCATGACGAGTTTGCAGGTCGAGAGCTCATTTAATTGTGAAGCGATGGGAGTCTCATCCCAACCGAAACTCTTGGTTATAAATAAGAGATGGGTAATGCAAATCAGGAGCAGAATAGTCTTGGTGCAGGCAAAAATTGCAAAGAAAATGGCTTTAGCAACCTCAAGCAGTGAAAACGAAGTTGAGAACTCCGGGCATAGCGGGAACATAATGCAGTTGATTGATAATTCAACTAAGTTGCTAGTTAAGGAGATCCAAGATCGTATAATGGTGTTGTTGGCTCATCTGAATGGGTTTGGAAAGGATATGGAACTTCTGTAGAAGGAATTGGAAACTTGAATGTAGGCATGATAAACCTGAGGTATTTGGTGGAAAATATAGAAGTCAAGGTTGAAACGACAACAGTGGGAGTGTTGAAGGAGGTGTTCTTCCTGCATGAGGTACCTAGACATGTGGCGGTGGGAGCTAGGGATGCTGTGAATATCGGTCATGAGCCTGTTGCTGAGAAAATCGTGAATCTGAATCAGACAGTGGAAGTTGTTCAGGACACCAAGGAGCAAGATGGTCGCGAGTAGTTTGCCTTTGAATTTTCATGTTATGTTGAATAGTTAGGCTCTGCAGGTTTTTTTGGAGAAAGCTCTGCAGGTTTTTTTGGAGAATATATATATATATATTAGGAAATAGAAATAAGGAAGTTAGCAGTCATGTCTCACTGAAAATCTATCTGCAAATCTTTAAGGCTTCTCTTCTTATGAATGTAAGGGACTTGGCCCATTTCCAAATTTTGCTATAAAATTGCTACATGTTTCTTTGAAAAAAAAATGTGTTGGCATTAAGGATTTTACAAAATATATATACAAGTAGGATAATGTACCAATGTTTTTTTTTTTTTTCCCTTATTAAAATTTGGTGACTTTTTTTTTAAACCAATTTAAATTCCATTGAAAGTATAAATTTATGTTGTATAGATCAATTCAATAACATTAAAAACCCATATAGCACTCAAAATATGCACTCTCACACTTAGAATTTGTAATTCCATGAAAAAAGTATATCAAGTTTCCATAGAAAATCTCCAATATATGCTACCTTGTGTACTCATCGAATGGAAAGGACTCAATTCATTGTCCTGTTTTCTACACACACATAGAAGTGTTGGGATGGAGAGGAGAGAATAATGTCAATTGTGCTTATGTGGCTATCCTCAGTGTTGCTTGATGAGGCACCTAGCGATGCTTATCATCTCCCAAGCTTGATGGGTATCTAGTTTACCAAAATCATACACAATATGGCAAGGCACCATGTTTGAGGGAATTTATTTTGTGAGAAATTGTATGTGACTTGCAATTTATCTCATTCCTTTTTTACTTGTTATTTGTGTTTAGAAGGGTAGTGAGAATGAATCCTAATTAAACAACCCAATAGTTTTTAAACCTAATCAAATCCATGGAGCAAGGAATTAGTGGAACCACAACAATAATTGTAATGATTTTGACTCATATACACATCAACAACAGTTTGGAGGTTTCTGTGGTGTATATTTTTAGATGTAGGGCTCGAAATGTCCACAGTCTTCATATACACATCACAAAAAATTCTAGAATAACAATTTTATAATATGAACGTGTAGGGAAGTTTCAAACTACACATGGTTAAGTGGGTTTTTGTTAGAATCATATTGTGATAAGTGATCTTCTTGCAAAGTCTTGGTTACCAGAAGCATGTCCCAAAGGTGGCAATGAAAAATATGTGATTCATTCTGGTAGTTTCAAATCATTTCTTCATTCCTATGAGAAAACATTAATACAATGAGTATTAAGTGAAGTGTTCAAACTCATGAGAAGTTAGTCATTAGTAAATAAGACTCATGTGAGATGGGTTATAGTGAATGACTTGAGTACTAAATGATCCATATAGTTAATCTAAAAACAAATAATAATTCATAATATTGCACTATGGAATAGCCTCACGTGCTTAAATCAAGATAATAGAGCTTTGAACAAATTTTTGATATTACAGTACAATACTTGGTAAGATTTTGAAAATGGAGTAGAATTCTAAGAGAGTGTAACTATGGCAAAAAAAACTTCTAGGTTAAGTATGCTTGAGCCAAAGTTGTACTAGAAGGGTGACTTCCCTGATGTTAACTTTTGGAATTGCTCTAATGTGTTTACACCACACTTGGGGTGTGTCATGGGATTTGGGGTATGTGTTGTATGTTCAACACCGAGATGGTGTAAGATGGATTGGCACATGAGAGGTAGTCCTTAATGGATCTGCATAGCTAAGATAGCTTGTTTAGTGGATTCCTGACCTCACAAGGTTGTTGGCCCATCGTTATTCCCTTAAGCATTGGAGTTCCTTAAACAATTATGTGGTGTAGAGTAGGCCATCAAACCCAAGATGGCATGTGGAAACTTGATTTCTTATTCAAAGGATTGTACATGGCTTAGGGACACTTGGACTTCGACAATATTCTTATAGGGGTAGTTTACAATGGAGTAAATTTTTTAGGAGGATCAATGGACTTTGTCATGGAGGTTTGTGATGGAAGGATGTGGATTTAACTTGCATATCTACATCACATTGGAACATGATTCATGAAGTTTAGGGTGTAGCATCTCACTTGTGTTAGCATACATATTCTCATTGTAAATTGATTGTAAGGAATAAGGCGCACATTTTATTGTTGGTCTTCCCATGCCTCATATAAATAGAGGAAGGAGAGAGTTTTCCATTCATAAACGTCCATTCACTTAATTATATTCACTCTTGTGATGAAATGTGACTTAAGAAGGGCACACTAGCCCGCACACCCCCCCCCCCCCCCTCCTCCTCCACACCCTATCTTGGAGGTCAAGCGTAAGGACGTTTCCCTGGGATATTAGAGATTAAGGTTTTGTGATAAAACATGTAGGGTGGAATTGTGAAAAAGAAGTGGAGGAGATGACTTTTTTCCTTGGAGGATGTGTTGGTGTGGTTCTTTCACATTGGATTTTTTACCCACCACCTGTGGGTAGTGTATATAGGAGAAAATTTCTCTCCTAGAGTGTCCTCAGTCGGTAGCCAATAGCCACCAGATAGCTCAATGTGCCATTGTCTCTGGCACCTAAGCTAGTCATGTGGTCCCTCAACCACTTGTCATGATTATATGTTTGAAGGTGGGCCTCCCAACCCCGAACGTATGGATTTCCATTGGTGTAGTTAAGTAATTTTCCTTACTTGTCATGGGAAATTTTGGGCATGGATTAGTGGGGGGATTCAGCAGAAAGAGTGGGTTAGGCTTGTATTCTTGTCTCCACTGCCTGATTTCGTGGTTACCCTTGTATCATAGTCTCGTGGGATCTCCTTTATTGACCATTGGATTTAGGGTTGGCACTACATGGGAAATCTTGATTTTGGTTGCGTGGCCCCACTTCACAATACCACATCCATCACTCCCCTTCCACTCATTTTAGCCCCATTCATCTATTTTCCCATCCGATTCCACATAAGGTTAGCCTCCCCCTCCCCTTGTCCAAACCTTGGGTTGAGCCTAGAACGATGCCCCAGAGGTTGATGCAACTAAAAAGAAAAGAAAAAGCATCTTTTGGCCACTCTCAACAGGAAATGTACCACAAAATGCAAAATATGGCTAGGAGATACAAATTTAGCACGTGGGAAAAAGCCAAATATGAGCTCTACTCCTTATCCATAGCCATCACCATGGTTCCTATGGGCCCTAAATGAACCTCCTCTATCATTAAGGAACCCATGATTGTCCCAACCTCTTGTGGGTGATGAACCACCCCACGTTAAGAGGGTATCCACTGCTACATATTACACATCATTCTCTCATCCCCTGGAGTCCTGAGCAGTTATGAAGAAAAATCAATAAGAAGGGTGGAAAAACAAAGGCCAGGGTAACTCATGTACCACGATTTTCTCCCTCCTACACTCACATACTCAGGTGTGGGATTCCCTTATTGTAGCTACCCATGAACCATGACATGTGGTCTGGATGACTTCCCCTGATCCCCGCTCCTCTCCATTATTATATCATTTCCATCCACCATTTTAAGGATGTACCATGGACGTGTCACCCCCTTTATAGGTTGAAACCACCTAATACAGTCCTTGGTTAACCCCTATTGAGCTTGGAGACACTTGTACATACCAAAGCCCACTATGGAATGGCATGCCACCACGAATTACCCCATTGATTCCATGACTTGTAAGCTCTTTTACTTGATTATTATAATGACTTGTTGTATTTGAGGGCAAAGGGATGCATTGGATCTTATGCAGGATTGCAAGTGGATCTCCATTTCAGGCATGGTCTCCCTATATGGGGTCCTAGCCCTCAAGAGGGCCACATTGGCACTTGTAGGGTGAGCGTTGAGAGCCATGGGCCTCCAACATAGCAGGGATTACTTCATGGATCCCTAACAATGCTCATTGATTACTCATGTTCCACCTTTTGGATGAGGATGATGCACTTGGTTTACCATGCCCAACCGGATCCACACTTGCACCATGCACTTGGCAAATGTTTCAGGGTCCAGAGGATGTCTCCTACTGCAAAGGGATAGCTTATATCATCATCCTATCCCTTATAGATGGTCTATATGAATTTTTTATCCACTTAGAGACCCATGAGGATATCCTTGTGCCCCCCACACCCACTTGGGAGCACCACAAGTTCTTGCTTGGAAAGCAAGGGGCCAACCCCTTGTCCACCGTGTTTGGAGTATGTTTATTCATCATGTCACCCCTTGGAATTCATTAGTCCTCCTCAAAGGCCCAACAACGCACTTTATTTATCATTTGACCCTCCTAGGAGGCTTATTCATGTATTATTGAGCTATTTGGTAGGCTTGTCACCAAAAATATTGTTATTGTGCACATTATTTAATTTTAGGGGCTCAGTTAGGACAATTTAGCTAAATCAAATTCATTAGAGAGTGTATAAATAGAAGTAAGATCATTCACTTTCATCATCATCACTTGGATTGGGTTATTATCTCTTTTGAGAATTTCTCTATCCCTTTTGGAGGTGAATTTTGATGTTTGGATGTCTCTCTCTTTTCTTGTAGCTTTATTATTGGCATATTTTGGTGATTGGATATACTCTTTACACGTGTAAGTAACATTTTTTACGTCTATTCTTGTTATTTTCTTTAATACATGAATGTTGCTAGGATTTTCGCTATACTGGATATGAAATTTACTGCTTTTCTTATGTGAAATTATGGAAATTTAGTCTATTGTAGTGTTGCATCATCTCATGTACCATGTGTGAAAAGGTGATTGTTTCTAGAGATTGTTTCCATTGAATATGTCTTGATAAGTCACCAATTATTGAAAATCGAAGTATAAACTCTTATAGAAACTGCTCTCTTGCCCTAGTTGTCGTGCGAAGTTGTCTTGGAGCCTCCTTGATTGGGTGTAGTTCCTCTAAATCACAAATTTTATCGTGAATCCATATTCCCCAAAGGATAAGGCACTGATCCTTCCATAGTTGATCATTTGAAAAGAAAATTCCTCTCATCTTCCCTTCTTTCTCTAGGTCTAGCCTCCATAGGTCACCTAGGGCATCACTCTTCTCATGTTTTTGTTGAGATTCAACAAGAAAATTTCAACACCCACGCTTAGTGCATTAAGCACCTACACTAGGGTGGGGCCCACAGTGCTATTTTTGGTGCATGTCTATTTTAGTTATCCCTTAATTAGGATGGACAATAAACTGTAATCTATTCTCAATGATAACTTGTAATAGTTAACTGAGAGTGATAAACTCAGTTAGCTAGTGGATTTCAAGTTAGAGGTAGTTGGTGAGGCATGCAAAGTAATTCTAGTTGTAACAAAGTTTGAAATGCAGTGGTGCATTAGTTAATGCAGGTTGTAATCAGTTTAACTCAGTTGTGCTAGTTGTAACTGTTTGATACACTAGTGAGAGATCAAGTGAATTAAATATTATTTAATTCACAATCAGTGATCTCGCGTGCAACTGAGGATTTACTATTATTAGTTGCATGCATGTCAAATCCAGTGGAGACCCAGTTGAGATCTAGGTGAAAGGGAAGTTGACTATCAGTTGCAGGATTATTGGGTTGCACTCATGCAACCAAACACCCATTGGAGTGCCCATGATACTTGTGTAGTCAAGGAAGGACATAATTCCTATATTGTAGGGATTACATTCATTAGGGACTGCGCAAGCAAGGCAAGCTTTCTGGAGGCAGTAAATTGGCTAAGTATTGGTCAATTTTTGTATGACAGTGTGAGACAATTAGCTGAGTACTGGAGGGCTCTTATGAGAAGATTTTTGTATGTAATTGTTTCATGATTCCTTGTGGAATATACAATATATGATAGAGGGGTTTTAAGCAGCAATATTTCCCCGAGAAATTATCTGTGTTGTGGTTTGATTTGATTCTTCTTTACTTCATCTGATTGGCGATTGTGTTTTTTAATTTTGCAAAAGTTTTGTAGAAGCGATTCAATATTTAAATTTAGTACATTGTTAGATTAGGTGAATCCAAGATATACATGCATGTTGTATAATTTCTACATGGTATCAGAGCACAGGAAATTGCAGAAGTGAAGTAGGAGTTGAGTTTGTGACTGGATAGAATTCGAATTTGCAGAAAGACTTTCTTGGTGCTATAGCTAATTCAAGATCGAAATGGCTTTCAATGGCTTGAGGTTGGAGTATGCACTCGAAGGAAACTCAAACTATATTTATTGGAAGGACAGGATGGAGGTAGTACTTGAAGACAGTGGCTTGAAGGAATTCATTGACAATGAAGTTCCTAAACCCGCTGTGACAGATGTTGCAAATCTTGATGCATGGCAAAATAAATTGGCAACAGCGAGGAGGATCCTATTGGAGGGAGTACGAGACCACATTGTCTCAAGCCTCCATGGGAAAGCCACACCATATACAATGTGGAAGGCTTTGACGGATCTATTCTAGAGCAGCAGTGACCATAGGAAAATTCGCGCTCAAAGATAAACTCAAGAAGATTAAGATGGAGAAAGGCGACTCCATACCAAAATATCTAACAAAGTTTGTCCAATGTCAGGATGAACTGAGGAGCATTAGTATAACAGTCGTTGATGATGATTTGGTGAGTTTGGCTCTCCTAAGACTTCCCAAGAGTTGGCACAACTATCAAGACTCTGTCAATGGAAGGGAAAATTTGCCAGATTGGGAACGACTGTGGTCGGATTTGGTGCAGGAGGATTTCACACGGAACACCAGAGATGGATCTTCATCTAAGAATGAAGATGAAGAGGATTGTGCTTTGGCTACCAAGGCGAAGAAGGGGAAGGGGAAGAAATTCCATTCCAAATCTGAGTCCAAGAATGGCAAGAAGTAGGACATGTCCAAGGTGAAGTGTTTTCACTATCACGAGCATGGGCATTTTTCTACTAACTATCCACAAAAGAAGAAGAACAAGAAGGCTGGAGGATCTGTAGCTGGTGAGGCCGTTGCCTCACAATTGGAGCTTGACTTCTCATTGATCGCATGCATGGTGTCAAGTGCATTGGGATCTGTGTGGTATTTGGATAGTGGCGCTTCCTTTCACATGATGGGAGACAAGAAACTTTTCAGTGACTTGGAGGAGAAGGATCTCCATATGTATATTGAAATGGGCGATGATGGGTGGTACAATGCAACCAAGATTGGTACCATTACCTTCCAGAGGCAATCAGGTAAACCCTTTCAATTAAAATATGTAATGCATGTACCAGGTTTGAAGAAAAATTTAGTCTCAGTCACAATGTTGGAGGATAGAGGCAATGATGTTGTTTTTAGTGAAGGAAAAGTTTTCCTGCGACATAAAACAACAGGACAAGCCAAGAGGATAGGGATTCGAGTTAAGAATCTCTACAAACTGGAGGTAGATGGCAGTGCAACAATGATGGGCAAGGCAAATCCAGTGGTGAGCCAGGATGAGGGCGAATTATGGCACAAGAGATTAGCCCATCTTTACCATGGAGCCTTGAAAGTCATGCAACCGATTTCTATTGGTCTTCCCAATGGTATACTTGTGCAGTCAGACACATGCAAGGGATGTACTATGGGAAAATATGTAAAGGCCACCTTTCATGAGAAGGAGAACAGAACTTCGAGGATCCTTGAGAGAGTTCACACAGACATGTGTAGACCATTCTTTGTTTCTTCGACAGCAAAACGTAAGTACTATGTAATATTTGTTGATGACTTTTCTCGTAAGTGCTGGATCTTCTTCATGCAGAAGAAAGATCAGACATTCTCTAAGTTCTTGGAGTTTAAGGCATTGGTGGAGAAAGAATTGGGAAAGCAAGTGAAAGCTCTTAGGAGCGATAATGGTGGAGAATACATCTCTAACAAATTCAAGACCTTTTGCAACGAAGGAATTTGAAGAGAACTAATAGCGCCTCATAACCCACAACAGAATGGGATCGCGGAAAGAAAGAATAGAACTATCATGGGTGCAACAAGAGCGATGTTGCATGATCAAGGCCCACCGATGCATCTGTGGGCGGAAGCATGTAAGACTGCGGTATTCATGCAAAACCGTTGTCCTCATAGGATACTTGGCATGAGTACACCTGAAGAGGCTTTCACTGGTAAGAAACCTGATGTTTCACACTTTAATATTTTTGGCTCATCTGTTTATGTCCATGTGACCAAAGACGCCAGGAAGAAGTTGGAATCGACAGCTGAGATCGGGATTTTTGTGGGGTACACTGAAACACCCCTAATTATCGTGTGTATTTTCCAAATAGCAGAATTAATGTTGTGCGATGGGACATAAAATTTGATGAGGATAAATCCATGCAGTTGTCCCTTGAGAGGGAGCTGGACTTGCATGCAGAGGAGGAACTATTGGTTCCCAAGGATGAGTCTCAAGATGTGGATCAGGCACATGAGGAGGTTCATGGTGTGGAGGAAAACACTCATGCAGAGCCATCCATCAGAAATGGCAGAAGGCGCACCACGGAAGTTGATAGATTGAGACTTGATGCTGTGGAGAATGTAGGAGCCTCTACTTCACAGCGCAGACAAAGACAATCTCCTAACTGATTTACTGGATACATGGCTCTTATGAGCAAATGTATTGTGACTGAACCATCTTCCTTTCAGGAAGTAGTGCAACAACCAACTTGGGTTGATGCAACGGTGGAGGAGTATGACTCCATTGTCAAGAACAGTGCATGGAATATGGTCCCAAGACCGATTGACAAATCAGTGGCTGGCTCGAGATGGATCTACAAGGTAAAGCAAGTTGTTGATGGGAGTGTGGAGAAATACAAGGTCATATTTGTGGCCCAGGGATTCTCACAGATCGAGGGGATAGATTATGATGAGACTTTTGCACATGTTGCAAGGTACTCTTCCATAAGATCCATCCTTGCACTCTCAGCGCAGATGGGTTGGCACATTCATCAGATGGATGTGAAAATTATGTTTCTCAATGGAATCATTGAGAAAGAGGTGTACATAGAGCAGCCTAAAGGTTTCAAGATCTTCAACAGTGAGTGGCATGTGTGCAAACTCAAAAGAGCATTGTATGGGTTGAAGCAAGCACCCCGTGCTTGGTACACTTTGATAGACAACTATTTCACCGGACTAGGTTTCACCAAAAGTGTAGTAGATGCGAACTTGTACCAGATTGTGGTTGAGGGTAAGCTAGTGATTATTGTTCTTTGTGTTGATGATCTAATTTTGACTGGTGATGAGTAGCTGATACACTCATGCAAGGAGGATATTGCAAGGGAGTTTGAAATGAAGGACATGGGACTCCTTCATTATTTTCTTGGATTGGAAATATGGTAGCGGGATGGTGAAATTTTTGTGTCTCAAGGCAAGTATGCAAAGGAGATATTGGGTAAGTTTCACATGGAGAGCTGCAAACCCATGCATACTCCTCTTCCAAAAAATTGGAGGAAAGAGGATGGTAATTTTGGAGAGGTAGTGGATGCTACTCTCTACAGGTAGTTAGTTGGTTCACTAATGTATCTAGTGAACACCAGACTAGACATTTTCTACGCAGTTAACTAGCTGAGTCAAGCCATGGTTAAGCCTACCAAGCTCTTTTGGAAGGCGGGGAAGCATGTCTTGAGATACCTAAGGGGCATCAGAGTATGGTCTATGGTACAGACGGACAGAGGGAGTGAAGCTTCAAGGCTTCATGAATGCAAATTGGGCAGGCAGTCCATCATACAGAAAGAGCACATTAGGAGGGATCTTCAGCATAGGATCAACAATAGTTTCCTGGTACAACAGGAAACAACAATTTGTGGCACTCAGTTCAGCGGAAGCAAAATACATGGCAGCAATTCAAGATGCATGTGAGGCTATCTGGATGAGAAATATCTTGGTTGGTTTGTTTGGTTCTCAGATGGATCCGACAATGATTCATTGCGATAATCAGAGTTTCACTAAACTCTCGATTAATCCAGTGTTTCATGATAGGTCCAAGCATATATATATCCAGTCCCATCATCTCATAGATTGTGTGCAGAGAATGATAATGTTGCTTCAGTACATTCCCATGGAAGATCAGGATGCATATATTCTGACAAAGGCGCTCACCAGGAGAAAATTCGAATACCATAGAGACAAGATCGGGGTAAAGGATAATCCCTTTCTTGTTGAGAGGGAGTGTTGAGATTTAACAAGAAAAATTCAGCACCCACGCCTAGTGCATTAAGCACCTACACTAGGGTGGGGCCCACAGTGCTATTTTTGGTGCATGTCTATTTTAGTTATCCCTTAATTAAGATGGAAAATAAACTGTAATCTATTCTCAATGATATATATATATATATATATATATATATAACTGAGAATGATAAACTCAGTTAGCTAGTGGATTTCGAGTTAGAGATAGTTGGTGAGGCATGCAGAGTAATTCTAGTTGTAACACAGTTCGAAGTGCAATGGTGCATTAGTTAATGTAAGTTGTAATCAGTTTAACTTAGTTAAGTGAGTTAGACTCAGTTGTGCTAGTTGTAACCATTTGATACACTAGTGAGAGATCAAGTGAATTAAATATTATTTAATTCACAATCAATGTCCTAACATGCAATTGAGGATTTACTATTATTAGTTGCATGCATGTCAAATCCAGTGGAGACCCAATTGAGATCTAGGTGAAAGGGAAGTTGACTATCAGTTGTAGGATTACTGGGTTTCACACATGCAACCAAACACCTATTGGAGTGCCCATGATACTTGCGCAGTCAAGGAAGGCCATAATTCCTATCTTTTAGGGATTGCATTCATCAGGGATTACACAAGGAAGGCAAGCTCTGGAGGTATTAAATTGGCTAAGTATTGGTCAGTTTTTGTATGACAGTGTGATACAATTAGCTGAGTACTGGAGGGCTCTTGTGAGAAGAGTTTTTCATGTAATTGTTTCATGATTCCTTGTGGAATATACAATATATGATATAGGGGTTTTGAGCAGCAAGCTTTCCCCTTGAAATTATCTGTGTTGTGGTTTGATTTGATTCTTCTTTACTTCATGTGATTGACAATTGTGTTTTTTAATTCTGTAAAATATTTGTAGAAGTGATTCAGTATTTAACTTTACTACATTGTTAGATCAAGTGAATCCAAGATATACATGCATGTTGTATAATTTCTACAGTTTTAGCCATCCAAATAATTCGATATCTTGCCCACAATTGTGTTGGTGTCTCCTCTAGAATCCCTCCAAATTTCACGAGATTCTGATGGTGGAATCTTGAGAAATTTCAAACCTTAGCTCGAGGATCAATTCTTGCCCTTGGTTTCCCATTAGCTAGCAACCTCACTAGGATAATAACATTAACTTATCAAAAGAAGATCCTTTCTTTGATCCTCTTCCATTCCCTAATTAGGTCAAGTACATCCTTGGTTGATCAACTCCATATCCTTTACCTAATTTTGGGTCCACTTGGCCTTTTGTGGTCCCGCAACTTCTTGACTCCAATTCAACAAGGAGCATTCAAAAGCCAAGTATCTATAAGGCCTTTAGATACTAAGGGTTTCCTTGATAAGACATATTTTTAAACCCTAACCTCAAAATCCCTCTTAGCCCTTCCTAGAGAGGTCGTCGCCTTGCTTCCAAAGCAAGCAAGCCATACAATTGAGTCTCTCTTGTGAATAGGCCTTAGGAATCACCCCTCATTTCTCCATTGATCCATTCATCTCGTGATTCCTCATATACGAGGTCTCCTCCCATCGGTGAAAGTCTGTAAAGGGTTGGAAGCCTTAGCTGAGGTGATAGTGGGTTGTCGCTCCATTGTTTCTCTTGACCTAGTAGTTGCTCCACTAGACCCACTCCTAGGACCCCTGCTAGTTTGAGTGGTAACACGGTCTTCTTGGTTACTATGGATTTGTTTATTTAATCTCTTGTTAGGGTTTGGAGAGCTGGGAGGATTTGTACTAACCTTGAGAGAAAGTTATGTTATAGTTCATACATGTGCTTCATCACATGCATATAAATGAAGTTTCCAATTGTTCAAAACTTATGCCATTTTCATCTTTTATTTTCAGTCGTATATGTTCTTCATGCAATATTATTTACAATGATATATGTCTTGTTGATTTGGCATAAGTAACATGACAAGTGTTAAGTGATTTAACATTTAAGTTAAGAATACAAGGGATTGATTTCATTGTTGCCATATTGTTGTATTGCTATTTTTATTATTGTTGTAAGAGTATTTTTAGAATTGGTTATTGGCTAATCAGTTTCCCTAGAAGGGATGAAAACTATCCTTTCAAATTGGCATTTTTCTCCTTGAATTACCAATAAGTTTGAATTGTTTGGAAGTAAAACATTGTACTCTTTCTATTATTGTTTTTTCCTTGTTTTACAATAGTTGTAAGGTTGAAATTGATAAGGCTAAGATTTGAAAAACCTTATAAGTTGAAGGGGAAATTTTTGTATCGCAATTGATTTTGAGTCTGAATAATTTTCCACACCTAAAAAATCCCGACAATTGATTGCAAACCTCAAAAATGTTGATTAACACAATGCAATTCATTTTACTAGTTCCAATCTAAGCTCTTCACCTAAATACGCATTGCCTAGTACAATAAATATTGAGTGAAATATTCAAAATCGTAAAAAATTAATCTCAATAAACCATTTTCATAAAAAAAATATTATAATAAATAAAATAAATATCAAACATTTCATATCATTAATCCCAAAAATTAATAAATAAATTAAATATAAAACACTGCATATAATTATAATTCGAAATAATATAAAAATCACCTACAAAACACTTAAAACACATGAAAAACACACGAATAGAATAATAAAACTTAATATGAAGAACATGTATTATAACACAAGTGTCGAATTGAATGCATCATTTTACAATTTGGGTAGAATAAAGAATACAATCATCTATTCACATATAAAATTAGCGTTGTTACTTATATTAAATGGTTGAGAAAAGTCGATAGTCATAGCCATCAAAATGGTTATGTGTCATTGAATTTGTAACTATTCAGATAGTGAAAATGGAAAACACACAACATAAATTTTGAAAAAAATAATAGAAACTATTTATTCTCAAATTATTAAATTTAGATGATCCATACATTTTTATTTTTAAAGAATAAAAAGTATTGAAACTCTATTCCAAAATAGAGTATTCCTATAGATGCAACTATATGAGTTTACAATTACAAAGAGATGAAGATACAAAGAGAGGTTTTTTCAAGAGAAAAAAACTTCTCCCATTGAGAAACGAAAGGTGGTTACATTTGCTTGTTTCTGATACCATCTATAAACCAAAAAGATTCACAATGACCACAAAATAGAGAAGGAAACAGAGTTTGAGAATTCCAAAGGGAAACAACCAATGAAAAAACCGAGAAAACCATTCAAAACGCTAGAGCCTAATCTAATGAAACATGAAATTTGTTGAAATGGCAACAAGAAATGGCACCCCAAAGGGGCTTCTAACTTAATTTTCCCTTAATTAAATTAGAATTAAATTGTAATTCCACATTAGATGACAACTTGTAAGTGTTAACTGAGTCAGGAAGATTTTGTTAGCTCAGTCAATTCGAGTTGAGGGTCAGACTAGAGGCATGTAGAGTTATTCCTAAGTTTTAGGGGGTCCAGTTGCAATTTATTTTGAGTTTTAATTAGTTAACTCAATTATTTGAGTTAAAATCAGTTTAACTAGTTCTAACTAAGAGATGAGCTAGTGATAAGGTCGGTGAATTAAATCCAATTTAATTCACATGCATTTATCAATCAGATAACTGATAATTCGCTATAAATAGTTGTTACACGTTAGTTCTAAGGAAGGCCTAGTTGAGATTGGAGTTAAAGGGAAGAGAACTATCAGTTGTATAATTAGAAAAATGTACAGGTCATGCATGACATCATCAGGATGCCTTGGATGTATTTCACAATCTATTGATGGGAATTTCCTAATTAACAGGGGCTCCATTAGCCCAGGAATGCATGAGCAAGGCTGGTCAGACATAGGCAAGGAAGTGGTTAAATGTTGGACCAAAATTACTTAGTTCATAGTGAGACAATTAGCAGAGTGCATAGGTTTCTCAGGAAGGGAAATAAAATTGTATTATTTCATGTTCTTGACTTTATGAAATATACAAAAAGCGAGGTTTTTAGCAAAGGCATCCCCAAATAAATCTTTGTGTTGTGTGATTGATATTCTTTCTCTTTCTTATTCATGTGATTGTGTGATTGAAATTGGTTTCCGCAATTTGTAGAATTGATTCAATATTTTGTTTTAGTACATTACAAGATCAATTGAAACTAGTTAGATATTTCTACATGGTATCAGAGCGAGAATCACAATGGAAGAGAAGAACCAGAGTTTGTTTTTAATAGGTGAATCAAATTTGCATAGTTATTCTTCAGGACTAGCAGAAGATATAATGTATTTCTCTAGATTGAGACTCGAATATGCCCTTGAGGGTAATTCGAATTACATAGCATGGAAGGACATGATGGAGCCAGTGTTGGAGGAAAATAGACTGAAGGAATACACAGACAACGATATTCCCTAGCCTGCGGCAACAAATGATCAAAATCTTGATGCATGGAAGAAGAATGTAGCAAAGGTGACAAGGATTCTATTAGAAGGACTTTGAGATAATATTGTCTTGAACCTCCATGGAAAGGTGAATCCATATGCTATGTGTAAGGCCTTAACAAATTTGTTTCAAAATAACAGTGACCACAGGAAGTTGGTGTTTAAAAACAAGCTCAGAAAGATAAAGATGGAGAAGGGCAACATGATACCAAAATACTTCACAAAGTTCACTCAATGTCGAGATGAGCTTAAAATTTTTGGTGTGATAGTTTCCCAAGATGATTTGGTGAACCTAGAATTTCTAAGCCTTCCCAAGAGTTTGCATAGCTACCAAGATTCGGTGAATGGGAGGGAGAAGCTACTAGAGTGGGCGAAATTGTGGTCTGACTTGGTACAAGAAGATATTTGGTGGAACACCAGAGATGGGTCCTCATCAAAGACTGATGATGAGGAGAATTGTGCCTTGGCTGGAAAGGAAAAGAAAGGGAAAGGGAAGGCGTCCCATTCCAAATCAGATTCCAGTTAAGCAGGAAAGAAGTAAGACTTGTCAAAGGCAAAATGTTTTCACTGTCATGATCTTGAACACTATGCTATAAAGTGTCTGCACAAGAATACCAACAAGAAGTCCTCGGGAGGATTGGTAGGTGAAACACTTGCTTCATAGTTTGATTTGGATTTCACCCTCATCACATGCATGGTGTCATTAGTGATGGGTTTTGTGTGGTACTTAGATAATGGAGCTTCGTTCCATATGACCGACAACAAAGAATACTTCAGTAACTTGGAGGAGAAGGTTCTCCAAATGCGCATCGAGGTGGGAGATGATGGGAGGTATAGCGCTACCGACATAGGTACAATTACCTTTAAGAGGGATTCAGGTACTCCTCTCACATTGAAAGATGTCATGTATGTTCTTGGTTTAAATAAGAATCTAGTTTCCGTTGCTATATTGGAAGACTGTGGCTATGATGTGGTATTTAGTGAAGGAAAGGCATTCCTTCATCACAAAGCCATGGGATAGGTGAAAAATATTTGGGTTTGAATGAAGAACTTCTACAAATTGGATGTAGAATATTATGCTGCCTTGAGCACGAAAGCAGAGAAGGTGGAGAGCCAAGTCATCAATGAGTTATGGCACAGGAGATTGGGTCATCTACACCATGGTGCTTTTAAGATCATGCAACAGATTTCCACAAGACTCCCAAAGGGTGCACTTGCGCATCGACATACATGCAAACGGTGTACAATGGGGAAGTATACCAAATCCACCTTTCACGATAAGGAAAGTTGAGCAAAGGCAATCCTTGAGAGAGTTTACTCAGACGTGTGTGGACCGTTCTCAGTAGATTCCATAGCAAAACACATGTATTATGTGATTTTTAGATGATTTTTCATGCAAGTGTTGGATTTTCTTCATGCAGAAGAAAGATCAGATTTTCTTCAAGTTTTGTGAGTTCAAGGCACTTGTCAAGAAATATACAAGGAAGAAGGTGAAGGCTATGAGGAGCGACAATGGTGGATAATATGTCTCTAACGAATTCAAGAACTTATGTGCTTCAGAAGGAATTCAGAGGGAATTTATAGCACGTAATAACCCACAACAGAATGGGGTTGCAAAAGGAAGAACATAACTATTGTGGGAGAAGCACGAGCTATGTTACATGATTAGGGCCTACCATTGCATCTGTGGGCGGAATCATGCAATACAATAGTATTTGTGCAGAACATAAGTCCTCATCGGATACTTGGTATGAGTACACCAGAGGAAGATTTTTCGGGTAAGAGACTAGATGTGTCACATTTAAAATTTTTTGGTTCATCAGTTTATTGTGTGACCAAATATGCCAGGAAGAAGCTAGAGACAACAACTGAGTTGGGGATATTTGTGGGGTACATTGATGCAACTCACAACTATAGAGTGTACTTGCCATCACACAAGATGATAGTGGTCAGAATAGATGTCGAATTCGATGAAGATAAGGCCATGCAAATTTCCCTTGATAGGGAACTTTAGTTGCATGCAGTTGAGGAACTCATGGATCTAAAATAAGAACCTCAATATGTGGAGAAACCATAGGCAGAGGTGAAAAGAGTGGAAGTGCCCACTCATGCAGAGACATCCCGAGATGGAAGGAAGTGCACCAGAGAGGTTGACAGGTTGATGCTTGATGCTAGAGAGAATGTGGGAGCACCCACATCACAACGTAGACAGAGAAGGCCCCCGGAGTGGTACACTGGCTACATGGCTCTTATGAGAGAAGGTGTAGATATAGAACCATCATCTTTCAAGGAAGTAGTGCAGCAACCAGTTTGGGTTGGTGCCATGGTTGAGGAGTATGACTCCATTATCAGAAACAGTGCATGGGAAGTTGTCCCAATACCAGAGGGGAAGTCAGTTGTAGGATCCAGGTGGATCTACAAGATGAAGTAGGAAGCAAACGAGAGTGTGGAGAAGCACAAGGCCATGCTTGTGGCCAAAGGGTTTTCTCAGGTGGAGGGGATTAATTATGATGAGAACTTTGCATGAGTCACAAGGTACTAATCAATCATATCCATCCTTGCACATTCATCACAGATGGGATGGCAGATACATCAGATGGATGTAAAGACAACCTTCCACAATGGGGTGATTGAGGAAGAGGTGTACATTAAGCAACCAGAAAGTTTTGAGACCTTAGATAGAGAGTCGCATGTGTGCAGACTCGAGAACATTGTCTGGGCTGAAGCAAGCACCTCGTGCTTAGTACACTAGGATCGACAACTATTTCACTGGGTTGGGTTTCACCAAGAGTGAAGCAGATGCGAACCTTTACCATATTGTGGTAGAAGATAAAATTTTGATCATTGTACTTTATGTCGATGATTTGATAATGATAGGTGATGAGTAGCTCATCACGTCTTGCAAAGATGATATTGCAAGAGAATTTGAGATGAGGGACATGGGGCTCTTGCACTATTTCTCGGGATTGGAAATATGGAAAAGAGATGGTGGGCTATTATATCTCAGGGAAAGTGTGCCAACGAGATTCTCAGGAAGTTCCACATGGAGGGAAACAAACCCATGGAGATTCCTCTAGTAGGAAACTAAAGGAAGGAGGATGCTACTTCAAGTGAAGTAGTAGATGCTACTGTCTATATGTAGCTTTTGGGTTCACTCATGTATTTGGTGAACACACGAACAAACATATTCTATGTGGTTAACTAGCTTAGTCAAGCTATGGTTAAGCCTACCAAGCTCTTTTGGAAGGTAGGCAAACATGTATTGAGATACCTCAGAGGCACTACAGAGTATGGGTTATGGTACAAACAGATAGAGGGAGTGAAGCTTTAAGGCTTCACTAATGCATATTGGGTAGGGATTCCATCCGACAGGAAGAGCACATCTGGGGGAATCTTCAGCATAGGATCAACAACAATTTCCTGGTACAGCAGGAATGAGGAAGATACTTGTTTGTTGGTTTGGTCAAAATATGGATCCGACAGTGATATATTGTGATAAACAGAGTTGCATCAAACCCTCGGTTAATCCAGTTTTTCATGACAAGTTCAAGCATATTGATATCATGTATCACCATCTCAGAGATTGTGTGCAGAGGCGGATTATTTCATTAGAATACATTCCCACAGAGGAGTAGGATGCAGACATCTTGACGAAGGCACTGTCAAGAGGAAAGTTCGAGTTCCATAGAGGCATGATCGGGGTAGCAGACAATCCCTTTCTTGTTGAGAGGGAGTGTTGAAATGGAAACAAGAAATGGCAATCCAAGGGGGTTTCTAATTTAATTTTCCCTTAATTAAATTAGAAGTAAATTGTAATTCCATATCACATGATAGTTTGTAAGTGTTAACTGAGTCATTAATACTTAGTTAGCTCATTCAATTCGAGTTGAGGGTCAAACTGGAGGCATGTAGACTTCTCCCTAAGTTTTAGGGGGTCGAGTTGTAGTTTATTTTAAGTTATTATTAGTTAACTCAATTATTTGAGTTAAAATCAGTTTAACTAGTTCTAACTGAGAGATGAGCTAGTGATAGGTCCAGTAAATTAAATCTGATTTAATTCACATGTAGTGTTCAATCAGATAACTGATAGTTCGCTATAAATAGTTGTTTCATGTCAGTTCTAAGGAAGGCCTAGTTGTGATTGGTGTTAAAGGGAAGATAACTATCATTTGTATAATTAGAAAATTGTACAGGTCATGCACAAGGTCATCGAGACGCCTTGGATGTATTGCACAATCTATTGATGGGAATTTCCTAATTAATAGGGGCTCAATTAGCCCAGGAATGCATGAGCAAGGTTGGTTAGGTAGAGGCAAGGAAGTGGTTAAATATTGGACCAAACTTGCTTAGATCAGAGTGAGACAGTCAGTAGAGCACAGAGGTTTCTTGGGAAGGAAAATAACATTGTATTGTTTCATGTTCTTGACTTTATGCAATATACAAATAATGGGGTTTTTAGCTGAGACTTTCCCTAGACAAATCATTGTATTGTGCGATTGATATTCTTTCTCTTTCTTGTTCATGTGATTGTGCGATCGAAATTGGTTTCCAAAATTTGTAGAATTGACTCAGTATTTTGTTTTAGTACATTACAAGATCAATTGAATCTATTTAGATATTTCTACAAAATTTATAGAATTGATTCAGTATTTTGCTTTAGTACATTACAAGATCAATTGAATATATTTAGATATTTCTACAAAATTGACCAATACAAAGTTGGCAAAGCTGGTAAGCCATCAAAAATCAAAATTACTCCCAGCACAAAAGCCAACAATGTGCAAAAGGAAGCAAGAAAGACTAGACCAAAAAGGTCATCGTTGAGATCCAATATAGAACCACTATTAGAAGAGGAACACACCTGAGCCGCTGATAGAAATATTGACAAGGAAGTTGTATCGAATCTGCCCGGGCAGATCAAAAGCCCCTCACTGAAAGAGAAGGTTTGCCATAGTATTATCTTCATGGAAGATGTGGGTGAATGAGACATTGTTGAAAAAGGCCATCAATGTTTTGATTTTCTCCAACAAGTGGAATAATGTTGGCACCTCACGAGAGGAACAACCCTTGGCCAGTCAATAACCACCTTCAAGTCACCAACTATCATTATTTCCTCAAACAACCAGACAAGATGCACACTGCAACACTCCCAAAAATCCAACTCCTTTGCTCTAATGTTAGTGCCAATGCCCCTACCTGAAGAAAAAAATACAAATAGAAGTTACAATATTTATATCATTTGTTTATGTTGCATTAATTCATGTTTTAGTGATGAAAAATAAATATTAAGCTAATGTGACCATATTTAAATATAGTTTAAATTTAAATTAAATATTAAAATTATTTAATTAAGATATATTATATTTATAATATTATGATAAGTTATAGTTTCAATTTAGGAAAATTTTAGGAGTAGATTTAGTTTATAATCTCATTTTCCAATTTTTTTTTTTCATATATAAAAATAAAAACTCTTATCAAAGGGATAAAATTTTCGCCACGAAAAAATGGATGTTGTTTAATGCTTAAATATGTGAGTCAAGTCAATTCAATAAGATCGAGGAGTTTATTGGGTTTATAAGAGTAGGCTTGGTGGACAAGTGGAGCATTGATACCAAAAAGGACACAGAGTTTTGTTGAACTCATAAGTCATATGGGTGTTGTTCGATGCTAACCTTGTTGAGCCTATGAGATGATCAACTTTATCTACTAAATTATATATATATATATATATATATATATATATAATAATAATAATAATAATTATTTAAGTAATAAAAAAATAAATAATTTTTTTAATATTATATTTTAAAAAATTCAAAGTAAATATCACAATTAATATTGAATAATCTCTATTTTTTTCACACAATATAAAATAGGAAATTTAAATATTATAATTTAATAATGTATTTTTAAAATTTAAATTAGATAATTATTTAAAGGCTTAGTTTAATTTATAGATGATATAATTTTTTCACACGAATTAGTAAGACATTTTCAACCAAGAATGTGATGTTTTGTTGCTTAAAATATATTTTTTATTTTATAAATGGGTTCATCATCTGAATTCTACAAATTAAACAATTTAAACTCAAGCTTTTAAAAGTCTACATCTGATGATTAAAATTAACCAGAAAAAATGTTATGAAAAAGGTCATTTTGTCTATAAATTAGATTACACTTTATTTAAATAAGTAAAAGTTCAATAAATATTTTAATAATAATTAATACATATTTCAATAAAGCATAAAGTGATTTAACATTTAAGTGAAGACTCTAAGGGATTGATTTCACCATTGTCATATTGTTATATTGTTATTGTTATTATTGCCATATAAGAGTATTTACTCTTTTAGAATTAGTTATTGGTTAATAAGTTGCGCTAGAAGGGATGAAAACTATCCTTTTGAATTGGCCCTTTTCTCCTTCAATTACCAAGAAGTTTGAATTGTTTGGAAGTAAAACAATGTACTATTTTTATTATTGTTTTGTGCATCGTTTTACAATAGTTGTAAGGCTGGAAATTGACAAGCCAAAGATCCAAAAAACTTTATAAGTTTAAAAGGAGATTTGTGTTTTTCATTGAATTTTGATTTTGAAGACATATCTCCACCTAAAAATCATGAAAATGGATTAGAGCCTCTACGTGAGCCCAATTGGGTTTGCGTCACCCTCTCAAGGGTTGTGTTGTCTCTCTTGGGTAGATCTGCTTCTCTGCAAATGTATTCTCAGCCTTGGATTCAAAATCTCGTTGTAGAACTACCCCTCACTGCAGTGCAAGCTCACTCCGAAATTCTCATAAAACTGCGCCCTATAATTTCGACTTAGCTCAAGTGTTGCCACTCTGTGTGTGTTCTCCAAGTGACCCCAAGCCTTCCTTTAATACTTTTCATGTTGATGAATCAACGACTGTGATCTAATCTCTAATCGATGGCTAAGATTAGAATATACTTGATCCTCTTCACTTAGAATATTCTCACTCACATGTTAAATTAATTCACGTTAATTATTTAATTTCCCTAAGTTAGACTTATGGTCCCCATTAAAATAATTAATTATTTGAATAACTTAAGCTCTCGGTGGAATTTCTCCAAACAATTTCCGGGTCTTGGAGATCTCATATGTCCTAGCCCCTCCACAAAGTTTCGAAGCTAGAGCACATCCGATGCTACCTAAAACTAAAAAATATACACTTTTAAACTTTTACCAGCCCATAGAAACCTTTTGCTAATTTTCTATAATGCCCTTAGTACACTTTTGGGTAATCTCATCAAGGTCGTCCAATAGAATAAAATTGTTTCTAAAATTGTTTTAACTAAGAGCCATCTACCACCAAGGGACAACCATCTTCTTAATCAACTATTGCTAGTCTGCAACTCTATATCCATTGGGTTTAAGAAAGAAACTCAAATATTTAAAACCTTCTTCCAAAATCTGGAAGTTGTAAGGAAGGACTGCTTTAAGAGACTCTATTATTCCCTAATCAATATTTGAACTCAAACAAAATGACTTATCATTACTTACCATCATACCTAATGCAAGGCAGGATAATTTTAAATTCCTTTACATTTGTCTCCATTCCCCATGCACAACTAAACCAAACAAAAGTACATCATCTACAAACCATTGATGAGTAATCGAGAGTTGTGAGCGAAAAGTTATACCTTTAATTTCTACTATGTCTGCAACCTTTAAAATTAGTAAATTGAGTCCTTCTATCACAAGGATGAATAGTAATGGCGATAATGGAAACCCCTGCCTCACTCCTCTCGAAATCGTGAAGAATTGAGAGGGGATTCTGTTAATCATAAATGAAAATGTTATTATACATACACAACTCATAATACATTGCATTACTTTAAAATCCAAGCCTATTTGAATGAGAATAAGTCTTAGGAAAGACCAATTAATTATGGCACACACCTTCTTTAAATCTGCCTTAATAATAACTGCAGGAATCTTCTTGGTTTTTATGGAATCACTCAACCTCTCGTGCAACCCCCTAAAGCGTCACGAATCTGTGTATTCAAGATAAACCCAAATTAATTACTAGAAATATGTTTAAACAACCCCTCCTTAATTTTTTTTTCAATTGTCTTGTAGATTACATTGCACAGAGATATTGGGCAATAATCCTCAAAGAATTTAAGTCCTAATCTCTTTGGAATTAAAGTTAAGAAAGTGGAGTTCGAACTAGAAGAGATATATCCCTTATTTCTAGACTCTTCCACTGCTTTAAGAATGTCCTCTCCCAACAAATAAAAAAATGCAACTAAAAATCCACAGTCCACCCATTTGGCCCTAGAATTTTGTCCTTTTGCATCTTAGTTATTATTTGATGAATATTTTGTAGGTCAACCTACCTTCTAATCCATTCATGATCACTTTGAGAAAAGTAATGTGGAAAGTGTTGAAGATTGCAACAAGAAACAGTGAAGGAGGCATCTTGAAACATCATTCCTAATCTTAGTTGGAAAATGATCACCTAAACTAGGTGGGGCCCACACAGGTGATTTATTGGCACAAAGTCTATTTTTAGACATGTCGATCATATTCTATGAGTTGCAAGATGTTATTTGTGGATGGTTGGTCAAGTTGCAAAAATAGATGGATTTTTATTTTTAGACATATTGGGCGGAATCTATTTTTAGATTTCCAGTCTAAAAATAGATATGTCGAATATTATTAGCTCTTAATAATATTTGGACTCTAAACATTATCTTATTCTCTTGGAGCACTTCAGTTAAGTGCACCGATGTGGCACAAGAGCCGATGTAATAACGTCGCTATTCCGAGGTTTAATGATGGTCGAGATATCTCCATGTGAACTCATGTGACAGAGTTTGGTGGAGTTGGAGAAGTAGTTGGTGGAGTTGTATTTAGTTTAACTCAGTTAGACTCAGTAGAGCTAGTTGTATCTAGTCTAACTGATTGATACACTAGTGAGAGTGGTGTGAATTAATTAGTTAATTAATTCACTAAATAATAACTCATTAATCAACCGAAGAATATGCACAAGGACCACGCTAAAGTGACAGTTTTCTCTATAGGAGACTAAAGTGAGGTGAGGTGTAGACTAAGTGTGACTACTGTGACGATAGTGTTGCATTGTTTACATCTTGCCATTCATTGGAAATGCCAAATGAGATTTCATAACAAGTATAGGTGGATTCTATTCATATTGAGGCCATTCTTCAACAGTGGATTACAGAGAGGCAAAGCAAAGGTCGGAAAGACAGATGCATGACTTGCAAGATCGGGCCCATTAGTGCAAGATTATCAACCAGAGCTTCTTGTGATGTTTTTGTATGAGGATTTACATGATCCTGTGACATAATACATAATACACAGTCTTTAGCTTCAGGCTTTCCCGTAAAATCACTGTGTTAATGTGTGTGAATTTTTATGGTTTCATGTGTGCATTGCAATTGATTTAATTTCTGCATGTGATGATCAATGGTGGAATAGATTCTGTATTGTGCATGAAGTTAAAATAGTGTGTTATCAGGAGAATCTTGGACATATGCATGCGTAGTGCATATAATTTCTACATGGTATCAAAGCGGTTGATCATTGGAGCAAATTGCAATTATTGAAGTGGTTGAGTTTTGTGCTGGTGGAATTCGAATTTGCTGCAGTGTTTTCTTGGTGTCGAAGTTGAGCATTCATTGAAATTTCTTTGAACGGATTGCGATTGGAGTATGCCCTTGAGGGCAGCTCGAATTATATTGCATGGAAGGACAGGATGGAGGTGGTGCTGGAGGATAATGGGTTGAAGGAGTTCATAGATGTTGATATTCCTAAACCAGGTTCTAGCGATGCAACCGCACTTGACGCATGGCAAAAGAAGGTAGCAAGGTGTCGAAGGATTCTGTTGGAAGGTGTGAAGGATCACATAGTGTCCAGCCTTCACGGTGAAGCCACTCCATTCTTGATGTGGAAGGCTTTGACAGAATTGTTCCAAAGCAGAAGTGCCCAGAGGAAGTTGGCGCTTAAAGACAAGCTCAGGAAAATAAAAATGGAGAAGAATGACACTATTTCGGTATACCTGACAAAGTTTTTCCACTGCAGGGATGAGCTTGGGAGTGTAGGAGTTAGTGTGGATGAAGAATACTTGGTGAGCTTGGCTCTCCTTGGGCTTCCGAAGAGTTGGTATAGCTACGAGGACTTTGTCAATGGTCGGGAGAAACTGCCAGGATGGGAGCGACTTTGGTCAGATCTTGTGCAGGAGGAGATAAGGCGAAGTACCAGGGATGGCTCTTCATCAAAGAATGATGATGAAGAGGATTGTGCTTTGGCTTCCAAAGCAACGAAAGGGAAGGGGAAGAAAAATCCTTCTCAACCCGGTGCGGATGGCAAAGAGCGTGACATGTCCAAAGTGAAGTGTTTTCATTGTCATGAACATGGGCATTTCGCCACAAATTGTCCACAAAAGAAGAAGAACAAGCAGGCTGCTGGAGCTGCAGCTGGTGAGGCTCTTGCCTCGCAATTTGAGCTAGACTTCTCATTGATCGCATGCATGGTGTCTAGCGCATTGGGATCAGGGTGGTATTTTGACAGTGGCACTTCCTTTCACATGACGGGAGATGTAAATCTTTTTAGTGACTTGGTGGAGAAAGATCTCGAGTTGCATGTTGAGTTTGGCGACAATGGACGATACAATGCGACCGGCATCGGTACCATTACCTTTCAGAGGGAGTCAGGTAAACTCATTCTTTTACAAGATGTAGTGCATGTTCCAGGTTTAAAGAAGAATTTAATCTCAGTCGCAATGTTAGAGGATAAAGGGTATGATGTTGTCTTTAGTGAAGGAAAAGTTTTCCTTCGGTACAAAGAAATAGGACAAGTCAAGAAGGTTGAGATTTGAGCAAAGAATCTCTACAGACTTGAAGTAGATGGGATTTATACGGAGCTTCCTACTGTTGGGAAGTGCAAGAAAGCCATGCAATTGAAGCTTGAGAGGGAGCAGGATTTGCATGCAGGTAAGAGTGAACCTCGGGATGTGGAGCAGCCACAATATGAGGATCATGGAGTGGGAGAAACCACTCATGCAAATAAATTTCGTGCCAGATGGGCAGAGGAAGTGCATGCAGCTATACCACCAGGTGAGAGGTGGGGCGACATGCATGAGTAATCCCAAGAGGAGATTTTTGGGCAGGATTCATGGAGATGGTGTGGATCTCATGAATTGAACCTGGCTACGAGGTGCCCACAGAGTAGCAGTAGCATGATCAGTTGGATTGATACAGGCAGATCAAAGTGATAGTGTCAGATACTGGAGCGCGGTTAAGAGTTGACAACAAGTACAGAGTGCATGGGTGCAGAGTTCAACAGCGCAGTGGTTCCTGAAGACACGTGCAGTAGCTAAGCAGAAGTCAAAGAATTTGATGATAAATGCATCAATTGATTGAGTTGTTTGGAGCCTATTCAGTTTTGGAAGAGTTGCAGAGCAGATGCATGGAGTTGCATGGCGCTTGTAAAGGTTGCAGGGCGAATGCATGGAGTTGCATGTCGCATGCAAACACAAACCTTTCTTGTTGAGAGGGAGTTTTGAAGATTGCAACAAGAAACAGTGAAGGAGTCATCTTGAAACATCATTCCTGATCCTAGTTGGAAAATGATCACCTAAACTAGGTGGGGCCCACACAGGTGATTTATTGGCGCAAAGTCTATTTTTAGGCTATGTCTATTTTTAGACATGTCGATCATATTCTATGAGTTGCAGGATGCTAATTGTGGATGGTTGGTCAAGTTGGAAAAATAGATGGATTTCTATTTTTAGACATATTGGGCGGAATCTATTTTTAGATTGCCAGTCTAAAAATAGATATGTCGAATATTATTAGCTCTTAATAATATTTGGACTCTAAACATTATCTTATTCTCTTGGAGCACTTCAGTTAAGTGCACAGATGTGGCACAAGAGATGACAGAAGGAATTACGTTATTCCTGAGGTTTTACTAGAGCTATTGCATGGAGGACTTCAATTAGAACTCATGTGATAGAGTTTGGTGGAGTTGTGTTCAGTTTAACTCAGTTAGACACAGTTGAGCTAGTTGTATCTAGTCTAACTGATTGATACACTAGTGAGAGTGATGTGAATTAATTATTAATTAATTCACTAAATAATAACTCATTAATCAACTGAAGAATACATCAGTTAACTATAGTGCATGGACAGTTTCAGTGGAGACCAGTGGAGAGGTAGGTGAAAGAGAAAGTGTGACTATTAGTTGTGACTATAGTGTTGCATTGTTTTCACCACACATTCATTGGAGATGCCAATGAGGATTGTGCAGTCAATATAGGGTGGATTCGAGTTCATTCAGAGCCATTCTTCAGCAGGGATTGCGCAGTAGAGGTAGGCTAAAGGCTGGCAAATATCGGTGCATGGATTTGCAAGATCGGGCCTGATTAGTGTGTAGCGATTGGATTGTACTGAGAGCTTGTGATAAGCTTTGTATGAGGATTGTTACATGATCTCTATGACATATATTATATACAGATAGTTGGGGTTTTTAGCTTCAGGCCTTCTCGTTAAAAAAACTATGTTAATGTGTGTGAATTTTTATGGTTTCATGTCTGCATTGCAATTGATTTAATTTCCGCATGTGATGTTCAATGGTGGAATAGATTCTGTACTGTGCATGAAGTTAAAATAGTGTGTGATCAGGAGAATCTTGGACATATGCATGCGTACTACATATAATTTCTACAGAAAGAGTTTGATTACTTCCATATGTTCTCTTATATTATAATCTCTGGGGTCCTGAAATCAATTTGAAAAGTATCTCACCCCTTCTACCGAAATGTCTTCATGTTTTTGGAATAAAGTTCCATTTCTCCTTCATGTCTCCTTCGAATAAACATATGGCCCTACTCTTTAGGCACCATTTAAGTTCATCCAAAATAATTTCTTTTTCTTTTTCTTTTCTAACTCTAGAATGCAATCCTTTTCAAATTTCGAGAGAACCCCATGTTGATTTCTATTTAGGATATTTGCAATATTTTCATCCACCCTTCCAAGAAATTAGTTATTTTGATCATGTTTCTGCTTATCCCATTGAGAAACGACCAATTTTAGTTTTTCATTTTGCTCATAAACTAATCCATAAAAGCTTGAGAATGAGATTCCTATAAATGTGACCAATTAGCCCTTACCAACTTATCACAATCATATATTCCTATCCATCATCTGTTAAATTTGAAGAGAGTTAAATTTCTTAATTTATGGTTCTCAACTTGGAAAATGAATGGATGATGATCTGATAGATATTCTATACTCACCAAAGAATGAATCTATATAATCATTTAGAAAAGAATCATAAACCAAGAATTTATGAAGCCTCTTAGCAATAGCTTCCTCTCCCTTCCTCCTGTTTTTTCGAGTAAGAACCAACTTTATTGGCTCCAAATCCACAAGCCCATGACCTTCATTTAAATGTTTAAAAAAATTAGCTAAAAAATCTACCCTAAAATTAATAAGATTAAATCAAAATTCTTATTTATAAAACAAGTTTCTACTTTAAAAAGTAATTATAATTTTAATAGGCACCAACATTCACTAGTTAAATATAGGTTAACATACATATATATATAAGCTTTTAATATAATAACGAAATAATTTTTTAAAATAAACTTATTTTTAATAAAAATAGTAATTTCATTATACTTTCTATGTCATTATAAAATCATAACTTAAAAATCTCGTTAGAAGGACAAAATTATAGTTGGGAAAAAATGGAATTTGTTTATTGCTTACTTATGTGACTCAAGTCAATTCAACACGATAGATGAGTTTACCGGATTTCTTCAAGTAGGCATGGAAGGACAACAATAATTTAGTTGAACTCATAAGTCATATGGTGTTGTTCGATATTAAACTTACCTGGTTGAGCCTATCATGTGATTAAATTCATTGGTTAAGATACTAGTAAATTAAATTTATTATTAAATAGATTTAATTTTTTAAATAATTTTTTATAAATATTTATTTATTACCAAATTAAAAATCATAATTAATATTAAATAATTTTTATTTTTTTATTTATAAAATATAATTAAAAAACAAAATAATAATAAATAATCAATAAAAATTTTAATATTATAATTTAATAATATATTTTAAAAAATTCGGTAAATATCATAATCAACATTGATTAACCTTTCCCTCTTTCACACACTATATAATAGAAAGTTCTAATAACTTTTTTTAATATTATATTTTAAAATTTTTAATTAGAAAATTCTTTAAATAACTAAAAAATAACCATAAATATTTTAAAAATTATAATTTAATAATATGAATAAAATTTTTATTAAAAAAAAACCATTTATAGGAAAAGATTACAATTTTCATTTACTTATTTTTTTAGTGTATATATAGATATTTTTATTTATTTTTTATTTTTTGGATATTTTTATATTTTATTTTATTTAAATAAATTATAAATTAATATACAAAATGTAGTTGAGAATTTCTTCTTTTATTATTATTATTATTTTTTAATTTTGTAAATTTAAGAGCTTTCTATTATATCAAAAGAAAATGCATCTCAATATTATAGATTCTCAAAATTTTCCCAGTCTTACTCCTACCAGATTTGTTGGCTAGAAGATAATAACCAAGGCATATAACAAGAAGCCAATACAATCTGATTAACCAGAACTGGAATGACCATTTAAACCAAAAAAACATTTAAGATCAAGTACATCCCACATCCATCAGGGATTAGAGGAGTGCATCGAAGTTGGGTTCTCCAGTTCAATGCCTAGTGATGTAGGTGGCTTGAAATCACAATGGGCATGCTTTACCAAATGCGTTAGTTTCCCTTCCATAGACTCCAACTTCTTATAGATTCTCCTTTGATCCCTCTGTAAGGTGGTCAGATGATCCCACATTTTCTATTGGTTACGTTGGATAGCATTAAAGGATCCTATGATTGCATTTTTTTCATCATGATGGTCCCTAATAAGCTTCTCCAGGAGAAGAGTCACTTGTCTAAGTTGATTGTCAAAAATATCAAAAGGAGGGGGGAGCTCCATTATCCCAGGGGACTATGTTGTTAAGGGGTCCATCGTCTCACCTAGTATTTTTCTAATCAGCCCCCCCTAAATATCTATAAACCAAGAAAAACCCCGCGAGCCAACAACCGAGAATACCAGTACAATAACCAAACCCTCCATTCAAACCACAATTTAATCTGAAAACTATGGCCCCACAATGAGAGCTCTCTTCGATAACCTCACTTTATTATTATTATTAATTTTATTTTAATATTAATATTATTAATATTATTATTTCTTCATAAAATAAATATTATGAAAAATCCATTTGATATTTTTTATTATTTTGAGGATGGTATTCAAGGTAAACTATATTTTTCAAAAACTTGAGGATTTCTTAACATAGGGCTTAAGGTCATTACAACATCCATATTAAAAGTTTAACATGTCGCTTGAATGTTCACTTGTTGGAATTGAGTTTAGATGGAGATGATAACAGGCCCCCTCTCAAACACTTAACTGGATTCAATTGGCAATTATTATTGTATCTATATTTGAATTAAGAATGAATTTATCATCTAGGATTGATAAGTGGAGGGGAAGGTGTTGGAGCAAATGGTAACTAAAGAAAAAGTTTTGCAACATTTTGTAATTTTGGCTAAGTATGGGAAGATCATGCAACATATTGTGCACTGCAAATAATGGAAAACATTACACACAACACAATGGTAAGTAGGGATATCGTGCATATGTGTGAAGAAGGCAAGAAGGAATGTGACAAAAACAACAAAAGAAACTACCAAGCAGTTAGTTACAACCGGTTGAATTGTTGCTAGATATTGTTAACAAAGTTAGCTATTGATCTTTGTCTACTATGCACAGATCCATGTCGTTAGTAAAAATTTGTTTAGGAGCTTTTGGTCAGTTAAGTTGTAATAGAGGAGTATTTCTTGTTGTTATTGATGGGCTATTGTAGAAGTTTTTATGACTATTGAGAATGAAGTTTGTTATTCTTTCGATGGAAGGGATGAGTGGTAATGGTAATTGTAATTGTAAGAGAGGACGAGAGTTTAAAGAAAAGGAGAGGATGCATGTATGAGAAAGATTGCATTACTGTAGAGTCGAAGGTGAAGGATCCACATGTTGTTGTATAATAAAGAACTTGTTATGATGAATACAATTTGAATTAGTTGGTTTCTCTAAAATATTGTTATATGCTTCTATGTTTGTGTAATGGACTCTTAATGGACAATGTTGAAATGTATTGCTTTGCTTTAGTGTGTAATGTGTATGCCTATGTGATTATTTGACATAGTATATTTGCATTGCGAAAAATATGGGTATTTTCACTACCTAATTAGTTATATATGTGTTGTATCTTGAATCTTGCTAGTAAAAGGAAATAGCCTAAGTTAGATCGTATCAATTTCACATTCTCTTGCAAAACATTTAAAGATTCTTGCAATCCCATAATGATGCCTTGGGTGAGACCTCACTTGCTCATGGGTGTTGAATATGTCGGTGTTTGAGGGGTTTTTTTTGGCCAATTCTTGAACCCCGAGTCACCGATGCATGCGCCAATAGAAGTGTTGGCAACCCAGGTGACTCCCCTCTCATTTTTAAAATGATATGGTCCCCTCCTTAAATTTAGCCTCCAATTTTTAGCTTTCACGTTTGGATTTGATCTTGTATGACTGGAATAACTTCTTTGTGTAGCTTTCTTTTATTTTCTCAATGGTGATATGACATGCCTTTGATCATTTTAACTAGTGTGTTATTAAACTTTGATACATTTGAAAGGATTTGCTTTCAATGGCTTCTTGATGAAATTTTTCTCTCATTCAGTAGCAACATAAGAACCATGTATCTTTGTGCTATTTCAATTAGTTATTGATAGACTACGACTCTATATAGCATATGAATGTCAAAGTGAAAAGGGCCACTACAGAATCCTTGATAGCCCTATCTTACTTCGATTTTCATATTATAATGTCTTCATACCACTTCATTTCATATGTTTGATTGAATTATATATAAGCTCTAATATTTACATGTAGTTTAGGTTAATGGAAGGTTATCACCTAGTGGATTATAAACTATGTGACGAATTTACACTTGACTTTTTTTATAGATGGTTTATTTTCCATATCTAAATATGTGTTATGCCATGACCTTATCATGTAAGACTTGGTTTAAATATATTGTTGACTAGAAAACTGAATTATGATTATTGTGAGTCTGTTTTTATGTGTATGGTGACATTTATTTCAAAAGTATTGGATTTGAAATTATGAGAAATGATGGTTCTTGGGCTAAGGGTTGCTGTTTTGAGATTTGTATTAAGGTTTTATGGGTGATTTGGCATTCTCATCAGGGATTTTAATCTTTATTTGTGCCAACTATCTCAAATCTATCGCTCCTAGTCACTCATACCTTACATCCATTATTGTATCTATACCATACCTCCCAATTATTAATGTCTAAGTTAATATCTCGGGGTTTCGAGGTTACCAACACTTTTCCATTTCATTGTTTATGCTCATACCTTTTACATTGCTCTGCAATTTAGCCTTTGGTGACCTTATCATTGCACATTCCCCCCCTCTATTTCACCTCAATTCATGGTGGAAATAATCTTGGATTGTAGCCATGACACACCTTCTTATGTTTGAAGCCCTTGGAGCCGAGATGGTGGAGGCGTATGATGAATGTGTAGACTTGTTCCACTAGGTCCACTGGTGGGATTTCCTTCAATTGTTTCGAGATTATAGTAAAGGGGTTGTCAATTTATTTTCCTCTTATTTCGATGGGAAGAAGGCCCGAGTGGGAAATTTGGAGATTGTTGTAGATATTGATTTCATTGCAACGACTACTCATCTCCCCGTTGAGGGTGAAAAATGGTCTAAAAATTGTGTGATGCAGGACATTCCTTGGAAGTAACTTCTAGTCAGTAAAGATTATGTTTATCATGTGAAATGTATGCCAATATCCTTTCTGAAACCAAAATGCGTAATTTAGTGCTTTTGCTACGTCGATATGTTACTTGTGAAGGGTGATATAATATGGTTTTTATTTATCATATTAGGTTGGTAATAGCATTTTTTGGCCATAAACTTAATTTTCCCTTTTATTTGTATAAAAGACTAACTAAAATGTCTCGCACATACCATTAACTCCACAAGAACACTAAAATATCACTCTTTCATCACAATTTCAATTATATTCTGGTTTTTATTTATCATATTAGGTTGTTAATGGGATTTCTTGTCCATAAACTTAAATTTCCCTTTTATTTGTATACAAGCCTAACTAAAATATCCCGGACGAACCAATAACGCCACAAGAACTCTAAAAAATCACTCTTTCATCACAATCTCATTTGTATTTAGGTTAGACACTAATTGTCCAAGATAGGGGATGAATGGGATAATTTCCTAGATAAAAATGGTTTTTAAAAACCCCAATTACCCAAGTTTTCTGATTCCTCGAGTCTCTATGCACCTAACCCTTCATTGGACAGTCATGTTCAGTCACCATCTCATCATTCGCTACATAATGATTGTGAAGAATCAAAATATACCGTTATGTTTCATATGATATCAAGGTTTAAACCCTTGGACCTACTCGTGTGGCATGTTTTCTTAACTAGAAGCATGACCAAGGGTACCACTATTCATCATATGGAATAACACAGGAATTTAGGGATAAAAGAGAAGTGAAAACCTCCAGGGTAAGTCCTCGACTTGAACTTGTACCTAAAAAACCTACAAATGAAGAAGATATCAATCAAGTAGAACAAAGCCCTCAATTTAAAGTTAATGTTAAAAAAACTGCAGAGGAAAATTTCCCAAGAAAGATGAAACATGCATAACAATACTCCTGCAAATGACGAGCTTATAGATCTCAAGGCTCATCCTAAACACTTGCTAAAATGAAATAAGCCATAGGTCTAGGATGATTCGATTTTTTGTGCTAATGCCACTTGTTGTGATGACAATCCTCCAAGTAACATTTATTTAGATGAGCCCATTAAGAACATGTATTGGCACAAACAATACTTACTCACTGTCCCACATCTTGAATAATGTGTTAGTCATCTCATCCATGAAAATAATCAACTCAAAAATTCAATTCAAGCTAAGGAAAGACACAGGAACATAAATCTTCCAATACTAAAAATAAATCTTAGTCTAAAGACACATATTATTATTAGGTCATCAAAGGTCAAAATAGTTATATATTCTGATGTAGATGGTTCTGATTTTGATAAGTAATGATTTTATTGTTATCTATGATCAAGATTTTTGAAGTTTTCGAGGTATGTGTATTTGATTTATTTTCCTAAATTTAAAAAAGGGCACCTACAAAATCCTTGATTTTGCAGCAGCCCTATCTTGTTGTCCATATAAATTTCTAATATAAGGTTTGTTGGTTGTAATACTTCCTCCATATTCACTGGACAATGACCTTGGATTCCATGATGGGGTATATACTTGATCAAATTTACCTGCAACTAGTTGTGCATGGATGTCCTATTACTCATTCATCCCTTATTTTAGCTTTTACAATTCAACCACGAGGCCAAATGAACAATTTAACATGTTTTCTTGTAAAAGGCAGTTAGAGACTTTTTAGTAATATTTTTGGATACATTGAGGTCTCTGGACATGTATAAAAGGGTTGGATTTTTCTATAGCAAAGGAGGAAAGAGAGAGGAGAGGTACAAGGATGGAACAATGATGTTAAACGTTTAGTTCACGATTGTGGAACTTATATATTCTTTTTTGAGTACATCAATGCGATTTGATTCTATTGATATATGCTTATATGAAATCTATTTTCTTTCCATGGTTGTTTTTTATTTAGTTATCTTCATGCTTTCTGTGGTTTAATTCTATAAATTTGAAGTATAATTTACTTAAGTTTAGTGATTTGTATCTGCGAACTAACGTCTATTTTATGACATTACTTTTCATCGGTATTAGTTTAATTTCTTGTACGTGAATTAGATCATGTAAATCCTCCAATAACTTGTGTCTTGAGGGTAACATAGATATGGGAACTCCATTGATTCTGATCCATGTGATTTGATTCCAAAAGCTCATGAAAATGCCAACATTTTGCAAATTAAGCTAGTATATATGTTGTGTTAGTTTTTTCATGCTATTTTCATCTGGTTATTTTTATTTTTATTTTCTTATTCATAAATAAATGATTAGAATGTTATTTAGCAGAAACTAATACAATCATTCTTCTCCTTTCATATTCAATCTCAACTGAGAATTGCTTACAATATATATGTTTTTCTTTATTCTTGATGTGTATTACTGAAACCAACAATGTTTGATATCTGTTAGTTTGAGAGAGTTGAAGTTTACTTTCATGTAGTTTCATATCTTTCATTTAAATTACATTAAGGGTTATTTTCTTTTAGTTTAATTCATGGTCGCACTTATTAATTAAATATTAGCTTGCATATTGCACTTTTTAATTGATATTCTGTTAGAAAATATAGTTGCATTTCATAAAACCAATTATAGTTTGTTCTTGTATTTTACCTTTGTAATATAACTTTGTACATTCCTTGTATTATAAAATTTCATTTCAATTTATGCAACATATTGCTTGTAGCATATTCTAGTATTATATTTTAATTCGTAGTTTAATTTTAAACATATATAAATTAAAATTAGTTAGTATATCATAACACCTTAGCAATGAGATATACAATCTTGTCCTCTTAACAACTACACTAAGTATTGACCATTTATTTCCATTATTTCATTTGTATCGCTAGTATGATATTTTTGAATTATATTTTATTAGTCATTAACTCGTAGTTTTAGATACATTTAACATTAGTTTAGATTTTACATAAACAATATATGTCATAATTAGTTTTTCCTTGGTTCTTCTTTGCAAGAGGAGGAATCCAAGGGCTAAAAGAGCCTTAAAACCCATTGAGAGTGCCACACCAAAAAACTAGGGCTATTTAAAGGGCTCTGGTCTATGTCACTTCTCCCTTGTTGACTAGGTTGCAAAAAAACCCATGCCAACAAGCTGGTGTTGTATTTGATTATGAGAGACAAATGTAACTAAGTTTTGAATGGGGGCTTGTCTCAATAACAAAAATTTGAGCCAAGGTGTTGGTGAATTACCAAAGGCTAAATATGCTAAAATCAATCCAAATGAGAGAACAAATAGTTATTAGGGATTCATCTCTAGTCATAAGGCATATGATAAAATAAATCACTCTGAAATATTGTATACTGGAAATGTTGATATCCAAAATCCAACAAAAGTAAAACATTTTGCTTCAATGAATATTACTATATTCTAAGAGCATCAAATCAACACACAAATAGTTCAAGCAATTATGCCACTCAATTGAAGGTCAAAAAACTAAGTTGAAAGGGGGGTTTATATTATTTTTAATCCAATTGTTATTTAACTAATGATGAGAACAACGAAAGATTTGACATGGGGTGGAGTTAAGTCAATAAGCTCATGTAAACCCACATGGCAATCCATTCCCATGTGTAGCAGGTTTACATTAATCATCATCATACATACACATATAATAGAGGAAGTGGAGCAAGGTAAAATGACATTATTGTTTGAAATGGAGAATGAAAGTGGGATATTTTTGTGTGGAATAAATTCAACGTTGTCGTGGTTTAAATATTGATAATGAATTATGCAAGTCATCCCAATATTGTCGCTTGTCAAGAAATTGGTTGGCTATATAATGTGTATCACAATTTGGTAATTCCCTTTGTAATATGAAATTTGAGAGAAGCTTGTACCATGGAAATATGTTCTAGTTTAACCTTGACATTTGAATTCATGACATTGGACATGGAGGATCATAGGCAACTAGGTCAGTGTGATGTAAATAAGATATTAGAATTGCGATGAGTTCTAAGGTTCCACAAAAGTATGATTTCAACTAGTCACACTGCAATTGTTAACTACACCAATCAATTCCATGACCAAGAGGTAACAATGAACTAGGGCTAAGAATATTTTTTTGAAAAGGTGGTTCAGTAGAGGAGGAAAATAACTTATTACATAATATAGAAATTGATTTTGCTTGAAGAACATAATTTGGGATATCAATTGGCTTAGCACTAGAGGAGGCACAAGAAGAAAACTAAGCCTAGCAAGCTCTTGGTGATGAGGAGATAGAACTAGTAAAGAAAGAGAACAATCCTTCATGGGACCATAACAACCATGTTTATGTCTAAATCTAAATTTATATATTTTGAAAAACAATACAGATTTTAGGATTATTCAATAGGGAATATACTAATAGAATGAATAATCTCTCCTTATAAAAAAATAAAGCAACAATTTATGTTATGAATTTTTTGAATTTTTTGTAATAATATTGCTTCAATGGCATCAAGACAATCATATTTTTTACATTACTAAGTTATACAGTTAAGATGCATCATTTTTAAATACAAAATTAATTGTTTTTAGTGAAAAAAGAAAATAAAATGAATTTATCTTCACTCTTCTTGGATAACTAAGGTTAGTTCTTACTACTAAGAATGAAGATTGATTATATATATATATATATATATATATATATATATATATATATATATATATATATATATATATATATATATAACGTTTGAATAAAAAAACACTTCATTTCTCTTGTTCAACGTACTGTAAGATTGTAGTAGATGTTATATCACAACTAGATATCCACACATTTTAAGATTTTGAGTCCATCATGATATCAATAAAGGTGGTTGCAAATTTCATTAGAGAATTTCCTAAATTCTAAAAGAAGTCATTACATATCTCCATATTTATTCTCACCTTATACCTTTTGTCTTATAACCCCATTATTCCAATGTATGAGAAGAAACATGTTAATCATCTAAATATTTAGAGAAACATTGGGCATTAGATCTCATTTATAATCCAAAACTTATATTCTACTTCTAGAGCATAAGTTCAATGCGATGTATTATATATTTTTTTCTCAACCTTAAATATTATGAAATATCATTAGTCTCATTTTTCTTAATAAACCCCTGTCCAAATCAATTCAAATCTTTGCAAATATTATATTTATATTTTTCCAATTTCTATTAAAACCAAAATTTCATATATTTACTTTTCTCCATTTAAAAATATTTTAAACACTTGCGTTATTTTTTTATATGACTTATTTTCCAAATATTTTAACTAAATTTGATCATTCTATTAAAAACCTGAAATGTGAAGTATCTAACCAAAAAAATAATCTTACAATTCTAAAAATACTATATTTTTTATAATTAAATTCTTTTTTTTTTTTTTTTAATTTTTTAATTTTTAATATTACATATATTAATATTAGACATCCACTACTTATTAAAATATTAAAAACTTATATTATATAATTAATATCTTAAAAAAACTTAATTTATACTATGTTATAATTAATATCACATTAATTAATTTATTATTTTAGAAAACAAAATCTATTATACTTTAAAAAAAATTAAACTCAAAATAAACATCATTACCCCTTCTTAGCCAACTAATTAACCCCACCTTCATAATATGATACTTTCATTATCAAAGATCACTCACTTTCATGTTATCACTTCCTTTACTCGTGAGAATCATGACGAGGACATCTAGAATGTATTTTAGTTCACATTTCTTATTTATTTATTTTAACGGCCGGTAGAAATGTAAATAAAACAATGAGCATTTTTAATACTTTCCTCAACTCATTAATTTCAACTATAATTTCACAATCATAAGAGAGAAAGGTAAAGGTGACATATATAAATATATCATATACAATACTTTTATTATATAATAATATATATAGAAAGTTTTATATAAATATATTAAAATTTTTATTATATATATATGAAATAATTTTTATTTATTTATTTATTTATTTATGAGGATGGTTAGTGTTTATTAAGATTTTTATGATTTATTAGATTTCAAGAAGGTAATAGATTAATTGAAATTTTTTGACAATTTATTTCTATGCTAAAAAAATGAGAGAAATGTTCCCAAATAACTATAATTTTGTTAACTTAAAATATCAAGAAGGTTGGCAGAGTGACAACTATTTGAAAATTCGATGGAATGTGAATATAAATATGGACAATATAAGAGAAAGTGATTTTCATCTTCAATCCTCTAAGGATTGCATAGGTGACAAAGTCTTTCATCCCATGACATTTTGGTAATTGACCAATGTAAGCTCATGAAAATTAGTTTTGTTCTTGTAATGTTCATCTTCTTCTCAACACTAGTCAAGACAAAAGATAATTTTGGTTTTCAAGATTGGGGTTGATCACTTCCTTATAATATGTTAGTATCATTTTTCTCTTTCGTTCCTTATTGCTTCACAAATTCTCCTTGAATTTGGAAGTAATAATATTTTTAATATTATATGGATTTCACAAGATGATATCATCCTTTAGCACCCAATGCTTTAGCCAAGATTGGGCATCCTTATGCCACCCTTGCTTGACCCGAAGGTAAGGGTTTTAGCTAGAGTTAGAAGTATTTTTAGGAGCAATCTTAGCGCCCATGTTGTATAACTTCTTCTTATACATAAGATACCTACTCATAGCCATGCTTTCAATGTGGGAACTTGCTTCAATCAGGAAGATAGGGTAGAGAATATTTCTATTAATTTTGAGGTTGTAGGTTATTAAAATGCTTTTGGATTTGTTCAATTTCTCTCCATGACTCTGGATATGTTGCAACACCAATTCTCACATCCATATAAAATAACAAGATTGATAAGAGTCTCAAAGAGGAGTTTTTTTAATTTTTATCTCAAATCTAAAGATCAGTCGACTTACAAATTTTTTTAAGCCCATAGAAAATTTTCCAATCTTCATTTATCCTTTTATTGATGCTATAATTCCAACTGAGCTTATGCTGGATGTTGATTCCTTGATATTTGTATGAGGGAACTTCCTCTAAGGAGTAGTTGTCATAAACGAAAGTATCATAGGTGATATGTTTGGATTTAATTATCATGACATTAGTTTTGTTAGTATTAATAGTAATACCCATCTTGAAGAAAAAATCTTGGAGGACTCTTAGTTTCTTGCTAAGATTGTGTTGGCTCCTTTCCAAGAGAACAATATCATTGACATAAAGCAGAAGAGTCATGACCATACCAGTTAGCATGGGTCCAATACAACTTGCATCTTCCAAACACTCTTCTAGATTATCAATGCATATGTTAAAATGGGTAGGGGATAAGGGACGCTATTGCATGACGCCGATATGACATTTAATTTATTATGATCAACCCTCATTGTCCTAATCTTGTAAATAACGTTCTTGTGTAGTCTTGTCACAACAACCCCCAACTTGAGAGGAACCATTATCTCTTCTAGTCTCTTCCATAAATTTCTTCTAGTCTCTTCCATAACTTTTAGAAAGTCAATAGAACAACAGAAGAGGGTTGTTTTATTATTGCAACATTCCTTTGTATTATCCTAAGAGTAACAAGATGGTCCACCGTTGAATGATATCTCCTAAACCCAACTTGACCTTTAGCTCTTACCATGGATTTCAAGCCAAAAGCTAATCTTCTTTTCCAAAATAACCCTGTACAACTTGGCTAAAATGTTGCTAATCATAATGGTCCTCTAATTAGAGGGGATGCTTTTATGCCCAAAATAGGCACAATAAAACTATGTGTCTAAGACTCAAAGAAGTCTTACTCCACTGTCAAAGTAAAAAACTTGTGTGTATATGAAATGGGAATCGTATTGTCTTAACAATTTTCATTAAACAATTGTATTATCCTAATTCTAATATAAAAAACAAATTTATCAACATTGTTTCTCAAATATTTATAAATAAAATTGATTTTTTTTTTTTTTGAAAATAAAATTATGTTTAAGCAAATTATGAATATATAACATTTTGCCTCATATTATGATTATGAGCATCAATGTATTGCAACTTCATACTTAATACAAAAAAATTCTTAATTAAACAATGTTCACATAAGAAATCCATTTTATGGAAGTATTCAAAATTAATCTACCTTGAGTGACTCCACTTATGTATTTAGAAATATAGATATTTAGATCATGTGAATGGTCATTATTCTATTTAGACATATAAAGATGATTAAGGAGTTGAAATTGCTATTGCAAGAGTCCCCACTCTATTATTCCATTAAATAGGTCAAAGTGTAGACATATATCAAATAATTCATATTATGGAAATGAAATCAATCATTTTGATTTAGCTAAAAAACATGATGATCAATGTTATTAGAAAAGCTAATCTTATTTTATTATCACTTTGTTGGTTGAAGGTAAATTTAAAAGAAGTAAGTTTGAAAATGACATTTTATTAATATATGTGATCCTAAGAGGTGCCAACCATTAAAGCCCCTAACAAATAATGAAAGAAGTTAAGCTAATTTGTAGCCTTTTACGAGCAATATTTGCACTTGTTTCTCTAGAATCAAATTAAGAGTAAAATATAATATCTAACCTTGAATTTAGTATTTGGGGTCATATAGAATTGAATAGCATAGTATGGACTATCTATTTTGTCCAAATATTTCTCTCACACACTATTCTATTTTTAATAGTTCATTTATGCAAATCATGTTATATGTGGTTTTATGTACTGGTTGAACTATTAATAATGAAATAACGTGTGTATTAAACAGGGAAGTTATATATATATATATATATATATATATATAATTTTAATATATAAATTATTATTTAGATTTATATGTTTTGGATCTTTTGGAAATTATTATAGGAATTTGACTATATAATTTTTGGTCAAATTGCAACTTTTTGTTTCTTAAATTGTATTTTTGAAATCATAAATAGAGTTAGTGCCTTAAAAATATCTATTACACTGAGGTTGTATGATATTTGTAATTTCAACAATTCTCTTAAAATTTCCATTGAGTTTTAGGTAAAAATAGTTAGAAAAATATAGCTAGAAAATGCCTAACCATTGCACATTTAAACTATGCTTTACTATACTCTATTATTTTCCATGCTTGCTTACTAGAGTGGTAAGGATTAAGTCATAGAATATCACATATTGAAAAGCATGGGAATGTTTGTAAAATATTTATGATGGAAACATTGTATATTACTTGTGATGACAGTAGAATTACATTTTACTCACCAAAAAGAAGAAAAACATGTGGTTATCAAACTTGGTTAGTTCATAACATGATCAAGTTTCATGTCACTTAGAGTATTAAACAATGAGTAACATAGATAATGACCCAAGTCATAATCGCGATAACATTTGCTACTCTGAATGAAGAAGATCATTATAGATAAAATCACGTGATAAGGTTATGTCACTATAACATGTCGCATCACATAGACAACAACCATAAACCAAAAAACCCTGAAAATATGACATATTATGAAATTGAAAATTTTGATAATATTAATATTTAAATGTTGAAAATTGTTATTATATCAACTTAAAAATTTACACTTTAAATTCCAATTTTTTGTGTGCAAATAATACCTCATAAACCATCTCTATCTCACAATTATTATAAAAAAATAAAAAATGAATAACTATGAATATCACAATAAATTATTTTAAATGCACCAACAATAAATCTTAAAATGTGATAGAGAAAATCTCAAGATTTGATGGAGAAAGGAATATTCTAAATTTGGATGTGGATATTTTGGCCATTTACCTTATTTCATGTATCCATTATGTGTTCTCCATAGTATAAGGACGTCTTCATTATACTTTAATGTAAATGACTTTGAGATCTACAGCGTTCACCTTCACTTTATCAAACATTTGAAAAAAGGTTTCCCAAAGTAATTGACTTTGTGAACCTTTAGTTTTCAACTGCGTTGACAAAGGCTTTGTACCCAAATATACTCGGTGTCGGCATATCATATATTACCATCTCTGCCTTGGTCCATCGTTGATCTAAGATGCTACAATTAATGGGTCATGATGAGCACTCCTTAGGTCAATGAGTGTGTAGTTTCATGTCCTTCTCTCCTTGCTCTCTTTAGGTGGAATTTGTGGTTTTGTAACAACAATGTAATGATTTGGGGGTTGGCATGTTATTCTCTACCCTCCTCTTTCTTGTCAACTTTTTTGAAAAAGCAAGGTATGGAATTCTGCCTTGGCCCCATCAATAAACATGTTTGCCAAGTTCTTTAGGCATGCCTGCCTCTGATCCCTTGCGTAATTTTAAAAAATGTAAATTCTAGAGGTCCCTCTCAATCTTATCATACTGGTGGAGGAGGGGCCCTAATGGGTGGGGCTTCATGTCTGGGCACTTTAAAGAGGACCCCACCTGTAAGGGCACTCATGTCATTCGGGGGCTACTAGAAGATTAAATAAAAGAAAGCACCAAAATTGCATGTTTGTAAATACAGGGGGTCTTACAAAAGAGCCACTGCTCGTTTCTCTTGAGTGGATATACCTTTACTTGCTTTACACATATCTATCACTTTCTCGTGGTTAGTTTGTATGGTTATATATAAAACATCAAATTGTATTTATAATATGATATATATTTATTATATAGAATTTGTTTATAAATTATTATTAAATATATATAAAATTTGTTTAGATAATAAAAATGAAGTGTTGTTATTAATTATATTTATATAATATTATATATAAATTATTGATAAAGCTCGTTTAGATAAATGTCTTTTGGATTAATCACATCTTAAAGATTTGGTCGATGTTTCGAATCAATTAATGTGGTTCATTCTTAGGATAAGGTGCCATCATTACCAACTAATGTGGTTCATCCTCGAGACAAGGTGTCATCATTTTTGTTTAGTTAGTGAAATGAAGTGGTGTCATCATTTTTGTTAAAGATTGTTTTCTCTAAGTCTCTAGTAGATTAATATGTCGTTGTCTATCGATGCCACATAATAGTTTGGACGACAGTTTTCTTGCCGGAATCTAGCGATTTTTTTTCTTCAAAAAATCATAATGCTAGAGTGTTTGAATGATAATTTTTTATGGTGAAAATGGATTCAGCACCATCAAAAACCCCTAGGCACCCAAAATCCTCAAGTTTGACAACTGTAACATAGATTTAAAAAAAAAAAAATTGTCAGATTTTATCATAATCTTACCAAAATTTCCATTATTTTCAAAACTAATTTGTAGATTTTTTAGACTACTCTAATTAATATACCCACAAAAATAATATTTAATACAATTATAATAAATAAAAATATAATATTAATATTACTTACATTAAAAATTATTTTTGTTAAATAATAATATTTTTGCCTATACCAAACACAACTACATTAATAAAACAAGTATCATAATTATAATTATACAATAAAATAAATGATTTTATAGTTTCTAAAATACTCACAACACATTATAATACTTACCTTGAAATTATATGTCAAATTAATCTATAAAGTCTTCTTATTTTATATATATAATATTTTTTCAAGGCAAGTACATAATCTTCATTTAAAAAAAATCCATTTCTTAATATTCAAACTATTAAATTATATAATTATTTCATATAAATCAAATAATATTATTTTATATATTTATTTATTCCATTCTTAAAAAAGTTTTTATTATATATTTAAATAATTATTTATTTTAATAATATGTAATATTTGTTTGATTTAAAAAAAAATAAAAATATAAAAATAAATTAGTTTTATGCAAAACAATGATCATTTCTCTTATTTATATTTATATTTAAAAAAATTTCAAACAATTATTACACATTATTAATATAAATGATAAGTATATATTAATAATGGGTTATATTTGTTTGAAAGTTTTTTAAATAAAAATATAAATAAGAGAAATGATCATTGTTTTGCATAAAGTTAATTTATTTTTTCTTTTAAAATTTTAATTTGAATAAAATGCATTTTTTCTAATTTTAATTTAAATAAAAATAACAAATTTTCTAATTAATTTTTATATATGAAAATTAAAAATAAATAATTAAATAAAAAAAATTATTTATAAATTTTAATCTAAATAAAATTCTTTTACCACATTTCATATTAATAAAATTCTTTTACAACATTTCATGATACAATATGAAAAGTACTATTAAAACATTTCATAATACAATATGAAAATACAATTTTAATAGTAAATTATAAAAACACAACTTTCCAATATATAATTTATTGATAAAAAACATTTACAAAATTTCTATTTAATAATAATAGCTTTAAGAAAACACAATAATCTTAAAAGATAATAATCATCAAGGAAAAAAAACTTCCAATTATAAATCTAAAATAATATATAAAGTGATTGAAACTAATAACATCGATAAAACTAGTCAACCTTCTCTTTAAGAATTATGATGTAGATACATACTCAATACTTAAAAAAAAGTGATTAGGGTTATCCACACTACCATTTGATTTCGGAATCTTTTATATTATATATCAACACTTCCCCTCCACACATATATATCAAATTTAAGATTTTTATTTTTATGATAATATATAAATATTTATATTTAAGAAATAAAAATAAAAATTATTAAATATAAAAAATTATATCAATAAATTTGATAATAATATTTCAAACAATTTTTTAAAAATTAAAAATTTTAAATATAAATGAGAATAATTTATCTTATAATATTTTTATTCATAATTTTTCAACTTTTTTTACTAAACATATTAAATTTAATTTAATATTTATTTTTATAATAATATATAAATATTATATTTTAAAAAATATTAATTTTATTAAAAAAGAAAATTACATAAAAAAAAATTTCATAATGATATTGCAAACAATCTCTTCTAATTTAAAAAAATAGAAATTCACCCTTTAATTTTTTTTGATATAAGTAAAATTATTTTAAATCTAATACCAATTAAAAAAAAACAATGAATATAATTTAAACATTCTATTTTTTATCATGATTATTTTTATTCAAAATTAATTTTATATGTATTATTTTTACCAATAAAAATATTAAAATTTTGAATAAATTTATTTATTTTACTATATTAATATATTTATAAATATATCTTTAAATCAATAAAATTTCTGGATATTATGTGTATGAGATCTCTTTGTTTATAAGACAAGAGATTTATCTCCACACAACGATTTAATTATTAACTTTACAAAGACACACATACTTTACTACTCTAGTGTTGAACCTATAACCTCTTAAGAGGAAACACACACTCTTAACCCTTAAACCTACTCAAACTATATAAATAAAACCAACTTATAAACAATTATCATTAATAAAAATATTTATAAAAGCAAAATTAAATCATTTCCAAACCAGTACCTAAGATAAACCGAAATGGCCACTTGTCCACACAGTGGCACCATTAACAAACTTAGTGATAAATAACCATCAATTCAACTTCCAAACACTTAAAAATAATTTATTAATATTTTAATATGATAAATTTGTTCTTTTACACTTTAAAATTATCTATTAATATTTTTATATGGATATAAAATTTGTTCTCATATCATAAATGATATGTTAACATTTATAATGTCAATTTCTATCACGTGAATGTGCTTTTAGTATCATTTCCATGTCGGTTTATTATTAGTCATTGCTTAGAAAAGGCATCTACAATAAGGGAATGCATTGTTAGGGGTGGGGCCTTCTTTCTTAGGGGTGGGACCTCTTGCTAAGGATGGTTTGACATTTTTCAGATCAAGGCAAATGTATAGTTATGATTTAGCATATTGACTTTGTTAATGTGATTTGACAATTCATTTATTAGTATTCACCACTTATATATCACTAATGTTTAATGGCTATATTATTAACCTTTATTATAGTACTTGTCTCTTTATAATTAGATAAGAGAGTTGCTTCTGTATGTCGGCATAGGCCACTTAATAACACTCACTGCTAAAGCACCAATGAGAAGGATAATTTTATAAATCAACCATGTTCTTCCATATTGGTTGTGTTGTGTTTGTCTAATGGATTCATGATGAATGTTTTATGTGTATATCCTTAATGGGTTTTAATAAATCAAGCTATCTATAACGCAACTCTTTTGGGGCAATCTATTTATAACACACCTCTTTTGGGTTTTTTTTTGGGTGAGTGGGTACACTAGATTGATGAATAAGTTAAATTTTAAGTTAATATTTGATTTTTCTTGTCCATCCTAGATTAATTTGATTCCAGTTATAAATTTATCAGCCCTCATCACCACAAAAGTATTTATACTAAATTTATAATGATAGGCTTTTATATATTATTGTGTTATTTTTAATCATATCTCACATTTCATCTCCAACATGTCATTAATTCTTCTAGAGTAAGAAATACATATATCACTACCAACAAATCAATAGATACACTATTACACTAACTTAGTGCCATATTCCTTGGCATCATCAAGAGCATATGATATTGGACCAAGTCAAGTCACCAACCAACTTTAGTGATAAAATTTAATTATGTTAGTGTTAAATTTCTCAATAATTGATAATTTTTAATAGTAAATTGAGATACTGTTATTTCTTTGACTTTGCAACTATCTCATTTCATTAATAGTGGATTTATATATAGTATTGGATTTACATATTGTATTATGTAAATGTGTGATTCTATTAATTATGAATTATCATACAACTTTACATTTGTTAGACACTTAATTTTTAGGGATTTGGTGAATTGTGAATATTTTGTAAATATGTAAATATGAAAAATCCAAAACGTTAGAAAATATCTTGGACCTTAGAAGTTGAAATCAAAGGCCACAACATCATTGTATATATGTGTATGTGCTTGATTAATGGAAAACCAATCAAGTTTTGGGAGTTCACCTGGCATGACATGGTATCCAAGTCAAGTTTAGGCACCTCTACCCTGCTCAGTGTAACTCCTCTCTCTTCCATCCACTCATCCCATTAGATTTGTTGGCCTAAGCATTTCATCTCTCCATCACTCCAATTGTCTCTATTTTCTTAGCCCTAATGCTTTGCATTAACCTCCTCAAGTTTCCTCGTGGCCCACGACCTGACATCTGTCTAAACCCTGATGTTGTTTGTTGTAGTTCTTTCAAGCCTCATCTCTCTGATTCAGGCACAAATTTTCTATTATTTACCTATTTTGCGGTCAATTCTTTTCATATCAAAGTCACCCATCAAAAACAAAACCCTCATTTCCTATTGCTTGCCATTGAGTCTAGGTTCGTGACCAGGGTTCCTTTTGCCCTTTGATTCACTCTTTGTCACATTGATTATTATTCGAACTGTTAGCTATCCAATCTCATATATTTCCACTTAAAAGGAATGAGTTCCCATGACCCTGATAATGCAATGCATCTCTATCCAGATTCATCTATGTGGCTCTAATTAGCCAGTCACAAAGGCCTACATTTCATTGAATGGTAATCCTGGTTCAGAGATTGACTAAGAGATTAGTATCACATTACATCCTCTCCGCTTGTGGTTCACATTACAACCTATTAGCCTGTGGCTCATTGTGAATGGTCAACATAGAGAGAGGCCATCCTAAAAAGTTTGTATTATTCATATAAGGGTTCTGAATGGTATAAGTTGCAGATTGCATTTCTGTTGGAGTTTGGTTGTTTAAAAAACAAATAATTTTTTGCATCCATGCCATCATTATTATACTTCAAATTTTCAGTTATACATATAAGTTAAAATTTAGTGTTTAAGGTGTTCCCTTTTTAACAATATCGATACTTAGATAACAAGGCTTGAGAATGGTGCTTATAGTAGTGAACAAAGTCATATTGCAACAATTTTTAGTAAACAAAGATATATTTTAGACCTTTTACAATAGACATTGCAGTGGCTTAACTCTGGTTTGAAGATGCATTCCATCATCTCCATTATCAAAGTGGTACTAATTAACAGGGAGAACTATTGAGAATGGTCTTGTTGTCGCTACTACAAACACCCTCCAAAATTTTGTCTACACTTGAATTTGAAGCCTATTGTGGATCTTGTGATCGATCATTCCATAGTCACTTTATGGTCGATTGATGATTTGTTAAGTTCTCAAGTCTTCCCTCAAATTCTGAGTGTCAAAGTCACTTGCTTATGCACGCTCAGCTCTTGAAGAATTCACAAGTGCACTTCTCTTGACACAAGCTTACATAGACGGTGCATTACTCTTGGAAGTAAGGCTCACACTATTACTAGTGATAGTGATTGCACAATTCATAAACACAATGTAATGCACAATACATATCGACAGTTAGTGCGCACTCTCCATTGACAACCTCCATCATTTCGAATGCAATTGCACTTTCATTTCGGCGATTTTTCTTAGTTGTCATTCTGGTGCACCTTTTTTTTCTCAAGTGTCTATTTCATGTTCACAAATTTCATTTTTTCTTGAATTCACATTGATAAGTGTCATTTTCAAGTCATCTTCTCTCTGGCATGTGCCGCTTCCACTTTATTTAATATTTTTCAAGTGTCGTTTTCTCTTTTTGCTTACTTTCACAAGTGTTATCTTTTGGCATGGGAAGTGTCACACATCGCAAAAGGCATAGTTATGATTAATTTCAAGGGGGAAATTTGGTGTCAATGGGTCCTATTTATTATATAGAAATGTATTAGATCCATTCCCAAAGTTTCATGCATTGTCATACTAATGTCGTCATTATCGTCACAAAGCGTATCTTAAGTGTCACACCTAGTCGAAGGGAGTCAATTGCACATTATTAAAGGGAATTTATGATGCATTTTACTTCACTAATGTGTCCTATTAATCATCAAGACATGAATTAGACATATTCCCCAAGTCTTGAGCAATTTTGTACAAGTGTTTTCACTTTCGTCATAAAGTGCATCTTAAGTGTCGCACTTGGGGGAAAGTGTTGTTTTGTCGTCGCAACAATGGGATCATGTTGATTATAGGAATTGATTGTACAATGTTGTGTTGTTGATTGTTCTAAGTGTGTGATCATTTTTAAGTCTTATCCCAGTTTCATCTTTGCCTCATCGATCCCACACTTAGTAAAATTTTGGAAAACTTCTTGCCCAATCAACTTAGACTCACTTAGCCTCCCTAAACTACACATTGCGTAGTTTAAAGTATTAAGAATGCATCCCTTCCTCTTGGGAATATGCAATGGTAAGTTCCTCCCTCCAAGGACTGCACATTATGTAGTTACAATGCTCAAGGATTTCCTCCCTGCCCTTAGAAATTATGCAATCTTGCCTCCAAACCAGTCTCTTGCTATGCATTCCGCAGTCTCAGTGATCAAGTTGTCTCCCTAAGTCCTTGAATTATGAAACTGTGTTATCCACTGACCAATATCCCTCCAGAATTGGAATTGTGCAATATCAAGTCTCAATCTTGCCTCACTGAGACCCTTAAATGCACAATATTTCTTCCTAGGATTCTAGTGTTGTGCATTGCACAATCACAAGCATCAATACCTCACACTTGGCCTCTAGAATTACACACTATGCAATCCATAAACCTCCTCCTTAGTCTAGTACCTTGTTCCGAATTATCCAATGCATTTCATGAAGATATTTAGATTAGGGTATTTCCAAAATGATGCTGTCTTTTCATGGGTGGATTCCACTTCTAGGTACTATATCTAGACATGAAAAGATGATGCTCGAAGAGGAGGAGAAGGAGACTATGCTACAAGACACCTATGAATCTAAAACCATGAAAGAGATCATCAAACAGGAAGATGAAGGGACACCCATTTACAAAAAATGATGAAATATCAAGACTACATGAAGACTCCATACCATTCAACCCCTTGGACGGTGAAGATGAGCAACAAAGTAGATCTTTCATGAAGATATAGTATTAAAAAAACCTCTCATGAATATTGAAGACAAAGCAACAAGATAAACAACTTAGCATTGCCACTTCATCATAGAGTCCATGTCATCATTGTCAAGTTGTTACTTGTAACAGTGCCATCACAATGTCATGTGTGTCCATGTGTCTTTCCACGTTATTTGTGGATATAATGATGTAATTATCAAAAGGAAAAAACAAAATATAATGTGTGGAAGTCCGAGAGTCACATGTAGAATACGGAAGGTCACATAGTCATATATGGACAAAAGAGACTTTAGGAAAAGTCAAAAAGTCATATATAAATCCAAAGGTCACATTAGAAGTCTAAGAGTCATGAGGGAAGCTCAAGAGTCATGGGGATATGTAAGGTCATTCCTCTTGTTACAAATATACCCTCGTAACTCTAGAAACTGTATTTCTAGAGGCTTAGCCTTTGAAGAGCTAGCCTTGGCTTCTCTAGCTTGCCCTAAAAGAGAATATCATTCTTTGGAGAAGAAAGAGGTGACTTATGTTCCACTATTGGAGCTAGTGGCTCATCGTTGTAACTGTGTACTTGGATCTTTCACTCATAATCAGAAGCTTGATGAGCTAACACATTTTCATGCATGTATCATGAATGTAGTAAGATTGTTCTTTGTATGTTTGTGGTATATGTTTTGTTCACATGTACTAAGGAAATTGAACTATTTCAGTGGATTTGGTACTTATCTTGTTGAATGTGTGTTGTATTTGCTTTACTTTTCGTTGTGTCTATGTGAATTACTTTTCTATATAACTAAAAAATATTTCATTGTTCTCATGAGCCTATCTTAGGACACTAATATTACTTTCCTTCTAGAGACTCAGTCTCACTTCCATCTCATGAAAGTATCCTTTTACACATTGCAATTGGAATTTCACAATGTCAACTTACTCGCTGATTTGAAAGGTTATGTGCACACTCTCTTATGTGATTCATTGCAGCCAAGGAAAATATTAGAGTTATGGTGGCTCGACCAATACTCTGGATGGGGCACGTACTCCAAATGGTGTGACGTCTAATTGGAACTTCACATTGGGGATACCCCATTGTTTAAAGAATTTCAAGCATCGTTAACAGTTGGCGCTAGAAGGAGGGCCAAATGACAAGTTATGTCCGTTGATTTGAATCTCTTATCTTAAATGGCTCATCCCCAAATAATACTCCCGGGGTGTTTCACTAATAAATCTAAAGGTAAAATTTCAATCCCTGATGAATCTATTTATAGCTAGTCTAAATTGAAATTTGATGGCGAGGGTGAAATATCCATAACCAAGCACATCTCTAATTTTCTCTAATTTTTTTTAATTTTATGAAATCGATTTTGAAGATAACGTTCTTATACTTTCTTCCTCACTCTTGAAGGTTGACTTAACCAATGGTGCCATATCGTACCATCTTCTTCATCCACTCATTTGATCAATTCCTTAAGGAGCTTCATCAAGCCTTTGATAGGTATGACCACTGAGATTTTCCTAGGATTAATCAAATAAGAATGAATCCTAATGAATCAATTGAGGATTTTTCTAATCAATTCCTTCACCTTTGTTATGAATTTCCTTAAGAAGAAACATATTGGGATTTCTTTAAACAAAATTTTGAGCATATGGTTTATATCTCTTTACATGGTGAGTCTGAACCCCTTGATGATTCTATTGCCTCCCAACTTTTTAAATACATGAGACACTGCTAATTTCAAAGGGGGAACCTACTATTCCTTTCTTTCCTTGTCCTCCTCCTTTTTTTGTGCCTTGTGTTGAACCTATTCAAATAAGAAAATAAGAAAATAAGATTGTTGATCCATATCTTCAACCTTCATCCACTTCCCATGATTCATATCCAATGGAGGAAACCTTGGAATGGTTTATGGAGCCTAGGGTGAATATTAATCCTTCCATTCCTCAAGATGATATTAGCACTCTTAACCCTAATCTTGAATCTAGTTCCACTAAAAGTATTACTTCTTCAAGGGACACATGTAATCCCTTATCATCTACATGCCATGAATTTTTTTACCTTGATTTTCTTGATCAATCTACTCCACCAACTAGTTCTTTACACTCTCTTGATTTTCAAGTTGTTGGTTCAATTTGTGATCAAGTACAAGGTGGCCATATTACATAGGTAGATGAATGGAAAGGTGAAGATACTTTTGATCTCTCTTTCCTCTTTCAAAACCGTCTATGTCAAGATGTTGTTCCTTCATTCTTAGATTGTTTCCAATCTACTAATCTCAGTAGTCAATCGAATGGAGTTAATTTCCTTAATAAATATATAGCCTTGGGAAACCATCGTTCTAATGATGATGAATTCCCAAGTGCGCTAGCTGCTATTTCGATTTCTCGAGAAGATTTTGATTTGAAATACTTAAATCAAGAGTCTGTTTTAGTAAAAGAAGATGTTCTCATGCATGCTGCTCCTTCAATCCCTCATTACGTGTGTCGTATTTCTTATATGTCTTGCTCTTCTGATCACCCACCCAAAAAACATAATTCTGTATTTTCATAAGGAGATGAGGTCATCCATGATGAATAAGTGAGCAATAAAATCAATGAGTATCCATTCTATCCCTTTTCATTTCCAGTCTTTCATGAAGACAATTCTTCTGTTCAGGTTACTCATGAGATTGATATAATCTATCCATCCTTAGATGTTCAATTAGAAGGATTTTTTGACTTGAGTAATCCGGTTGTTGAAGTTGTAAAATCCAATCATATCAATAATCTAGATGGCTTCCATTTGGATAGTAGTGATCTAGTTGAATTTATTGATGGTAGATTTCTCCACACCATGCATGATATGATTCAATATTCATAATGCGATTCTACAATATTTTAAATTTCTGGGACTCATCAGGAAGTCAAGGCACTTCAACTTTCGTTGATGGTTATGTTAGGTTCCCGCGACTCTGGTAAGATCCTCGAACTAAATCAAATTTGGGATTTCTCACAAAATTATTTCCTTAGCATGGTTTCATTGCATGTAAACTCCCTCTTGAAAGATGTTTATATTTTGAATATGGCCCTTTTATCTTTCAAGATTTATTTTCTAATTGGATTGTAGATTCTAATTTAGTTAGTTCATCTTCATGCAAATATCTTGTACCAAATTCAGGATTAGAATGTATACCTTTCATGGATGCACATATCTATGAAGCTGATCATTTTAAAGATCATCATTGACCAAAGGATTCATGCCTATCAAGTTCTTTTGAAAATAATTAGCGCCTATTTTTTCTTATGAATGTTGTACTACTAATACTTTTCTTCATCGCACCATGAATCCTCTTGAGTGTTATTGAATTCTTGATTTATTTGGTGAATCAAGTTCCTCTTTTTCATCCACTACATCCTCACTAGTTTCATGTATTTGATATATTGGTATTCCTTTCAATTCTTTCGATGATTATGATGCTAGTACAATTTTTCACTAGTTGCAAGGGAAAGGTTTGTTATGCTCATCAACGCAAGGAAGATGATTCTATTATTCAAAGCATTCACAAATTTGTTCAAACTGACTTATCTTTATTGTCTTTTAATCGATAATATTATGATTTAATCATTCCATCTAATCATAATTATGGTATTGATGATTGTCCTTTAACTTATCATTCTCCCACCAACATATCCGATGACAATTGTTTACATCATTTGATCTTTATGGTTTATCATCTCACTATTCGGGTACTTGTCAAGTATTTGAGGTACTTCAGCCCTCGTTGATGGCTATGTCAGGCCCTCAATATCTTGACAAGCCTTCTAAACATGATAAAATTATTTTTCGCTCACAATATTCTCATCTTGATCCCATACCTTTAATTGAAAATTAATCTTTTCAAGGATTTCAGGGTTTTTAAGAGATTTTTTTCAAATTTCATGACCCAGTCTATGATTAATTGCAAGTATCATACTTAGCAAACACTTTTTCTATTAAAAATATTAAATATTTTCTCACACTTTCTAAGGAGGACAATACATATCAAGATGCATTTAAAAGAATATTTTGAGGTTTATTTGATTATGGTTTTCATAAAAAAGGTAAGACAGAATTTTTTTTAGAAGTAGTGGATATGACATATCTTTCTGCTGACAGACAAGACCTTCAATTTGTTGTGAAATTTATTTAAACTCTTATCTTTTCTATTGCAAATTGTTTTATATATGTTTTAATTGCTCATATATTTGTGTTTGCAGGCCAGGAGCAGTTATGGTGGCTACATTAGAAATTCCATTACACTTGACCCTCACCTTCTAGCTAGATAAGTTAGGAGTAGGTCTAGCTACATACTAGTATCCCTTACACACTCATCCCGCACTCGTTCTCTGTAGTCTTTCTTGTGTTTTCTTACTTTTGTCTCACATCATGTTTTCAATTTTGCCTCCATTTTCTTTGTCCTTTTGATTTTGTTTCCTTGTTGTGTCTTGTATCTTCTTTTTTGTTTTGTTTAATAAGACTTTGCATGAAGGATGTTACCTTTGGCTTGAAAGACATTGTGGAAAATTTTTAAAAGGGAAATTGTGACAAAGAATGATGCTTAGATTATATTTACCCTCTTTTATATCTTGGGTTTATACTATTTTGGTCAATAATGTTTTAATGGAAAATATAATCCTTTTCTGGGGAAAGCTTTATGTAGAACCATAATACCTGTATTTCTTTTAGGAACCTCATTTCTAAAGCTCAATGTTGTAATGTTTCGGTTTTTTTCATGCTGATCCAATCAATTAGATAAGGACAAGGGGAAAATCTACAACAAGCAAACCTAAATCAAAGGTAAAATTATGCTTCTATGAAGGACAACCTCTTCTACTCTCAATAATTCAAGATCCCCTTTCTTCCCAGTGAAATAATAAGTTTCAAAGCATATTCCTATAAATATATAAAATAAATAAAGGGTGAAATAAGAGAAGCGGCTTCCTGCGCATAGAGGTGAAGCAAGTGACTTCGTCGGGGTATTATCCAGGCTCACTGGCAGAGAAGTAATGCTTGTGTTCCTGTAGTAACTATGCTGGGGTACTCTCTAGGCCTTCTGGTAGCAAAGCAACAAAAAAAATGAAAAATCCTACTCTAATTATCTTAAACTCACCATTATATATTACCCTGCTCCTAAATCGAAACAATTGTGATAAAAAATAGATGTGTGAATGTGTTTAACCGAGAAAGGAATGATGGGGAATACATCTATAACTGGGTTAAGTGGGAAATCCATAGTAACCCACACAATGAATCAATAATTTTTGCGAAATTAGACTTCATGCATAAAGCTAGACCAGGAAAGAGAAACTGGAGTTCTACTAGTGTGTTGCCAAGTGTAGTCACTCCGACAAACATCCTCTAAAATTTTGTCTACACTTGAATTTTGGAGCCTACTTTAGATCTTGTGATCGGTTGTTCCATAACAATTTTATGGATGGTTGATGCTTTTTTAAGTTTTTGAGTCTTCCCTCATATTCTAAGTTTCAAAGTCACTTTCTTATGCATGCTCAGTTCTTGAAGAATTCACAAGTGCACTTCTCTTGATGCAAGCTTACATAGACAATGCACTGCTCCTGGAAGTAAGGATCACACAATAACTAGGGATAGTGACTATGAAATTCATAAGCACATTGTAATCTACAATAAATATCGATAGTTAGTGCACACTCTCCATTTATAGTCTCCCACACTTCGATTGTAATTGCACTTTTATTTCAGTGAGTTTTCTCATTTGTTGTTCCGACGCACCTTTGTTTTCCCAAGTGTCACTTTCACATTCACAATTGTCATTTTTTCTTGCATTCACTTTGATAAGTGTAATTTTCATGTTATATTTCCTCTAGCATGTGTCTCTTCCACTTTATTTAAGATTTTTCAAGTCTCGTTTGCACTTTTCGCTTACTTTGACAAGTGTCATCTTTTGGCATGGGAAGTGTTGCACATCATAAAAGGTAGAGTTATGATTCATTGCATGGGGAAAATTTGGTGTTAATGGGTCCTATCTATCATATATCCATGTATTATATCCATTCACAAAGTTTCATGCATTTTCGTATTAGTGTCGTCACTATCATCACAAAGCATATCTTAAGTGTCGCACCTAGTTGAAGGGAGTCAATTGTACATTCTTAAAGGGAAATTATGATGCATTCTCCTACACTACTGTGTCCTATTCGTCATGAAGACATGAATTAGACATATTCCCCAAGTATTGAGCATTGTCTTACAAGTGTCATCACTGTCATCACAAAGTGCATCTTAAGTGTCACACTTGGGGGAAAGTGTTGTTTTGTCATCGCAACAATGGGATCATGCTCATTCTAGGTGTTGAGAGTTCAATGTTGTGTTGTCAATTGTTTTGAGTGTGTGGTCATGATTAAGTCTTATCCCGGTTTCATCTTTGCCTCATCAATCCCACACTTAGTCAAATTCCAGAAAACTTCTTTCCCGATCAATTTATACTCACTTAGCCTCCCTGAACTACACATTTCATAGTGGCAAACCTAAAACATGCATCCATGCCTCTCAGGACTATGCAATGTGTAGTTACTGCATGTTACACAGTCACAATGCTCAAGGATTTCCTACCTTCCCTTAAAAAATGCGCAACCTACCTCCCAGCCAGTCTCTTGCTGTGCATTGTGAAATATCAATCATCAAGTTGTCTCCCTGAGTCCTTTAACCACACAACTACAAAATCCAATGAACATTCTCCCTCAAAAACTGCACATTACACAGTCTCAAGGCTCAAGCCTGCCTCACTAAGACCCTTAACTGCACAATCTTGCTTCCCATGCTTCCAGTGCTGCGCATTATGCAATCACAAGCATCAGTACCTCACTCTTGGCCTTTGGAACCACACATTGTGCAATCCTTGAGCCTCCTCCTCAGTCTAGTACCTTGCTCCTAATCATGCTAGTGCATTGCATGAAGAGAGTTATACTAGGAGGTTTATGGACCGATGTCGTCTTTTCATGGTTGGATTTCACTTGCAGGAATGATATCTAGACATGATAGGATGATGCTCGCAGAGGAGGAGACATTAGAGGAAATTTCAGCCTAAAAGTGCCCATGATTTTTTAATGTAATTTCCATGTCATAATATGTAAACCAATCAAAATCCTTTAAATTTAAAAAGAGTTACATGTAAATATTTAGGAGGGAAAAGGAGAAAAACTACTTTTTTTAATTGTATTTTTGGGTTATATCCTTGTAAGTTTTCTCAAATTTCAAGTGTAGACACTCGTTGGATGCAAAATTAAATTTCACATCCAACGAGTACCCATTATGCATAGTTTTGAGACGACACACATTGATAAAAATTGAAGATACATTAAAAAAACGTGTTCAACACATTTTTTAATATATCTTCATTTTTTTTTATCAAAGTGGGTATTCTCAAAAGTATGCATAATGGGTACTCGTTGGATGTGGAATTTAATTACGCATCCAATGAGTGTCTACACTTCAAATTTTAGTAATCATATAAGGAGATAAGCCAAAAATAAAATTTAAAAAAGTAGTTTTCTTTCTTTCCCTCCAAAATTTATAGCTCTTATTTTATTATTTATGTATTATTTTATTATTTTTCCTTAGGAGACCAATTTTAGGCTAAAATTTCCTCTAATGAGGAGACTATGCTAAAATACACTTGTGAAGATGAAACCATGAAAGAGGTCATCAAGTGGTAAGATGAAGGGACACTAGTGTACAACAAAAGACCAAAGATCAAGACCACATGAAGACTCCATACCACTCAACCCCCTGGAGGGTGAAGATGAGAAATAAAGTAGGTATTTCATGAAGTTGAAGTATTGAACAAACCTCTCATGAAGACTGAAGACAAAGTAGCAAGAGAAACAACTTGGCATTGCCACTCCATCACGGAGTCCATGTCATCATTTTCAAGTTGTGACTTGTATCAGTGCCATCACAATATGATTTGTGTCCATGTGTCTTGCCACATAATTTATGGATATAATGATGTAATTATCAAAGGGAAATGAAAAAATTTAATGTATCGAAGTTCGCGAGTCATATGTGGAATATGAAAAGTCACATAGTCATATATGGACAAAAGAGTCTTTAGGAAAAGTCCAAAAGTCATATAGAAGTCCAAAGGTCACATATGGAGTTTAAGAGTCATGAGTAAAACTCAAGAGTCATGGGGATATGTAAGGTCATTACTCTTGTTATAAATACACCCTCATGTTGGCTTGAAGGGGCCTCGACCCAGGTTCGAAGTTAGTTGTTCACCAACAAACCCTCTATTACGGCCCTTTCGGCAATGACCTGCAATGTAGATTGCAGTCTCACCCGAGGCAATATTGGGGGATGTTAGAACTAGGCTTCTGCATCCAGAGGGACAATGGAGTGTGGATCTACTTCTAAACTTCTATTTATGTTTATTCTGAACTACGTGGATGCGTCTGTTTACTTTAATAGTTTAAACTTCATTCATTGATCAATACTTGTGCGCGCTTCACCTTTATCATTTAAAAAAAATGTAAAGCATATAAATAACATTGCAATATAGATAAACACAAATATTTCTTCAAAAATATTTAGTTTATTATGATAATTCTCTTTCATGCATTCACTTATTTGACTTGCACACACAACTGCAGGTGGTGTGCGTACAAAGCTGCAGACTCTTCAAGGTCTGTGTGCGCTTAGTTGTGGAGCCTTCCCTTAGGTCGAACACACAGAAAGATATAAAAAATTAAAATATTCACCCATCATTACATTCTATTCTTCCTTAGACAAAGCCTCACATCACTTTATATAGAATTTTGTTACATAAAAAACAATGGTCCACATACCATTGTCAGAAAAAATAATGCATTTAAACCCTTTTACCATTACAAAATGAGGGGCTTCGACCCACCCCGAAGTGGGCCCTAAAATTTGCACGGTAGGTCTAGCTTCGTTGTTCCGCGACTCTGCTCCTTAGTTTTTGGAGTCTTTTGACCGAAAATGGTCCAAAAATAGACCAATTTGGGCCATGACCAATAGGCCCCCAACACTCACATGTGACTCGTCTCGAGTCACTCAGCTATTGCACCCCAAACCTTATCTAAAATGATTTTGTAGGTGGAATTAAGTTGTTGAATCATCTCTGTAAACTGCTTCTCTTCCTGGTGTACCTTTTCGAGCAACTTCTCAGTTGTTGGCCCAACTGTCTTTTGAAGCACGTCTTTCTGCTTCTATCGCATCTCCTTAAGCTTTCCATCTACTGTCTGAGACAACTAAATGAACTCATCCTACCATGGATGAGTCCTTGCTATTATGAATTTCTCTTTCCTTCGCATATCCTCAAGCTGGCTCTGCATATTTTCCCTTTTGTGATCTGAGTGAGCCATTGCTCTGGCGCTAAAGTCCTCATAGCTTCCCGGATCTCATCAAATTGATTTTGATTTTCTTGTACCCCATCTTAAATTTTCTAAATGTTTGGATCCTCCTGCAGCGAGGTCCAAATATCCATGGTGTCATCTAAAATTTTATGTAATATTCCCAATTAGCTTTCAACTAGTTGGAATATTAAATTTTGTTTTTGCTTCTTAGTCAGAAGAATAAGAGGGTAGGGGGACCCATAAATCTCCTTAGTAGGAATAAAATCACTCCAAATATGAATGGAGGTCATCTAAGTAGCTGGTTTAAGCACCCTTATGTGTGAATAGGGGATGGAGCATGTGGATTGGGTCAACTTTGACCAAATCAACAGTGCTGGTATGGAGGGAGTGGACATTCATTGAGGCACAATGTAGTTTTGGAGGGAGATTCCTTGCATGGAAGTAGTGGCTTTAATGAGTGGGGCCAAGGGTGAGGAAGCTCACCAAGCATATAAGGAAGGGGATGGAAGCCATGGAAGGCATGATTGAGTATTATTTTGTTTATGGTCTTTATGAGTTGTTGCTCTCTTCAATTGTTTAGCGGACACTGCAGTGCTGTTTAGCACAAGGGTGTTCTCGAGCGGGAATCCCACCTTCATCCTCGAGGGACTTCGAGTGCCCACTCAAGAGAAGTGATTGGTCTACATTTCCAAATTTCAGCATTAGGCCAAGCTACATCTTTCTTCAACAACGCAATCTCTGCTTAGAGTTGTGCTGTGTTGCAGGGTGCAATAATGGAGGATTGAATTGGGTCATTTATGAGGTTGTCTTCAGTGGGGGAAGCATCCTTTCCATTGGGAGGCTAGTAAATAAGGTACTTGGGCATTATTATAGCATTTGGCACCGGGCCAAGCTATTATTATCCCCTATAGCGTAGTTTCAGTCTTGGACTGCGTTATTTTAGGGAGGAGTTGCAGGGGTGGTTTCAGTGCACAATTTGGGGATATAAATTTCCAGCGAAGGGATCAACCTTTCACTTGGAGAGTCTATTGGGAGAAGACTTCATTATATGCTACATCAGATCAGCCATATCTTCCTAGCTATTCAATTGCAGTGAACCTTCAGCCCTAGGGCTGCAGTTCACATTTGTATTTTGGTGTATTTTCCAGAAACCCTCTTGGGTTTTCATGGAAGGGTGATATAGAGCCTTGATATTTATGTCTAGCATATCTTGAGGCATATATCAATATTTTTATATTATTGTATGGTTACAGTAGCATTTTTCTCATTAGGACTACACTGTAGCAGCTCTCCGACATTTTTTATAGCAGCAACATCTCACTTTTGAGAGTGTTTGATCATTGGAGGCTTGTTTGCTTATATCATATGATTTGTGCCTCATTATTTTGTACTTATTTTCTGCTTATATCATTAATATAATGGCTACATATTGGTCTCATATCTTGATGTAATGTTATTCACTGATATTTCCATTTTTATGTCCTATATTGCTGCTTTCCATATTTTGGAATATTACAGTGGTACTAGAGCATAATCTTGGCTCAGCTTGTGGATTTCAACCATTATGCTACCGAAAAAGTAAGAAGAAGAAGAAGAGATAAAAAATGATGGAAAGAATGAGATTTGTCTCATCTCTTTTCAGATATATAAGGGACCTCTCCAAGGAGGTCAAGCAAAGGAAAATGGAGAGATGCAATGAGACCTCAAGAGGGTTTCAAGATGGGGAAGGTCCATGCACTTCCTATCAGCAGCATAAGAAACCGGTATTGCATAGAGCTCCAAAGCAATATACTATGTCCACTTTCGTTGAAGAGGAAGGTGAGAGGCATAGAGATGGGGGAAACTTAGATCATGAGATTCTAAGTGAGTATCTTGCAGAATATAAATCTCAATCAAGGGCTTTCAAGAAGAATCTAACTCTCCAAATGTTTATTCATATCAAGGAAGAGAGGAGAGCTTGCAACAATAGAAGGAAAATACACAATAGATTCCTATTGTCTAGTTTTGATGGGCCATCACTACAAGGAAAAGACCCTCTAGCGGAGGTTATAAAGGAGGTTTTTAGTGTTATAAAATTGGCCAAAATTGTCAAATTTTTTTTTGCTACAACATCCGTTTATGGTTATGGAGGTTTGGGCGAAGATTTTAATGGAAATTCAACACAACTAAAAAAAAAAGGGCGGCCAGAGGTTATTACAGAATATTTTTTTTCATCGGTGCGCTACTCTGGCTTTAATGCACTGGTGCGTACATGTAGAAGGTGCCCCAGGGCGGTCGAAGGAGAATGCACTGGGCCTTTAAGGTATAAAACCACACCGAGTGTAGTGTTGGTGATACAATGCATGGGGCCGTTCTAATTGGTCTTGGGATTTGTGCGGTGCCCATAAGTCGTATCAACGAACCAGTGCGTAGACTTATAGAAACGCACCAGTGCGTAGTATCACACAATGCACCGAGATTTATAATTGGTATCGGTATTCGTGCGGTCCCCACAGGTCGTACAAATGCACCAGTGCTTATAGACACATAAACGCCCTGGTGCACAATATCACATAAACGCACCGAGATTTATAATTAGTATAGGTATTCATGCAGTGCCCATAGGTTGTACAACGACACCGGTGTGTATATACACATAAACGCATCGGTGCACCGTACCACACAAACACACCGATATTTTTAATTGGTTTTAGTATTTTTGCGGTGCCCATAGGTCGCAGAAACACACCGGTGCGCTTCATAATACAAACGCACTGGTTTTCATTTTGTATTTTTTAGAAACATCGACCTGTGACAGTGTAATTATTGTGATTGTTTTAAATTCATTATTCATAAAAAATCAACACATCTTATAACAATATTCATATTAATTAAATTTTTATTAATGCATTTGAATGTGATGTTTGGATTAATTTGTTATATCATATCATAATTATTGTGGTTTTTTAAAATTCATTAGTCATCAAAAGTCGACATATATATATATATATATATATATATATATATATCTTATAACAATATTCATGTGAATTAAATTTTTATTCGTGCATTTGAGAACGACAATGGAGAACACAATAGAATAAATTAAAACATATTATTCTATTGTGTTCTCCATTGTCGCTATTGTCTTATTTTACACACACACACACACACACACACACACATAAGACATTCTTTGTCATACAAAATGGGACAGTTATTGGTATCCCTTTGTCTTTCAATTGGGACACTATGTCCATTACATTAAACAAAATGTCTGATTTCACAGACTTATTTCAAAAAATACAACACCTTGCTTTGATATCCAAACATAGTGATCATCATTATTCACTTGAACTGCTGTCACTGCTAGAGCTACTTCCATGACTTGGGGTTATTTTTAGGAATGTTTTGTTCATGGTGTTGATTGTTTTCTTCTTCTTCACCTTCCATCTACAAACGTAAAAATAAATTGAAATGATGTATATACATTGGCGAGAATAATGAAAATTGCAATATTAAATAATATACATCAATGTAAATCGAAAAGAAAAATGACGCACCCTAGCAACAATTGACTCATAAACTACACACATTCTTTCAAAACCATGTACCATGCCATCTTTCAAAATTTCATCTGTTGGCACAGTTTCATACTTTGTTTCCTGCAAGTTCTATACCCATAACAAATCATATATTTAATATAAAAGTTTTTTTTGTTCGATTAATTATAGACGGAGCTAAGTAAAACAAGATCGATAGATGCTTACAAATTCCACAATTAATTTATGATATGCCAACATATACTCACAACCCATATTTAACCCAATTTCAATCAATTCGTCTGATGGTTCTTCTTTGTATGTTAGCACCTGTTTAAAGACATTCAATGATGATTTTTGTAAAACAACTTAAAAAATACAAAAATTAAATCTAGTTAAGTTGTTATAAGGAAGTAACAATTACTCACAAACTTATATATCAACCCTTTTCTTCCTTGTCATCCTGTTTTATGTGCTGAACGAGTTCCATTTTCTTTTCTTTTCTGCAAGAAAATTCTTTAAAATTAATATTTAATGCTAAATTATTTATTTATTGTACCTAATGATCAAAAAATTCAATGATTACATATCACATTTGAAGCACGTTGTTGTTTAGATGGCTCCTCCTGCTTTTATCCATTTCTTTGACCATCTCCTTGTACACCTTTTTGGACATTCCTACTGGCATATTTCTGATATCAACTTGTTCATCTTTTGAGATTTTCATAATCTTCTTGAAAATGTAACATGACAATAAAATATTTAATTTCTATATTGATATATGAAAAGTAAATATAACAAAAGCGATATTTATAAATAATTTTAGACAAACATTTAAAGGAATATTACTTTTTCATTCCTTCTTTTTTGTTATTGTACATTTTGCTATTAAAAGTCTGACATGTCTCATTGACCAATTCTCTAGAAACTCTTCTTGTAGTTTAGATAAAATTTGGTTCTTGGAATCATTGGATTGATTTTTGTATTGTAAGTGGAAATAACGTCTATACATTCGTTCCACTAGATCCCTCAAACTTTTGTAAAAGTTCCCCCCCCTTTCGTTAACCTCCAACACCACTCCAGATGAGCTAAGGAGAAATTCATTTTCATTTGTATGTTCTATTTTTTTTTTATTCTTAGAAAAACATTCATTTTCTGAGTTGTTGGTCCTTGTAGAACATTAAACAGATGTGAATTAATAGACTGTTTGACACATGTTCTCTAATAATTTTAAGTATATTATTAATGATAATTAAAAAAATAAACTCATATTGGATCGATAGTATTTTTTCATTCACTTGATTCATCCTTTTGCAATTTTTCCATCATGCTTTTACGCTTTTCTGGTCCTAGATCAGAAATAATCTTATCGAGCTTTGTCATTTTATGGCTCTGAATGATACACAGTAAACAATACATATTAGTTAAACTTACATTTATTTCAAAAATAATATTTTTTATAAAGAATTTACAAAGAACTTTCATTTTTTTCTTTTCTTGATGTGTTATCAATATTTTTGTTACTTGATCTCTTGTCAGTCATTTCTTTATCAATCTGAAACCTGTACCATATCATTCATTAATATATTTATAAATAAATTGTTAACTTTTCAGGTAAAAAATAAATCTCCAGAAATCGGTGCGCCTTTCATGATGTATGCACCTCCGTCGGTGCGTGGGGGTATTAAAAACGCACCACAAAAACAATATAATAGACCATATGGTGCATGGGGGTATTATAAACGCATCGCAAAAACAATGTAATAGATCATACAATGTTATCCTTGTAACATGGAGCACTAGTGCCCTATTTCAGATATGGCGCACTGATTTAGAAAAAATGTTTTCAAAATTTTTATTACACAGTATTTGCGCGGTGCGCTATGTTACCCAGGGTGCACCGATAAAAAAAAAATCCATTTTTTCCCAAAAATTCACGCAATGGCCGAATGGATTGGGATCGGACTATGCAAGTCATCCCTTGGGTTGGATGTCAATATAAAATGAAAAGCCCTAATTTTGAAATCACAGAAACACGATGAAGAAAGGGCAAAAACAAAAAAAAATGAAGGGTTTAGGGTAAAAATGGATAAAACTGCAGAAAAAGTAAAAAACTGTAGAAAAAGTAAAGAGATGGTTTGAAATTCTATGGTACAAGGTTTGAATCACCAAAGTTTTGGTTTCTGATTGTCTGAATACTTTTGTTTGAATGTATTTCGCTGCTCCACAATGCTCTCGTGCTCTCGTGCTCTCTTGCTCCAGGTATGTCTCCTGCAAATCTTTGGCTAAAAATTTTAGAAAAAATAGTGAAATAATGAATAGTGTTTAGTATTTAAAGAATTATTGTATGAAATTAGATTTTTGAAAATATTTTGCCGCCCATTTTTCAATTTGCCGCTTTTTTTTTCACTTAAAGAAAATAGAGTTGCGTTTTTTTTTTTTTTAAATTTGTGTTTATTCATCACTGGTGTGTCACTTAATAGCACCGCACTGGTGCGTCCTTTTGTAACATCAACACGGGTGCACAATAACTAAAACGCACCGGTGCGATTATATGTACAGTAGCACCGATTTGCGGTTAAGGCACCGAAATTACTTTTAGGTGTGTACACCAAAATTTAGTGAACTCCAACCATAGAAATTGAGAATCAGAATTTTGTTTATTCTTGAGAATCAGAATTAGAATTAGAATTGAGAATTGGAATTGGAGAAATTTTTGATGGAAATAACTATTCTTCCAATGCATTTTTTTTATTGCAGGAGGTCCCCAGTGATTATGTGGAGAGAATGCAATATGGGGCGAATGAAGATGCAATTATACAGGGCCCAAGTGGGTAATTGTGGCATGTGAACCTATGCTATGCTAAGACGTGCGCAGTTTTCACAAATGGTTGGGAAAGTTTTGTTTCTGAGCAATTTATTGAAGTTGGAGATATTTCAGTTTTTAGACATGTTGGAAATGTACATTTTTCTATGAAAATCTTTGGGCCATTTCTTTTCAAAACTACACCTCTTATTCTTTCAGAAAAAAGAAAATTGAACCTTTCCATAACCTGCAATAAGAAAAGGTGCCCCATGATCTGCTTGCTAACCCATGATCTGCTTGCTTATTTGTAAGTTCATCCTCCATCTTGGCATCCAATTTCCTCTTTTATCCTTTTTTCTTTCTATCTTGATCTTAAAAAAAATGATATAATCTCTGTTTTACGAGAAACTGACCTTGAATGTTCTGGGAGCAATGACAACGAGTCCTTCATTCTGCATTTGTTAGTAGAAGAAGACCGATTTTTGACTCGACGATGTAGTTATTACATGTGGAGGCAATGGTTTCCCATAGAAAATGAGTATAGGGTTGAGCAGAGGAAAGAGATTGAAAAATGGGCTATTACATTAGCTTTTCCAATGGGAAATCGATTTGTAGGTGGAAACATGGTAGCTACAGGTATCTATGCTTTTATTCTCATAGAAATGGTCACTGGATTTCCATTTATAATACAAGTAGAATTTTTACTGGTTTCATCCACAGGACCACATCTTAGACAAGTTAGAGATGCCATTAAGGTTCAATTGAAAGTCAAAGATGTGATTTTATTTGACGTCAGCTTTACCGGTAAAAGTTTATGTAAGCCAACCGAAGCTTGGAAAATACTCCCAGCTACTTTTAAATGCATTCTGGAGAATCTTTCCCTTCATGGGACCTACCAGCCTTATCAACAATGTTAATTGATCTTTCTATGCTTTCCTTAAAGGAATGATAATCCTTCCCTTCATGGTGCCTCTTGGCTTTATCGACTACCTCGATTGATCTTTCTCTGCCATCAACTCTGCTCTCCATTTCTCCATCATGGGACCTCTTAACTCTATCGTTGGCCTCAACTGAATGCTCTCTGCCAATCTCAACCTATACTCCTTTTCTCCTTTTGTACTCTGTCGAGCTCTGTAGACGTCTGCATCCTTGTAAGCGTCTTTGTCCGTCTTTCTGTTTGAATCACTCATTTTCTCTACTATAAACTTCTCAGCCGAAATTCGAACTCTCATCTTTTCAAACCCTCATCTCCTCAGAAAAATTCTTGCCTGCGATTCAAACCCTCCGCTGCTCCAATACTGCACTTTATAGAATAACCCTGTTTTGGTGCGCATGGTTTTGTAGGCGCACCGGTGCGGTTTTTAAAATCGAGGTTTACGTTTTGGTACGGTGTTTTATGACGCATCGGTGCATCTGAGTACTAAGATGCATCGGTGCGTGTTATGATTATAAGCGCATCGGACTGTGTAAAGTTCTTTTTTTTTGTATGTAAGATCATAATAAAATAATGATAATTCTAAAGTACATGAATTTATTTGCATTATTTTCTAAACTTTATTATGTTACAAAAATTAATATTATTCTAGATTTATTATTTTACAATTATTTACAAATTTACAAATTTACAAATTTACAAATTTACAAATTTAAATATTTTAATAAAATCATTTCACATTAATACAATTAAAATTTTACAAATATTTTACATACAATTACAATTAAAATTAGAATTAGAATTATAATTACAATTTTACAATTTCACATACAATTACGATTTTAATTACAATTACAATTTTAATTTTACATACAATTACATTTACAATTAAAATTTTACAATTACAATAATTTCACAGTAATACAATTAAAATTTTACAAATATTTTACATACAATTAGAATTAGAATTAGAATTACATTTACATTTACAATTACAATTTTACAAATTACAATTACAAATACAATTACAATTTTAGAATTTTACATACAATTAGAATTAGAATTAGAATTTTGCAATTTTTCATATGTACAATTACAATTAAAATTACAATTACAGTCATTTCACAATAAATTAAATATTACAATTACAATTAAAATTTTACACTAAATATTTTACATACAATTACAGTTAAAATTACAATTACAAATACAGATACAATTTACAATTTTACATACAATTAAAATTTAAATTACAATTACAATCAAAACATAATATTTAGTAAATATCATGGTCATTTAATATTAAATTAATTAATAAACATCACGATCATGATAACAATCGTACAAACGTCATATTTGACTAAAAAAACACATTCAATCATGATCATGATGCTCATCTGGCGTGGCGCGAGGTGAACAATCATGAGATGATGAGTTGCTGCTCGTAGACTGTCCATCACGTGCTACGGCTCGACCATGCCTATAATGTGCAACAGTCCTCCTTGGTCACGTAACAGCTGTCGTAGCTCCTACGACATGCTGCACCAGGCTGGACATGTCACGCGGCATGCCTCTCCAAATTTGTAATAGCCTATCATCGACCTATATGTCTCTATAATGAGCGGGCCTAATGCTCGCCTCAACAATCAATGCATTGAGTTGGTCACCCAAATCCTCCTGTATCTAGTATCAGGTCGACCGCGCGTAGCAAAAGGCGGTATCGGCACACCAACAGGAGCATGTCTCTTTGCACCGGCCTCCTGATGATCCTCGGCATCTGGCATGCCCTGATCGTCATCAGGATCCACACCTGGATCATGTGGTGGTGCCAACATCTACTCGCCGTCAAAAGAGCTAATGTATGCAAAATATATACAAGTACACAAAAATAATTAGACAATTTCATTACACAATTTAATAAAAACAAGTTAAAGAACATGTTAGAATAAATATAAATAAAACAATAATATTACTTCTATCATCTGGAGGCTCATCATCTGTGAAGAGGATGTTGGCACACCCTCGCCAATCCAATCCAGCATAAGGAAAAGGGACCATAATGAAGGGATGTAGCTCATCAACAATGGCTAGTAAGTCTAGTGCATCATGCGATATCCTTGCTGGAAACATAGTCTCTCCCCTCTTGGGCATCATCTGCCCCCACATGTGCATTCGTGCCTCCAACATCGGCCTACGAGTCTGTCAAAAAAAAGTAGGCCTCATCTCTCGAAACGTCTCAAAAAATAAAAAAAAATCTCTGAAGCAAAAGGGAAGTTGACTCTCCCTTGTGCATGAGCACAACATCTATCTAAGGCTGTATAGAACTGCTGCAAAAAAATGGTAGACCACTTAACAAGTCGTGGCTCATGTACTAAAGAATCAACATAATATAGAAGCGATCAACTAATGCGTTGCCTGTCATTGGTGTTGTGTGAAATGGTAAAAATGAGAAGTGAGAGGCACTGCACGTCCTCACTACCAAATGCACCAATACGTAACTGACCTCCAACGACCTAAAACTATGTAGGAGACAGTATTGATGCTCCAATGTATCTCTGGGAGTAAACTAACTAACTCCCTGCTACACAACCAGCTGGAACCTTTGGGAACGAGGGAAAATCCACCCCTCTCCTTGATAGCCCTGTAATGAAATATATATCCTCCTCAGTCGATGTGTACCACTGGTCAGGACCAACCTGGAAAGCGTGTTGGTGGGCATTCCACCTATGGATAAGATGTCTCAAAAACACGCTATGGGCCTTTAGGGAAGCAGCCTCCTCATAGAACTTGAGGAGGCCTACCTGCCTTAGGAGCCCCTAGGTATCTACTATAATAGGGCGAGGGTACGCATCTCTCTCCCTCTCTTGTGCCTCCCACAAGCGAACCATGTCATACTACTTTGCCTGTTGTTGCTGTTGTTCCTCCTATTCTCTCTGAATCATTGACATATTAAGTATATATATTTTTTATTAAATCAGACATGTATTTAGGAATATACATATATAATTTTTTTTGGAAAAAAAATAGACCAGTGGGTGCGCCACAAAAACAGTGATGCACCAGTTCTGGTGCGGCGTTTGTTTGTAGCGCATCGGGGGTGGTGCCCCAGATGATATACAACACACCGTATGCGGTGCACCTGTAACTTTTTAAAGCATTGTTGACTATATATGGTGTCAGAAGAGTGGTGCGCTGACTAAAATATACGCCCCGACGCGTATAGTTGTGTCAGCGCACTGACTTCTTGACAAATTACATAGTTAACGGTGCGGTCTTTTACCAGGCCACACTGTTGACCTTGTCGGAATGCAGAATGCGGTGCATTAACAGACACCGGGGCAGATATTTCCGTCAACGCACCGTGTTGCTATTCCCATGGTGCGACTGGCTAAATAACCGTACCACACTTATAAAAATAAAATAAAATAACGCGGGGTGCCTTTCGATACCGCCCCAGACACGGTACAGATACCGTTAGCACCGGTTGCGGTGCGACCTGTAAATTTTTACAGTTAGGACCGCTTACCAGTGCGAGCCGAATGGCTCATGCGAACCGTGCTACAAATTTTTTTTCCTTTTTCTTTTAAATGGTTAATTTAAGGTTATTTGAAATTCTAATCTGCTAAAAATATTAATTATGGAAAAACAAGAAAAATACCTATACATTTCATTGTCAAGGAAGCATATTGGCTGTAGAATTTTCAAAAGAAAATTTACCCACCATTTTTCAAAATGCAAGCTGGAGATTAGTGGGCAATGCACAACAGCAGTGCGTACAATGGGTGCAATGGGAGCACCGATGTCAGGGTGGCTCAGACAAGGATAAATTGCACCGGTGCTTGAGAGCTCTGGAGCACTGAGAAAATTGAAAAATGCAGATTTTTGGCCGTAATTTTTTTATTATTTAACCCCGTTCCAGTGCACGGGGTTTTATAGGCACACCAGTGTGGTTGCTTAAGACCGCACCAGGCGGTTTCAGTTTTGGCACGGTGTTTTATGATGCACTGGTGCGGTTTCTAAACACCGCACCGAGCAGTTTCTGTTTTGGTGCGGTGTTTTATGATGCACCAGGCGGGTGTGTACGGAGCACACAGTGTCTGGTGTGCCAATGTTTTGTGCGACCTATGCTTTCTCTTGTAGAGCACACTGGTGATTGAGAGCTCTAGAGCACTGAGAAAAGTGAAAAATGTGGTTTTTTGGCCATAATTTTTTTTTATTTAACCTTGTTTCGGTGTGCGGGTTTTATAGGTGCGCCGCTGTTGTTTCTTACGAACACACCGGTCTGTTTCTGTTTTGGCGTGGTGTTTTATGATGCACCGGTGCAATTTCTTAACACTGCATCAGGCGATTTTTGTTTTAGCGTGGTGTTTTATGATGCACTAGCATAGAAGGGTTATGAAGCATTGGTGCTCTACAGTAATAGGATGCACAGGGCGGGTGTGTACTAAGCACACGGTGTCTGGTGTGCAAATTTTTTTTGCACACTGGTGCTTTCTCTTATAGAGCGCACCGGTGATTGAGAGCTCTAGAGCACTGAAAAAAGTAAAAAATGTGGCTTTTTGGCCGTATTTTTTTTTTTTATTTAACTTTTTTTCGGTGCGCATGGTTTATAGGCACACTGGTGATGTTTCTTACGAATGCACCGGTTGGTTTCTGTTTTGGCGCGGTGTTTTATGATGCACCGATGCGGAAGAGTTGTGAAGCACCGATACTCTACAGTAATATGATGCACCGGGCGGGTGTGTACGGAGCGCATGGTGTCTAGTGTGCCAATGTTTTGTGCGCACTAGTGCTTTCTCTTGTAGAGAGCACCTGTGCGATTTTGGATGATAAGTGCACTGAGTGAAAAACATCCACAAAACCCTCTGCCCACCAACTTCCTCTAGTAACCTCCGCTAGAAACGGATGTATGGGGTATTTTATAAGGGGTTCCTCAAAAGCATCTGCTAGAGGGTCTTTTCCTTGTATTTCATCCACATGCACAACAAGGGCTTGGAGAAAGAAGTTAGATGCAATCTTCCTACTACATCCAGTAGTAGAAAGAGAAGCTGTTGAGATTGCAAAACTACACCTTGAGGGTGAAGCAAAAATTTGGTGCTTCAGCCATTTGAAACATTCAAGAGTAACTGCTTATGCAGATTTTACTCAAAGGCCAATCAAGAAGTTTGATAGAAGGAAACAGGAAGAAGAACAAATTCCACCACCATTTGCTACAGTAGTACTTGCATTAGGAGAAAGAAAACTTGCATCCTTGCACAGTGGGCTTGATCTCTTGACATTTAGAGTCCCATGCATTATCCAGGAGATGCATGAGGAAGAGGAGAATTTTATCAGAGTTGGTACAACAGTGGAGGAGCAGCCATCACCATCACCAGTAGTTGGAGGAATCATTACACCGGTGGGAGGAACCCTTGTAGCAGTACAAGATGTTCCCAAGGATCAACTTAACTAAGGTGTTATCACAAAATCAAACCTGATGGGATGCTTATTAAGTAGACATTGTGTAACTGTTTCAGACCAATCTTTTGGCTGAGGCTTAGCCTCCTCAACCTGAGAAGGCTCTCTCAAAAGTTTATGATTTTTGATGAATAATTAGATGGATAAATCTAAGGTAAAACAAACAGATGATATAACTGGTTGTAAATCACATTAGAAAACATTCATTCAGCTATGGAGTCAAGGTAACTTCAACAAAAACATCACAGTCTATCTAGCATGGAAGTCAAGGCATTTGGAGTTCAAATCAGGGAGTAAAACATATAGAACAATGAAACACACAGTCAGTTTGTATATGAAGGAAGTTAGAGCATTATGAATGAATTCTAAGTATCATAAACAAACACCACTGTAGATAGAAATATTGAAGAATTCCATTAGAAAAATAATGGATAAGAACTCCTCATGAATCTTGAGTTGTCTAAACAGAACTCTGTATTAAGCTTAAAAAACCATTACATACAAACACATAGTCTTTGCTAATAAAATGTCCAACCCTGTGGATTTCGATTTTATGCTCTTTATAGAACATTTACAAAATAGGATTCCTTATTCTCCACTAAATACATCGATCTCATAGAGTTTGACACCTTTTTTAATCATAAACATGCCATTTATTACAAATTGAAAGCTATAATCCTAATGAAAAGTCCTATTCTAATAGGACTAAAACTCTTTAATACCCTCCTAACAACATTATCTATACTTTATTACATCTTTTGCCACTTGCACTCCCATGAAGTCAAATTTGGATGATGATCTTTAACTTGATGTAGCCATGCTGTTGATGATAATGTTCTCCTAAAATTTTAGAAACATGTCTTCCTGTCTTTTAGGCCCTTTGTTTCCCTTATCTGTTTTGAGCACTTTGACCATTAATGAATCTTGTCTACATGTCTCTTGTTGCCAAATATTACACCATATATCTTCAATTCTCCAGATGTGCAGAATCTAAACTTCGAACAATGAAAAAAAGGTATAAACCTGCGCTACGAAAGAAGCATAGTTTCATAGCACTTTTTGTAGCGTAGTGTTTAGCTCCCTTTCTAATATGATTTTGATATGTTTTCTTCAAGGAAGCCTTCATTTTCCATTAACACACTTCCACCATAAATTTCAAAACAAAATTCACCAAAATTCCCTCAAAATTTGATATGAAAATATGATAAAAGACTGCTTCAGTAGTTTCATAGCACATTTCATCAAATTTGCACTATCTGCGCTATGAAACTCCTATGTAAGAAGTTTTGTCAAAAATGTCTTCAAAATTCATACTTTAGAGAAAATTAAACTTTAAGGGTATTGGTATTATTTCAAAAACACATCAATATGACCCTGAAAACATAATCTTCATCAAAATTTACCTTCATTTTGATCAGATATTGTCTTGTGGATTTATCATTCTGTTTCACTGCCTTTTTAACTTTTCTTGAGACCTTGTCAATTGTATTTCCAGATCTTCCACCTGTCTTCTCAACCTTCTGTTGCTAGCTCTTAAATGAGTGTTGATCACTCTTACAAAATTTTCGTCCTTAATGGCTGGGACTGTCCATGTGAAGAATTGTTCTTCACTACTTGGTATTTCTGATTTGGAGACTATTTGACCTTCCCAAACAACTTTCATCCTCTTAAATTCTATTTTCTCAATGACATGTTTTTTGGATCTTTTTTTTAGCTTAACAATCTCATGGTTTGCTGATCTTAACTTCTCCTCCAGGTTTTTATATTTGGTCATTTCTTCTTATGCTGTGATTACTCTGTTTTCTGCATGCTCTGCCACAGGTGAGGAAAGATCAACTATCTCTTCAAGAACAATAGCTGCTTTATTGGTTTCTTCAACTTCTACATTAAGTTCCTTGAGCCTTTTAGAATGTCTAGTTATAGGCTTCCTAGCTTGGAAAACAAATGCTGCATCTTCACCCTTAAACTCCAACTTCTTTGCTGATTTCACCTTTTTTATGTTTTCTTTCATTTATTCCTAGGAAATCAGCTTGCACTATAGGTGATTCTTCTATGTCTATTGCATGCAGTATGTCATCCAAGTTTCCTTTCAATCCTAGACTGTCATTTGATCCTGAAGCTACTGTCTTTCCTTTTGATGTTGTAGCTTGACTCCTTGTAATTCTCTGAACTACTTGCTTACCAGCTGTTTGTTTTTGTTTAGCTTCCTTAGTACTTTTTTAATCCTTGTTTTGTAGGTGAAGGAGTTTCTGTAACAATCAATGATGTTCTTTCTACCTTATATTTCACTTGTTTCCTTGGCTTTAATTTCACAAACCTTCTTGTCCTTATATCTACTGGTTGATTGAATTCAGCTGATGGTGATGGATTTTCCTTTGCCTTAGGGTTTTTAAGTGGGGTTAGAGCTTCCATTTCAAATCCACTTATAAAAAGAAAAGAAGACCAGTCCGTATTAGTCTTCTGGAGCTCATTCAAAACCAACAGTTTAATTAAACCATGGTGAAACAGAGATGTTTCAAAACCTTCGGATTTTACTTGAACTTTATCAACCATTTTGGCAATACTTCTATATAGGAAAAATGGTAAATCCAGTGATATCATACCTGTGAAATGTAAAAGGAGTTTGAAATGATAGGTGTAAAATTTGTGGTACCTGCCTTCGCATGTGAAATATCTTTGGATATTGAACAATAGTTTGGCATAGCTATCCTTAATACAGTTTCTGGGAACTGCATTGTTCAGGTCCATCTCTGCATATTCTGGCTTCATAAACATCTTGCATGCCTCCATATCGAATCTAAAACCCTCTAACCAAGTTTCTTGTCCTCTAGGTATTTCAGTCACTAGAGCTATGATTTCAGGTGTCACTGACATGTTTAACATTCCAACCTTTGTATTGGTCCCACTGAAATGTAATGCAAACTCTTTGGATACCTGAGTATGTCCACCTTGCAACTTTTCACAAAACTTTAAACAACCTGCTTTATTGAAAGCATCCATGACTGTTTGATCTTCAACTAAAAATTTTGTGCTTTCAGGTTCAGATATTAAACAATGTCCTCCTCTGTGGTTCTTTTTCTCCTCAGCCATGTTTGTTTCAGAAAAAATTCTGTTGGCTTCCTTTGGAATTTATAAAACAACCTTTCTTGATTTAATTTAGCAGCCTCGCTTGAGAAAAAGGAACATCCTCGCTTGATTTCATTTAGCAGCCTTGCTTGATTATGTATGAAAATAACCTTGGTATAGAACAACCACAGGCTTAGCTCTAATACTTTAGAGTTTGAAACAGAGATGTTTCACAGTTTAGTATGAGAAACTGTAGACTGGAATGACTAGAACAGATAACAGTTTTCAAAATTTGAAATCCCATTTTCCAATATGAAACCCATGCTATAATAATAATGGATATGAATGGTTAAGTACTTTGAATATGACCTCTAACTGACTGACCATGATGTTACCCCATCATTACTTAACATATTTCTGACAAATTCTGGGTTTTGACATGACCTTTTAAGAATCCGCGCTTTCGTAGCGCACATAGTGTATTTTTCGCACTTTGCGCTACGAAAGTAGCAATGTTTTCATAGCGCAAAACCCATTTTTATGAACTAACCGCGCTACGAAACTGCGGTTTTGTGGCTAATTGTAGGAATTTCATCCGAAATTTAATGACATGATTTATAAGTGAATGATAAGACTTTTTAATCATGGAATGAGACTAAAAGACTTTATTTGAAATTGAAAAACTGACCTTTGAGACTTCTAAATCTATGACCAAAACAGTGAAAACTTATAGAGTTTAAAACAAAAAAAATTTAAGGTGATAACAGTGGCTCCACTTAGGATAGTGTGCCCCTGTGGTACACTAAGAACCAATAGCTCCAGTGCTGCTATCCATTTTTTGACAAAAACAGAAAAAAACTTTTGAATTACCAAGCTTCCTCCTCAAGCTCTAATGGCCTTCACCTCGGGCTCAAGCTTGCTGATTTTTCTTGTCATTATTAACGAAAAAGCTTGTAAAATGAAATATATACAATGACATGAACCATCCATCAGATTTTAGGAAGAATAATGCTTCAAAAATCTGCCATTGATAGGTCCCCCAGCATATGGTTTTCCATCTATCTCCTGCAATATATAAGTATTGTTTCCATGGAAAGCATCTACCTTGAAAGGACCTTTCCATAAGTTCTCAAACTTACCATGTTTGCCTTTCTCTTCAATTCTGGCCTCCCATTTCAGAACTTCATATTGAATTTGAAAACTTTCTTCCTTGATCTTTTTATCAAATTTCCTCTCGATTCTGTTTTGAGATTGCTGATTGCTGTCATAAACCTCATTCCTTTTCTCTTGCAGGGTTATCAGTTGATTAATTTTTCTCTGGATTGCATTTGGTTCTTCTTCTAACCCTTGAATCAGCTTCATAACAGGTACTCCTAGTGATGTAGGAAAAATAGCCACATCGCCATATACTAATTCATATGGTGAAGTTCCAATTGACCTCTTTGTGCATATCCTATTAGCCCATAAGGCATACTTCAACTTCAAATGCCAATATTTCTTATTCTCCTGCAATACCTTTTTAATAATCCTTACAATGCTCTTGTTAGAAAATTGAGCAAGGCCATTTCCTTGCGGATAGTATGCAGTAGAATGCCCAAGAGTAATATGATATTGATGACAGAAATTGATCAGTTTCTTAGACTTGAATGCCTGTGCATTATCAGTTATAATCTTCATGGGGCAACCAAATCTAGATAAGATATTATTTTCTAAGAAAGAGATAATCATAGAATCATTTGCTTGCCTAGTTGGGATTGCTTCAATCCATTTGGTGAAGTAATCGGTCGCTGTAAGAATCCAACGATGATGTCCTGAAGATGATGGATGAATCTCCCCAATAAAATCTAGTCCCCACTGCTGGAATGACGCTTCTACATAAATAGGCATCATAGGTAAGGGTATAAGTTGCTTCTTACCCTCGAAAATCTGGCATTCATGGCAGGAAGCAACCTTCTTGTATACATCCTTAAACATTGTTGGCCAATAAAATCCTGCTCTCAGAATTTTTTTCACTATCGCCTTCCAATAATGATGACCTCTACAATCCCCTTTGTGAAACTCTTCAATGACTTTATTAGCCTCTTCCTCCAGCAAGAAATTTAGCAAAATTCCTCCAGTATCCTTCCAAAACAGATTTCTGTCAAATATAAAATATCTCAAAGATTTCATCTTAACAAACCTTGCTTTGGACTTTGTTAAATCAGCAGGTGCCTTATGGTGCTGTAGGACAAAAACAACTTCCTTGTACCAATCTGAGGTGATATATTTTTCTTCAAAAGGAACTAGTTCCTCATCTTCATCTGAAATTTCTGATATTTATGCAATCCAATTTATATCAAGACAGTCAAAGTTTGACTGTGCCATCAGCTTCGCCAAGCCTTTCCCTTTGACCAATTTTGTCAGTTTAATCTCAATATCATATTCTAACAACTTGGCAATCCATTTCCCCCTCTTACCATCAAGTTGGCTTGAGTGAGGATGTCTTTCACAACAATATTAGGAACAAACACCACAATATGAGAATGCAGAATATAAATTATGAAATATTTGACAGCCTTCACCAAAGCATAGGCTTGCTTTTCTAAGATATTATACTTCAGTTAAACATTGGCTAATGTCCTACTAAAGAAAGAAATCGGTTGTTCAATATTTTTCTGTCCCTTTTGTAGCAGAACTCCAGCAATAGTATTCTTTGATGCAAAGGTAAAAAGTAGAAATTCCTTGGAAAAATCAGGACTGATCAATATTGGTGCCCGTGTGAGTGCTATTTTGGTCTCTTCAAATGAATTTCTTGCCTCTGATGTCCACTTAATATCTACTCCCTTCTTTAGCATCCTTGTTATGTCCTTCACAATCTCAGCAAAATTAGGAATAAAACGCCTTACAAAATTAACTTTTCCAAGGAAAGATTGAATCTCCTTCCTACTTCTAGGAAAATCCACCTTCTGAATTGCATTGACCCTGCTTGGATCAATCTTAATTCCATATTTAGAAATGATATGCCTAAGTAATTTACTTGAAGTTAAAGCAAAAATACTTTTGGTGGGATTTAGAGAGATGCCAAACCTTCTACATTTCAACATAATTCTTTCCAAGTGTTTCAAATGATCTTATTCCTTCCTTGAAAAGACTGTTATGTCATCAAGATACACAACCACCATGTTGTCCCTTTCTTCAGAAAATTCAATGTCCATTGCCCTTTCAAAAGTAGCTCCTGCATTCATGAGACCAAATGGCATTTTGGCATACATAAAAGTACCCCGTGGTGTAGTAAAAGCTATTTTTTCCTAATCATCAGGATGCAAAAGGATCTGATTATAACCTGAAAAACCATCAAGCATAGACATTCTCTGAGAACCGACAATAGTTTGCAAAATTTGATCCATCTTTGGGAGGGGATAATTATCTTTCAAGGAGGTTTTATTCAGATTTCGGAAATCAATGCATATCCTGATTTCCCCACTTTTCTTCCTAACTGGAACCAAATTTGCAAGCCATTTTGAAAATCTGATTGGGACTATGATTTGGCATCGAAGGGTTTTTTAACCTCCTTCTCAATCAAAGGCATGAGAAGTGGGTTTATCCTCCTTAACTTCTGCTTGAAAGGTCTTTCATTTTCCTTTATGGGAATAGTATGCTGAATTATGGAGGGATCATATTCTTTCAAATCAACATAATTCCAAGCAAAGACATATATGAATCTTTCATCATTTCAACATATTTAAACTTCATATCAGCTAAAATAAATTTTGAAAGTTTGATCATTTTGGGCATAGCTATAGTACCAAGGTTACAACTCTCAACTTCTTCATCATCAGCTTGCATCTTGGGGGATTTAAAAAAATCATTCTAATCAAAAAAATTTTCTAGAGGTATTAGTCCCTTTGGTATGGAATTATTCTTTAGTTGTAAAACTTCAAAATTCCCTTTAGATTCAACTAACATGTTCTGCTGATCTACTTGTACATTTTCAAATTCTTCTTTCAACTCAATTATTTTTTTCACCTGCTGATCATCCTCAAAAAAATTTCAATGAATAATATTATCAGGAATGGCTGGTCTATGACGGACTTCAACTTCATACTTTTTAGTGGTGTGCATAGGAATAATTAAAAGGCTTTCAGATACAGCAAGAGAATCAACAATGGAGTTTTGTTCTCTAGTTTTGACTGTGAATAAATAGGCTTGAAAGTTTTCTAACATGTCCAAAACCAGATTCCTATATGCTCTCATCCTTGTGTCCTTTGTTTGATAAACACCCTCAATCTGTTTTATGTATAATTCTGAATCTCCAAAAATAAAATGTTTTGAGAATTCATTCTTTTCAACACTTCTAGACCCAAAATGAAGGATTCATATTCAACCATGTTATTCGTGCAATCAAATTTTAGTTTATAGGAAAAGAACTTACTTTCATCACTTGGATTTCTAATCCAGATCCCTGCTCCCGATCCTTCTTTTCCTATTGATCCATCAAAATGCAATGACCACCAACCTTATTCCTCTTTATTGCTGACTTGCGGACCTTCTGCTTACTGATTTTCGGAGTGTTTAATTTCAGAACTCTGATTTTCTGCTTTCTTTTCTTCTTCCACTTCATTAGCCAATTCATTGAAAATAATAACAGAACCAAGTTTAGTATCAAGGGCATAAATTGGAAAGTTTTGGGGTTTATCTTTGCTACTTACCATGTAAGCCATCCTTGTCTCTCAATACAATCTTCTTTGCTCCCCAAAAACTGGAATGGTAGCGTAAGTAAGATTCATTTGCATTGTACCCTTAATTTTTGCTGCCCATGATCTTGATAACAACATACCAAACTTTGGTGGAATGTCAGCTACAACAATGTCCATGACTACAGTCTTAGCAAGGACTTGCGTCAGACCAACAACAACATCCTTGATTAGACCAATGCATTGAACTTTTTTTGAATCAAAAGAAAACAAATCTTTGTATGGCCTAGTTATTTATAACCCCATTATTTCTATGATTACTTTGGGAATAAGATTGTGAGAAGCCCCTGAATCTAACATAGCATTGTGAAATGTCATGTATGAATGCTAAGACTCACATAAAAAGGAGGAACTTCCTCATTTTTTTCATCTTCTAGTCTTGGGCCCAAATATATGGTTGGATGGTCTTCCAATACATTCAAGATATCAGAAGCTCCAGGTTGTGAGTTTAACATTTTAAAAATCTTGCTTCTATATTCATCTACCTTGAGAATTTCACCAAAAGGGACTGATATTTTTTTCTTAGAAATTTCATTCTCAAGATTGAAAAGAGAAACAGATTTTTCAGCTTCTTTGGTAGGAAGGACAATAGGTATATCTTTCTTACCTTCTACGACCTTAGGAGCTTCCTTCTTGCCATCAACAGCCTTTGGTGCATCCTTCTTAGGTTGTGTCTTGTTTGCAACGATAGGTCCATTCCTATTTCTGAGATTATATTGTTTCTGCATCTCGAAAATGGCACGTTGATATCCCTTTAGATATTTTGATGTTTCTTCTTCATGATTTTTTTGATTTGATTGATCATGTTCTTCCTTGGTCAAGAAAATTCCTGACATTTCTTCATCAAAACAATGAATAGATTCTTCAGGTTCTTCAAGGTCATCTTCTTCAACAAACAAAATTTTGCTGAAAAGGAGGTCTCACTGGAGGATCAGGCTGCTGATTTCTATTCTCTCCTGGTCTCTACTAATTCTGAGGTCTCCTGAATTGAGGGTTTCTAAATTGAGGTTCATGTTGTGAAGGGGGAGCAGAGGTATTGCCAAGGGTCATTTCCAACCATGGTCAGAGGTACTGTGGTAATTTTAGGAAAGTCAGAAATAATAGATGATAAGCTGCTATGAAGAGGAATACTTGGTATTTGTAAGCCACTAACAATTGAGCTCCAGTTGCGAAGAGGTAAACCGGCTTTACTTTTCAACAATACTTTGAAAGGATCAAGCTCCTTCAATTTGTCTAAAGACTCCCTTTCCAACAACAACTCTGAAGCAACAATTTCCCAGAATTCTTCTTTGTCTTCTTGGGTTACTAGAGCCGAGGTGTCAATTCCTCTCTTATGTAAGTCTAAGATAATTTCAATTAGTTCATTTTCATTTTCTGATCTAAACAAAACTTCATGAATATTATCATCAACTCTTTTATCTTTAGGACTTCTTGATATTTCATAGGACAAGGATTTCGAATGAGATGGAGTACCTGGTATTTCAGAAATGCCTTGACTACCTCTTGAAATGGTGTTTGGATTGTCCACGATGGTAGGTGGATTTGGGTCAGGATTAATCCTCGTGTATCTCCTCCTCGAAGTCACCTTTGAACATATAAAATTTAAATGGAGTCACCAAGGTAGATGCAGCCTCGAAAAACTTTCTGAGCTCCTGCTACCTTCAGAAGTTCAACTTCAAAATCTCGGAAAAGTATAATATTCAGGCTCCCGGTAGACGCACCAAAATGTTATCACAAAATCAGACCTAATGGGCTGCTCATCAAGTAAACATTGTGTAACTGTTTCAGACCAATCTTTTGGCTGAGGCTTAGCCTCCTCAACCTGAGAGGGCTCCCTCAAAAGTTTATGATTTTTGATAAATAATTAGATGGCTAAATCTAAGGTAAAACAAATAGATGATATAACTGGTTGTAAATCACATTAGCAAACATTCATTGGGCTATGGAGTCAAGGTAACTTCAACAAAAACATCTCAGTCTATCTAGCATGGAAGTCAAGGCATTTGGAGTTCAAATCAGGGAGTAAAACATATAGTACAATGAAACACACATTCAGTTTGTATATGAAGGAAGTTAGAGAATTATGAATGAATTCTAAGTATCATAAGAAAACACCATTGCAGATAGAAATATTGAAGAATGCCATTAGAACAATAATGGATAAGAACTCCTCATGAATCTTGAGTTGTCTAAACAAAACTCTGTATTAAGCTGAAAAAACCATTACATACAAAACACAGTCTTTGCTAATAAAAATGTCCAACCCTGTGGAATTCGATTTTATACTCTTTATAGAACATTTAAAAAATATGATTCCTTATTCTCCACTAGATACATCGAACTCATAGAGTTTGACACCTTTTCTAATCATAAACGTGCCATTTATTTCAAATTGACAGCTATAATCCTAATGAAAAGTCCTATTTCTAATAGGACTAAAACTCTTTAATACCCTCCTAACAACCTTATCTATTCTTTATTACATCTTTTTCCACCTGCACTCCCATGAAGTCGAATTTGGATGATGACCTTTAACTTGATGTAGCCATGTTGTTGATGATAATGTTCTCCTAAAATTTAGGAAACATGTCTTCCTGTTTTTTAGGCCCTTTGTTTCCCTTATCTGTTTTGAGCACTTTGACCATTAATGAATCTTGTCTACATGTCTCTTGTTGCCAAATATTACACCATATGTCTTTAATTCTCTAGCTGTGAATAATATAAAGTTCGAACAATGCAAAAAAGGTAAGAATAAACCTACGCTACGAAAGCAACACAGTTTCATAGCGCTTTTCGTAGCGCAGTGTTTAGCTCCCTTTCTAATTTGCTTTTGATCTGTTTTCTTCAGGGAAGCCTTCATTTTCCATTAAAACACTTCCACCAGCAATTTTAAAACAAAATTCACCAAAATTCTCTCAAAATTTGATATGAAAATATGATAAAAGACTGCTTCTGCAGTTTCATAGCGCATTTCATCAGATTTGCACTATCTGCGCTATGAAACTGCTGTGTAAGCAGTTTTGTCAAAACTGTCTTCAAAATTCATACTTTGGAGATACTTAAACTTTAAGGGTATTGGTATTATTTCAAAAACACATCAGTATGACCCTGAAAACATAATCTTCATCAAAATTTACCTTCATTTTGATTAGAGATTGTCTTGTGGATTTATCATTCTATTTCACTGCCTTTTTAAATTTTCTTGAGACCTTGTCAATTGTATCTCCAAATATTCCACCTGTCTTCTCAAACTTCTGTTCCTAGCTCTCAAATGAGTGTTGATCACTCTTACAAACTTTTCCTCCTTAATGGCTGGGACTGTCCATGTGAAGAATTGTTCTTCACTGCTTGGTATTTCTGATTTGGAGACTATTTGACCTTCCCAAACAACTTTCATCCTCTTAAATCCTATTTTCTCAATGACATGTTTTCTGGCTCTTTTATTCAACTTAGCAATCTCATGGTTTTCTGATCTTAACTTCTCCTCCAGGATTTTATATTTGGTCATTTCTTCTTGTGCTTTGATTACTTTGTTTTCTGCATGCTCTGCCACAAGTGAGGAAAGATCAACTATCTCTTCAAGAAAAATAGCTGCTTTATTGGTTTCTTCAACTTCTGCATTAAGTTCCTTGAGCCTTTTAAAATGTCTAGTTACAGGCTTCCTAGCTTGGAAAACAAATGCTGCATCTTCACCCTTAAACTCCAGCTTCTTTGCTGATTTCACCTTTTTATGTTTTCTTTCATTTATTCCTAGGAAATCAGGTTGCACTATAGGTGATTCTTCTATGTATATTGCATGCAGTATGCCATCCAAGTTTCCTTTGAATCCTAGACTATCTTTTGATCCTGAAGCTACTGTCTTTCCTTTTGATGTTGTAGCTTGAATCCTTGTAATTCTCTAACTACTTGCTTACCAGCTCTTTGTTTTTTTTTAGCTTCCTTAGTACTTTGTAATCCTTGTTTTGCAGGTGAAGGAGTTTCTGTAACAATCACTGGTGTTCTTTCTACATTATCTTTCACTTGTTTCCTTGGCTTAAATTTCACAAACCTTCTTGTCCTTATATCTACTGTTTGATTGAATTCTACTGATGGTGATGGATTTTCCTTTGCCTTAGGGTTTTTAACTAGGGTTAGAGCTTCCATTTCAAATCCACTTACAAAAAGAAAATAAGACCAGTCCCTATTAATCCTTTGGAGCTCATTCAAAACCAACAGTTTAATTAAGCCATGGTGAAACATAGATGTTTCACAACCTTTGGATTTTACTTGAACTTTATCAGCCATTTTGGCAATACTTCTATATAGGAAAAATGGTAAATCCAGTGATATCATACCTGAGAAATGTAATAGGAGTTTGAAATGATAGGTGTAAACTTTGTGGTACCTTACTTCACATGTGAAATATCTTTTGATGTTGAACAATAGTTTGACATAGCTATCCTTAATACAGTTTCTGGGAACTGCATTGTTCAGGTCCATCTGTGTATATTCTGGCTTCATAAACATCTTGCATGCCTCCATATCAGATCTAAAACCCTTAAACCAAGTTTCCTATCCTCCAGGTATTTTAGTCACTAGAGCTATGATTTCAGGTGTCACTGACATGTTTAACATTCCAAAATTTGTATTGGTCCCACTGAAATGTAATGAAAACTCTTTGGATACCTGAGTATGTCCACCTTGCAACTTTTCACAGAACTTTAAACAACCTGTTTTACTGAAAGCATCCATGAATGTTTGATCTTCAGCTAAAACGTTTGTGCTTTCAGGTTCAGATCTCAAACAATGTCTTCCTCTCTGGTTCTTTTTCTCCTCAACCATGTTTGTTTCAGAAAAAATTCTGTTGGCTTCCTTTGGAATTTATAAAACAACCTCTCTTGATTTAATTTGGCAGCCTCACTTGAGAAAAAGGAACAACCTTGATTGATTTGAATTGGCAGCCTCACTTGATTATGTATGAAAATAGCCTTGGTATAGAAAAACCACAAGCTTAACTCTAATACTTTAGAGTTTGAAACAAAGATGTTTCACAGTTTAGTATGAGCAAATGTAGACTGGAATGACTAGAACAGATAACAGTTTTCGAAATTTGAAATCCCATTTTCCAATATGAAACCCATGCTATGATAATAATGGATAAAAATGGTTAATTAATTCGAGTATGACCTCTAACTGACTCACCATGATGTTACCCCATCATTACTTAACGGATTTCTGACAAATTCTAGGTTTTGACATGACCTTTTAAGAATCCACGCTTTCGTAGCGCACATAGTGTATTTTTCGCACTTTGTGCTATGAAAGTAGTAGTCATTTCATAGCGCAAAACCCATTTTATGAACTAAATATGCTACAAAACTGTGGTTTTGTGGCTAATTGCAGAAATTTCATGTAATATTCCTTTTTAGGAATTGCTGCACTCTGGACAGTGAAAACGTTGTATTCAGAAATATGCGCTATAAAAACATGAAACAGGACTTGGATCCTATTATATATGCTATATTTACCTTGCATACCAAATGGAATCAGAAACAAATCATCCTAGCTACATTAAACAGATCTCCCTAGCTCAATACAACTTAAAAACACCCCAATCCCATGACTTTCAACAACAGAATTTATGAAGACTGCAATAGCGTAATTCACATGAGGTTTTCTACAAAAAATGATGAATCAATACTAATCTAGAGATTATATTAATCATAGAGCCAATAAATGGAGGTTTAACCTCTTTTATACAAGAATTAAGACAATCCGGCAAGGGTTTTTGATATTACAGAAGTATAAAAGGCAGTACTGTAGAAAATAATGCAGTCTACTGCAACTATGTATTTTATATGACTGAATATAACATCAGATATCTGTTCAATACATAAAATGGCCAAAGGCCCTCCTTGTTAGACTTTTCGGAGAGAAATAGACACCTCTTCCTCAAACACTAGCACAAAATCAAGGGATTCAACCCTGCTACTGTTGCACCCACATAAAAGATGCAGTTTCTGAAAGAGATTGTGATGTAGATGTTGATGACTGATTGAACCTAAGTCAGATGATGGAATTAAAGCTCAAAACCTTCCCTTTATATCCCTTAAACAAGTTGATCCAAAGAAGAAGATGGAATTCCCGCATGAGAATCCCTTGCACTAAACAGTGCTGCAACCATAGCTAAACAACTGAAGCATGAAAGTAGTCAAAAGAACAAAGATAGATGAATAATGAATGCCTTCCTTGTTTCTATCCCCTTCTTCTTATCCTTGGTGAGCCTTCTCACCCCTGATCCCACTCATTAATGAGGTGACTTCCTAGAAAAGATTCCTCCTTCAAAACTGCGCTGTCCTTACTAGTTTCCGTCCTCTTGTAGCAATGTTGTCGACTTGGTAAAATGGATCTAGTTCACCTGCATTGCCCCCTTTCACACCAAGGTGACTTTATTTTCCCTCCTAATCTAATCCCCTTTCACATTGGGATTGTTTTATTTCCCTTTTATTCTTCTAACTACAAAAATGGAGCAATTATAATATTCCAACTAGAAATAGCTAATTGGGAATATTACATTTCATCTAAAATATAATGACATGATTTCTAAGTGAATGATAAGACTTTTTAATCATGAAATGAGACTAAAATACTTTATTTTAAATTGAAAACTGACCTTTGAGACTTCTAAATCTATGACCAAAACAGTGTAAACTTACAGAATTTAAAAAAAATAAAATTTTAGGGTGATAACACAAGGTATGCAAACAATTCCACCCCATTTTATTTCAGTATATCATATGGAGAGCTATGGGGACATGCCATCAGGTCAATTGCATGACATAAGGTCAAAGCACACTGCTAATTTGGAGCAGTAGACTATCACTGCGTAGAAGACCCTTGACTGGTTTAAGGAGGAGATGTATAGCCATCCTAGTTTCTCATTGTTGAGATGCACACAACACTTTGGGTTGGAGTGCAGATTTTTGGAGGATAGGATGTGTATAATCCTAATCAATCCAATGAGAACTGTATGTTCAACATTGTGCATGATCACGAGACAGCATATGCACCATCATGGAGATTAGCAGTGCTGTCTTTGAGCAGCAGTGATGAGTTGGGGGCCCAACTATTATTGGTACATTCTAATGAACATTACACTTGTGTAGCATTGGATAGGCAGATGGGTGATGAGAGACATCTAATCTCGATGGATCCTTCTTGATGAGCACTTCAAAACTTAATGAGAAGTCTTTGCCTTCAACATATTTGAATCCTTATGGATTCAACACGATCATGGATGAGTGGTCTTCATGTGTAGATCTCCAGGAGGTTGCACTTCAACATCTCATGAAGTGAAAATATAATTATCAGATTTGGGAGGATGTTATTCTCCATTAGAGGGATACCAATTTGGAACAGGATGGAAGACACCCACAGTTGGATGGATGGGTGATGGTGATGAGCAAGGGATTGGTGAGCCACTTGCAGATCTATGACATAGGGCAACAGGAGGCATTGCTATGCTGGCTACCCTCGAAAGAGTTTGGCCATCATATCACATATCATCTTTCAAAGGGTATGTTATTGGTTGGGACATGGCATGACACTTGCATCATGTGGCAACAAGGAGTTTGGTTGTATTGGGGTGATGTGACAATTTTCATGTCAATCATCATGTTTTCACTCCATGGTCTGTATGATAAAGATGTGAGGAGGCAGCAAGAGCTATTATTGCTCTGGTTACTCTTGGGAGAGTATGGGCTGATTTTCTCCCATACCTTGCATGGTGATTCAGGAGTAGAGGATGACACAATCATGGTGCAAAGGGGCTACTCCTTAGCTTTGGAGAGTTAGGAGACACTTCCACATGGGGAGGATTCTTCCATATATGGTAGCATTATGGTAGATGAATTTGGAATTTGGCATGTCAAAGTATGTGGTTATGAGATGATGGGAGCCTTTTCACAAAGGCCAACAACGCTGTCACCTGGGAGTTTGGATCTGTTGATGGGGTGTTCCCAGGATCACTTCACATATGATGCATTTGGTGGGTAGGTAAGAGATGCGAATGAGGGAGTGGTGGATGGAAACATATACTACCAGGATATGATCTTCTTGACTTGGATATCCAAGCATAAGAAGGAGGCTTTACATGCAGCATATGGGGTTTTTCTCTCCTGCAACACTAGTTTCATGAGGGCATGTCATACTATCATGGAGAGATTCACTTGGGAAGGCCACAAACAGGAGATACATCAACATATTAGGAGATGCATGGATTTTTTAGAGATTGAGGGAGGACATAACTCTTTGATGGAGTTAACACAACCACTTATTTTATCATTGGGAATGGGAGGAGGCCCATCTATGAGCCACTTCAATAGCTTGATCAAGGTATATGGTAAGGATTATGTTTTTGTGCATAATGATCTACTAGATGTGTATTTGGAGTCCTTTACCATTCATGTACAACTCATTTCTCCAAGAGGGAGCACTCTTTCTCATAGGCTTCATGGTCTACTTGGGGCCATAAGCAGTGACGAGCATGGCCACTCCCAAGGAGACTTTAGGGAGATGATATATTATTTAGGGTGTACTCCATTGGCACCAAACATTATTCACCTTCTCCAAGCATGTGAAAGGTTTGTGGCAGCAAACAAGTGGTGTGGAAACCACTTATTATATCATATTCTAAAGTAGTCAGGGGACATACTGCACTGGTTCCACAAGTGGGACTATGATCCTCCTCCGGTATTTCATATGGTAGCTTGTGTATCTTTGATTTTGATCCCATATGTTGATGATGTTCTTATCATTGTTATGGGCATGATTGGAGGGATGACACATGGATTGGATGTGCCCATTGGGAGTGAGATTATCCACATTTATTATGTTTCATGCTTTAGGGAGAACATTGGGAAACCCATGATTGCTACATTGGACCTTTGTTTCCTTATGAGATGAGCCATTTGCATCTCATGAGTACTTGGGAGGAGAATTTCATGGATGGATTGATTGGGGGACACTTGGTTCACGAGGAGAACTTATCACATGGAGGTGTCACAAGGGAAGGAGGAGAAGAGTTATTGCACTCACCTTTACAGTTGCTTGAGGACAAACAACATTTGGGAGGGGAGGATTGTAATATTCCCAATTAGCTTTCAGCTAGTTGGAATATTAATTTTTGTTTTTGATTCTTAGTTAGAAGAATAAGAGGGTAGGGAGACCCATAAATATCCTTAGTAGGAATAAAATCACTCCAAATGTGAATGGAGGTCATCTAAGTAGCTGGTTTAAGTACCATTGTGTGTGAATAGGGGATGGAGTATGTGGACTAGGTCAACTTTGACCAAATCAATAGCGTTGGTATGGAGGGAGTGGACATTCATTGAGAGACAACGCAATTTTGAAGGGCTATTCCTTGCATGGAAGTAGTGGCTTTAATGAGTGGGGCCAAGGGTGAGGAAGCTCACTAAGCATATAAGGAAGGGGATGGAAACCATGGAAGGCATGATTGAGTATTATTTTGTTTATGGTCTGTATGAATTGTTGCTCCCTTTGGCAATTTAGAGAAGACTGCAGTGCTGCTTAGCACAAGGTTTTTCCCGAGCGGGACTCCCACCTTCATCCTCGGGGGACTTCGAGTGCCCACTTCGGAGAAGTAATTGGTCTACATTTCCACATTCTGGCATCAGGCCAAGCTACAAATTTCTTCAAAAATGCAGTTTCTGCTTAGAGTTGTGCTCTGTTGCAGGGTGCAGCAATGGAGGATTGGATTGGGTCATTTCTGAGCTTGTATTCAGTGGGGGAAGCATCCTTTCCATTGGGAGGCTAGTAAAGAAGGTCATTGGGCATTATTGCAACATATGGCACCATACCAAGTTATTATTATCCCCTACAGTGCAGTTTCAGTCTTGGACTGTGTTATTTTAGGGAGGAGTTGCAGGGGTGGTTTCAGTGCACCATTTGGGGAGATAGATTTCAAAAGAAGGGATCAACCTTTCATTTGGAGAGTCTATTGGGAGAAGGATTCATTATATTCTACATCAGATCAGCCATATCTTCCCAACTATTTAGTTGCAGTGAATCTTCAGCCCTAGGGCTGCAGTTCACATTTGTATTTTGGTGTATTTTCCGGAAACCCTCTTGGGTTGTCATGGAAGGGTGATATAGAGCCTTTATCTTTATTTCTAGCATCTCTTGAGGCATATATCAATATTTTTATATTAATTTATGATTCTAGTAGCAGCTGTTCTCATTAGGACTGCGCTGTAGAAGCTCTATGGCATTTTTTATAGCAACAACATCTCACTTTTGAGAGTGTTTGATCATTGGAGGCTTGTTTGCCTATATCATATGATTTGTGCCTCATTATTTTGTACTTATTTATTGCTGATAGGATTAATATAATGGCTCCATATTGGTCTCATATCTTGATGTAATGTTATTCACTGCTATTTTCATTTTTATGTCCTATATTGCTGATTTCCATATTTTGGAATATTACATTTTACCACAGTTCTTCACTATGGTGGAGATACCTTCCAATGCAGTTTTGAGATCTGCTTCCCTCTTCTCTCTGAACTCTGGTGGTGTGTTTATATGTACCCTCATTTACAGCTAAATGATTTATATATGTTACTCAAAATTGAGCTTCTCCATGTCGTTCTTTGATTCCTTGATTGCGAGGGTGAGCTTCGCAACCTTATCTACTGGGGCTTCCTCTGCGTGGACCTTGATGTCTGGAATCTCACTGCAAGTCTTACCTATGGCATCCTCCAACTGCTTGTGTTGTTGGTGAACCTCATCTCTTTCCTTGAGCACGAACTCAAGCATTGACATCACCGTAGTTCTATCCTTTTTCACTTCTTCTTTGGCCTACAACATGCACTGTTCTCACCCTTTCAACTTATTTGTGACGCTATGGTGGAAGTCATGTAGTGTCTGTGTGGGAAAAAAAACAATATTCAAGTTGATGTTGTCCCAACCTTTCGCTCACTCTCGATCCTCTGGAGCTTCGAACTACAACGCTCCTCCAGGTACCTGAAATTTTTTAACACCAAAAGTTGTTTCCAATCGACACTCTGGCTGTGCCAAATGGCTCTTCTGTGCTGATTGAATGGCTGGTTGTTCCTGTGGTATTTTTTGTGCTAACACCTTAAGCTCCCACATTCCTTGTTTCACCTCTATCAGTACTACTTTGTACTAATCTTCAATATGGTTCCATGTATCTTCTATGATATGCAACACCTTATCACCAATTTCATCAATTTCACCTTTAGTGAGGATCATGGGCTCTAGGTGCTTGGATTTATCTGCCTTGTGCTTCTTCCCTGCAACTGGCATAGATTTTTTAGGTACCCGCTTCTAGATAATAAATGGTGACTCAACTATTTCTACATTTCTAGGAGTAGGAGGGTCATGGCCTCCCTTATATGCTGTTGTTTCTTCGGTTTCTTCCCTATCCTTCTTTGTTTCTTTCTTTGTGTCTTGTCCTGCTTGTGTATATTTTCCACTGGCACTTGCATGTTCTGTCTCAGTACCTCCACTAGGTGGAGCCAGCCTGTCTACTGGTCAGTGCCTTGTGACTTTCATAATGTCAAGTTCGGTTACCAACTATGGAAAAGGGTACCATACTTCATCTGCATCCTGTCATTCCTTGATGTATATTATGTGAAAATTTGCTTTGAAGTCAAAAATTCCCTGGTATTACTCAAACAAAGTAGGTGAAATCCTAGGATGCTGAATCACCACTATGCAAAGATCCATCTCCATTAACACCCCAAATTTTTTTTTCTCCATTGCGCGCTTTAGTTCCTTAGAAAACCAAAGCAAGGCGTACCTCATAGCTTCGTAAACATATGGTTCCACAGTACGGAGATTTAAATATTTTGGTTCCTTCCATGCCATCATTTCAATGATCAACAACAACCATGCGTAGTGGAACATATTCCCTTGTTCCTGTGCTTCACGACAATCATCTAAAAATTATTTGCATAAGTAGCTGACCGAATTAAAAAGGACCCCCTTACTGCACTGCAAGGCCAAAGAGACCACGACTGTTGGTACTTTGTTTTCTTTGCATTTGCGTATAATTTTTCCCGCAAGGATGTGCACGGTGAAATGCATGACATGGTCACTGATAAAATTGATGTCGTAGCCCCTTTAATTCTTGATCAACCCATATTGTGTCTTCATTTCATCAATGACTACCTTATCCTGACTCTTACCCATGAAATCATTAGTGGGGTTCTTTCCCTGGTATGGTAGCGTGGTTATTCTTCTGATCAACATCTCATCTATTGGTATCCTCCCTCCCAACTAGAGAGACCCGTCATGCACCAAAGAAAGTAGCCGAAGAACACAAATGGTGTTTATATTACTTCGCCCGAAGTGCAGAATGTTCAACATATTTAACAGTCCTCTGCTCTATAAGCCTTCAACCCACTGGTGTGGCTCCAATTTGGTGAATTTAGTATCAGGGTAATAAACCTGATGTAGGTATATGCTAGGCTCAAATTTCAAATACTTTCTTCGATCATTAAAATCCAATCCTCCATCTTTAGCTACAGCACTTTCACCAATGGTTCTCCTTCAAAAGGTACATATTCAAGAAACAATGGTGTGAATACATCAGACTTTACATTATCAGGGTATTTCACCTTCTTAGCACCCGAATTATGTGGCAATATATATAGAGGTAGCATAGAGATAAATTCTACCTCCTCTGCCACAATTTATTCTGGAACCTCCGTTGCAATTTATTCTTCTTCACTATCCTCAATTGCCATTGGTTTCTTATGCTTCTTATCTTGCCATTGTTTTGTCCTCTGTGCCTTGGAAATTTTCTTTCATTGCAGCTATCTAACACTAAGGTCATAGCTGGTCTCTTTACCTGATTTTTCTTTGGCTCCGCTTCTTCTGCTGTTGTTTTCTTTCTTGGCAACCGTGGGCTTGTGACACTCTTATTTTTCTGTTGTTTGATTTCTTTTCAACCGTGGGCTTATGACACTCGGTGTTGTAGCTTCCATGACTCCTGCTAGTCCCTTCCTGATGAATTCCATAGCATTCTCGTCAAAACCCTCTGAGACATACAATGAGTAGGTCATTTCTCACTTAGGCGCAAATTCACAATTCAATTCTCAGGAAGAAAAGTGTCAAAATGTGGAGTGAGACCTTTCTTTTATAATAAATTTTAATTTCGGACCACATGATTTTCTTCATATTTGGCTCATTTAATACAGATATGGCGCTAGATTTGACCACCTGTGCTTAATAAATATGACTCCCCCGCTCCTTTTAATGAAAACATCTCTTACACATCAACTTTTTCCTTCCAATGGTCATATTTATGGCGAACTTCGACGAAACTTCCCTTCTATCGCAAAAATTCCTCCCACATTGCAATTCATTCAGACTTCAACATTCTCCTGAACATCGCGCAATAATCTTCCTTCGACACGGCTCTTCCAGACTTCACCATACTCCTGACTATTGCATACTGCTCTTCCTCGGCGAAGCCCCTTTCTACAGAGTATTTTATAGTCCAGTACCCACTTTCAATTGCAGGTTTCACTAAGACTTTCCCCTTTCATTATTCAGTGTGAGGTTGCGGGGACATAGTCGTCCCTATATATCTTGAATCTTCTACCATTCATGTGTCTTGAAATCAACTGACCATCCAAATTCGCGAGTTTAACTACGCCTCCATCAAAGACGTTCCTAATGATATGTGGTTCCAACCAATGTATTTGAAACTTTCTTGGGAACTTCACGAACTTGCTATCATACAACAATACAAGGTATCCTTATTTGAATGTATTCTGCTTGATGTTCCTGTCATGCCAAGATTTATCCCTTGCTTTTTATACATTCTGATGATAACTTGCTATAAACCTATATTCTTTAAGAGGAAGAAATTATTCCATCCTTTCTTCCATTGTATCGTGGTCTGCCATGTATGTGAATGCTGAAATTATTAAACTTGGAAAAATATATTTTATAGGCTTGACTGCTTCTTGTCCATAAACTAATCGAAGAGGTGCATGTCCTGTCAATTTATTTCAAGTTGTCCTGTATTCCCATAACACTGCTAGAATTCTCAGATCCCAATCATTTTTGTTCACATTGCATAATTTTGTGAGTGCATTCTCCAAAATCTTATTGAAAGCTTCAACTATCCCATTCGCCTGAGGATGATAGGGTGTGCTCTTCTGATTATGTACTTGAAATTATTTATTCCATGCCTCAATATTCTTGTGAAAAAAATGTGAACCCCTGTTACTCATCAAGATCTTCAGACTCCCAAATATGGAAAAAATATACTCGAATATGAACTTCGCGGTAGTATCTGCACGGCAATCCTTCATGGGCTTTGCCTCGGCCCACCTCATCAAATAATCGGTTAAGTTGATTATATACCTTGTGCTAGTCTTCTTTCCTAGTGGATTAATAGGTCCGAAAAATTCAATAGTCCACTTATCAAATGATTGAAATGTCACCTGTGGCTTTAATGAAATTTCATCCCTTATAGATGGTCTTCCCATTCTTTGACATGCATCACAAGCTTGACAAAACTCCTTTGCATCCTTATCTATTGTGGGCCACCATAAACCATCTCGCAAAATCTTCTACGCAGTGGCCTTTCTTGCATAATGTCCTCCTGCAACTCCTCCGTGAACTTATTCTAATATGCTTTACCTTTCATGCTCAGAGATGTAGCTGTGCAGTATTTCATCTCGTCCCATATTATACAAATGTCCCGCAATCAATGAAAAATCAGCTACCTTGAATACAAATCCTTCTTTTGTTGTGTAGTGTACTCTACGGGCATCATTCCTATGGTAAAAAACTAAATAATATCCGTGAAGTGATCATCTGCGACCCTTATTGCGAATATCTGCACATGAGGTGGGTTCTCTTCAATGTGTTAGGTCTCCCTAGTTTGCAAGATTGGAAAGTACAAACACTGCAGAGCCTACATCAAAACCACTTTGGAATCAAAGGATCTAGCCATCCTAGATTTAGAGAGGGATCTCTCTACATATATGTTTTCAAAGATATGATCTTTAAGGCTTATGATATGATATTAGGCTAGCTATAAAGCACAAGGTTTTTGTTTGTTTGGTTGGAATGAATATCATTAAAATGAAGGAAGTCCTTTGAAGGGTAAAGTTGTGAGTAGGTTGAAAAAGTTTCAGCTGATAAGATAGGTAAGAAATAGTGTCAATCCATTGGGCTATGGAGTCATAATAGGATTTGATTTCACAACAAGGTTCAAGAGTGGTCTATGGGCAAGTCATCTATGTCAATAGATCTCTTTAAGTTGATTTATGGAATGAAACATTAAGAAGTGGTGAAAGAAGAAAAAATATAAGAAAACAAAGAGCAGCTTAAGATCAAGTAAGGACTTTTAACCTAGCCTGCTTTCAACATACTCAAAGGAAAGACACAAAGAAATCTAAGATCAGGTAAGTACTTTTAAAATAGCCTGCTTTTGATATACTTTCAAGAGAAAACATTAAAAACAAAGAATAGCTTAAGATCAAGTAAAGATTTTAACTTAGCCTGCTTTCAGCATATTCTCAAAGGAAAACATTCATGATGAACAAAAAAGTAGTCTAAGATCACGTAAGTACTTTTAAACTAGTCTGCTTTCAACATACTCTTAAGGGAACTTTTCAAAGCAACTGTTGGAGAAGAAACTAGAGGACAGGGCTAACCATAGAATTCCCTAGTTCAACTTTACTTAGCAGAATTTTCAAAACTTTTAAAGACAATATTTCAAGATACACTCATAAAAACATGGGCTTACCAACATTCTTTGACTGATTACACTCTATTGATTTATCCTTAAACAAACAATTCAGAAGAAAATATAAAGATAAAGATTATTCAGTGAGATTTAGGGTAATTAACAGTAAAGCCTAATCTATATTTGCTGTTCTTTATCAGAGAAAAGTGGACAGAATGAAAACACAAAGAAAATAACAATTACAGTGAGAAACACATCACCATTGACATAGACTAGGATCCCATAAATCAACTTTGTATTCGATGTTCAAACCAGTTACAATCTTCAAGTCTAGTGGGTCTTTACAGCTTCAGACTTCTCATCTCAACCTATCTTTCTTCTATTACAAAATAGAGCTTCAGCAGCCTCAATAGCTATTTACACTTTATGAGTATTCAAAGACCAACCTCTATACCGTCTTCTATAGAAGTATTTATAGAAGAATGAGGAGGTGGAGTGTAAGAAGGGTTCATTTGTTCAATTAATACAGAGTAATGGTTTATTGACCTTTGAGAGGCCCAAGGGAGAAGATTTTGAATGCTCATCTCTGTTCTAATCAATTTTACATTAAATTTTATCACCTTCAGTCACCTTTGTTGACTTTGGGGGCTTTTGGTAGGTTGGTAGTTAATTCTGAGCTGTCTCTAGAAATATCTCTGATTGTGAAATTAATTTGTAGTCTTTTGAGGGAAAAACTGTAGGTGGCATTCTGAGGAGAAAAAGCCTTTATGATGTGGCATTCGGAGGCTCCCTTTACTGATACATCTGTCTTAATACCTTAAAAAACTGATTTAATTGAAATTTTGTGTTTTAAGGCTGATTATGTCTTTTCATCCTACTCTGGTCTTCAACTGTGCTTTTGCTGACTGTGTTCATTGTCATATATCCATTTTTGTTGGCTTTCGGTCTTCATTGTAGTTAAGCTCTTAATATTTGGCTTTTGATATTTAACTCATTATACTATGTATAAGCCCTCAAACTGTAAGATTTAAACCTTTAATCCTTTAACTCTTCATCTCAGACACCAGAATTTCTTCAATCTTTTGTTCTTTAACCTTTACCCTCTGTTCCTTTGGCTTTTAACCTTACTTCACTGATTCTTCTTTGTTTTGTTGTGTGCAGGGTTTCTTTTGGGTGCAATGAGGGTTTGATAGTATAAACAGTGCTCATAAAGCACTGATTAACCGTGAAACGAAGCCTGACAACTCTTTTTGTTCATGTTTTGGTCTTCAACAGGTGGTGATATTTGACCCTGCCCCTTCATAGACACTGGGAAAGGTTTTTACCTTTAAACCTCCATCAAACCTGAATAAGCCAAACAAAACGTTAATAAAACCCTGCTTGCGTTGGCCAAGTTGCTTTATAGAGGTCAGGCGGAAGCGGAGAGAGAAGTGAGGAGAATAAATGCAGGCAAAGGAGGCTCTATGGAGAAAATACGTAAAAAATTTGTTTAAAAATGACTTTGGTGCGAAATGGAAAAAAGTGGTTTTCAAAATACCATAGGTGGTTTTCGCACGACCCTTAGGTGGTAAATGGTTTTGCATGGAGAGAATGCGATCCAATTGTATCGAGTCACATGGCCTTTTCAATATTGCCGGTATCATGTGATTTTGGAGTGTTAAACTTCGGTCAGCGAAATTGCACGATATGCGATGACAACCGTCGGATGAGGGGGAAGAGATCTGACGGTGTGGATCGGGCGCGATAGGAAAGGTGCATGGGCGGGAGCTCTGGTGGGAGACAAGTGGCAGCAGGTGATTGGATGGGCACTTTATGCAGTGGATGGTAGGCCCCGACGAAGTTGGGTCATCGGGTTTGATGAAAATCGTTAGATCTATAAGATCTACGGTGTGGATTTGATGCGGAGGATGGATGAATAGGTAGGGGGCTTAAGGGGTTAGGAAAAAGGCATGGTTTTATGTGAGAAAATAGAACTGGGGGCTGAGAAAAGAAGGGCTGGGGGGTTAAAGACTTAGCGCTGGGCAATGGTCATGTGGAGGGGAAAGGTGACCAGGGGCGGAGGAGGGGAGGGCTTATTGCATTGGTGGGGGAAGGTTTATAAAGAAAATGCGAGCTTTTAGTGGAAATGCTGATGCAATGAGAATGCTCGATGTGATGGGGCTAGCGCTTGGTCGCAGGCGTAGGTTATATGGTGGAAGGGGTTGGGGCTCAAACCCAAAGGGGCTTAAGTCTGTGTGTTTCAACAAAAAGCAGAATAAGTGGGTTTTTTGTGTTTTCAATGGATTTTTTTGGGGTTTTTCCAGTTTTGATAGAGTAAAAAAGGAAGGGTTTTAAACCATTAAAAGGATTTATAAGTTTAAAAAGGGATTTTGAAGGTTTTTTGAGGGGAATGGAGGGTAAATGGAAAGGGGGGAAAAAGGGGTTTTTAGAAAGAAATGAGGATAAGGTGAAAGGGAAAAATGAGTGATATGGGGGGTGAAATGATGTAAATGGGACCTTTAGGAAACAATATTTTCTTTGGGAATAGCAGGGTTTTTTGGTGGATTTGAAGTAAAGATATCAGGGAAAAGGACTCTTCGGACAAGGGGCACAAAGAGGCTGCAAGAAGTCACAAATTTTTGCAGGAAGTTTGTTTCTTGTAGACTACAGGACTTGTTTTAGCCATCATTTGATGAAACAAAATTTACTGATGGCTAACAGTGGCTCCACTTGGGGATGGCAGCTCCTTGGACGTGTCAAGAAATTTAGAATTTCATCTTTTGGATGCAGACCCTTGCCTTATCCATTGAACACATTTCTTCTCTGATCATGCTGCTTTTCAGAAAATGATCAGTATCTGATGTCAGCAAACAAATTTCTCTCAAACATTCTACCTACACAGCCTACTTGCTATCATTTTTGATTCATACGGTGCACTTGAATTCGCAAACCTCAAACATAAATCTTTTATTCTTTTGAAAACAGGAAAAACTTAATCTAAATCTACCCTTGTTTCTTCCACGAGTTCAGATTAGACTGTTGAACTCATAAATTCTCTACCTAAGCTACTATCTGCCAAGATTAGATTGTCTGGCAGATTTTATTCTCTATCTTCTAAAACAGAAATTTAAAGACAACCAAACCAGGGTTAAGAAATTTGATTTGCTGTGGGACTATGGCATAAAAACAAGCTGCACATAGACTTTATTTGCAGAAAGTTAAAACAAAACTATGAAGGCTTAAGATTTGAAAAATAAAAACATCCTTCATTCTTTCTTTCAGCTCTGGATTTGATTTTTTTGAGCTATTCTTTTATTCCTTTGGTTCATATTTTGAGCAGATTAGAACCAATATTATACCAATCTTTACAGGTTCAAGATGTGAGCTTGTTTTAACCACTGTTTTTCTATCCTAATCTATTTCTACTGATAAGCCAAGCTTGAACAGTTTGGCAAATCTTCTTCACTAATCTATCAGCAAAAAAATTAAATCTATCTTAGTCATGATTAGGCTGTATGACCAAAATCACAGTGTTGTTTTTGGTAGTGGCATTTAAGCTTGCACACTTTCAGATTTTCTTTTCTTTTGGGTATGGGGTTGTACCTTTCTTGTTTTATTTCTGCCCTCTTTTCTCTTTTCTATTGTTTTTGTCTTTTTGACTTTTTTCAATTTCAAAAAGTAGTGATATATATAATGAACATAAAGCTCTGAAACTAAAATAAATCAGCTAACAGAAATAATGTTTGAGTATCCTGCCATTGACAGGACCTCAAAAAAATTCAGCTCCATCCAATTCTTGAAGAAAGAATGCATTGTTCCCAATAACAGATTGAATAAGATAAGGGTCTTTCCAAAAATTATCAAACTTTCCATGTTTGCCCTTATCTTCTATCCTTGAATCCCATTTCAAAACTTTATCACCAATCTTAAAATCACTTGCCTTGGTTCTTTTGTCAAACAACTTCTTGATATTTTCTTGTAGTTGTTGTGCTCTGATGTATACCTCCTCCCTGGTTTGTTGTAGATGTATAGTCTGATTTATTCTTCTTGTCATATCATTATCTTCAGACTGTACTTCCTGGATCAACTTCATTACTGGCACTCCTAAACTAGTTGGAAATATTGCATCAGTTCCATAAACTAGCTGGTAAGGAGACATCCCAATTGACTTTTTAACTGTCAATCTGTCTGCCCATAATGCATGTACTAGCTTATTGTGCCATGATTTCTTGTTATCTTCTAGCAAATTTTTGATAATTTTTACCAAACTCTTATTTTAGGATTTTTCCAGGACATTCCCTTGAGGGTAATAAGCTGTGGAATGACCCAATATGATTTGATACTTGTGACAAAATTCTACCATCTTTTTAGAACCAAATGCAGCAACATTATCAGTTATGATCTTTCTAGGACAACCAAATCTGGATAATATATGGTTTTCAAGAAATGAAAAGATGACTGAGTCTGTGGCATTCCTAGAGGGAATGGCTTCTATCCACTTGGTAAAATAGTTTTTTTCTGTGAGAATCCATTTATGTTGGGAAGATGAGGGAGGATGGATTTCCCCAATGAAGTTTAGACCCCAGCACTAAAAAGGAGCTTCAACAGTGATTAGTTGCAGAGGTAAGGGAAGCAGCTTTCTTTTGCCTTCAAAGATTTGGCATTTGTGACAGACAATAATCATTTTATGGAAATCTTGAAAGAGGGTGGGCCAGTAATAGCCAGCTCTAAGGATTTTTTTAGCAGTCGATTTCCAGTAGAGGTGGCCTCCACATTCTCCTTCATGAAACTCATGTTTGATCTTATCTGCATCATTCTCAGGCAAACATTTAAGCAATAATCCACTAGCATTTTTCCAATATAAACATTTATTCAAAATGCAGTAATTTACAACTTTCAATTTTAAGAATCTTGCCTTTGTTTTAGACAAACTAGGAGGGACATTAAGATTGAGCAAAATATACAAAATATCAGCTACCAAGATGAATTCAGAAAACGATCTTCAATAATTGGAGTTGAAAACTCCTCTTATTCATCTAATGCATTAAACATATTTATATCAAGAGCTTGGAAGTTGGATTCAGCCATAAGTTTTGCTAGTCCTTGACCTTTTATGATCTTAGTGGGCTTGATTTCTAAGTCATATTCTAAAATTACAACAATCCACTTCCCTCTTTTGCCATCTGGATCTTGGGTCAATATGTCTTTTACAACTAAATGAGGCACAAATGCTACTATGTGAGAGTGTAAAATGTAAACTCTGAAGTCTTTTAAGGCTTTGACCAAGGCAAAGGCTTATTTTTCCATTATGTTGTACTTCATAGGTTCATCCCTTAATGTCTTGCTGAAAAATGCAATAGGCTACTCTTGTCCATTCAGATTTTTCTGTAATAGGACAACAGCTACAGTGTGTTCTGATGCAAATGAAAAAATGAAGAAATCTTTTGAAAAATCAGGATTGATAAGAACTGGTGTTTTGGTGAGTGCTTATTTTACCAGTTCAAATGATTTCTTTGTTTCTAAGGTCCATTTGACTCCCTCTTCTTTCTTCAGCATGTTTGTTATGTTTCTAAGGAGTTCAACTAAATTGGGTATGAACCTTCTCAAGAAATTAATCTTTCCAATGAAAAATTGAAGTTCCTTGATGTTTCTAGGATGGCTGATTTGCAATATGCCATCAATCCTCTTTGGGTATATCCTTATTTCTTCTTCTGATATGATGTGCCCAAGAAGTTTACCTTCCTGGAGACCAAACAATGTTTTCTTTGGATTTAAGGACAGTCCAAATTTTCTGCACTTTTCAAAGACCTTTCTCAAATGTATTAGGTGTTCTTCATCTGTTTTAGAATAAACAGTTATATCATCAAGGTAAATCACAATGAAGTAACCTATTTCTTCTGAAAATGCAATATCCATGGCTCTCTGAAATGTGGCACCAACATTCATTAAACCAAAAGGAATTTTCAAATACATAAAAGTACCCCAAGGTGTAGTAAAGGCTATTTTAAGTTGATCATCATGATGTACCATAATTTGATTGTAACTAGAGAAGCCACCTAGCAAAGAAATTCTTCTAGAACCAACTAACCTTTGTAAGATATGATCCATTTTGGGTAAGGGATAATTGTCTTTTAATGAGGCTTTGTTTAAGTTTCTAAAATCAATGCAAAGCCTTATTTCTCTTGTTTTCTTTCTAACTGATACAAGATTAGACACCCACTCTAAGTATCTAATAGGGACTATAATTCCAACATCATACATTTTTCTAATTTCTTTCTCTACCAGAGGTAATTGGAAAGGGTTAATTCTGTGCAATTTTTGCTTAAAAGGTTTCTGGTTTACTTTGAGGGGTATCTTATGCTGAATTATTTCTGTATCATATGATTTTAGATCTTCATAACTCCATGCAAACACATCAGAAAATTCTTTAAACAACTCAATGTATTTCAGATTGATATGAGTTGGCAATGTTTTAGACAGTTTGATCATTTTAGGATTTTCCTTACTTCCTATGTTGCATTCTTCCACTTCAGTTTCTATGGGTTCTAGTTTTGGCTTTTTAGCAGCATCATTCAAATCAAATAGCTCCTCTAAAGGGACTAGCCCTTTTGGCAAGCTTTGGTCTTTAGATTGCAGCACTTCTAAGTCTTCATCTTCTAAATCTGTGCTAATTTCTGTGATCTATTTGGGTTCATTTGTTAACAGATTTATTTCAGCAATCTCTGGAGACTTTTCTTCTTCAGTAAGTTGGTTTTCTTCATTAGTACAGTCTTTATCATAATTTGAATCTAAGCTTGATGTTTCAAATTCATTTTTGGACTATAGGAAGTCTTCTATTTGTTTATCTCCATCAAAAAATTTCCAATATTTTTCATTATCTGGGACAGCTGGTCTAAATTTGACTTAGGTGGTGCATTGTTTGGTTTCATAAGGTGTAAGACAAGTTTTAGCAGCAAAGGCTAAACCATTGGCAGGGACATTTTGGTTTCTTAGGATAAATATAAGTTGGAATTCATCAAATGTTTTTAACAAGTCCATGGCATAATCTCTATAGGCTCTAAGTCTGGGATGTTTAGCACTGTACTCCCCATTTACTTGCCTAATAATCAACTCAGAATCTCCATAAACTTTTATCCTTTTGGCCCCTAATTTTTTCAATAAATGCAGGCCTAAAAGGAGAGCTTCATACTTAGCTATGTTGTTTGTACATTGAAAATTTAATTTATAGGAATGCCCCTCAGCATGATTGTTTACAGTGTTGTGTAACCATATGCCTGCTCCTACATCATTTTTAGTGCAAGACCATCAAAATTCATGTTCCAAAGAGGACTGTTTTCATATTTATCATTAATTTGACTGCTGTCCTCTCTGTCTTCTTCATCATTTTGTTCTATACAAAGGTCTGTGTCATGTCCTTTTTTGATTTTTTCTTCAAGATTTTCAATTTGTTGAAGATTCATCTTTTGATTTTTTTGATTGGTACTATTTTTATGACTGTTTTGGACCTCAAGACCCTTAATCTATTTGTTGTAAATTTCTAAATAAGCAAACTGGCTTTTAGTTTTCTCCTTAAATTCCTCTTCATCATTTGCTGCCACTATGTTCAGGTGTGTAGTGACCACTACATTGGATGATTTTTCATTGACTAACTCTTGCTCATTATAAATATCATCATTGTAAAGAATAAAAGAGTCAAGGTCAGTGTGTATGGAATAAAAAGGAGAATTTTCTGGTCTCTCTTGGCTACTCACCATGCATTTCATGTGTGTTTCCCTATAGAGTCTTCTAGGTTGGTTGAAGACAAGGATGGTGGCATAAGTCATATCCATTTGCATAGTGCCTTGTAACTTAGCACCCCATGACCTTGAAAGAAGCATGCCATATTTGGGGGGTATATCAGCCACTACAATGTCCATCGCTAAACTCTTGGCTGGAATTTGGGCTAAGTTAACACAGATCTTTAATTAAGCCTAAGCATCGCACCCTACTAGAATCAAGGAATATAAGTCTTTGTAGGGTCTAGTTACCTCTAAGCCTAACCTTTCCATTATTACCTTGGGCATGAGGTTGTGTGATGCTCCTGAATCAAGCATGGCATTGTGTAAAATATTATCATGGATGTTCAAACTAATGTAGAATGGAGGGGTAGTTCCTTCTTGAAATTTTCCTTCAATTTTTGGTCCAAAAATGAGCTCTAGGGTATCATCATTTAATTTAACTATGTCATGAAAATCTTCTATGTTCAGAGCTTTCAAAATCTGACCTCTATATAAATTTTGAGTGACTAATTCAGTAAGTGGGACAAAGATTTTGATTTTGGATATTTCATTCTCTAGGCTAAAAGGAATCTAGTTTTTCGAAATGTTTGATTCAGGCTTGTTAGTCACTCCTTGTTCAGCAAAATCAACTTGCTCATTTCTAGTGTTTACAGTAATTAAAATAGTTTTTTAAGGAGCATTAGTTGAAGTGCTAGTGCTGCTGGGGTTAACACTCAGTTTTTCATTGGTTTGGGTGTTTTTCCCTTTGTTTTCATTAGAATTTACAACCACTTTTTTATGAATTTATGTTGTCTTTTTGGAAACATTTTCATGGTTGTTTTTGGTAGATTTATCAGAGGTTTTGTTTCCGGGAGTTTCTTGATCTTTTTACTTCTTAGGTCATATTGTTTAGGTGATCCTATGATGGAATTTTCAAAGTATTGTTCATAATAACCAGTTTGTGATCTTCTGTCAGCATAAGGTGTATATAGACCTTGTTTTCCTTCATGGAGGAAATTAGAATCCTCATTGATTACTCCTAGCATATTTATGTTGTCATCCTTTGTTTGTTCAATGGTTTCTTCATCCTCATTCATAATTTTCTTGGAAGGGAGGTCTGATCTGTTGATCATCCTCTCTTTGTCTGTTTTGAGGTTGATTTCTCCTAAAGTTTTGATTTTGATTTTGAGATTGATTTCTGTTTTGGGGGGCTTATTGATTTTCTCTGGATTGTGCTCTCTCAAGTATGCTCATCTTCTTCATCATTTCCTCCATCATTCTTTCCATTTTTGAGCTAGAAGTGGAAGGTGAAGTTTCCTCCCTAAATGATACTTTCTTTTAATTCCCCATCCTAACTCTTTTTTCAATTATATTTACTTCCACAGCAAGAGCTCCCTTCTGCATATCTTCCAAAGTCAAGGGATCTCTTTCTCTTAGTTGATATACCATTTTAGGATCAAATCCTTCAGGAAATTTGGCCAAAGCTGATCCTTGTGGAGGTTTCAAATATGGGGGTAATGCATTATAAACACTATTGAATCTAGTGCAATAATTTTGAACACTTTCCCGAGTGTTTCTTTTGAGGTTGTTGTAATTTGAAAGTATTTGGAGAGGGTTTTTTCTGACTTTCCATTTGTTTAGGAATGATTGATGGAGAGCTTGGAGGTCATTAATACTATTAGGGGTTAAGCTTTTGAACCATTTTCTTGCTTCTCCCCCTAAAATTTGAGCAAACAACCTGAGTTTGACAGTTTCATCATCAATCTCATTTCTCTCAAAATAGTCATTGATCTTGTCCACATGTTGTGAAGTAATAGTAGCACCACTGACATCATATAATGGAATCTTGGACTGATAGTCCTGTGGCAAATTGACTAAAGGTAAAGGAAGGACTAGGGGAGCATACCATGTTGCCATGATAGGAGGTTGTGGAAAAAATGGGGGGTTTACAAGTGGAGGGTTTATGAAAGGAGGAGGAGGATGGAGTGGAGTAGTTTGGATAGTGGGTGTATGGATAAAAATAGTATTTGGACCAAGAAAAGACTATTGATCAGATCTAGGATGAGAAAAACTAAAGTTAGGAATGAAATGAAGATCATGTGGGGTGGTTTCTCTACTACTAGGATTTTCACCACTATGTTGGGGTGAGTATAGAGACTCAAAGTATATCTGATCTATATCATCAAGTGACCTAGTTCCGGGTGGGTTTCTTAAGTCAACTTGTGAAGCTTGTAGAGCTGTAAGGTTTTCGGGAACAAAATTAGCTCTATGAATTTGTCTAACAATAGTTGAAGTTTTAGACTTAGGAGACTTCCTAAGTAAAATTTATGGATTATCAACTATCTTAGGAGGATTTGGTTTAGGATGGGCTCCAATATGAATTCTTCTAGAAGCCACAATGTTTTTGTTTTTAGACCCAGTGATAAGAAAAGTTTAACCAAGTATGACAATCTTTAGTAGGCTAACTGATCTTTTAACAGGAAAACTTAATCTTCAAAGTTTTCTTAATTGAGTTTGTATGATATTATGATAAAAATGGGTTTCCCAATGGAGTATTTAGGTCAATTTGGAATTGTGGAGTCGCCAGGTGGAAGTTTTTGGTTTTGGAAGATAAAATATCTTATGGTGCACCACCACTAACTCATTTTGAATACCAATCTGGAATGTTTTGGGTTTTCTGAGTCTTTTACAGTCCTTTGGGTTATGAGAGTGCCCTATATCTGTTTCAACACTTAGCTACGGTGATGAGACAAACAGAGTTTACACTGTGGCTTACTAGCTGATTTCCCCAAGGTTTGATAAGGGTCCGTTAGAATCCTAAGAATTACTTAGATCATCACTGATTCAAACAAGTCCTATCATGATCACCAATATGCTTGGTAGTGCTTGAAGAAAGCTGATTTTTCTTAAATGAATACTGAGTGTTTTGTTTTAAGGATTTTACTCAGAAGTGATTCCCCAGTATGGTCGCCACACTGTTAGGTCTCCGTAGTTTGCAAGATTGGCAAGTACAAATGCTGCAGAGCCTACATCAAAACCACTTTGGAATCAAAGGATCTAGCCATCCTAGATTCAGAGAGGGATCTCTCTATATATATGTTTTCAAATATATGATCTTTAAGGCTTATGATATGATATTAGGCTAGCTATAAAGCACAAGGTTTTTGTTTGTTTGGTTGGAATGAATATCATTAAAATGAAGGAAGTCCTTTGAAGGGTAAAGTTGTGAGTAGGTTGAAAATGTTTCAGCTGATAAGATAGGTAAGAAAAAATATCAATCCATTGGGATATGGAGTCATAATAGGATTTAATTGCACAACAAGGTTCAAGAGTGGTCTATGGGGCAAGTCATCTATGTCAATAGATCTCTTTAAGTTGATTTATGGAATGAAACATTAAGAAGTGGTGAAAGAAGCAAACATATAAGAAAACAAAGAGCAGCTTAAGATCAAGTAAGGACTTTTAACCTAGCCTGCTTTCAACATACTCAAAGGAAAGACACAAAGCAATCTGAGATTAGGTAAGTACTTTTAAACTTGCCTGCTTTTGATATACTTTCAAGAGAAAACATTAAAAACAAAGAATAGCTTAAGATCAAGTAAAGACTTTTAACTTAGCTTGATTTCAGCATATTCTCAAAGGAAAACATTCATGATGAATAAAAAATTAGTCTAAGATCAGGTAAGTACTTTTAAACTAGCCTGATTTCAACACAGTCTTAAGGGAACTTTTCAAAGCAACTGTTGGAGAAGAAACTAGAGGACAGGGCTAACCATAGAATTCCCTAGTTCAACTTTACTTAGCAGACTTTTCAAGAACTTTTAAAGACAATATTTCAAGCTACACTCAGCAAAACATGGGCTTACCAACATTCTTTGACTGATTACACTTTATTGATTTATCCTTAAATACAAAATTCAACAAAAAACATAAAGATAAATATTATTCAGTGAGATTTAGGGTACTTAACAGTAAATCCTAATCTATATTTGCTGTTCTTTATCAGAGAAAAGTAGACAGAATGAAAACACAAAGAAAATAAAAATTACAGTGAGAAACACATCACCATTGACATAGAACAGGATCCCATAAATCAACTTTGTATTTGATGTTCAAACCAATTACAATATTCAAGTCTAGTGGGTCTTTAAAACTGCAGACTTCTCATCTCAGCCTATCTTTCTTCTATTACAAAATAGAGCTTTAGTAGCCTCAATAGCTATTTACACTTAATGAGTATTTAAAGACCAACCTCTATACTGTCTTCTACAGAAGTATTTATAGAAGAATGAGGAGGTGGAGTGTAAGAAGGGTTCATTTTTTCAATTAATACAGAGTAATGGTTTATTGACCTTTGAGAGGCCTAAGGGAGAAGATTTCGAATGCTCATCTCTGTTTTAATCAATTTTACATTAAATTTTATCACCTTCAGTCACCTTTGTTGACTTTGGGGGCTTTTGGTAGGTTGGTAGTTAATTCTGAGCTGTCTCTAGAAATATCTCTGACTGTGTAATTAATTTGTAGTCTTTTGAGGGAAAAACTATAGGTGGCATTCTGAGGAGAAAAAGCCTTTATGATGTGGCATTCGGAGGCTCCCTTTACTGATACATCTGATTTAATATCTTAAAACACTGCTTTAATTGTGATTTTGTGTTTTAAGGCTGATTATACCTTTTCATCCTACTGTGGTCTTCAACTGTGCTTTTGCTGACTGTGTTCACTGTCAGATATCCCTTTTTGTTAGATTTTAGTCTTCGTTGTAGGGTTAAGCTCTTAATATTTGGATTTTGATATTTAACTCGTTATACTGTGTAGAAGCCCTCAAGCTGTAAGATTGAAACCTTTAATCCTTTAACTCTTCATCTCGGACACCAGAATTGCTTCAATCTTTTGTTCTTTAACCTTTACCCTCTGTTCCTTTGGCTTTTAACCTTACTTCACTGATTCTTCTTTGTTTTGTTGTGTGCAGGGTTTCTTTTGGGTGCACTGAGGGTCTGATAGTATAAACAGTGCTCATAAAGCACTGATTAATCATGAAACGAAGTCTGATAGCTCTTTTTGTTCATGTTTTGGTCTTCAACAGGTGGTGATCTTTGACCCTGCCCCTTCATAGACAGTGGGAAGGGTTTTTACCTTTAAACCACCATCAAACTTGCATAAGACAAACAAAACGTTAATAAAATTCTGCTTGCGTTGGCCAAGCTACTTTACAGAGATCGGGCGGAAGCGGAAAGAGAAGTGAGGAGAAAAAATGCAGGCGGAGGAGGCTCTGTGGAGAAAATACGCAAAAACCTGGTTTAAAAATGACTTTGGCGCGAAATGGAAAAAAGTGGTTTTCGAAATACCATAGTTGGTGTTCGCGCGACCCTCGAGCGGTAAATGGTTTTGCCTAGAGGGAACACGATCCAATTGTATCGCGCCGTGTGGCCTTTTCAATACCGTCGGTATTGCGTGATTTTGGAGTGTTAAACTCCGGTCATCGAAATTGCATAATATGCGATGAAAACTGTCAGAAGAGGGGGAAGAGATCTGACAATGCAGATCGGGCGTGATAGGAAAGGTGCGCGGGCGGGAGCTCTGGTGGGAGACAGGTAGTAGTGTGTGATTGGATGGGCGCTTTATGCAGTGGATGGTAGGCCCTGGTGGAGTTGGGTCATCTTGTTTGATGAGAACCGTTAGATCTATAAGATCTATGATGTGGATTTGATGCGGAGGATGGAGGACTAGGTAGGGGGCTTAAGGGGTTAGGAAAAAGGCACAGTTTTATGTGAGAACACAGAACCGAGGGTTAAGAAAATAAGGGCTAGGGGGTTAAGGACTCAGTGCCAGGCAATGGTCATGTGGAGGGGAAAGGTGACCAGGGGCGGAGGAGGGGAGGGCTTATCGCATTGGTGGGGGAAGGTTTATAAAGAAAATGCAGGCTTTTAGTGGAAATGCTGATGCGATGAGAATGCCTAATGCAATGGGGCTAGCTCTTGGTCGTAGGCATAGGTTATGGTGGAAGGGGCTGGGGCTCAAACCCAAAGGGGCTTAAGGCCTGTGTGTTTCAACAAAAAGTAGAATAAGTGGGTTTTTTGTGTTTTCAATGGATTTTTTTGGGGTTTTTTTAGTTCTGATAGAGTAAAAAAGGAAGGGTTTTAAACCATTAAAAGGATTTATAGGTTTAAAAAGAATTTTGAAGGTTTTTTGAGGGGAATAGAGGGTAAATGGAAAGGGGGGAAAAAGGGGTTTTTAGAAATAAATGAGGATAAGGTGAAAGGGAAAAAGGAGTGATATGGGGGGTGAAATGATGTAAATGGGACCTTTAGGAAACAATATTCTCTTTGGGAATAGTAGGGTTTTTTGGTGGATTTGAAGTAAAGATATTAGGGAAAAGGACTCTTCAGACAAGGGTCACAAAGAGGCTGCAAGAAGTCACAAATTTTTGCAGGAAGTTTGTTTCTTGTAGACTACAGGACTTGTTTTAGCCATCATTTGATGAAACAAAATTTACTGATGGCTAAAAGAATGCTCGTGGGTTCTTCGCCTGTCTCTATCCTTGAAAGTTGATCAGGTTTAGCGTTCAATCTCCCTGGCTTAACTAGAACTTCAAAATCATACTCCTGGAATAACAACAACCATCGAAATATATTTCCTCCTAGAACAGGCTTTACACCAACAAGGTGTAAAGGCAGGTGTGCTACCAACAAGTAATGCCTAAAATTGTATAATGCATAAACCATGGCCAACCCCTCTCTTTCTTTCATAGAATATTTCTTCTCTGCCTTGGACATTTTTTCTGCTTGCGAAAGCTATGGGGTGATCAATTTTTCCATCGCCTAACTGTGCTAGTACTGAACCCAATGCTATGTAAGAAGCATCGACATGTACATGAACTTCCTTATTCCAGTCCGAGAAAACTAGAATAGGTGAAGTTACCATCTTCTCCTTTAGTACACTGAGGCTCTCTTGGCATTCTTCATCCCAGCAAAAAGTAACATCTTTCTTCAATAGCTTCTCCATCGACGCAACTATCTGTGCATATGCCTTCATAAAATTTTTGTAGTAGCTAGTATGTCCAAGTGTCATGCATAGTTCTTTCACTGTTTTAGATGGTTCCAGGTTCACAATAGCAACAATCTTCGTGGGGTCTATCGTCAATCCCTGCTTACAAAAAACATGCCCCAAGAGTATACCAAAAGGTACAAAAAATATGCACTTCTTCAAATTAAATGATATTTGATACTACCTATAGGTATCCAACATCAATCTCAAGATTGAAACATGCTTCTTCAGCAACCCAAAGACTGTTCAATCATCAAAGTAAACCTCCAAAAATTTGTGTATATACTCCTTGAAAGCTGCGAATACAACTCTAGAGAATATGGAAGTAGCATTATTTAATTCAAAAGGCATAACAATGTACTAGTAACAACCCACTTTGTATAAAAAAGTTGTCTTACGTCTAACTTCTGGTGCAATTCAGATCTGATGGTAACCCGAAAAGCCATCTGTGAAAGAATAAGCCTCCTGTCCTCCTATATTGTCCAATACTTCATCTGTGAATGGTGTGGGAAAGGGGTCATGCACACATGCATCATTCAATTTCCTTAGGTCCACACATATTCCGATCTCTCCATTTTTCTTATTTTCTTGAACTACCACAGGACTTACCCATTCAGATTCTTTGACCAATTCAATGATCTCTACTTTGATCATCTTCTCTAACTACGCCTTTAATTTTTCCTTATATTTTGGATTCAACCTATAAAGTCTTTTATTTACTGGATTCACGTTGGGTTTTAGAGTAATCCTCATAACTCCTAGGTCTCCTACTATACCCTTCAATTTAGAAAAAAATGTGGGGAAGAGTTCTTGATACTCGTGCAACAACTCGACAAATTTTCTAAATGTGTCTTCATCCCAATAATATCCAATTAATGAAAATTTTGGCTCTTCTTTTGACCCTATATTCACCTTCTTTGTCTTCACAGGCTGCGTTATGTATAATATCTCAGGTTTGGGTTCCGCAACTGTGTGATGTCCTTCTGATTTTGGGATATCAATATTACGCGGATCCTCATCATCCTCCTCCATGGTTACATTATAGCATTCTAGTGCATGCTGCTAATGCATGGTCCAATCCGATTGTGTCCAAGTTAGCGCAGTTGTGTTCTTAAAAATCCCTGCTCTGACTTTCTGAAGGGCTTCATCTATGCATGGAAAATCATCTTCAAAACTAAATGTTAGTTTGAACCCTTCAAGAAAATCTATCTAATTCGTTGTTCCATGTCATAGTTCTGTCTCAAGATACGAATTCATAGGTATTATGTACAATGTGTGAAAAAAACATATGTACCCACTCTGGTTCTGGATCTTTGCTCCACACTGAAGTCCAACGAAAAATATGCTCATGGGGGTCATCCTTGCCATCATATTTTAATTCGATTATGGTATTTACTATACCAAATATGACCTCATCAGCCTGCAATATTCTTTCCAACTCCCAATATTTGCTTTATGAGTACCCCACCATCTAGCAGGTGTAGATCTCAAAGCTATGTCCAAAGCTTGGAACCTCTGTTATTTTGGTACTTCTCTTTCAAATTCAGCAAGAAAAACACTTACATCTATGATCCCATCATAATAAGGAAAATACATACCTCTGAAGTTATGCAGCGAAGCAATCTTGTAATTATATTACATCATCTTGTAGAGAATTCATGCAACCTGTTCTTTCAATTCTCTAGTTCTTCATCAAAGTTTGAAATACAAGAACTATTGTGTTCCCAACTTAACCTACCATCTGCAGTGGTATTGATCCAATATTCCTTCTTAGTTTTTATCTTATAGATGTTATCAATCTCTACATCACATTATTCATCATGGACATGCTCTGTATACCGCACTCCTTATGATGCGTCTAGGGGAATAATGACCCTTAGATCTCCATTTTCAAACATCATCTTTCTCTTCTTCAAATTGATTATTGCATTAGTATCGAAAGCCCAATCTAATCCCAGCAATGCCGGATATGGATTTCTATCATCTACAATTTCAATTACTTCAAAATCTACAAAAAACACACACTCCCTCAATATCTACTATAACACCAAGTAACCTTCCCATTGGGATGATCTTCTATTGGTTGGCCATCCTCAACTAGATCGATGACCATTGCAACTGCAATTTTCCCATTCACTCCCAAGTTTTCTTAGGCAACACATTGGCATTTGATCCCAAATCCAAGATTACCCAATCCATAACATAGTACCTAATCTATGTAGTTAGTATCATCTCCCTTCCCATTCTCTTCTTATGTCGATGCATCTTGTTTACTGCATGCAACTTGCTACATGGTTATTCGTTTCCAGCGTAGGAGTCTATCAACTCCTGGAGTCCTTTAACAACCTTTTGATCTCTCAACAGCCTCATGTAGGTCTGTAAAAATTATATTAATATAGCTAGATCAAATTCCTTCATCATAGTAATTACCCTGGCACAGTCCTTTTTCGGTATTAACTTCTGCAACGACTGCGCTCTAGACGTGAAAGCTCTAAGATCCATGAAGCTTCACTTCACGTCCTTGAATGTATCCTTTTCCCTCTGCATGTTGAATCTAGGGGCCTTTTCTGCAGTCTTCCTAACCCATGTATCTTCCATCGACTTATTTCCTTTGACTTTATCATCTCCTGTCACTGCACCACTTCTTGTTACTATGTTGATGCATGGGTCATCTTTTCTTGGTTCAACGATCATCTTTTGTAGATTCTGTGTGGGATACTAGTTTCTTTTCTCTTTCATCTTCGTCATAAGGACAAGAAATTCTTCTATCACATGATCAAAAGATTTACAATACTTACATGTTGAGGTTGGATTCTGAAAATCCCTCATGAAGTGTCCTACTTCTCTGTAGTTATAACAGATAAGTTGGCCACGTCCTCAACCAACGTCTCATCCTCGTCCACGTCCTTAGAATCCTCTGCGACCTGCATGTTATCCTTGATCCTCATGTGCACGTCCTTCGATATGTAAGCACTTGCAGTTTGCTCCATCATCAAATCATAACTGCGACAATTCTTCTCATCATGCCCCACTGAACTATAGAAGTTACAAACAACTGCTTTGGGGTATGCACATATTTATGAAAAAAATAACACTCTTTCGTTCGATGTTGACCTACAATTTTACATATGTCACACCATGCGCTTGACCTTGGATTTAATGGATTAGGTGCTTCACTAGCCAGATAGTCTCTATACACAAGGAATTGGTCCTTATAATGGCCTTTTGCCTTACACTTTATGCACCACACTTTTGATCGAATTTCTAGCCTAAATTCCTTACCATTCTTCAGATCTTGCAATTCCAAGGTCAAGTGTGCTAGCTGAGTTTGAATATATTATACTCTTTCATGAGTATCACCCACCGGTGAAGCTTCTAGTTTCATCACAATTTCCAGAGCTTCGGCCTGTGTTGATATCTTCTCTTGTGTCAAAGGTAGCCTGATATGTGGAAATATTGCAGCTATAAACCACTCCTTATGTTTCTCTTCAGAAATTTTAAAACTTACTTGTCCCATCAAAATTTTGAACCTTTGATCTAATTCCCAAACATATTTACTTGGAAGTTGCTTAATATTTTTCAACACAGTAATACACTGCGACTGTGATTTTGGCTTCTTAAATTATGCAGTCAATGCCTTCTTTGTGTCACCTAGTGAAGAATTTTGATTTGTTGTAGAATAATTTATATACCATGTCAATGACCTTTCCTGCATCACAATGACAATCTGCTCTTTCTTTATATCTTCACCAGTAAGATGTCTAGCTTTCCATACTACTTCAGCTACAAACCAAAATTTCTCAGAATCCTCTGATCTGATTCCTCTAAAGATAGGTAGCTTGATATCATTAGCCATGTTTTCTAGGGGAGGTGGAGGGGGAGGTGGAGGTGGAGGGAAAGTATGGGGAGGGGGATGGGGGGTGAGGGGAGTAGCAAGATGGGGAATCCTGGAGGTGCCCTGATTATTCACATATCCGAACCGTGACACACCTCTAGGGGTTGCAGGGTTACTCCTTTCTTCTTTGCTTTCAGATTCTACTAACAAAGGGCTATAATATGTCTCAATAAAGTTTTAGCGATCTACTCTATACCGCTTTCCACTTCACGTAGACCCAAAAATAATTCTTCCAAAAATTAATTTGACTGCATTTATAGTACTTCATTTTCACATAAAAGCATTCTAACCCACAACTTTAGAGAATTTAGATACTTACCTCGCAGACCCTTAAAAGATCTTCGTTATAAGATATAAATGTGTCTATCATGAAATCAGTTATAAATCCTCCTAGAATACTGTCGTTCCAGAAATAAACAACTCTTGATATGCCATTATCAGTCTCCTTGAGTCGTTGTACTAATTAAGGGTTCCATGTAGTAGGATCATCATTCTTAAAGCAGGTCTTGTTATCATTCAATATTGATAACCATTCTTGCAACTCATTATCAAACTTGTGAACAAAATCTCATGTCATTCTGTGAAAAGATACCCCTGTAAGCAAGCTTTAGTTGATCGTCACAGATTTCTATTTTTTGAACTGTGAACTCTCGTTCTGTCAGATCTACTGAATCTTGTATTTCCTTCCTTTCATATGCCACATCCACATATCCCTCCATCAAATCCTAGTCCCGAAAAAATAACCATTTGTTGGCTTGAAGGGGCCTCGACCCAGGTTCAAAGTTAGCTATGCACCAAAAAAACCCTCTATTATCAACCCTTCGGGCAATGAATTGCAGCTCAGATCACAGTCTCACCCGAGGAAAGATTGGGGGATGTCAGAACCAGGTTTCTGCATCGAGAGGGAAAATGGAGTGTGGATCTACTAATAGTATTCTATTTATGCTTATTCTGAACTACACGGATGAGTCTATCTTCTTTAACAGTTTAAACTTCATTCATCAATCAATACTTGTGTGCACTGCGCCTTTATAATTTAAACACAACATAAAACATATAAATAACTTCACAATACAAATAATACACAGATAAACACATAGATGTATTCAAAACTCTTTCTTATATTATGATAAGTCTCTTTCGTACATTCACTTCTTCGACATGCACACACAGCTGCAGGCGGTCTACACACAAAGCTGTAGGATCTTCAAGGTCTCCACGCACTCATTTGCGAAGCCTTCCCTTATGTCCAACACACATAAAGATAGAAACAATTACAGTCTTCACCCAATCATTACATTCTATTCTTCCTTCGACAAAGCCTCACATCACTTTATATAGAATTTTCTTACATACAAAACCATGGTCCACATACCATGGGCGGAAAAAACAATGCATTAAAACCATTTTACCATTACAAAATGAGGGGCTTCGACCCACCCCGAAGCCCCTAAAATCTGCGCGGTAGATCTAGCTTCGCTACTCCATGCACTCCGCTCCTCAATTTTTAGAGTCTTTTGACCCAAAATGGACCATGGGTAGATCAATTTGGGCCATGCCCAACACCTCATAACTCAAGAAAAGAGATTTTTGGAGGCTTAGATTTTAGAGAGCTAGCCTTGGTTTCTCTAGATTCACATAGGAGAGAAGATCATTCTTTGGAGAAGAAAGAAATAACTTAATGTTCCACTATTAGAGCTAGTGGCTCACCATTGTAATTGTGTACTTGGATCTTTCACTCATAATTAGAAGCTCGATGAGCCAACACATTTTCATGCATGTATCATGAATGTAGTAAGACTATTCTTTGTATGTTTGCGGTATATATTTTGTTCACATGTACTAGGGAAGTTAAACTATTTTGGTGGCTTTGGTAGTTATATTGTTGAATTTGTGTTGTATTTTCTCTATTGTTCATTGTGTCTATGTGAACTAATTCGCTAGATAACTAACAAATATTTCCTTGTTCTTGTGAGCCTTTCTTAGGATAGTACTATTAATTTAATTCTAGAGACTCACTCTTACTTCTATCTCGTGAAAGTCTCCTATTACACATTTCAATTATCATTTTAGAGTGTCAACTTACTTGTTGATTTCAAAGGTTACATGCACACTCTCTTATGTGATTCACTGCAACCCAGGAAAATATTAGAGTTCTGGTGGTCGGGTCGATACTCTGGATGGGGCTCCTAAAGGATGATAAAAAATATTACAATCCCTAAGAGCTCAGGGGACCTATTGTGGAAATCAACACGCAAAGGAAAAATATGAATCTAGGATTAGTGGTGGCATGCAGAAAAGAATGCTTGGAGACCCATAAAGCATTGTTATGTGGACAAGCATAGGAGGAGAGTGGATACTCTTGGAGGAATCAAAAGGAGAATTTTATAAGGGCTTGATGAATAAAGCCCTGAATTGTAGTGAATGCATAGGTTTGGAAGCACACCAAGGATCATGGAGTGAATATGAAGTTGTGGTGTTGAGAAAGTGGAGTCACGATGGACCCTAAACTCCTGCTTAGCAAGTGGATAGAATGTGCACTCTTGGACTTCTCATGGTTTTTTCACAAATAGAGACCCAAAGGGTGGGATTTTCATTCCCATGGAACCTATTAGGTGGAGGCATGGTGTGATAGGAATTCCTATTGGACTATAGGTGGAGGTAATGTGGACTATGGATTATTGTAGAGTGAATTGGGTGAAGAAACTATGGGCTCTGGATTCCTGTAGTGATTTTTGGGTGGAGCACTATGTGGTCTAGATTCCCTGAAGTGTTTGATTAGGTGGGGACACTGTGTGCTTTGGATTCCTGTTGGATTACTGGTGGAGGCATTATTTTCTCTAAATTCCCATGTGATTTTTTAAACTAGACTAGTGTGAATATCTCTTGAGCACTTAACTCCTCAGACCTTGAATCTAGATTAGGGGTGGTCAAATGAAATAAATATTGCTATGTAGTTGGCTTGTGGTTGGGTGGAGAGTTGAAGTCACTACTTTAGTTGATAGTGATTCCAAATTTATAGATAAGTGTATTTACTTGTACTTATAATGGGATTTGTGGATAGTGCATGATGTTATTATGATTATGAAAATGGATATATAAACACTATTACTAGAGGAATATGTTACTCCTAGTTATTTACAATGAGATGATTGTGTGAATATTCTCATAGTTTTGAAGGGCTTACAGAGCATGTGTTGTTGACGTGTTCCTGAGTTACAAAGCTATTTACATGGTATTATATGAATTATTGGATCTGTCCAATTAGTTATTATAACATATGGATTTCATTGTTTGGCATGGCCATGTATGCTTGACTAATTAAGACTATTTATTTGTATTTAAGCTGCAATGTACGATTTATCAATAGTTTTGTTAGTAATGGGAAATCCCTAGTTAGGGTAGGAAATGTTGTTGCTATCACATTAGAGTTGCAGAGTAGTATAACCATGATTTGGCTTGTGTCTAGTGGGAAAATTAATAGCTATAATGATGTATTATGGTCAATATTAGTTCTTGTAATGTTAACATGGAAGGAAGGTTTCATTCTTATGAACATTACTATTTTGAGCAACACTAGGCTTTAAGGTAAGTCAGGGGAAAGTACCTAAAATTACTTGAAAATTTATTAGTCTAAAGTTATGTGGAGAATACAGTGGTATCTAGGACCAGATATATTATTAGTTCCATTATTTATCCAGGTCGGATACGTTGTGGGCTCGAAAAATGTATGAGGGAGTCCAAATATATTGGCCAATTTCCCTTGTGCATAGCGCGTGGGGACTAGATCCATCACGAGATAGAATTCTTATCAAAATATAGGGTGGAGCCCTTAAGAAAGAGTGTGGAACGAGGTTGGATTACATCACAGATGGTAGAGGAATTAAAAAATCTAGGAAATTCAGAGTTGAGTGCAAGGAAATAAGTTTGGGAGGCCCAAATGCAGGCCACACCCATATGTGTTTGTTGAGAGGAGATAATTTGGGGATTCAGGATGCCAAGAAGTTGATAAGGTGAAAAAGTTAGGTGCACCCTAACTTTCCCCAGAGATAGATACAAAAGAATTATTCACAATGCATGAAGAAGTGGGGCTTCGTGGGACTTGCGGGAGAGGCTAAGGTGGAAAATGCCATTGATGCACTATTGTGGATGTGTGTATGCCACAAAGATGTTACGGGTGATGTGGCAGGGCCACATGGGTGACATGTGGGTGCCACATGGAAACATCTTACTAATGTGGTAAGATTTATTTGGCTAATATTCAATGGGGCATAAATTTAAATTTGGAAGTCATATTGAGATAAAATTTATATCGCTGAAAAGATCACGAGGAGTTGGATGCAATGGTGTTATCCAAAGTTAATTCCACCAAATTTGGGAAAGAATAAATTTTGTAACCCCATTTCCATAATGAGACAATGGAGGTTGGGTTAGATAAAAGTAACACCTTCTATCATCTTGGAAAAATTCCAAAGGAGTTGGAGGGAGTGTTACAAAGGAGAGTATGGAAATTCACCCACCAAGCCCACATCAGATAACGAGTTAGCAATTTGGGAGAAAAAATAAAAAAAATACTATGCCATGATTGTTGCTTCTATAAATGAATGTGTGAGTTGTGATATAGTTTCAATTACAAGTTCTTATGGTGCATTGAAGAATTTGAAAGATCTATATGACTCAAACTCATAATTGGAGGTTGTTCAATTGGTGGTCAAACTCTTGAACCTTGAGTTTGAAGATGATGACCCCATGGCCCTACCCTTTGAAATTAGAGCCATCATGCATGATGTAGATGCCACTAGAGCTAAGATGGGCATTCCTCTCATAGCCTTTGTTAAGGCCTTCTATCCTAAACACTCTAATTATATTGAATTTCCAGCTAGTGAGAAAATGAAATATATTACTTTTGACTTCTTGGTGGAAAAGTTTGAGAAACAAGAGAAATATTTTAGAAAGAGGAAGAAAACAACTTAGTCCTCTGATGAAGAAATATGCCTTGCTTAGAAAGGGAAGAATCAGTCACTTGATCTTCTAAAAGAAGTGGTAGTAGAAGAGGATGTTGAAGAAAGAATTCCAGAGGTATGGGGGGTAGACACCACTAAGGAGAAATAAATTTTATCTTCACTGCACTCACTATGGTAGAGATGGGCATCTTGCATCAACATGCATAATCCCTTGGAAGAGAATCATATTTAGTTGAAATCAGAAATACTACAAAGGTAAAACATCAGATCCACCTAAAGGTTAAGCACATGAATTTTCTCATTATGTTGTTGCTCACTGCAATATTGGAGTAACTGAAGATTTTTTTCATACTTCATTTGCTTCTTGGAGAGATACATGGCTTCTCGATATAAGTGCAACTTGCCAATGACCTTTTATACAAATATTTTTTAATATTTTAGTGAAAATGTAGATGGAAAAATGTATTTTGTAAAAAAATCAAGTCTCAAGCCCTCAAGACTTGGCACCATCAGAGTTTAACTACTTGGAATTTTTTTTTCTTTTCAATTAGGTACTTGTTGTGACCAGCAACAACCCCCCTTTTATTTACTATTAGTAATAATACTAAATAAATGAGGACCCTTAGTTAAAAAATCCAAAAAATCAATTAGGATTTGTTTGCCTTTTCAAATAAAACTTTCTATCATAAACCTATAGAAATTCCTTAGAAAGAATATTTAAAAACACTTAAGTTTATGATAGATTATAATAAAATTTCTCTTGAAACAAGATAGCGCATCCATAACAAAAATAGTATATATAAAAACGCATTGATCGCAGATCGCATAGCACAGAAAACAGAAATGATTAATGAATATCTTTTGCGCTCTTATTAATTATGCGCTTTTGCGATTTTGTGCTTTTGAGATGATTTCATTTTGCGCTTTTGCGATATTGCACTTTTGCGCTATTGCGATATGTGCTTTTGCACTATTGAGCAATTTCTGCTTTTGCGCTATTTTTATGACTGCGATGACTTCATTTTGCGATATTGCGACATTGCGATATTACGATATTGCGCAGCAAATCGCAGATCACAATGTTGCAGATTCATATAGGCGCGCTATCCCAAGGCAATCTTCCCATATGTCAAATCCGTTATGCGCTTTAATGATTATATTAAATGATTGGATTGATTATTAATGTGAAATGAGATTGTGTTTAGATTGAAAGTCGTTTCACAAATTAAATATTATATTTCATCTGCTTTCACATTCAAAACAGTCTCATCACCTTTCTTATATCATTAATCTCATTTATTCGTAAAACGCAGGCACGAAGGAGCAAACCACTATACAAAGCTTCCGCTAAACACTATGGGTAAGAAGGAGAAGAGCTCAAATTCTGAGAACAAAGAAATGGATTCGCTATACGCAGACACCGCCTGTAACAAGGATGTTGGTATATCCACTTGGGAGGGAATGTATAATCTGTTAGAAGATGAAAACCCTGTGGTGATAAAATTTGCAGCTACAGCGGGTTCAAAGAATACGTCCGAAGCAACCCCTAGAGACTTGGCTTGCTCATTTCTGCATAAAATAGCAGCTAGGCCAAGGATTCTCCCATATACAGACATGGTGAGATGGGTGCTGGATAGCACATATATTTCAGACAGACAATTCAGAACTCCATCTGAAGAGCTAATTGGGTCATTCACCATAGAAGATCTGAGATTAATGTATAAGCTGCCAGAACCTCAGGCGACTTTC